>JACVBY030000581.1:0-1200000 GCA_017589505.3 Metroxylon sagu | reverse complement strand
ATCTCACCACTTGAGGGGCAATACCTTCCTAGGGGGCAATGGTATCATCAGCCTCAATAACTAAAATTGTTACTTCTAAACGTCGCTAACCTCACCACTTGAGGGGCAATGCCTTCTCCAGCCTTTGAGAGGGAGGGGCAACGTTATCATCAGCCTCAATGACAAAGGAATAATGATATCATCGACCTCAAAAGTGAAAAAAAAAAATTAAAAAAAATTATAACATTAAAAATATAATTAATATTTTTTAATAAAATATATTAATAAATTTACTATTTATTTTTTTAAATTTATACTTATCAATAAAATAATTAAAAATTTAAATTAAACTAAAAACTAAATATCATTCGAATATAAGATAATGTAATACTTAGGAGGATGAAGATGTATTTAATCTTATTTTGATCCCATCCATTCTCGTTCCATTTCTATTAGTAGGGACAAATAATTCACTTTTTACCCTCATCATCATAAAGAAAAAAAAAAAAAAATTCAATTCTGCATGAGGTGGGATAAAATAAATTTTTATTTTATAAGTTAAAATTATCATTCATGCTTATATGTTTGTTTTCAATCAACATCGATTGTCAAAGGACCAACTGCAACCATTAAAATAAGCTAGGAAACTTGTGCATAACTTATGGAAGGTGGCTTCACCTTCGCCACAAACTCGATTTTTTTTTTTTTTTTGTTGCTTTATCCCTTTACCGTCCTGAATGGATTAGGACAAATCGGTCTGATTTTGTATGGTCCAATTCGTGTGTGGGAACTAGATTTCCGTGGTCCTGAATGGATTAGGACAAATCGGTCTGATTTTTTTGGGTCCAATTCGTGGGTGGTCGCGGACATGAAACTCTTTCTTGACAAATCGGAATGGGCTCAAATTTGTCAACCGATTAAGATTTGGGCCAAGCTCGGCCTTGCAAAAGTTTAACCTCATCAACTAGGCCCGGATATAAAGTAACAGACTAATTTATGGATATACAAGATATAAATATATAATTTATTATGTGAATATTTTGACTTAGATTAGTAGCTTGCATAAAGGTCAGGTCAGGGGTCAGGTTGTAAACAGATGGATACCATCTGATCTATTTATTAAATTAGTCAAAACTTCAGATTTACAATTTTGACTCTTTTCAATCGGTTCTAATCTTTAATAATTTTTTTTATGTTTTATGGAGCTAAGTTCATGACGTTGGAACGTGCGATAAGGGAAAGTAGCTTGGTTTACGCAATAGGGCCATGCCGTGCACCTCGCCACAAACGATCGTTTGCAGGCAGCTTAAATAGGCTGATTGCTTGCGGATGCGGGATGCCAACATCCTCGAAACCTGCTGTGTTGGAGAATTTTGGAAATTATGCCTCCCATATTTGTAGTTTTGTAGATGCGTTCATCAGTCTACGTAATGGCTACGGTATCTGTTACGCACTCACGCCTCGAACTTACGGTCTAATTAGAACGGGTGACATGGTTCCATGCCATTTTTAAGGGTATAATCCAGATGGCATGCAAAGTTTAATGAGCCATCATCTCTAAACAAATCATGGCATAATCTACTAGAATATATATTTCATTAGCATTAAGAGGAAATTGTTCATCACATAAGTTATATATGAGACTTATTTAGTTTACTCTTTCCTCTACCATCTCACTCTTGACCTAAGGCATCGAAAAGAAATTTAGCAAGCACGATGTACAAAAAAAAAAAAAAAAAATCCTTACACATACAAATATGAATATACAGTTAAAATAACTAATTATTAATTAAATAATATATATACTAAAATAATTTAAACATTATACTGTAAAGCTATAAATTAGTTATAAAGAAGATTTATTTTGACTTTAAATTAATCACCATCATATTGTCACCCATAATAGGTACCCATATTAGAAGACCAAGAATCACTTGCCACATTTTGCCATATACTAACTATCATCATTGAGTGCCACATATTATATCCTAAGATTGTTTATCATCATATCAATGACCCAATCACCTAATTTAAATTTGAACAGATTTGTAGAAAGATTTCTAAGTTAAGCTCGCACGTATTCTCTCTCTATATCTACGCTATTAAAAGAATTTAATAAAACTAATATTTTTGTATTTATAAAAAAAAAGTATCAAATGAGTTTGTTAGGTCATTTTGAACTCTAATGTATAGAACCTCAATATATGGAAGCAATTGTGAAAATAGTTAAAGACTTTAGGTAGAGATATCACAAGATTAGAACAAAATAATGTTTTATTAATATTTTTTCTCTCCAAATTATATTAATGGCAACTCTCTATAAAAAGGTTGTGCCATAAAATGACATCCAAGCTCAAATTTCGTTCACCACTAAACACCATTTAGTACATCTCTGTTGTCAGGGCCATGTCCAAGGCTAATGTTTTAAATCCATTAAGATTTCTACGTGGAATGGAACACCATACTGTTTTGCACTATTTTATCCTCATCCCTCTTCACTTCATTTTTTTTTATTTTTTATTTTTTATTTTTTTCCTACCTTGATCGGTATCCTCATCCCTCTTCACTTCATTTATTATTATTTCCTCTTTCTTCTTGATTCTCTCGTCTGAACTTGATACCTCGTCTGATACTATCGTCCGGGTGAAAGGAACGATGACGTGGCGACAACTCGAGAGGCCAGCATAATTCCGACCAAGTTTACTTATTATTTTAAGCTACGAGACTATGCCATACCCAAAGACTGTTACAGCTAAGAACTCTATTAAAATAATCTTAAACTCTATCCTAACCGGGAATATCCATTACAGCATCTATGAAAAAGATTCTATCAGTCAAGTCACCCAATCTCTACTTTGGAGCTATTTGCAAGCCCAAAGGTTTTTCCCCTTAAAAAAAGAACCTGAAGCTTATCATCTTGTTTGCCGTGAAAACACGTCACAGGGGTGGACGGGCACTTGGCAACCAGCGGTGTAATCTCTCAGCTGCATGCATGCATGCATGCGGACGGAGTGACGTGTAATTTTCTTCACCCACACCCACTATATTAAAAATTTAAAACCACAGCCCATATTCCACCCCGTTACACGCGTGACTTGCGGCACGCTTCTCTCTTCCTTCTTTCTCCTGAGCTAATGGATGTTAAGCCGGCATCTCGTCCACCCAACAAGCAAGGGTGGTTTGATCGGCAAATGGAGCACCATAACAAAGGAGTTCATGGGCTTCGAGCTCTCGAACCGCACCTCTGCGCCGCCGACCTCCTCCAGAACTGTGTCCTTCCCCCTCCGCTCAAGCTCTTCTCCCCAGTTGAAGATGATGATAAGAGGAATAAGCTCGCTACCATATGCTCCACTCCTTTTGTGACACCGAATTCACTTCCAACACCGGCTCCCAGGCTAGTAGTTAAAGAGACTACTGTTTAGTTCTCAAAAGTTTTGTTCTGATTATAGCGTTGCAGGGCTAACCAGTGGGATGATGAATGGGGACTGAGTCAAGGTGGCGAGAACTCGAGCCTGCTGAGAGCTCTACGGCTCTCACAGACACGAGCAAGGGAGGCCGAGAAGAAGGCGTCGCTTGCGAATGCGAGAAGCGAGCAGATGGCCTTACTGCTCCTGGAGGATTCATTGAGACTCTCGGCTCATCGGCGGTGGGAGAGGCTGCTCGAGATCGAGGTTTCAATGCTTCGGAAGAAGATGTTGTGGTCGGAGAAAGAGGAGCGAGCAGAAGATGATGCAGCGCCGGCAGCGGCGACATGGTGCTTGGCTTTGGCCCTCTGCCTGGGAATTGGTGGAGCGGATTTTGCGTTAGGCCGATGCATGTTTTGATGGTTCTTGTCATGAAAGTAGGCAATGGGGATTCAATGTTTGTCCCAAAAAGATTAAGGACGAGATGGATTCAAAAAGCTATGCGTACATGAAACCAGCTATTTAAGCAATTATCGACAACATCTGCCGGGAGATTTCCTTCATTACAGACTCATCCATGTTCTTTACAGAGGAAAAAAAAAAAAAAAAACATGAGAGAATCATTTACAAATTACTCTTCTCCATGCAAGAGAGGAAATATAAAGCATAAAAAGCCACGAGAGAGAATATAAAGCATAAAAAGGCCTCGTACTGTGACATCCAATATTTGTGAGCTCGTGCTTCTTGATTAGTCTTTTTTTTATTTTTTTTATTTTTTAATGAGGTCCTGGCTCATTATGATGGTATCAAGGCGGCTCCCATGTGAAGGTTTTTTTTTAAAAAAAAAAATTTAATTATTATGTTTTTGAGTGTGATTTGATTAATAAGATTTGTATTTGGTATTAGATTTCTATTTAGATTTTTAGCCTGACGAGCACATAGTAGAATAAAAAAAATGCGAGGGCCTGCATTTCCTTTAGAGATGATTTAGTCTCGCGTAGTACAATTGGAAGATGAAGATGGTTAGATATACTGTAAACCTCCCCCCACATGGAAAATAATTTTAACACGTAGGCAACGTGGGTGCGCAACATGCGGCGTGCGTACACATGGGCGCAGGGGAGGGCTCAGCCCTTCTCTCACTGAAAGATAAGACAGGAAGGGGATTGGCAGTCACCTTCGTCTTCTTCCTTCCCTCCTCTTCGCGCGCTTTCCGCTCGTCCCCGATACCTCACCGCCGGCAGGTAAGCCCCCCTCACCGGCGAGGAAGAGGGAGAGAGAGAGAGCGTGTAGAGAGAGAGCGAGAGGGCCGCAGGAGGGCCCTCCTCTGATGCGGGAGCCAAGCCCGCTCCCGCGCTTGATTCAGGCACGGCGGCGTGCCCGCCGGCTCGCCGGGCCCGGTCTTCGGGCGGCAGCCCCCCACCGGCGTCGGGGGCGGCGTCCGGTTGGGTCCGGCCGACCTGGAGGAGGCCGGCCGTGCCGCCGCAAGGGGAAGAGGGGGAGGGCCGTTCGATGGCCCATCCTTCACCGTGGGTTCGTGCCCGCGCGTGCCCGCCGACCCGCCGGCCCGAGCTGGCCGGCGACCCCCGCCGGCGCCGGGGCAGCGTCCGACGGGGTCCGGCCGGCCGTGTCGCCGGCAAGGGATGGATTGGAGGGACAGGGCCGAATGTCCCTTCCCTGTCGCAGGAGACAAACTGGCTCCCACGTTGGTCCGGGCCCGGCGGCCCTCATCGGCGCCGGGGGGGCGTCCAGTGAGGTCCGGCCGGCCAACGATAGCCGGCCGTGCCACCGGCACAGTGAGAGAAAAGAGAAGAAGAAGAAGAAAAAGGAGAGGAAAGAGAAGAGAGAGGGGGTGGCCGCCGACGACCGGCCCCGTAGCCCGGCGGCCGGTCGTCGGCCGCCGGCGGCCACCGACCCCGGAGGGCCGGCGGCGGCCCTAGGCTGCCGGCCATTAGCCACCCCTGGTTCGGGTGAACCAGGGTGAAGCAGGGAAAAAGAAAAAAAAAAAAAAAAGGAAAAAACTAGGACTGGGCCGGGTTCGGCTCAGTCTAGTTAGCCTCTTTGGACCAAATTTTCGGGCCCCAAATTGGAGTCGGCCCAATAAAAAAAAAATATGGTCGTGATCAGCATAGATCCTAGTTTGTCGGAAAATTTTTATTTCCCCATTTGGGCTTCTATATTTGGAGATATTCAAGCCCCAAGTTGAGCTCAAGATTAAATTAGGTTAAGTGTAGGAGTCAGTTTGACATCCTAAAAGTGAAATTTAAAAATCTGAAAAATTATGTTGTAGGTACCCAGAGGTCCATACAGCTGATTTACGCTTTTGAATTAGCGTTGTGAGGTAAGTAAGCCAGTTATAATGATTTTTTAAAATCATTATTAAATTATGCCATTATTGAAATAATGAAATTGATTTATAGTATTATTTGAAAAATGATATTGTGGTACCACATTTATGTAAATGAATATTTGATTTGATTATTGTTAATTTTGGTAAATTAAATTGGCATTTTATACATGCAACTGGTTATTACATGATTATGTGAAATTATCAAATTTTGGTAAAATATGAAAAGTAAATTGATATATGTTTGCTGTTATGCGAATAAATATTATTTGTGATTGTGTTATTATATGTCGTCACGGTCCACATTACATGTTACATGACTCCGGGACGTACTTTCACAGGGGGAATATGTGAAGAACACACATCCTAAGGATGTGCTGTGACAGGATATAGCATTATATGCTAATTGACTCCGGCACCCTTTCTCCATTGGGGGTGTACAGGGAGGTTACATCCTTAGAATGTTTATTACGTGGACGTGGGACATTAGTACAAAATGAGATTTACAGTGATTTGGAATTGAAATGGTATTTTGAAATATTATTTCATATTAATTGCTTCCAATTTATTCGAATATGAGATTTGTATAATTCTATAATATAATGAAATGTTTTTAAAATTTGGAAGCATGATATGTATTTGACTTGGTAAAATTCTTATTTGGCTATATCATGTAATATCAGGCTTACTTACTGAATGTAAACTCATTAAATCTTACAATGTTTTTCCAGAGCCATAAAATTATCAGGGGCAACAACAGGGGTAATTGGGAGCTTCTTGATGTAAATTGATTATATTTGTTATATGTAACCCTATTTGGATTTATTTTGAAACTTTGGTTTGTTGCCCAACATTATATAATTTGTATTATGAAGGATTAAATTTTGTATGTTATATAGTTGTTAACCCTCTTTGTTTATAAATGATATTGTATTGGATGCTTTGCATGCCTGACATATGGTGGGCTGTCACCCCTGTGCCACCACCAACTGGGTCCGGGGCGTGACTGATACCAAAGGGTAGGAAGAGGGGCGTCCCACAGCCCTCCTTGCGCGGCAAATTAGCCATGAGGTTCAAGAACCTTCAACAGTCATGTCTCTGTCATGTTTAATGCTTTCCAAATTATAAGACACCTGTGAAGCAGGACGAGCCAAGAAATAAAGCGAAATGATCCAAATACTTGTTAAAAAAACTGAGCTAATTGAAAGGCAGTCTGTAATTAAAATTCTGTGGCAGGAAGTTAAATGTTTTTAACAGGGCAAATGATAAGTAAACGAGAAAAGTAAAACTAAGCTCTCTTGGATGATTGGTTTGAGTAGAAGTTGTGTTGTGATATTTACAGGTATTAAGGTATTAATAAAATTAGATGATAGGATCGAAAAAAGGATTAAAGTATTTTATTAAAATTTACTCATAGCTAAAAGGATAGATTTTCGCTGGTTGGAGCTAAAGAGCTTCGATACTATGAAGAAATAATGTATAAAAGATAAAAGAATAAAAGACTTAATTGTCATTGTATGAGTTTATTAAAAAATATAAAAAAATATTAGCATAAAATACTAAAGAAGTCTTGATCTAATTAGCATCCAATAAAGGTTGTATGATTTATAACATTTTTAATAGCCTGAAATATCTTTAACAGCCTAATGCTTGATTTAAGATTTTTTTATCAGGATTCCTAGTACATGATTTAAGGAGAAAATCTTGGATTGATTTGCAGCATTCTTGATAGCTTACCTGATTTGCAACTGTTTGAGGTGATTTTAATTACTGCCCTAAAAATATTAGTAAGTCATATTAATAAAAGATACATCACTTATAAAATGGGATGAGTTAGGCACAAAAATAGAAATTTTGATATTTGAATTATGATAAAGTGCTTATTAGGGCATGCAGTATGAATATCGAGTTTAATCCAATACCCTAATTTGGGTATTTATTTTACTTGGTTGTATATTGGGTTAAAATCACCAAATAGATTCGACTAGTTAGTCTAATCCATAACACCTTCAATATCAATTAAGAACCAATTAAAATCAGTTGAGTTAAATTCACCGATTGGGTTCAAATGAGAGCTAAATGCATCAATGACCTAATTCAATTATCCAAATTCAACCACTAATTGGGTCAAATTTAACACTCCGACTCGATTAGTATGCCTAGTTAACACCAATAAAGTCAATTTGAGGCCTTGGGCTCAACTAGCAAACCCAACTATCGACAATTGAGTCAAATTCAATCTTTAGACTCAACCAACAAGTGTGATTATCAATGATTGAGTCAAACGTAACATTTTGGCTTAGTTATTTGGCTTGATTCTTGGTTCCCCATATTTCATTGGGTTCAATAAACCTAAGTCCAAATTAAGGTGTGTAGCCCAATCTCCTAAGCCTAGATCAAACAGTAATCAAGCACAAATCAACTCCGATCAAGCTCAAAGGGAAGTTCTACTCTTAGATCAAGTTAGATCAGGTAGGGATTGAGTCATATCAAGCTAAGTTAAGCCTAGATCAAATGGTGATGAAGCCTAAATTGAGCTAAATCTCTTAGGTTAAGCCAAGTGATGATCGAGCTATGTCTAGCCAGATCGAGCCCAAATCAAGCCAAACAATGCTCAGGTCAAGTTAGATGAAGTGCAGATTGAGCTCAAAGGAGAGTCTTACTCTTCTATCAAGTTCCATCGAGCTTAAAGGAGAGTCCTACTACCAAATCAAGTCCGATCGAGCTCAAAAGGGAGTCTTACTCTTAGATCGAGCCAGATCAATGGTGATCGAGCCACACCGAGCTAGATCAACTCTAAATCAAGTTAGATAGAGCCCAAATCAAGCTCGATGAAGTTCGATCAAGCTCAAAGGAGAGTCCTACTCTCAGATTGAACCCAAATCAAGCTTAAATCGACTAGATCAAGCCAGATTAAGCCCAAATCAAGTCTGATCAAGTTCAAAGGGGAGTCCTACTCTCAAATTGAGTCAAATCAAATGGTGATTAAGCCAAATCAAACCAAACGAAGCCCAAATTAAGCAAAATGAAGCCTGATCGAGATCAAAGGAGAGTCATACTCCTAAGATCAAGTCCAAATCAAGCCAAGTCTTCTTGATTAAGTCAGATCAAGTGGTGATTGGGCCGCATCAAGCCAAATCAATCCCACATCAAGCTAGATAGAGCCCAGATCAAGTCAAATTAAGCAGCGATCAAGCCATATCCACCTAGATCAAGCGCACATCAAGCTAGAAGGAGCCTAAATCAAGCTCGATGAAGCCTAAATCAAATTTAAAGGAAAATCCTACTCCTAAATCGAGCCCAAATCGATCAGATCAAGCCTAATCAAGCCCAATGAAGCCCAGATTGAATTTAAAAGGGAGTTCTACTCTCAAATTGAGCCCAAATCGATCAGATCAAGTTAGATCAAGCCTGATCAAGCTCAAAAGGGAGTCCTGCTCTTAGATCAAGCCTAAATCAATCATATCAAGTCCGATCAAGCCCAGATCAAGCCCAGATCAAGTCCAATGAAGCTCATAGAGGAGTTCTACTCATAGATCGAGCCCGAGCTAGCTCAAAAAGAGTCCTTCTAAATTAGTTCAAAGGGAGTCATACTTTTAAATCAAGCCAAAGGGAATCCTACTCCTAAATCAAATCCGATTAAACTTAAAAGGAAGTCCCACTCTTAGATCAAGCTTAAGTCAACTCAAAGGGAGTCCTACTTCAAAATCAAGCCCAAGTCAAGTCAAAAGAAAGTCCTACCCATAGATCAAGCCAAAGGGAGTCATACTTCCAAATGAAGCCTGATCAAGATCAAAGGAAAGTCATACTCTTAGGTCGAGCCTGAGTCAGCTCAAAAGAAAGACTCCAGACTCCTCTAAAATCAAGCTCGAGTTAACTCAAAGGGGAATCCTATTCCCAAATCAAGCTAAAGAGAGTCCTACTCCCAAATCAAGCTCAAATCCGCTCAAAGAGGAGTCTTGCTCTTGAATTAACTTAAATTGGAGCCCTACTCCTAAATCGAGCCTAACTCGACTTAAAGTGAAGCCCTGCTCTCAATCAAGCTTAACTCGACCTAAATTGGAGCCATGTTTTCAAATCGAGCCTGACTTGATCCAAGTAGAACTCTGCTTCTAAATTGAGCTTAACTCGACCTAAAGTAAAGCCTTGCTGACAAATCAAGTCTGACTCGACCTAAGTGGACTCCTACTCCTAAATCAAGCCTAACTCGATCCAAGTGGAGTCTTGCTTTCAAATTGAGCCTGACTCGACTCAAATTAGAGCATTGCTTCTAAATCATGCCTAACTCAACCCAAATTAGAGTTCTGCTCCCAATTCGAGTCTAACTTGACTTAAAAGAGGCTTTGCTTTCAATTCACACTTGATTTGACCTAAAAGAAGAGCCCTGCTCCGTTAAAAGCTCTAAGCTCCGCTCTCTTGCCTAATTGAAGTTGGAACTCAAAAGGGGGATAAATATGAAACAAAAAAGAGGACATAAAGGAGAACAAAATTATGACCTAACTCATTAAAAATAATCATAATAAATAAATAAAATATAATCATAATGTCACTTTGGATTTTGAAACAACAAATAAATATAAATAATAAAATTTCTTTGAAGATATCTGCACTACAAGACTAACAAGAACCATAATTTCTTAATCGAAAAGCGTAAAACAAAAAAATATAATTTACTGTTACATCCCATATGATCAACACCGAGGTGGTCCCGCCAAGGTGGAAGGCGATACGAAGGTCGACAATAGCATCTTTGATAGCCTGTTATGGTCATACCTAATTTAAGGTTTCCTTAACACTTTCTCAAATCATATACAAGAGAAAATCTTAGACTAATTTGCAACATCTTTAATGGCTTGATGTGATAATGCTTAATTTGAAGTTTCCTTAATACACAAAATGCCAACCTAAAAGTCATAAGAACAAGGAAATATATGCATTAAAAGATGACATTGTTGGAATGAAGATTAATAACCAAGGATAAATGAACCTTGATGCTTACTATGCAGTTTCTATAGCGACACAATTTAATTGATATATATTAGAATTTTCACAATAGTGCTCTAAATCCCACTTTCAAGCTCTAGAGTAAGTTTTATGCTGAAATGTTGTGATTCTTCGTTTTATAATGAAAAAGCAGCTTTTAATTGAAATCAATGGCAAATAGTTGATCTAAGATTTGCTGGTTATGGTTATGCTGATATATTTTGGGCACCTAATGTTCTTAAACTATATTGAATGGAATACTAGAAATCTTCACATGAAAGCATTAGAGAAATTTCGCAGATTATTTTTAGGTTCTGCATTAATTAGTTTTAATTTCTTTTCCAATATTACTTAATTTAATAAAGAGGGTCCTTAATTTTGTCATCTTCTAGAAACTTTTAGATGATGCTTTGGTTTTCAAAAAATACAAGATCACCTTCATTTACAAGTTTTTCTAGCTCTCTTTTGATACGTGTTCAATGACTTCATTTCCACTCAATCTAAGTTCTGATGCTTACTCCACTGATGATTAAGCCTCTCATGATAACTTAGCGATCATGATTCCGAATATGGAACCAACACTAGACAAGGATAATGTGATCAGTTGAAACGATATTAGTCCAAACAACGACTCCTCTAAACTGACAAAATAACCTCTACTCTAGTAAAGAAGAAACGTAAGAGATAAGAGAAGGCTAGAAAAGCAATAAGCTAAAATTTACTTCATTATAGCAAATTAGTGAATTGCTTATAAGAAAGATTCTCAGTAGCTATAGAGCTCTCTTGCTGGATAAGGATAGGGTGATCCAGCAATCCAGCAAGGTGATGTTAGTTTAAGCACAAAATCTTTTGCAATATAAGTTATATTTTTGTTGTAAAATAGGATACAAGTGCCTTAAGAAAGAAACATGAAAGACCCAAACTATTCTCTGGAGATAATCCTAACTATTCTAGGACTTTTGCAACTCAATCTATGATTAGATCGGGCTCTTGGAAATGTTCCTAGAGGCCAAAACAGTTAACCAAATATTTGCTATGGTAATTCCAAAGAGCTGCAGGACTAAAGATCAAATAGTGGCCCACGGGAGTAATAATTGTAAGTCTTTCTTATTTGCCTCTTGAACCTCTTGAAGTAGATTTTAAAGGCAATGAGCATCGCACACACAATTTGTAAACCCCCGTCACGCAATTTTTTTTTTATATAATTTAAGCGGCGTGGGTGCGCGACACGCGGCGCGCTGCATGTGCGCCAGAGCGCGCGCGCCCACGCGCGCGCACATGGGGGTGCAGGGGAGGGCTCAGCCCTCCCCTTGCTAAAAGAAAAAGGGAAAATAGCTGGGGAGAGGACTGAAGCCCCCTCCCCCTGTCTTCTTCCTTCCTCCTGCTCTTCGCAAGCACCTGCCGCCGTGCCGCCCTCCGCTCGTCCCCGACACCTCGCCGCCGTCCGGTAAGCCCCCCCCTTCACCGGCGAGGAGAGGGAGAGAGAGAGAGCGTGAGAGAGAGGGAGAGGGCGCCGGGCAGGAGGCCCTCCCCACGACACGGGAGCCGGCCGGGCTCCCGCGCTTGCCCGGCCCGGCGACGTGCCCGCCGCCTCGCCGGCCCCGTGCCCTTGGGCGGTAGCCCCCACCGGCGCCGGGGTGGCGTCCGTGGGGTCCACGGCCGGCCACCGAAGGAAGAACGGGGAGGGGCCGTTCCACGGCCCTCCTTCATCCAGGGGTTCGGTGCCCGCGCGCGTGCCCACGGGCCCGGCCGGCCCGAGCCTTGGCTCCGGCGACTCCCCGCCGGCGCGGGCCGGCCGGCGTCCGGGCGGGTCCAACCGGCCGGCCGGTGGCCGCCGGTCGCCGCATGGGACGAAGCGGCGGAGAGGGCCGAATGGCTCCTCGCCGCGGGAGCCAAACCCGGCTCCCGCGCAGCGCCGGCCCGGCGGCATGCCCGCCGCCGCCGGCCCGGCGCCTGCGCCGGCCGTGCCGCCGGCAGACAAGGACGAAAAGAGGGGAAGAAAAGGAAGAAGAAGAAGAGAAAGAAGAGGAAAGAGAAGAGGAAGGGGCCGGCCGGGCCGGGCGGCGCCGCCCGGGGCCGGCCGGCGGCCACCGACCCCCGGGGAGGGCCGGCGGCGGCCCTAGGCCACCGACCACACGGCCACCCCCCGGTTCGGGTGAACCAGGGTGAAGCCAGGGGAAGAGAAAAAAAAAAAAAAACCCGGACCGGCGGGTTCCGGCTCAAGCCTCCGCTAGCCCCTTTGGGCCGAATTTTCGGCCCGTTGGGCTCGGCCCAATAAAAGAAAAATATGGTTACTGATCGCATTGATCCTAGTTTGTCGAAAAATTTTTATTTCCCCATTTGAGCTTCTATATTTGGAGATATTCAAGCCCCAAGTTGGGCCGAGGATTAGATTGGGTTAAGTGTAGGAGTCAGTTTGACATCCTAAAATTGAAATTTAAAAATATAAAAAATTATGTTGTAGGTACCCGCAGATCCTACGCCGATTTACGTTTTTGGATTAGCGTTGTGAGGTAAGTAAGCCAGTTATAATGATTTTTCTTAAATCATTATTAAATTATGCCATTATTGAAATAATGAATTGATTTATAGTATTATTTGAAAAAAATGATAGTTGTGGTACCATATTTTTGTAAATGAATATTTGACTTGATTATTGTTAATTTTGGTAAATTAAATTGGCATTTGATACATGCATCCGGTTATTACATGATTATGAAAAATTACCAAATTTTTGGTAAAACATGAAAAGTAGAATTGATATATGTTTGCTATTATGCGAATAAATGCTATTTGTGATTGTGATATTATATGTCCGTCACTGCCCACACTACATGTTACATGACTCCGGACCCACCTCCACAGGGGGAATATGTGGAGAACACACATCCTAGGGATGTGTCTACTGTGGACAGGTATTGCCTTAGATGCTAATTGACTCGCACCCTTCCTCCACTCGCAGACAGGAGGTTACATCCTTGGGATGTTATTACGTGGACGTGAGACATTAGTAGATGAAATGAGATTTACAAAGTGATTTGAAATTGAAATGGTATTTTGAAATATTATTTCATATTAATTGCTTCCAATTTATTCGAATATGAGATTTGTATAATTTTATAATATGATGAAATGTTTTTAAATTTGGAAGCATGACTTGTATTTGACTTGATAAAAAAATTCTTATTTGACTATAATATGTAATAGTAGGCTTACTTACTGAGTGTAAACTCATTAAATCTTACAATATTTTTTCAGAGCCATTTAATTATCGGCAAACAACAGGGGTAATTGGGAGTTTCTTGATGTAAATTGATTTTATTTTGTTATATGTAACCCCATTTGGAATTATTTTGAAACTTTGGTTTGTTGCCTAACATTACATAATTTGTATATGAAGAATTAAACTTTGTATATTATATAGCTGTTAACCCTCCTTGTTTATAATTGATATTGTACTGGATGCCTTGCATGCCTGGCATGCGGCGGGCTGTCACCCCTGGGCCACCACCAGCTGGGTCCGGGGCGTGACACAATTGAAGGCGAAAGTTCCAGTTTTATTTTATACTTAAGGTAAACTATAAGTTACTATAAAACTTACTTTATCAAGAAGTTGACATATGATAGGGGATGAGCAAAACATTTGGTCACCTCCGAGGAACAAAGTTGTGGAAAATATGAACTTCTAGATAGCATAACATTTCTGGGAATGGGTTACCATGTCTCTATCATATGCCAAACTTTTAAGTATTGAGCTTCGTATTTATTATACATGTTGGCCTATTTATTCTTCATTGTAGTCAATCATGGATACTCGCCCAACCTATAGATTTGGCGTCATTGATCTATTATGTTCTCAGACCCTTACGGAAAGCTTATAATATTTTGCTCAATGCCTTCACAATCAAAATGTTTGTTCTTACAAAGTTAACTTCCACACAAGTGGAAGTTAACGAAGATAAATCAATTTCATTAAAGGTTAAAACCCTCGTACATTTCTAATGCTTGAACCCTTCAAGTAGTTGATTCATTTTCTTCCTTATAATAGGATAAACACAAGGAGGGCAAGATACAGGGCTGTAATACATATGCTGGCACTGTATCTTTTGCCATGGTAGACAGCAAGAAAGTACTCTCCATTGGATGCAATTCAAAGCATTTGTTGCCCTCAACTGTATATTGCCATCAAATGTGATCATAGCTTTCAGCATGTAATCTCTTGGTTCATAGCCTAAGACCTCAAGCCATAAATTGTTACCTGGGCAATGCCTGCTAGCCATGAAAGAAGGCGGAAAGGTCATTGATGGCTTCCCCTCTCGACAAATAAACTTGATCCTAGAAATGCATCATATGTTTTTAGTTCTGAAATATATTTCTAAATTCCTGTCGCAAAACACCATCCCTCACAATTAAGATATCCTTCACTAATGACCAATTCAGAGGAGTCATTAACCATCAACTCAGCATCCTCCTTTGCACATGGAATCAGCGTTCTCTCCCTTTCTAGGCCTATTTAGACAACAAATTTGGGTTCTCGCTATGGGAAGTGGTAGCATTTTGTGATCCCCTGCTCTCACAGAGAGAGCTTTCGGTCAGGAGCCAGGGAATTCTACCTCATTTAGCCTGGCTACAGCATCTGCTACAACCTCAGGGCTAGTTATTGTGTGCATGTGAAAATTAGCTATTCCAGAGCCACATTGATGAACTGTCATGAGAAGTTCCTTGTCATCTAAAGTCCATGATCCATTCTTTCTTCCTGCATTATCCCTTAACCAGTGTGTTTCCAACTCCAAGGCACCATCAACAATCGAACAAAACTTTTCCATATCTTTTGCTGAGGGCAAATGACTGAATCTCCCTTTTGTCGAAGTCAACATCAACACAGATATTGTCGTCCTTGCAAGCTTCTTGATAACGTGAAACTAGACACCGTTGGTTATTATTGGATTTGCCACATAGCCTTAAACCTTCTGAGAAGATTATTGCCAACTCCAGCAATCAAATTCATGTGCATTTTCTGGCTCTCAGACTGAAAGAATTCATGGTCAACAGCAGTCCTTTCCAACTAGACTCTGAAGTTGGACTCAACCTGAGTAGATTACTGCCCAAATCGGCTCCCAAAGCAAGTAAAATTACCAGGCAAGTTCGGGTGATTCCAGAGGTGTGTTTGAATCCCGTATTGAATAGGATTCCAAACTACAAATAGACGCACTAGGTGCAGCCCCAAAACACATGGTGAATCACCAAAAGCTTTTCTCTTCTCTTCTTCTATCTCCATCCATCATCCAGGGTTTTGAAGTGTGTAGACTTGAAAGAAGTCTCTTGTGGTTCCTCTTCCAACCAACTGCGACGTGCTCTAGTGATCCAGCAATGAGATGCATCAAGGATCGATGACTTCATAATGCAGTCTTGTAAGATCATGCAATTTAGGATAAGTGTGAGAGTTCATGCTGGCAATTATTTAATTTCACGTAAGTCATACATGAAAAAAATTCTAGATACTTATATAAGGTTAAAAGATTCAAATAATACTTTCTGTCTAGACTTTTTAGATAAAGTTCTGATTTTTAAAATAAGCTTCCTACTTCTCTATAAATTTACACCCATTAAACCAACATCAGTAAAAACAAACAATTTTATTCCTTTTTTTTTCTTGAAGGAAATGTGTTTTTACTTGTCTTCTTTTCTTTTGATATCCAAATAACACTTCCATTTTTAACTTGAAAAATTAAGTTTTATGCGATCCATCTCTCCACCTGGTTGACATTCAGAATGATTATATCAATGGGGAAATAATCATATTTCATTCCTCTGACGTGGGAATTAGTACGAGATGGTAGAGAATCTTTTTTTTTGTCATTCAACTGTGCATTGATAAAAAATATAATAATAATAATGCGGTTCTCAATTGTAGGCTTACTTTGCATGAGAAGCAAGAAATGTTGCATCTTTTTGTCACTACCCAAATCCACCACTAGGACCATGTCACAAGCCAAGCCTGAGTGGTTTGTTGGGGCATGACAACTTTAGATCAGAATTTTATGTTCTCACCATGCTTAATTTTCCTTCAACAAGACTTGACACAGTTTGCTAGTCTCGATGGTGTTGTACTCACTTGGGCTTAAAAAACAGAGGAACAGCACAACTCCTATGGAACGTTGGACAACATTATAGACTAACATGTCATTATCTTAGGGGTACATATATTGAGACCCACGAGCCATGTTAGGTGTCGGCATACATGGCAAGAACGTTTATGCCAACATCCATCATGTTTGAAAGGAGACAGCTAAACCGCTTAATATCATAATGTTATGCAATTTGTTTCTTGCTTGCAAACGAAATTGTGTTGCATCTTGATAGACTACTCTCTTTGTTATGATCCCGTAACCTATGCAGCTCCTATTTTCCTTGCCTTGGTGATCAAAAATTTTTATACAAAGACCCTGTAACAGGTCGGTTGATGTATCAACAAACTCCAATAAGGTTTACTTAGAACATGGAAAGAGAAAGCAAGCAGGAAAAAAGGCATTGCTTCTCTAATACTCAAAGTATCTTTTATCTTTAAGTCTTTCGAGGAAAATAGTCAAAGTATCACTTAAATAACAAATTGTTCTTACATTCTAGAAATGATTTGAGGCATCATATTCTCTTTTTAAGTAGAGGTGCAATTTGGGGGGTAGGTGAATAAGAATTTAGCAAGAACTGTAGATTGCATTTATATCCCATGTCAAGATTATGTAACTTGAAAATGTTAAATATGACTCCACAAACCTAAACTTAACTCAATTTGAAGTTTTAGACCTCTCACCTCAAACAAAGTTATATGTTGAGAGTGGACAAAGATATTTATAATCCCCTGATATCAGCAACGTTTGTACGCATCCTCAAACCTCCTGCCAAAATAGCATCTGCAAGCTAGGGATGCTTCAGAGCATGTGGTGGTATTTTGGACGCAGGTAAGAGGCATCAGTTCTATATACTGGGCTTTAAATAGCTTGGGTTGATAGACTGGTCAGCTGCCTAAGTTTACCATGATCACAGAATGTTTATTTCACTTTGTTTCCTGATCAGTACTTCAGGAACCTTGGCGGAAAACACCATGATTCCTCTGTTAAGAGCTCTAACTGGGAAAGAAACGATGTACCCATAGAAGAGTGATTCACTTCTCTCTAGTGAGAAAAGGATTACAACAAGCAAGAAGTACAAATCAAAGTCGACATATGCCACACTCCTGTTGGTGGTGGCAGACCCCTATGCTCCGTTTGGTCAACATAGCAAACCCTCACCATTATTCTTCCTTAAAGTTCTATTCCTTTCCCAAAGCTTTTGTTGCCAGATGTCAAAGGAAAGGTTATCTACAGAGAGAGAGAGAGCATCAATGAAAGCAGGGAGAAAAAGAGAGGAGGGAAGTGCGTTAGGTGGCCGCCATTCCAAGCGAAAGCGACGCCCTGGCGACCAAGCTATGCCCATACACCCAAAGATTCTGTGTGCAGTCGCTTCCACGCGGAAAATCCAAACACCGATTGGGTCATGAAGTGGGCCTCACCTCTGTACTGCCACGTCGACTCTAGTCGTTGACTTGACGACCCAGGACTTGGGTGTCACAAATGGTGGACCCAAACCAATTTGAGCTTAAAATTGGAGCGAATCCTAAGAAGATGCACTGAGGGCCAAGTCATTGATTTAAACCGTTAATTAGAGGGCCAAGGCTCTCATAAAATGGTGCAGATATTTAGTCTATGATGCTCTTTTTTTTTTTTCCCCTTGCCATTGACTTGAATGATATAGATTTATATTAGTTCCTCACGTTGAAATTATGCCTTTGATAGTGTGATATTTTCTATATTAGTCATAGTGCTAGTGGCAGAAAGGTCAACTTTACGAAGTGAGCTGTGACACATTAAATCTAACTAAAGTTGAAAATGTGCAAATAAAAGCATTATGGAAGTTGCATATAGTTATAATTTGTAATGGTATCAATTTAATAAATTTTTTTGCTATAAAAACTTATGCCGATATATGGTTAATCTTTAATTAGCTGTATACCATAAAAATCTTAAATACTTGCATTAACATTAAGAATCTAAAAATAACTTTTAGCTAGATTTTTCATATTAAAACTTAGATATAACCATTGTGCGCTAGCTAAGCTTGATTAAATTTAAATCATGATATTTATGGTTAAATTTAGTTAGATTTAAGCTCTTAGCTCAATAAGAACATTAGAATTTAAGCAAAGAGAACATGACCTGATGCTATGATCAGCCAACTGAGAGGATCCATTTCAACATTTTTGGTATACCATCTCAGTCGTGTTGTAGGTTGGCTAGTTTGCCCATTTTCGTATGTTTCTCACCTGGTCACCTACTCGATATCAATTAGATTCGTGACCGGAATTACTTTTAGATTCGTGACCGGAGTTACTTTTAAAGCATCACAAAGCACTTCGAGTGGGACCGCTGAAGCCCATCGCTATTGCTTGCTTTAGGTACATGCATATATAACCAATCGTTTAACGAGCCCTACCATGTGCCGTCACCACGGCAGATGTACATGGAACCTAAAAGCTGGAGGAGAGAAGAAAAGGCGAGAGATGTGGCCACCCACTTGGCTGTCATGGAGTCTTTTCTAAGGCATTCCCATCGATTGCAGAATAATAAAACGAGAAAAGCTCGGAGGAATATTAGACAAAATGGAGCACCCTTCGAGCTTTATATAATGGCCCTCCTCTCCTCTCCTTTTTGAAGCGTCCTGCTCCCCCTTGCCATCACACACCTCCCCCCCCCCCCCTTCTTTTTAGAGCGAGGCCCAAAATGGCTGGCTACGCTTCTATAGCCTTGGGTGCTCTCTTCCTCATGAGTTGTGCCGCATGGGGCTCGGCCACCGTCTACACCGTCGGGGATACATCAGGCTGGACTTCCGGCGTCGATTACTCCAGTTGGACCAGTGGCAAAACCTTCACCGTTGGCGATAGCCTCAGTTAGTCTCTGTCCCTTTTCTCCAACTTTATGTTTGCAAAGATGGCTAAGTATGGCCTTCTCAAGTAGTTCAGCTTTAAGCTCTCCTCTTATAGCTAATCCTTGTGCTGACAAAGTTATTTCTTCATGAATATCTTGTAAGAATTCAACAGATGGAGACATCTAATGAGAAATGCATTGATAGCACATCAACCTCAAGGAAAATAAAAAAAAAGGTAGAATCCCACGAGTTAAAAAAAGATCTTTTAGGTGAGATTTCCTGTTGTGATAGCTGCTTGCTACGGCCCTCTATGACTTTCCTTGATGCAGCTGGCCTTTTAAGTTATCAAGTGGGGTCTAACTTCTTCTCCTTGAAGCTACCTTGGCCCAAGAATTCAGCATCAATTCTTTCAAGAATGATCTCAAAACGATGGCAATTCATCATTATCTCTTTATACTCTTCAGACTTTGTGTTCACTAGAGTAGCGAGCGTTACATAGCCAAACTTTCTTTCTACGCTAGCAGAACTGGAATAAAGCTTCATATCATGCATCAAATCTGGTCTCATAGATCATGTAAAGGAGATATCCATGGCTTCCAATTCTCATCCAACCCACTCTACTGGTTGTTACAGTGTTCAGCTACGCCAGCGGGACGCACACCGTGACCGAGGTGAGCTCGAGCGACTACGATGCCTGTTCGGGGGCCAATGCCCTCAGCAGCGACAGCAGCGGGCCAACGACGATCCAACTCAAGACGTCGGGCACGCACTACTACATTTGCTCGATACCCGGCCACTGCAGCGGTGGAATGAAGGTCGCGGTCACGGTCGGAGCATCGGCCTCTAGCTCACCCACCACCCCCTCGACTCCATCCTCCTCCACCACTCCTGCGCTCACCCCACCCACCGCCACCACCACCACCACCACCAGCAGCACCCACTCGTCCGGTGCCGGAGGCCTCGCACCGGCCTCGGCGATGGTGCTGCTCACCGGGCTGGTGGTGCTGCTCTTCTAGGCCCGGCCAGGACAGAGACAGTGCTCTTATTCTATTGAGTTATTTCTTATATTTTAGGTGGCTAGATTATTGTGTTGGGACGATGCTTTTGTAGCATGGTGGTTATTGATGTACCATTATGCCTTCAGCTTTATTTGAGTGATGGTTCCAGCGATATTACTCGTTGCTTTGGTTGTTAAAGGGTTTGCTGGACGGCATTTGCATGAAAGAAACATGGACTTGTTATGCATAATTTATCTAGAGAAGGTGGGACTAGTGAGTTAGAAGATGAAATCTGAGGTTGGTGGTAAAGAGGCAAAGCGAATTTATCCTTGTAGTTGAGGTTCCAAGCCAAATCATGCAGAAAATGAGAGCTAGAGAAAGATGGTTGCCTCATGACTTTTAAATAAAGAAATGAAGAGGATTGGTTGGAATGGGAATGGGATTCCGGGGAAATTTGAGGCAAATATCACTTGAGATAGAAGCAACATAAATGTGGCCAAAGGTGTCCAAATGCTGCTTTCCCCCCTCCCTTTTTATAAGACCAGGTGCTGCTCTTTGAAGCCTCCCTAGTTCCTCCCATTTTACGGATGCGTGAGGCCAGAGTACTTCGTGCTTTAGATTAAACTCTCTCTCTAACCTTGTAGAAGGTTCCTACAGCTTAGAAGTTAAAAGACACTTGGTGATGTTTATTGATTAAATAGATCGTCAGTGCAATTCTTTGCCTTTATCCCTGCTGGATTTCTTCAAAACAAATAAAAGGTAGTTGTGTTAAAAGTCTATAGAATACTTCTCACTCCTAGCACATAAAAATTTAAAAATTAGTACCATGCCAAAGTTTTAGAAAATTTCTTAATCGCGAATCATAAATTCTTTTGATGACCTTTTATTATTTAAAAAAATTTATTACAGATGAGGAGAGAGACATTCACTCATGCCATATTATTATTCAGACGAAATTTCTATTATAAGCATGGAATATATATCACACGTCACACGTTTAAGAAAATAATAACTTAGGCTACATCACTGCAGATACCACCACAATCCAAATCCTATTATAATAAGATATTCTCTTTTAAGGTAAAACAACGCAGACCAAACTATTCGCACATGTGGTTTCCAATATGGCGTGATGCCCCTTGAATGTTCCAATACTTGCATCAAGCCACATGCACCCTCCAAACCACATCAATGATCTTGGACCATTTGGTCCAATAGCAGTACCCTTTTTCCTATTCCTCATTAAAGGTGGTAGGTGTGGTCACTTGGCGTGTGAGTCGCTTCACACGCAGAGCGCCACCCTTTGTCTCTATTCATTACTAATTTAGTCTTCCATCCTCACTAATAAGAATAAGGTATTTCTATCCCTATTTCCATAAGAACCTCTATTCCTGCAATGATCGCTATCCCTGCTAATTTTATTTTTGATAAGATCATCATCTTTATTCTCATAGAAATCTCAATCCATATGAAACCAAATCATCACCAATCTTATTTTTTAAATTAAATTATTTATTTTTTATTTTGATTTTTACTCAATATATTTGTAAAAAAAAACATAAAAATTCTACTAAGAAAACTCTTCTGTATTTATTGATTCTAAAGGACTCGATAAAGATTTGAACTAAATAAATACTGAGATCTTCGAGAGATATCTATAGATCAAAAGCAAAAGTAGAGAAGGAGGAAGAGGAGAGAGTTCTTACTCGTTAGAATCTATCTTGAGTTTCACTACAATGAGTAGTAGGATTGGAGACATGCCCTTGACTCGAAAGAAAGGAAAATAAAAGGAGGTAAGGAGAGTAGAGCAAAACCTTAATTTCTAATGGTTTAAATTGCCAAGGAAAAAAGTAGATGAGTGGATGTGTGAGATTATATTTATAATATTAAAATAATATATGGATATTTGAATAATATAAAATATATGAGAATTCTGTAGGGTAGGGATTGGGCACTCCATAGGATAGAAAGTATGGGCACTCCATAGGACAGAAAGTATCTTTCCATCCCCATCTTATCCCTATTTATCAGATAGAATTTTTTTTGTCTTTATCTAATGGGAAGAAAAATTTTTTCATCCCTATCTTATAGAGGATGATCTTCCATTGGGATAAGTGAAATTAAAGAAAATTATCAACTATATTTGAAAGACATTTTGAATAACAAGACAAGTGATTAAGTTTACAATGTCTAATGACCAATGATGATGACAGAATTCACACTTTAATTTTTTTTTTTTTTTTTTTTTTTTTGGACTCAGTGGTGATAAGTTTCAAAAGTTCATCAAACTAATTAAAGGTGGTTCCACTGGTTGTTCATGCTAAATTAACTTCGTAATTAATTTTTAAATGATGGATGTTTCATTTGATGAGGATGCTACTAGAATGGGGTTTTTAGCCAACTAGGATATATATACCTCATTAAGGTCCTAGAGGGCCGACTGCATCGCACTTGATGGTGAGATACTCGAGTTGAAATGCCAATGCGTCCTGGTTAGCTGGTCAAGCTCTCCGGACTCACGCTGGTTTCAAGTGCAAACTCTAATCTTGCTTTGTGGAGTGCCAATGCATCAAATTTTTGGAGCAGGTAACAGTGCAGAAACTGGAGGTATTCTACGAGATGGGCGACGTAAATTTATCTTCTCAGGATGTTCAAATCTATTCAGGTCTATAATATCTTCATGGCAGAGGCAAAGCTGGGCAAAACGGCCTTTTATCAGGTAACAAATGGAGCCTGACTCCTTGGGACTCCTTGACATGACAAGTGAGACAAGGCATGGAGAATAATGCAGTAATTTTAGAAAAGTATTTCCCACATGAGGGAGATTAGACGCTATTCATTCAAGCACATATGTTAAGTAGCTAACCAACTCGTAGATGAGTTAGCAAACAGTGCAATATAGTCGAGTTACAAGCTTTGACAAGGACTGACCGTTCCCCAAGACCTTGCCTTTGAGAATGAATAGCCTTCTACGATTTTAACGGGGAAAAAGAGACACCCACGAGTAAAAAGCTAACTTCTAGCGGCCTCTTAAATAGAAAGGAAAAAGATTCGGGCAAAAAAAAATAAATAAATAAAGGGTAAGAGTTAAAATTTGATGATTTTTTTTTTTTCAAAAGAAGAGATAAGAAAAAAAAAATTATAAAAGTTCATGCTAATAAGTATTTAGTTTCACATCGATTATATATTAAGAAAATTCTATATAATTATACAGATAAGGTTGCCAAAATTGAGATTTTACTTAAAATCAATAAAAGGTCAATAAAATCAAATTGTAAAACCGAATCGTAAAATAGTAAGATTTTATATTTTATAAAAAATAAATATTAAAAACATACATACATACATATATATACTAAAAAATCCAATCAAGATTCAGATCCTTGCATCCCACTTATTAATGATAAATCGGTATTTATAAATTAATCATAAATTATCAATATAAAAATAAATAAGTTATAATTAAAAAAATTATATAGCAACAATAACAACAAAGCTTTAACAATAGCAATAATATAGCATCACAATCATAAAAATTATTAAATTTTTGATCCATTTTTATAAACAACAATCCAAAAAATAATAATTTAAATAAGATTTAAATCAAAAATAAATGCTCCTTATCAACTTGCCAATTGTAGATATAGTTTCTAATTTTTTATTTAGTCATGCTACGATACGAAGTTAAAAAGGTAGAGCGACAAAATCATTAACAGATTTTTTTTTTTTTTCCTTCGATGTTGGATAGAAATCTCGCAATGATGATTTGCTCTTCAGTTTTCATCTAATAACATAAGACATAGGTTACATAACTACATGAAAGAATCTTAAACATCTAACTAACTAATGGATATTTAACTTCTAAAAAGTGATTGAGTCTGCATTCTATATATTTTGAAATCGTAACAAAATCTTCTTTTAATATAGCAATCCTAGTGATTTTAGGATCTAAATCGATTCTACATCAATCTCATGACATTGTGTTTTTATAGACAACTTAAATCGTTAAGACATTTTAGGATTGTAAAATGATTTTAAGATTAAAATTGAGATTTTAACAACTATGTATACAGGATGAAGGAGTTCAAATACTAATTTTCTGTCTAGTCTTTTTGAATAACATTTTACATTACGATAAATGATATCAAAGCAAATCTGATTGATGACCCATATGATAATAGGGACACTATAGATAAGCTATGTATGTTTATAATTAGATTTGGATGTGGATTTGGATATGAACCCTATATGTTTGTAATTGAATTTATATGTGAATTTAGATATGAAACTTAAGCTAGGTGAGGATGTCAGGTTTGAAAGAAAGAAATATGTAAGAGCTCATGTTGGCAAGTATTTAATTCTATATCAATTATATATCTAGAAAATTCTAAGTACTTATATAGGATTAGGCTCAAATAATAACTTTATGGCTTGATCTAGTAAGTCAGTTCCTTCTCCATTGCAGTCCAATTCGTCAAGTAGTCCATTACTTGGTTGGCCTAAATATTTAAATTTTCGTATGAATGGAATAATTATATGAAGGTTCCGATGTTGGAAATTAGTTCGATCATTGATCCAAGCCATAATAGTTGCTGAATCATTTTTAAAGAGAATATTATCACTTCAAAGAATATGAATCACCCTGTTAGCCATTAATGTCTTCGTGTGATGAAGTGGAAAAAAGTATGAAATTAAAAAAAAAAAAAAAACATTTGTAGATTGAATTTAACGATTAGAATGCCTGTAGCAGGAGAAGCAGCTCGTAGCTAGGATGAAGTCGTTCTGGTTCTAGTTGCTCTACTTGTTCTAGTCGCTCTTTGGCCATACGCCATACCTTCAAAAGAAGTGACACCGCGGAGCATCTATTTACGTACTAAATGGAGGATGTTTTGATAGTGATCTCACCAGAAAGTCTCTTTTATTCGGACGAGCTCATCAATGACGATTGGTGTAGGATGAGGGATCCATGCTTCTTAGCAAAAGAAAACATTCTCTTTGGCAGGAGACCTTTGGATTTACACCTATAATTTTTTTCTTTTAGTAATACAATATATGGCCAGAGTAGTGCATTCCAGCTGACCTAAACACATCATCAAAAAATTGCGAAGGAACATTACGATTTCGTCACTCCTTACAGCATGAAATGATATTATCGGTCAAAGATGTGATATAAAGACACTATTTGATTCCAACGTGCCAGGCCAAGCCAAGCAAACCGCAACGTCTTTTAGATAAAGAAACAAATTCCAACTAACGCAACCTGGCCCCCAACATACAAAACGCCAGGCTAGCTGTTCCCATCCACCTAACATCCCTCCCCCTTCCTTCTCAAACTGGTCGCATCACCACATGCAAGCAAATACCAATTCCCTCCCTCATCCTTCTCCCCACCAAACCCTAATTTTATTCATCCGTACGCATCCGTCCCTTTCTTTCTCTCTCTCCTCGTCAACAAATCTTGACCCTCGCTATCCCTCCCCCTCGTCTCGGTACCCTCTCCCACTAGGGTTTCAAATTGATTTAAATTTTCTTTTTTTTTTTTTTTTTGTCTCTCATATTGATTTTCTATTTAAAAATTTTAAAATAAAAAATAATAAATTTGTTTTCGATTTAAATTGTTAAAAACATAATGCAACTCATGCTGAACTATATATGTGTATATATATATATATATATATATATATATATATATATATATATATTATATCAACTTTCACCTATACTATAATAAAAATTTAAATATTATATATAAATAATTATATTATACAATAATTATAATTTTTTAAATTATCAATAACAAAATAATCATATTCGATCATATAAAATTCATTATAAAAAAATAACATCATAACTAATAAATTAAAATAATATCAAATTAAAATTTTTATTTACTAAAATATTTCTACTTTTAAAAAATTATTTTAAAATATCTCTGAACCACCACCATCGCCCTTCAACTACATTGAGGATGGTTTGAAGAAAAAAGAAGTCAAATTTTTATAATAACTATTTATTTACAAAAATCAAAAATTAATATTTTTTTAATTAATCTTAAATTTTTTAAATTAAATGTAAATAATACTTTTAAGAATAATTTGCTGCCCTTTCTCAGAATTTTAAATGCTAATTAATTTATTTAAAAATTTACATGGAATTATTGACCGCAAACAGCCTCGCGGCTGCCACAACCACCCTCTGAATTATTCTAACATCCGCAACCCCATCCCACGTGTCTGCACATGGCTTCGAAACCATTTTGCCTTACAGCTGGCATCTGCCTAGCACGTGACGTCAGTTTCGCTTTGCTCCATGTCTTGATTATATTTTATTATATCTGAAAATATATTTAAAAAACCAAAAATTATCTTCCTACGAAACTATTAATTATTAATTTAAAATATCGGCATGGGGGGCAGAAAAAAGATCTCTCCACTAACTAAAGTCGGCCTCCTTCGCTGAGGACCAAATGCCGCTTCCGTCCGGTCCGGTCCAGTCCTCGCGTCGTCCAATTTACCATCTTGCCCTCACAAAAGTGGAACGATAATGGACGATATCGAGGGTAGGATTGGAATACGATGAAAAGAATCACTAAAGTAATAATATTACAACAATAATGATCACCAGCACCACTACCACTCTCACTCACCATCTCACTCTCACAAGTCTACAAACAAAAAGAAAAGAAAAGCCCACGAAATTAAAAAAAAAAAAGAAAATCTGAAACAAAAGGAGTGAAATAAATTTTAAAAAAAAAGATCATAATAATAACGATGATATAACAACAGCAGATCGGGTCAGGAAAAATAGAGGGCGCAAATCCGGCGACGACGTCAACCGTCCGATCATCCAATCAAGAATCCGCCACGGCAAGAGATCGATCTAGACGACGTAGACGGCGGCGGCGGCGGCAGTGGCGGCAGCGATGGAGATCCAGGAGGCGCGGAGGCCGGGGGCGAAGTTGCTTCCTCCGCTGGGCGGGGAGGCCTCGCTGCCCGGGGAGGCCTTGCTGCCCGGGGAGGCCTCGCTGCCCGGGGTGGGGGCGGGAAGGGAGGAGATGGGCGGAGCCAAGGGAGAGGTGGGTGGGGACACAGGGGCCGGGGTGGGGGCCTTGGGCGCGGGCGCGGGGGCCTTGGGGGCGGGGGCGGGTGCTTTGGGGGCTGGAGCGGGGGCCGGGGAGGGGGCCTTGGGGGCGGGGGCGGGGGCCGGCGAGGGGGCCTTGGGAGCGGGAGCGGGGGAGGGGGTGGGAGGGGACGGGACGGGGGCCGGGGTGGGAGGGGTCACGGGGGCGGGGGAGGGGCCCTGGGCGGAGGAGCTCACCACCAGCAACGCCAGCGCCACCGCAAGGAGGGAGAACCGAGTGCCGGCGACCGCCATCTCAGCCTCAGAGAGTAAGCGAGCTAGAGAGACAGAGAGAGAGAGAGAGAGAGAGAGAGAGAGAGAGAGTAAGCGAGCGAGCGAGCGAGCGAGCTTAGAATTAGGGTTCAGCAGAGAGGGTAAGAGAGTATATAAAGTGGGAGGGAGAAAAAGTCGTCTAGAGATAGAGGAGTATTTTTTAGTAAATAAAGTAATCATTGTATATATTAGAAAAATAAATAAATAAATAAATAAATCGGAGGACAGCTAAGAGGAGGGAGGGAGAAGGACAGCCGTCTGGTTGGATTTATAATGGAAACGGAAGCTCTAGTCCTTAGACAACCGACTTGTTCCCTTGTACAATAATTGAAAATTATTTATTAACCCATAATTAGTGTGTATATAAATATATATTGCGATGATAAGGGCAATCGCCATTGGAGAGGGCGATGGGTTTGGATGGTGATGGATTTGGCGTGTAATATATTTTTGAGGTTTGACCGAACCATGTTCGCGTCTCCGCGTTAGGAATTTAGTTTCCAAATCGACTTCTGATTGTAATTTAACGGTTATGATTTCATGATGATCGTCGCACAATTAGATTGGGTGTCTTGAATTTTTGTTTGGGAAATTTATTTTTAGATTTGTCATCTGATTGTGATCTAACGGTTATGAAATTACACTGGAAGCTTATTTAAAAGTTCCTCGAGTCTCGGTCTAGCATTAATTGTATGTCTCATGGCCGTTGGGGCCGATGCTGTTGATGTCCTTGCAAAGAGAATATTTGGATTACTGGATTATGAAATAATTAATTAAGGGCGACAGGGAGCGTGACAGGTGGCAAAGATTTTTTTTTAGCGAGTTGGAGGCAAATCATTGAGTAGGTTCACCCAATCGGAGGATAATGGTCCACTCACTCAGAGCTTTGTTGGTTTGACTTTTCTTAATTAACTTTTTAATTACGTTAATGTCCGATTATTATTGTATGCGTTCGGTATTAGGGTTAGTGTGGCATCGCAACGTGGAGAGCACATGGAAGGATGCTTGCCTTTCTTTTTTTCTAGGACAAGGTTATTTAGAATATTGTTTTCACCTTGCAATCAAAAATGGCCAATGCGCTGTATCCATGCTGTAGCCCGTAGAGAAGGTACCATATCTAACTTGAGGAGGAATATTTAAGCAAGGTTAGAAATGAATCATCTATGAGTCTAATTTTATATTGTTCTTTCTTTTTTCTTTTTTTTTTAATTTTCAGTTGGACAGGTGGAGTGAAAATTTTTTATTGACTAGGTATGACTAAATTAATCTCTCACCCTAATTCCACCTGTACAAATCCAATCTCTCATTCATCCACAAACGACTATCTTTAACTCATAGTGAGCCTCATTACTAAACAAAAATCTTTTTCCTTATGATTAGATAAGGAGCCGAGATGTATACCACTCGAGGATTCCAAACCATAGATATTAACTATAAGATAGATGTAGTGTACCATTTTATAAAATATATTGCTATAGCCGAAAATAAGCCATTTTGGGCCTGTTTTAGAGTGACATGTAACTCATATTTTTTTCTTTTTCTTTTTTTTTTTTTGGTTGATCCTTATCAAAAATATTTGATATACTAGATTCAATCACAATTAATGACCAAAAATTTTTGTAATTTGCTAATAAGATATATATAGAGAGAGAAAGAGAGAGGTAGACATAGTTGCATTCGAATATATCCAAGCTTAAATCCGGTCATTTCTTCCATTCTTACATTCACACGGTTCACAAATTTCAAAAATAAAAAAATTGAGAAAGATGAGTGGCTTCAAGATTCATATGAATTTAAGAATAATAAAGATGATTGAATTCTGAGTTTGGTTACATTCAAATATAGTCAAGTTTATATATATATATATATATATATATATATATGTATATATGTATGTATGTATGTATATATGTATATGTATGTATGTATATATAGATTTGCCTACGTTCAATCAAAAATAAAAAAAAGTAAAAAGATGAAATGGCTTCGTAATTCGTATACCTATCTAAGGATGAAGAAATGATTAGTTTTTGAACTTAATTATTTTTTTTTTTTACTTTTTATATGTGTGTTTTGACCATGGAGCATCATATTGCATGTAAAAATGGATATTAATAATACATGCAATGATGGAAAGGAGGGCACTAATTATAGTGGGAGATGATTGAATTAAGAATGTCATATATTATCACAAGTAAATCGTTGGAGGGTGGCCGAAGGTAGGGTTTTTGTTTTTATTTATTTATTTATTTATATCTTTTGCTACCAACCACACGGAACAAAAGTGTTGGAAGGTACTGACAGGCCCGAATAATGGTGAAAGTCAAGGCTTCAGAAGTTTGGAGTTCTGACATTACCTTGCACCCACAAGTGAAGCTTCCAAGCAATGGACGGTGGAGGGGGACCGATTCCATCGGATCCCAAAACTGGGTAACTTTGCGTCCTTGGTTGTCTCTTTCTCGCCCCAATATCTCAGGTTGGGTGTTTGTCTTATTTTAAAGGGTATTATTTAAGATAAATACATGTTTTTTTACCCTTTTGATTTATAATAACAAATAATAAAAAGCTTTTTTTGGGGGTCTTGGGAGAAAGAATCCATCAAGTGTAAATTGTCTAGGCTAAATATTTCAAGATTCATCACTTTGGAACCTCCTTTGGTTGAGGAGGGCTGTGGCCATTGAAGCATTTTTTTTTTTTTTCATTTCACATCTCTAAGTAGATTTTATGATGCCATGGGTATATATAAAGATGTGCTGAATGGGCTTGGTTATTCTCAATCTAAGCTTGTTTCTTAATGAAGCAAATTCTTGTACTTGGTTGCTTGATTTGTTTAAATTTTATCTTATTTTTGATCCAAACTTAGTCTACTCAAAACAACCTGATTTAATTAGACTTGAGCTGTTCAAAACTTAGGTTATATAAATCTCTATTATATTAACTCTAAGATGATATGAAATTTCAATTTAACAGCCAAAGTGCAAATGCTTTTACAATTAGATTGATATTGATTCTACATAAATATATTTTTTTAAAATAAAATACAATATAAAAATATTACATAGCAAGTTTTAGATTAATTAGTTTTATCAATTTTATTTAAACAAACATGAGTGAATTAGGTAGTTTTGAAATTGGCTATCAGTTATTTTCAACATAATTTTCATATTTAAGTGTGCTCTAAATGCGAATAAGAAATTTCTCGCAAAGCCAAATATTGAATTGAGCATAATTTACTTCTACAATTGAGTCTCAGCTTGTATCCCGGTAGATGACCTTATATGAAAGCCTTAACTCTCCTTCAATATTTGCATGCATGATGAACATTGCTTTTAGATGGCACATGGAATGCATGTTTTTTTTTTTTTTCTCTATAAGTTTGGTCCACATTTAACTCAGATATAATGGATGCTAGAAAAAGTAAATTTTACCTACACCTTCATATAGTTTAGCACCAAATTATTTTACAACTCATTGGTAATTTTCTATCTCCTAATCAAGTATTTTCTTGATAAAGAACTGGAGGTTATATATATATATTTTTTAAATTTGCTTTGATGAGCTTATACTAATTTTGGTAGAATTTTTGCCAAATAGCATGAACTAAATTCAATGTGAACTATAACTATAAAATTAAATTACTTGGAGGAGCACTGCAAAATTTGCTTCCAAAGAAAAGATTTCTAATCAAAGCAAGGAGAAACTTTCTATAGTTTTGGAATTCCTTGACTAACTAGTTATCAAAAGAATAAGAGGCCTAATTTCCCAAAAAGGTATTTCAACTTTAAAATGGCTTTGATTGATGGATGGGATGCAAATTTTAGAAACATCTATATATATATATATATATATATATATATTAAACTAGGCAATTAATTGCAATAAATTGAAAGCTTACAACTCATTTGATACAGTTGCTTATTTTGTTGCTTATATTTTAATTTTTAATTTTTTATATTTTAAAAATAAAAATATTGATCATAATTATAATTATTTTTACTAAATTTTTATATATATGCAACGTAAACAATATAAAGATAAGTAATCTTATCAGTAGAGCCCTAATGAGATTTTGAGTGTAATTATAAAGGAATCTCATAACAAATAAATATTTACTAGTAATCGAAATGATTGCATAGATGACTAATGAAATTACTACTGATAGTCCTAGTCCTACTAGAAGTAATAATGAGAAATGATAATGAGTGATCATAATGGTGGCTGATGAAAATAGCAAAAACAATATAGGCAATAGAAAGACAATGAAAAAATGATATATTGACAAGTGAAATAAAAAAAAAAGTATTAGCGCTTGAGGAGATGACGTTGAAAGCAGAAGAGTACTAACAATATAATTGATGGAGATCAAGGTAAAAGTTTTGCAATAATTTATATTACGGTCAATTCAAATAAAGATGTTTTTATCAAGTTGGATTGAAATTTACAATAATTTTATGTTTAAGTGAAACTCTAGTATGGGCAAATTGCACTCATTATGGTCCAGATTTTTGTAGCATGTGAACACCATCATACATCATGCTACAATTTTTCCAGTATAATTTATTACTTTAAAAATTAATTGTCATAAAAAATAATTCAAAAAATTGATAGCTGAATAACTATTTTGGTAGGGATATATATATAGGTTCTCTCTCAATTACATATTTGAAATTTAACGTGAATAAACTCCATTAGCTTAGGTTATTTTTAGATTGAAATGATTTTTATGTGTAAATTTCAAGGTTCAATCCAAAACCCTAACTCTTTTTTTTTTTTTTTTTTTTTTGTGCGTGTTATGGTTAGTGGAGGGGGGGATCAGGAATTCATGCTCCAAGCATGAATCAAAAGATGAAACAAGTTTTAGTCACGATTTTATAGAGTTTGTCCTTGATTTTTCTAATTAAATAACATATTTGGATCAGAATTGTTAATGCATTATAGATTTTTCTAATTAAATCTCTAGCCTCAAAAATTAAGGGATGATTCAATGCAAAATCACTCTAAAGCCACTATCCTCTTTCAATTCAACCTTCAAATGGTGGAAAGGAAGAAGAAAATGGGGATAAAATCCCATCCTCAGTAGGAACTCAATCTACATCGTGTTCAATGCAAGTTGAGCTTGATCGGCTTCCTAATCTCTCCCTTAGGGTTTTTACATGCTCCTAATGAGTATCCAAATTGGAGGACTCATCCTCTCCAATACCGTCAAGATATGATGGCTATTTAGAGACGTATGCAATTAAGGGCGAGAGTCCCAGTCTTGGCAAAACAAATTATGAAGAACCAGCCTTCTCTTGGCCCTTGCATTTACCACTTGCAGTCACCTATCTTGCCACTCATGTCAATATAAATAATGTTTTCTGAGACCAACCAACAAGCTGGTGGCCTTTTAATTTTGCTGGAGACTTGCATGTCCTCCTGGATGCTGCAAGCACTATAATTGAACATCCCATAATCTTGTGTCATGTTTGCTCTGCTTGTTGCCCTTCATTTCTTGTGTGACCATCAAAATCCCTTGTGCCCGGTCCATATTTTTCATAAGCACAGAACTTGTAAGAACCTTGTTCTTCTAAAGACCGACCGCTTGGTCCTTATTTTATATTTAGCTTGTTTAGTGCTAAAAGTGGCACAAGAAAAAGGTTATGGAAGCACTAGCTTTTGCCTTGGGAATTTGGATTCATGAACTGCCAGATCGTCATCCTTTTCCCTCAACTTGCTCAGCGATACCTTTACAGACGCATATTGGGTTGTAGCGTGGTTGGTGGTTTATGATTGTTTATAAGACCGCAAATAAAGGACCATTAAGAGAATAGTGGCCTGTAGGGGCGAAACCATGGCTGCAACTAGTGGCAAGTATTTGTGAAATCTTCTAAAAGAAAGCAGGTGGGGGAATGATTTGGCTTCGGTAATAATTGCGGCAAGGGATTTGAAAAAATGATAGAAAGCAATGAGAAAAGAAAACCTTAAATAGAAAAGTCTTAACATGAAAATTATTAAGTCTAACAAAAAAAATAATTGAGACAAGATTATTATATACTTGTTTCTCTGCGCGTGCAATGAATGTGATGGGCGGTATAAACCCAAGAAACTTCTTAGAGGAGTTTCAAACCTAGTTTTAGCCCAAGTGCCTTCTTGAATGAAAGTTTCAAACCTTAAATCTTATTGGACAGTTCTGTTTCTGAAACCTAATATACTCATGTAAGCCTTACATAAGATGATGATCAATTAGATGTGGGAGCCAGGGAGTCAATTTAGAGTGCACATCAGAAAATACAAAGCAAAACTTCAATATGTACACATCAATCTATACGTAAGTTTTCAGATCATGACATTTATATGGCTTCACTTCGAGGTTACACAGAATGACCAATTATAAACAAAGGCCCATCCTCCAACTGTAGGAATGTGCACCGCTTTTGCTTATCTCACCTTTGGGTAAGCCAGATATATGCATGATAAGATGGGAATGGTCATTTAAGTAGGGAGAGCAGTGGGGTCTGGTGGATCTGTTTGTAGAGAAGGAATATTGAGGGCCTGCATGCTTCATGGACAAACGGTTCAAAAGTATTTTGCATTATGGTAGGAGAGATAAGGACGGGTTAGGTGAAGTAGAGCCCAGCAATGGGTCAGAGAAAAGAGAGATTTGCATTGAGTTTGGCTGCAGCTACTCTGTATTGCTGCTGGTTAAGCCAACTCCCTCAGTTTTCTCATCAAAGCTCATCTCACTGCTCTCCATTTGCTTCACTTTCTCAAGCTGTCTCAGGAGATCTAACCTCTCTGGTGCATATGTGGATGGAATCTGCCAATGGAAAAGAGAATCATTTCACAAACCAGCTAAGAGTTTAGCACAAAACTCCGGAGGTGGTAGTATAGTTCACAGTAGGGCACATACCAGAGCAGGTACGTATCTTTGAATGAAAGCAAGCATAGCTGCATGTCCAACTGCGGTAACCTAAACATCAGAGGAAAAATATGGTAAGAAAACTTTTTTTTTAAAAAAAAATTGACTGTTAAGGCAGAACCTGTACGGTTATATTCAGTTATTCACTACTGGCTAGAAATGACAACTGTTTGAGTCACGCTAGCCAATACTTGGGTCTGGAATGGCGCTGCTTGAGTAGCATGCATCAAATAATTGTTAATACAAACGATAAATTGAAGTTTGATTAATCTAATGATTTGGATGGATGTTCTAAGCACCATGCAAGAGGCGCAGCAGTTTCAGATGCTATGTCACTAGCATCTCCCTGCTATGTCTAAAGAACAAACACGAATGCCGCATGCACTTACAGTAAAACCAGACAGTAACACTGTAGCTGGTACACTAGGGAAGCCAAGTAGTAGTAAGTGAAGACCAATGAGGAAACGTTGTTCTTCTACCTCCAGAAAAAATTTAATGGCTTTGCTTTGTCTAAGGCTGGTTTTTGGATTTGGGACAAATTCCTTAGGACGATGGAGAGAATGTTGGCGTACAATTCAAGGAAGCCTGCTCATAAGCTTACAATTTCATGAACTTGCCTGATTTAATGAGTAGAATGTGTCAAAAATTAAGCAGAACCACACCAAATAAAACAGACCTTAAGACTGGTGTCTCGCCTCAACCCTCTAGTCTTTGTCCAACCTGATTAGTAATGCTAGATGTCTCAGCACAGATTCCTGGGCTGATTTCTGATAGTTGGATATGGCTTTCGCAAAGGCTAGGCTGAACTAATTATTTCAGTGTTACCAAAGAATGAGTAGCAGAATACTAGAACACAGCCAACAGATGAAGCAAATGGTGAGTCATGGTTACAACCAGCGAAGATGATCACACCAGATGAACAGCAACAGCATAGCATGTGAAAGGAAATAATAAAGGAACCTAGCCCTCATCTGAGGCCTAACAGCAGTGCGAGTACTGCAGCAAATAGGACAAAAACACCAATCAAGTAGTGTATGAGGGACCCCCTCATTTTGAAGATAATACAGCAATACCTCTATATCTGAGAAAGAACTGCTAAGGTAGGTACAACCAACAAAGATATATCAGGCTTAAATTTTAGGATCAATTAGATAGTTAACAAGGATTAGACTGACCTTTGCTGGAGATCAGAAGTTTGAAACACCTCCATGCCAACTATTTATTTAATTTTCCGTGCTGTTATCTTGCCCTGGTCTGGTCTCCATGAGCATGATCTAGGCCACACTTGAGGGGTTGTTAAACTTGATATATATACATTGTTGACTCTTTTTCTATTCCCCTTAGCTTTTAGGGTCAAATGGTTAGTTAACCGGAAACATTGGGGGTTGTATTTGTTTATGCTCAGCATGTAGCCTTTACCATTCCAATGCCACAAGCCAATAAAGCACAGCACTATATCAAGCTGTTTGTGTAGATTGGCACTTAAATCTACAATGTTTGATCCAAAGCATCAACAACACCTAATTATATAATCATTTCACATTATGAAAATGTAGAACAAACTCAACATAACCTTGATATTAATAAAAAAAAAAGAACTTCTTTCCAGATAATCACCTAAGCGCATCAAAATATGGTCCTCTCTCATACAAGTATACAACCATCAATGTTAAGAATCTCTACCAATAACAAAGGATGACACACCAGTAAAAACGATTGTTTGCCTCTAGTGCAAGAATAAGACCAATGAAATGGGGTGACCCTACATGCGGTCATTTGCATGGGTTAATCTCTAGACATTGGCTTATGAAAACTAACCTCACATGATATTGCCAATGACAATCGTTAGATGAATCTAGTGGATGATTGAGGTCTAACTAATTGCCAGTGTAAATATGAAACCATCTTATAAAAGAACTTAAATTCAATTTGGATGGTATTGCGATTATGGATTACGATTAAAGTAACATCCAAGCTAGGAAAACATCGAATAATTGGCATCTTCAATAAATTTTAGCTCTAGAGCACCTTACAATGATTTTCTAATAGTAAAACTATCAGAAGTGTTATCGATTAAGCAAATAATCTTTTAACAACAATGCATGAGTATCCAAATAATGTGTATGCGTTAAGGGTGAGCATAAGTTGGGTAGGGTCAGTTCCTAAAACAGACCCATCAGGATTGGTTCCATGATTTGGACCCAACACAGAACCAACCCTATCTTGAAACTAAATTGGAACCGAACCGATCTGAGCAGTTCAATTTTTAGTTGGTTTTAGGATAACCATTTATTCTTGCATTAACTTGAGTCCTTTTTTAAAATTTATATATCACATGTTGACTAGAAATCCAACACCTTAGGTCTCTCGGTAGAGATAGTAGACAATTCATGTAGTATCTTTAATGACTTAGGTTCGATCTTTGGGAGCACTTTAACTTTTTTAAAATTCACCTCAGAATTTTTTTTAAAAAAAGGTGGGCTTGCTATAAATTGATTCTCGGGTTAGAATCAAGGAACCAACCTCCAAAACCAAAAATTGATACCAATGGGGTTGGTTCCAAAGTTCTAGATACTTAGAACTGAACCAACCTAGCGTTATTAAATTGGGTTGGTATTGGTTCTCAAGTTATCCTAACCCATTTCTCACCCTTGATATGCATTTGTACAAAATTCAAAGAAATGAAGTATTGTGTTAATCAGCAAACATAGTTAGAGCAGAAATAATATTATGATGTAAGACTTACAGGAAGAAGCATGAGAAATCCAATTGGAACAACGGATGCCAAGTCTGTTAGAGTTCTTCGAAGAGCCTTTTTTTCCTTTTCTGTGAGTTCATCCCCAATAAGTGCTCTTTTGAGCAAGACCATAGCAGCTCCAACATCTATGGCTAGCAGCTGAGTTCCTTGCCAGACATCCTAAGTACAAAAAGCATAATAAAGAATTTTCAACATGTTCTCCAATCCAGGTCAAAAACTCCCTTTCATGATAAAAAATGAATAGAAATCAAAATGCATAAAAATAGTGCAGATAAAAAATGATCAGGTTCAACTTATACAATTAGAGGCCTAATGCTCACAACTTAAGAGTCAATATGTAGTAGTTACATGACAACAACAAATTGGTCACACTAGATTGATAACAATGAATGATTCGCAGAAACACAATTTGCTAACATGCCCTTTTGAAGATAAATTCTCCTTTACCCTATTTGGCAGCATCATGGAAATGCTATCACATGCTACACGTGTGCAACAGTCAATGTAAAGTTATGTGAGTTCAAGATGACAGTTGTGCAAATGTAAATTTACGATATGTTTGCATATATCTATATTTATCAATTATCTGTCCATCAAATCAATTATCAAAGGCAAGGTTTTAAGTCTCGGTATCAAGCCATGTACCGTTTCCTTCCCAGCGAGGCATGATACAATACATCTTTGTTAAGAAACAATATTGGAGTCAATATAACACCTGTACTGCGCATCGATACAGAGGCATACCACTCCCCCATACCATACCAAAGTACCAATACTTTATTGGGTCAGCAAGGCATGCTCCATACTAGCTGGTACAAGTGAGCACATAAAACCTTGATCATAGGAATTAGAATGCCAAACTAATACATGCAGAAAGAGTTCTACCGTGGTAGTTTCCTTGATCTTCTCCATCGATTTGGCAATGACATTATCTTTCTTTGGTGCCTCAACTAATATATTGTTTGCTGCCACAGGTGCATGCTTGTCTTTGTCATCTATAAAATCAGCCTCCTGAGAGAATATGCATAAATATGATACAATAGTAAGGAACTAAAGTTTAAGAAAATACAAGAGAGTATGGTGAGCTAACCCTAAATGAAAAGTTCATTAAATGGACTTGGTGGAGATACCTCCTCATTCTGGGTGTCATCTGTGCTTCTTTGAACTCTCTTTTCAAGCTCAATCAGCTCATTTCTCAAAAGTTCAAAGCGTCGAATCTCATTTGATTCTGGATCTTGATTATCCGCTGCAGCAATAGCAACCTGCACATAACTCATTCTTCTGAATAAGAAACATTTTGCAAGAACTCACATCTCAACCTAGAAGCGACTCTGATATTACAGCATGCCAATACAGATCCTTTAAACCACATAAAACTTTTATCCATTTTCAGCTTATTCAATAGAGTAAAAGCACGAATACTTTCAGATGAAAACAGCATATCATATAGAAATATAATTCGAATAAAGACAGCAGCAAATCATATAGAAACATATTTACAAATAAAGATAGCAACCAAAAAAAAGTTCACAGTTACGAATAAAGATAGCAACCCAAAAAAAGTTCAGATAATTACTCTTTACACTTGAACAAATTACAAACTAATTTTGAAAATGATAAAATAGGAAATGATCCACCCTCAACAATTCCAGAAAATTAGAAAATAATTTTATTTAAGCTTATGTTTTAAATAATATTGTGCAAGCCAATTTTTAGACTTCTGGCCCTTGGATTTGTACAAGACCCTATAAATTTCTCCTTTGAGTCTTATTGCAGTGACTGAAGCATGCCTCACCTAACATACAAAGTCAAGATCCATTCCATTGACCAATTTAAAAACTGAAAAAAGAAATGTAAGTTTAATCAGGCATGCTCAACCAGGTTTCCAAAAACTACGCTGTTTTATTTTGATTGGGCCTGCATAAACCCTGAAGCAGCAACATAGAAACAAAACTGAAGTAATTTTGTTGGCCAATTTTGCATATATTTCCAGCCTGGTATGCTCTCTTCCTCTTCAACTTCATTATTAATGTACAACATAAAAAATCTTAATTAGCATCAGTTGCTTCCCTCGAGTATGAAAGGTCATTAAAATTTCTTAACATGTAGGGCTGCCCTAGCAACAGATGAACCTTATATAAGAGTAACTATCTGAGTTTTCATTTGAGCAACTTTGACCAGTAAAAAACACAATCTTGACAACTTCACTTTGGCCTTTCTGTCCCATAAACTGCAATGTGAACTTTTCAGCAATTATTTTTCAAATGTAATAGTATAGTACAGTCACCATCTTTGTGAACCTCATGCAACAAACAGATATATCAGTTTGCATACCAATTTTCAAATGTATATGAGGCACCATGTTACAAATTTTCTTCCACATATTTCACCATGAACTTTAGTTCTAAATATGAGTGACTATCCTAATAAATTCTTGAACTTTCACTGTTGATCACCTCATTAAAAAGGTCTAATGATCCTCTCAAGTGACCATTTCAGAAAATCAAAATAATAAAAAAAGACAGATAAACAAGAGCATGGATTGAATACTTTTACTTGAAAAATGAAATGTGACATCAACTTAGCAGTCATCTACAATTATATGGGACAAAGAAGTAGGTAGCCATATTGGTGATAATCAAATTTTACAATGTTATCGAGGTTCACTGCCATTTCATAGATGAAAAAGTTGAAGAAAGCCAACAAACAAAAGTCCAAGGGTGATTGTTGACGTTTGCATCAAAGCCTAGAATCTTTCTCTACAATTATAAAGATTGAGGGGAGTGCTAAGAATTGATTTTGCAGTAATTTGATTGATTTTGCAGTAATTTGATTATACAAAAGTTAGTGTTGGTGTACTTAGGCTTAATAGCAAGGTCTACAGGCTTAATAGCAAGGTCTACTGTACCGACAATAACGTACCATACCAATAAGATACTGGTATAATATCGAAATTTAATTTGGTACAAGCCAAACTAGTCCAAACCTAGCAGAAGCATCCCATACTAGGCCTAGTACCTACCCGTACCACCCAGTTTCGAACAAAATTATAGCTAGGAATGCGAAAAAATATTAGTGCCTCATCTCTACGCGAGGTGTATACTATATCGTACCAAACCAATAATGTATCGATATGGTTCTCAGTATCGATTTTGCAAGCCTTAATTGATAGAGTTACTTATGATATAATAATATCTAATAGGCCACAAATAACAAACTTGAATTTGAACTTGTATGTAGCCAAATAATAGTAGCTAACTAAGATCATGGTGGGTCTTTTAGCAATCTGACCCCTAATTATAGACACCATTAGTTATTTATATGATGACAGGCACATAGTTCTTGCAGTAACTTTGCACCCATATCATTCTCCTTTCTACTTCCCCATTCCTACTCTATCTCCCCCATCTTCTCCTTTACATGCATTCATTCTTAACTCTTTCAAGAGAATATTCCATCTTGTGTGCTATTTACAGATGATAGATTGTTGATGTATTAGAAGAGTACAAGAATATATGCTAAATTATATTTCCAGGAAGGGCCAAAAAACTAGCTAAAATTATAGTATATAGAAAGATTCATCATATATGAATTAGAATTGCTGCAATTCAAGCTTGGAAAAAATATTGGCATGTGTAAGAAGTTGATAAACAAGCTCTTTACAATTTCTATCAATGCATGAATTATAAGCCGGTTTCTTTTCATGTGACTTTCAATCATAAGATGATTCACATTGTCAACTAAATAGTAAATTGATATTTGAACAATTTTATCAAATATGTTACAACTATAGTCCCTCTTTTTCTGATCCAGTTCCTCCACCACTACAAACTCCAATTAGAATTAGGCATGAAACACATTTTATTTATTGGAAGAATCCAAATATTCTCTTGCAGATCCATGAAACAATTCTCAAAAGTCTCTTTTGGAAGATACAAGAGTTAAACAATCAACTTATTGATATTGGAAGACAAAAAAGATTCTTCAAATGCCACATTTCTAGGTCCAATGGAATTCGTAGGTGTAGGAAGAAGCCCCATAACCTATGAAGAAGTCCCATTAAATAGAGTTTTTTTTAATTTCAACCAAGCTATTACAATTTCTGTTTGTTTTTTCATGTGACATTCAATTAAGATAATCCACAATGATCACCTAATAGTTAATTGATATTTGAACATAAATATCTCAATATAAAAAGCAATAATAAAGAACATAAGTTAAGAAGTTCCTTACATTTTGATCTTTTGTTGACAGTCCAGGCTCAACTTTCCGAGCAGAATTTTGTACCAAGAAACTCCAAAAACCACGAGGTTTACTAACCACCCTGATAAAAGAACTTATTGTCAAAGAAAAAAGACCAAAGTAGGACTATAAATTGCAATTCATTATATGAGATTGAATTCTTTTTATATTACATGCACGCATGCACACGTGCGCACGTGCACATATACGCGCGCGCACACACACACATATATATATATAAAGCTAGACTTAGCTATACTCGCGTGTAGCCAAGCTCAGATCTGATCGCTCTTTCCACCCTTGGATCCACATGGATCATGGATTACAAAAGTGAAAAAGGTGGGGTGACTTCGAGATTCGTGTAGATCCAAAGATGAAAAAGACGATCAGATATAGGTCTTGGTTACACGCAAGTGTAGCCAAGTCCAACTCTCTCTCTCTATATAAATATATATATAGAGAGAGAGAGAGAGAGCTTAGCATATATATAGAGAGAGTGTGTGTATTTAGCATAGCTACACTCAAAAGGATTTCTACTCAAATCTAAGTCTAAATTTAGATGATGAAGATCCCACATCGATGATTCAAACCATTTGATGTAATCTACAATCTCTCAAATGCTTACCACACCAAAAATCATATAATTTGGAGGCACCTAGTCATGCATCAAGTGACCAAAAAAATGGATAGTTTAAATAACATGAAATTATATATATATATATATATATATATATATTTTGACCTTCTGATGCATAGGCTAGGAGACTTCAAATCACATGATCTTGAAAGTGTAAGCATTTTAGAGATAGTAGATCAATGATTCGGATCATCGATATAGATATCCTGTCATTCATATCTAGACCTAACCAAATATGAGCTTTATTTGACTAAACTCAAGAGGATTCCACTCGAATCCAATTCGGTTTAGATTTGAATGACAAAGGTCCCACATCAATGATACAAGTTATTGGATGTGATTTACAATCTCTAAAATGCTTATATGCCAAAATCATACGATTTAAAGACTTAGCCCATCCATCAAGATATCAAAAAAAAAAATTTGTTATTTTGTATTATATAGACTATCCAATTTTTTGGCTACTTGATGCATATATATAAACATTACATTCGACAATAAGTCCATATTAAGAAACTTACTTTTCTACAGTATTCTGAACCTTTTCACTCTTATTAGAAGCTTGTTCAGTCTCAATCTGCTCATGCTCACTGGCAGAAGACAGTAGGCATTCTTCATCAACATCACCCTATTTCAACAATTAGGACTCGTCAGTAAACATAATATGCAGCAGAATCAACAACTCTGTTTTTGATAAAAGTTCACTCCACATAAGAAGGTAAACATAAGAACCCAGCAAAATATGCCAACAACTTGAATAACAAAATGCAAAAGAGTGATGTTTCATGCATCCAGGAAAGGAAGCCAACTTACATGCTAGAGATAGCATGTTGTGACTGGTCTAACTATAAAAATTGGCTCCAAAAAGCAAGAATCAGCACATTATTTTCTAGTCCTGAATATTTTGCAATAAATCTTTTAGGGTTGAATTATATATGTGTGCATACACATATATACACACTATGTAGAGCTAGGATAGAAGCAAGGTATGCCGAACCGTACCAGTACGAAACTAGTATGGTTCACCATTTTGAAATAGCATGAGGCCAGTACCACCCTGAACTGCTCTATGTAGTACAAAACCACCCCATACTAACCTCATACTCACCTCGTATTAGACCAAACCACCCCATACCATGCCAAACCGCCCAATTTAGCTCAGTTCAGGTGGTTTATGAGTTGAAACTTTCCAGTTCACCTAATCAGTACGTCGTTGGTTCGATACGAGATAATCGGTATGCCATCAATTCGATACGGTATGCCTCCTATCGAACCATGCCGATCCATTACCAAAACGGTCCCGGTTCTCGGTATCATGAACCTTAGGTAGAAGGCATTCAATTGCATTTGGCCCCAAATATTTTCTACTAGAAATCAATGGACTCCTCAAAATTAAAACCAACTCTGTTGAACATGGCCTATAGAGGCCTAGAGACTAAAAATTATTTATTTTGAAGGCACAATATGAATGATAGCAACTAGCGAGCTAAAGTATATCATATGCTATATAAATTGTAAATCTAAACAATTGAGCCAAATATTTTAAAACATATACAGATTAAATTTCAGCAAATCTGAACACATATAGATTGTTAGTCAAATGAAAACATGACATCATACCATAAAAATTGTTCATTTTCATCTATTCAAAAAAGCATGATTTTCTGTTTCTAGACATTTTATGCATGACAAATCATGATCAATAGTATCAACTTTCATTTTAAGAGTTCCATAATTGATTTCCATGAGGAACCATTTGCCGCCAAATGCGCTGAGTGCATCTTGGCCTAGCTACACATATGCACTAGAAATAAATCACCCAAATCAAAAAAACTTGAGAGTCATTTTCCAAGTGGATGCTTTAAATACACGATGCTTGCCTATAGATTGGTAAGAGAAATCATTATGAAGATACCTGTTCTAGTGATGCTGCCTTTGCTCTGAAAGATGCTTCAAGAAATTCAGCCTCTTTCTTAAGCTTTCTTATTTTCTCGAGATCAGAACAGGCAGCCTTTAACTGTTCTTTTCCAGGGTTTGCATTGGACAGATGTAATTCTTGCAGTAAGTCCTCTAATCTATTCAAAGCTTCTTCAACACTTCCAAGTGCCTGCAACCAGGAATCAGCTGGAGTTTGGACCCAAAAGTACATAACAAGCTCCAATGAAATTATTTTAAACAAGCTAAAAGTAATAACTCAATCTATTCAGCAGAAGTAGCAAGCAGCAAAAGAAGCAAGTAGCAACAAATGTAAGTTAATGTGCCTAGATATTTAAGAAAGTGCAAATTTCTGAAATGGTATATGTAGTAATTATATGATTCAAGAAACTCCAAGTAATCATCTCTATAACCATCAGGCATCGCAAAGGTTCTTCAGCATTCATTCCTATTTGAGGCTGCAGTTTGAGGCTCTTCTTTACATCTGGCAGTGAACATCTTGCCAAGGCACAAACTTGCAGCAGCCAAGGTTGAAGCACTGCTTCCTGGACCTGTACTGGTACCTTACTAGTAAAGCACAGACCAGTATGGTATGGTATTGTACTGACACACAGCATGCCTGTTGTCCAAATCCTACAAGTCTTCATAACATTTCTCATGCCTCATCAGCGTCATCTTTGTGTTCCTCTTCATGGTCCACATTCATCAAAACTAACTAAAATGCTTTTAACTTTAACAACTACCACATTTCCACTTCAAAGTTTCTTATAAGATGCTCGTCTCAAACTCCAACAATATCATCTCTACTACATAATTTCATCATGATGGCCTCCCATAATAGTTGACCAACTTTCAGCTTCACTAAAGAATTGTCTTAGTGACATAGTAGATGTTAGCATAACGTCAAAGAGACACATTTACACTCCTAGCCACCTTCCTAGAAGGTAAAAAAAGGCCCAACTCATCATTTTGGCATGCAGAATCTCTGAAAGCACATTTGTTAGGCACTCCTTTGGTACTCTGCCATATTTATTAACTCATCTGGCAAATGTTATTGCATATTTATTTGCTGGATTCATGGAGAGGTTTGCATCCTCTGGTGTTATCAGAACCCCTCTGCACGAAACAATAGGAGGAGAAATGCGTTAGCAACGTACGTAATGGCTAAGATTCTTTACTACTTTTACCCACAGCCATAATGGTTTGAGGCATCCTAACTGAATGCTACCTTGTTTATTATATGGTATCAGGTATCTTAATGTTCATAGGGGAGTATCACCATTTAAACTAATGTTTTGCAACTAACTCTTTTTCTCCCTCCAGGGATGTTTTATTGCGCCTCTATTTTATAAATTTAGAGCAAATGACAGAAGTCATACTCCTACTTAATTTATCATTCTTAGATATTCGCATAACCAAGGAGGATCCAATTGCTACAATACAATCCACAGAAAACATGTGACTCTGAGTGTTATTATCAGATTTCTTCAAGTCAACCGCTTCTTTTCTGCTCAGTGAAAAGATTTGAAACAATTTCTTCAATACTTCATCAGAGAAAAGTAACGCCTACTGCCAGCATATATACTGATCAGTCAAGATGCTTCCACAATTCCCTCTTTGGGTGAATCATCTAAAAAGTCTTATCCTAGCTTCTTAGCTGATACCAGAAAATTAAAAAAAAAGAGAGAGAGAGAGACTAGAAAAGCTATGAACACCCCAACAGCATCCGTGATAAACCCTTAAAATTTAGCGGTGCTAAACATTGGGATATTCGTGTTGCTCATTGGAATGGTATATTCTCCTACTTCTCACTAGAACTTCAGTATGGCTCTTTCCATGCATTGCCGCTCAATCTGTAAGTTTATTTTATTTTATCTCGCTTCAGTATGGCATCCAGGTTATTCTTAATTTCCTTGACTAGCATGGTACGCATACCGTGTCATGCTAATGCTTCTGCATGCACCATCACAAGAATACATGCAGCTTCTTTGAAAGGTGTACAATTAGCATGTCAAAATAAAATAGGAAAGACTGAAGCTTTTGTATAAAGGCCTAAAAATTAGTACTATACATGACGATTGATAACCAAACATTGCTTTTGACCCATTTAGATAAATCAGACATTTAAATGATACTAAAGACACATGGGGACTGCTAAAGAAAGATCTTAAACATGTCCCCTACGCTATCTGCGCTATCTATAAGGTCTAACACAAAAAGATATAAAATAAGTGTTATATTAGATCAGACAAACAACATCATAGAAAACATTATTCAAAAAAAAAGTATAGAAAATAAGCTGAAATTTTAAGGTCAAACAAATAAGAAAATATAATATTACCCAAGGTACTAAGATATGGTCTATGAGAATAATCTAAAAGCATGAATGATCTAAATTAGATCTTAACTCAAAAGCACCTATGCCATTGTACAAGGAGATTATCAACAAAGAATTTGCATCCTACTATATCATGTTGGTTCTTCACTGAAACGGTACATCTGGTATGATATGATTAGGCATGCACATTAAGCAGGCTGGACAAGGACAAAGGTGATACTAGATTCAGTCCTGCACTACAAAAGGCAAGGCTAAAGCACAGCCTTGCCTACCCTCACCTAACATTCCCCAACCCAAGCTTGGCACATGATTTAATGAGCTCAGACCAAGCTAGGCTAGGTGATAGTTTGAACCAAGGTTTGTGATTTCGATACCGGACCACATATTGGTATCACACTAGTACAGATGCCTAGTATGCCGGTTGGTTCAACATATCAAGACTTGGTATGCCCTCTGCACCAAGTTTCAGTTCAATACCAATACAGTATGGTACGTTCGATACAAGATAGTATGCACCACTGCGGCATACCATGGTTGGAACAAGCCAGGAATTTTCTTTCTTTTTTTTTGAGAGAGAGAGAGAAGATACGACGACTCAGAACTTTGCTCATAATAGCTAGCGAAAAGGTATTATTTCAAATCCTTGGCTCTGTATAAACACCCAAGATCTCCTCAATGACAACCAATGTAAGAGCAAACACACACTTACATGAGTCCTCACATGTTCCTCCTGTTTAAGTCCTAACATCCACACTAGGAAAAGGGTCCAAATCCAACCTATGGTCAACCCCAAAAGGGCCCCTGTTACAACTCCCCTTAGTCAAAATGGGCTGTCAATTGCGTCCACACTAATGCCATGTCCAACAACCTAAAGCCTCATCTAAAAAAGCTAAAAAAGCTAGTTAGAAGGTATAAATTGGGATCCTTGGCTCCTAAGTCTTATTGGCCTAAAGCAAGTGCAGGTGCAGGTGCAGGTGTAGGTACAGGTGCAAGTGCAATTATGCAATAGCAAAAAGTTAAAAAAAATAGAAGGTAGAAGCATCTAAGAGGCATCCATAACAAAAATATAATGTAACAAAAAACACTACACAAAGAGAAGAACACTAAAAGTGCAATAAAGAGGAGAATACCTTTATTTTTTCATAATTTGAGTACAATAGAAGGTATTTGCCGTGTAGATTCCTTCTCAAACCCTTTGGACTTAATTCATGCATGACTCATTACTTAATTCTTGTAGTATTCAATTATAATGAGAAAAATAAAAGAAATAAGAAAAATGGCTTTTCTATGCCTAATAGGACTTCTAACTTGGATGGACAACTTTTTGTAATAGATAATGTAAGAAAAATATAACAAAAGGTAACAAAAAGTAGCATAAATTCATCCATGGTTTGAACAAGCTATACATTGGCAGGATTGTCCTTACTAGCCAGTTCACCAACAACCTTCAGCATGATTGTTACTATTTCAGCCATATCACACTCAACCAGACTCCACTAATGCAATTCAAGATCTGATGGAAAGCTAATGCAATGCCTAATGCAATGAAAGTAGTTCAAATTCAAATTCCAACAATGTTGTCTCTGGTTAAGCCTTCTTTTGGACTGATGTGTATGGACCTAGCTATGCTAGACACTTGTGAGCCAAGTGCCGCTTTGCATTCTTCAATCAGTCAGTGTCCATATGATCCAAATGTTGTTCAGAGTATGCTCCAATCCACCAATTTCCCAAGACAAATTCCAATGAATGGGCCTTTAAGTTTGTTCCAACATATTTTTAGGTGCAACCATGACTTTGTGCGAACTTTAGTGATTATTTATCACTTATCATTGTCCCTAGGGGCATCTTCTCTCAATCTTTAATGCATGATAGTTTTTTGTGCTAGATCATGGATTCAAATCATGGGGTATGGATCTCATTCTATGTCACCATACTTTTCTCTCTATCTATTCATCTCTTTCTTCCTTTTTATCTAACGTACACATAAGACACTACAACCATAACTACCACAAACATTGAGCTTTATCCAAACCAATGTCTGCAAAACAAGTACCAAAAACGTATCAAAACATTACTGGTTCAATATGGTATGTTTGTATGGTACAGTACGCATTCCATGCCGAGATAGGATGTTAATACCTTTTCTCACTCCCAGCCATAATAGTTCCACTCATTCAAACTTGGTACGATTCATGCCAAATCGAACCTTAGTATCGTGACAATACCTTATTGGTATGGACAATATGGGTCAATACAATAAACCTTAATCCAAACTATGTAAGGTGGGCTACATTCATTCTTTTTGCTAAATATTCCAATTCAGGATTATATCTACGCAATATGTCATAATCATTTATAACAAATAGTTAGGCAACTTTCTTGCAAAACCAGCTATCTTGTTGCCATGAATCTTTCACTGCCTTCATCCATGCTCAAACAGGCGCCAGACATGTCCCTCCCAACATGAACGATCACATTATTAGTGCTACAGAAGGTATAACAAGATTTATTCACTTGGAAGTTCATATGCAATTCAGTGAATAGATTTGATGGAAAAATTATTTCTCTTTGGATCAAAAAATGATGGATACCTTATCAAAAGAATCTAGCTCTGGCTCAACTGTAGAGTTTGTTTCAGATCCATGTGGACCTTGATGCTCCATAACTTCCTTTTCCTTTTTATTTCTGCAGCTCATTTAACATGTTCACAGCACATTGGCTAATCGTCATTAACAAAAAAGAAGAAAAAACAGAAAATGCAACTTTAATGCATTTGCATCATATAGAATGAGAAAAAGAAAAACATTGCTGGCTTGGCCTTGTGGAACTTACTTTTGTATGCTGGGTTCTTTGATACATTCATTCAGCATGGTGTGTCTAATACAAACAACAGACATATGAACAGTGAGTGTCATCCATAGATTTTACCAAAAAATAACACAAATATTAAATATAGAAAAAAAAAAGAATGATGATTTGATCATTTAGGATAAGAGATTCATGTACCCTCTAGAAAGGAATCTTGCAGCTTTTATGTTTGATGGGTTCTCAAGCCATTTACTGTACTTAATAAAACTTGTCATCCAGTAAGAACACACGCTTAATACTTTGGAAATAGCTTCCTCTTTACGAATTCCATCTCTTCTACCTTTATTGTCAAGTGTTGTATTAGATAAGCTACTTTGATAGAAGGGGAGCCACTCCAACTCTTCACAAACTACCTATGGAGCACAAGAAAACCTATTACATGATTGAATAATAAGATTCAAAACAAAAACACAAAAAAAAAAAAAGTACAGCTTCATGACAAGGCTTATTTGCAAGCTGACCTCTACATACAGCTGATAAGAACTAATGGATGACAGTTGTGGATAATAAAGCACACTCCCCCCAATAAGATACCTGAAATGACAGAATCAAATGAATAAAACCACTTGAAGGAAATTCATAAGTCTGAGCATTGAAGGAAATTCATGCTGCTAGGACACCAAATTCATAGGTCTGACATGGAAGGAAATTCACGCTGCAAGGGCACACCTTATGACAGTTTCGATTTGGACATCTATGATTGTGAAACCACTTGAAGATAAAAAGGATTGCGTGCTTCTGCCTAAGGCAATAAAAAATCCAAAAATTGCCAAATCCTTTTCCAAAACCTGCAGCAAAGCACCAAGATATCTAAATCAAGATGCACAAATAACTGGAACATGCACATCTAGAGGGAAAAAAAAACTACAAAATAGATGAAAAGAAATAAATCCAATAAATCATTCAAATGGATTTAATAATATGGGAAATGGATTACAACAAGTCAAGCATGTACTAAGCGAACCATTTTACAAAAAGTTATGTGAAAAATATAAAAATGTTGAAACAATTATATATTGAGGAAAGATAAATAATGACGACCAGTGTTAATTTGTATAATGAATTACTGCATCAATACACTTAAGTATTTGCCGATGGAATTAAATGAACAAGAAATCGACACAAATCAAAGATGACAGCATCAACAGCAGAAAAAGTGAACACAAAAAATAAAGTGATATGGCAATAAAAACAGCACATTGCAAAATAATGTGATCAGGGAAAGGATGAGATAAAAATGATACAATCATTTTGTACAATAGGTATGCCTAAAAGAGGTAGTAGATATGGTGAAACAACAGTTGCTCCTTCCAACAATTTCTAACTGGTTGGCACCAAAATGTTGGTAGCGTACAGGATCTGGAGAAAGATGAATAAATTGAATTTGAGTAGTGCTCTAGTTTAATTCACACACTGTGCATGAAAATTTTTTAGCATGTCAGGATAAATGTAGTTATGGTCTTGGTTTTAGATTTTTTGACAGCAGGTAAATATTTCAATGAAGTTGTTTGTTACCACCCATGGACATCAGAATACCAACATGATCTCCTTGATTGATTGCAGAGAAACGCTATTGTTAGGTAATTTGGAAAAGAATGACTCTAAAAACATTTAATAAATGAGTGAAATATAAACATGAAGTCACACAAAATTGAAATACAAATGTACTTAATATTAGAATTTATAATAGTATAAGCTTGGAAGATAAATAGTGCTTGACAAATGTGTCACAGTCTTCTAATGCTGTTGGTAGCAATGATTGTGTGTTGCTCAATTGACTGTTAAAAAAAATAAAAAAGAAAAAGTGAACACAAGCTTTCATCAGATGTCTTGGGGCCCTATAAAATCCAGCTGGGCATGCAAGGGAAAAAAAGCATGCCAAAAGCAATAGATGAAACCTAAAATGGTTTAAGCCACCAGGATGTTCAGTGTAAAAACGTAAGTGTGCCTAATACATCATATCCTGTTAGAACAGTGCTATTTCTGATTTAAGTGTGATAGCATTCTCATGACGCACACTATCATCTTGCTTAGTAAAAAGAAAAGATACTTAAGTGGTTACATGTATGACTTTGGTTTGCATATTTGGATGCTTCTGATCTGTTCACAAAACAAATATGAACAAATTACTGCAGTACTCAGAAAAAATGCATGTTTAGAATTTATCCTAGGCTCATCTTTATCGCATATCATGTAAAAAGATTCCAATTTAATTGGATCTCTGCAGCAGCAGCAGCAACAACAACAAAGCCTTAATCCCAAATTAGTCTCTGCATAAAGTGTAATTTACATTGAGAGTAACAAAAGAAATGATGAGATAAATTTATCACATGACAACAAACTAATGACAACTTCTAGTAAACTATGTTACCTGAACACTCCATTTTTAAGCTAATAAGGAGGGTTTGCACTTTTGGATACTTGGACACAGCACAACATAACATGGTTGGACTCTCCACTTTGAAGTGTCTTGCTGATATCAGCAAGACTATCCAACACTTTGCTCTTTTCTTTGGAGTATTATGCAGGGACTTTTAGTTTTCCATGCTAGCCACTTCAAGTGAAGAGTTCTTATATTTTTAATATAAAGTTATCACAATAATAATGAACACTTCAAGTAAAATATTAATACGTTTTAAATATAAACATGTCACAGTCAATTGCCAATTTATTCCAACACAGCTTATGTAACTTTAATGAACTAGCAAATAAATTGAACAACTTGCAATCTTAAGTAGATTTAAATGAGCTAGCAAATAAATTGAACAACTTACATACTCATGGTTGTTACATTAATTTGTTTGTCAAATAGCATCCATAGCTCTCCTTCTCCTTTCAAACTTCTAATTTTTTAGAATAAATATCAAGAAACACTAGCACAATTGTGCATGTGCATCTTAATGTCCCCAAGCCTGGTGGTTGTGCCCGACACCCAAGGACACTTAGACACTTGGTGTTAAGTGTCTACGTAACACTGCTGGTAGAAGTGTTGCAGCTATTTACAACAAAGCAGAGTGAGAATTTACAATCGAAACATGATTGGTTTCAGAACAAACCAAAAGTATATTTTCAATCATAAACATGGTCTTAATTCTGTAGTAATTCAGAAATGATTCAAAGATGAATGTTAGACAAATGGTCATGAAAGACTAATATATATTGGGAGAATGAATTCATTCCAATGATCAAAGATAAGGCTAGAACTGAGAATTCAATCAACTACCATGAAAGCAACTTGGAATGCAAGTAGCTGTACAGAAGCTATTTGTGCACATATACATCGGAAACGAAGGAAAGCATTGAGCAACACATTCTACATTAAAGGGTCTTACAGTTTCTAACCTCAATACTTTCAGATGTGGTCAGTCTTGACCAAATTCTTTCCCTGTCAATAGCCCTCTGTAATTGTTTTTGTACAAGATCAACCCAAAATGCTATCTCTTCAACTGCTTGATCATTTTTAAATTTGCCTATAGCAGCTCGAGGACCAAAATGAAAAAGAAATTCTCTGTGTAGACCAATATCTTTCATAGAAAGATATGCTTTCTTTATCGGGACAAAATCAAGAAGCATGTCCATCAATCTACCGGTAATATCTGGCACCAGTGAGGAGAACTGTGAACAAGAAATTTTTGCTGATCCAAGCTTCGTGATAGCAGCTATGCAGCTCAAAGCAAGCATAACTAGTGAGAAGTCATTTGTGGTGCCCGAACCTGACAACCCCCATTTCCGGTATCTGAAGGTAAAAGGTGGGTTATATTTATTCTGTTGGCAATTGTATAGCCATAAATGAAACTTAAACTAAAACCGCACAAATGGAAGAACATGGGCATACAATGTTATTACAGCACTGAAGCGGTGATCCCTTTCAAAAAGATTTACAAATGTCGTGACAGCCATTGGATGCTGATGGGACCAAAACCACTCAGAAGCTACAGATTGCTTGCTAGATAATTGATCGCGAATTATGCTCTCTAGTGGAGCACACAACCGTAATAAACTGCATTTAAACACACAGATACAAACTAAATCAGTGAGCGCAAGGAAAATTAACAAAAATGGAACCAGAATTAGAAAATAAACAGCAACAAACTCAGTAGGACCAATTATGAGTAGCTTAATTTGTGCGACATAGGACTGTTTCTTTCTTTTAATCAAGGTCAAACACAGCATTCAAGTAACATATTAGGACCAGGCAAAAGAACATTCAGATGTGCAAAACAGTAAAATTCATGTTATGGATGATATTTTTCTCTTCATCCTTCCTAAATATGCCACAGCCAAATGACTATGCATTTGCCAAAAGGGAACCAAAAGTTGCTTTGCAAGTAATAGCAGCTATATGAAAGTTCAGGATTTGCAGATACTTCAATGCTAGATCTGTCAAGCCATCCAATATACCCAAGTTAGACCAGGAAAAAATAGAAGAGAAGGCATAAGCTGCTCAAAAATGTTTATAAGATAAACTAAATGAGAATGCCATATCAGAATATCTAAATCAAGAACTAAATTATTCTATACCATTCCTTAACCTCACAAGGGTTTTACTCCAGCCAAGCATAGCATCAGAAGCTGTGCCGTCGCTTTTTTCTCAATATTAATCTTGCCTCCTCTATCCCTCTGCATCCCACATATTCCTCTTCGCATCTTATTTGTATTACCAACAACAGCCTTGTACTTTACCATAAGAAACAAATTGCACTACTTTCTCACATATCTTTCTGCTGAGAATCTCTTCCCTTCGAATTCTTGTATATCCACCCCTATAACTGTTCTCATTATCAATAAAAGAACCTGGAGGTTCAAAATTAATTCTCTCTGCTTAAAGGATATGGAAGAAATATGCACCGAACAAAAAGTGCATGCATGATTATCATTTTATTAAAAAACAAATCATTAATAACACAGGATCCAAGTCATCCTAAATTCTAATCACGCATGGTGCCCATGCTGATCAGGGGCCAACAAAATAGACAACTAGAATATGTCAGCAGTCAACATGCATCAACATGGAATGATATGCAACACACTCAAATACAACAATATCGGCATGCAAAGAATATTATAGGAAACTCATCTTGCCTATAGCAAACATTCACTGTTTTCTTATAGAAAGTTGATGTGTTGTGAACAGTCCAAACATTAAAAATAATAATAATAATAACCACTAAAAAATATATATAGCATCAACTTGAAACCAAGAAAACAACAAGAGATTTCAAAGGAAGAAAAATGAGTAGTTACCTGAAGATAGCATTTACAATTTAATGTAGTGTTCAACATGCAAAAATAATGTAATAAGTGAAAAAAAGATATATAGAAAAAGAGCATAAGAGTGTTCAATATGCCAGCATAATGCACCAACATGTTGGGATAGGAGCTACTAGCATGCATTGCAAGCCCAAACTTTGATACACAACATGTGCTCCCAAAACTGTATTAATGATCCACCAAGACAACACAGGTATTGGGAGTTTCACAGGCAATGACATTAAGGCATAACAAAAACAAAATCAAGTACCAAATACTGAAGCACGTAAATTTATACCTTGATATCAAATATCAAGTCTACGTTATGCAATATTAAACAAAAATGAGAGAACATGATGGAAATCATATGTTCACATTTTGATACACAACATTTTCATACAAAGGTATTGCTCCAACACAGGAGATCACTAATCAAAATGGTACTAAAGAACTGCAATAAAATAAATAGAATAGAGATGAATTAACAATATAGTTGTCAGTAACCAAGTTTTAGATGTGAAAAAATTTGGGATCATCAATGATGATGATGATGATCATCATCATCATCATCATCAAATTCAATGGGGATCATCAAATTTAACTCCAGAAACAATTGCCAAAATAAAGAGTTAATTCATTGGCAACCACTACAACAGGCTCAAGATAAAACCACTAGTAATAATCAGCTAGGCAAATCTGCAATGAAGATTCACAGAGAAATGGAGAGAAAGGCCACAAAAAAAGAAAAAACAAAAGCAGAATCAGAAGAGTTAATAACCTTCTTTCCACCAAAACATTAACATCTCTGTCTCTTCCATCCCCCCGTGTTGAGATCTCAATAGCTGCTTGCAATAAAGAATACACAGCAGCCTGGAAAGAAATATTTTGTGAAACTCAAGAACAGTGCATACAAAATGAATTATCGATGGTATAAAATGATCAACTCATATCAGTGTAATGAATAGAATCTTAGTCAGGATTAATGACCAAAGGAAAATGACCATTTCCCTTGAAACAGAACCACAAATGCACAAAGCAGACATCATTCTAAATTCTTACATCAGAGCCATTCAAGTAATTAAGAAGAAAAATCACCATCAGGATTCTCTATATGACTGCCAGCTATAGAGTTGGAAGCATCTTTAAGTGAAAAATATACAAGGTAGCTCAGAATAAGCACAAGAAGGAAGACCTTAACACAGTTTCTTGCAAACAAATCTCAAGAGAGAAGTTCTTGTAAAAATTGATAGAATAATCTGACAGCTACTTTACAGCAGAATATGCTCGAGCATTTTAAGAAGATAATAACTATTCCTTGAGACACATTTGACAATGCAGTTTTAAATATTACCATCCAGCCACCGTAGCATTGTCAAGTAGATGATAGAAATAACTACACGGAGGAATCTTACCATACCAGCCCTACCGGTTCATACCAATGGTATTTCAATTTTTCAGAATCTGTCAGTTTGATATGCACAATCAGTACTAGTACCGTACCAATATTACACCATTCTAATGGAAAAGTGGTATGAGGTTAGGTATTGGTATTTAAAACCTTGGTTGCAGCTATTATTGCTTGCAGAGGAATACTAGGAGCCACACCTAACATTCCATGAACCCGGACATGCTTTTGTCATTGGCCCACAACAACTGGAACAGCATTCCAAGATGAGGAAACAGGCCACTCCGACATCCCTGATTTCTCATGAAACAAAAAAATTAAAAAAACAAAGAATTTGAATGAAAAGTTAGAAAAGAAAGTGAGAGTGCCATCAGGATAATATCTTGAATGCCTTAGGATACTCCAGCCTACATCCCATCTCCCTCTATAATTAATCAAGCATCGCCCCCCCGCCCCCCCAAAACAAAACGTGCCCACCCACGCACCCAACATCATAATAGGAACCCTCAACTCTACTCTATTCATTTTGGGATGGGTATGGAGGGCATGGTGATAAGAGAACAGGTAGCATTGCTCAAGATCAAACCATGGTCATGGCTTTCACAAAAGGCCCTATGATTTATGTGATGATATAAGCAGTACACATGTTTTACTGAGAGTTGCTTCCATTCAGTTCCAAACATGAATACGCAAGGCCACTTCTTTTGCTTGAAACCCCATGATTGATGATGGTGAAAACAAATATGATATCCACTTTTTTTTTTTTGACTCGAATCATGGCGGAATAGGAACCCCATCATTAACAAGTGTGAATAATACTCTATATTCATCATTAGGCACTTTCATGCATGGTGGAATTCAGGATTGTTGGGCTTGGTTTGGTTGTGGACAGCTTCAGTATTGATGAAGATGATTGTGAAACCTTTAGCAGCAAGCTTGATCACAAGGTGGACATTGGAGTAGATGTGGGGTTAAGGGAATGAGGATGACATGGGATTTTGGTGAGGTTCCACACCATTGCCTCTTGGATTGGTGTTTCAAAGAGAGTGAAAGGGGGGTGGGGGTGTGGTTGGGTTCTCCATGAAAGGGTATGAGTCTAGGAGAATTTTTTTCTTTTCTCATTTGAAGGAACCAAAGTTAGCACATTTCCCAAGCCAGGTCGATGGCGAGTGGAATGCTAGATGTGACTCCCTAGCACTCCTCTTCCTTGCAGATAGCTAACCCAAAGCCCAACCTTGCTCACTCACTGTCCAGAGCTGGTTCTATCCCCCTATGGGAAGAAAGGAAATTGACAGATGGTCAAGAAGAAATTGCAGCATGAACACATGTTCTAAGAAGAAGAAGAAGATTGCTCGCATCATTGTGCAAGCATCTATTTCTGCTTCCCCATTATTTTTGTTTGTGCTAATTAGGTATCTTTCCTATTTTTACTTTGGATTTGGATATTCAATTCATTATCACTCTCTATTACAAAAGTAACTCTTTAATCAGTGACACACTTCAAATGAAACTTGCAGTATGTTAGAAGTCAGAAATATTTGAGCATTCCTTCCAATGATACAAGGCCCTCTTAAGTCCCACTTCCTTCCTAAGTCAAGCCATTACGTCCTATTGTTCTCATATAACCATGTCCTAGCCATGGAGTATTCTTTCTTTTGCTTCTTTCACACATAATGTTGCCTTTATTATTGTGTCAATATCATTTTTCTACTATGCGCACCAAGTATACTGTGTTTTCTAAAGAAAAAAGAAAAAATTACACAATTATGTTAATTACGTCTATTAGATCAGAAGTATCAAAGTTGGGTAGAGAGTAATGAAAACGTGACTGACTTGTGCAAGGAGACAAAAAACCAAAATTATATACATACAGCCAACATCACAATCTCTAACTGACTGAAGCTAGACTTGTGGAAAAACAACAAGGAAAACATCAAAAGAGAGGATTGTTTTAGGAATTTTTCATCATCAATTTAACAAGCACTCAGACCAAATGAAATGTTTCTCCTTATCCAATCTATCTACATCCATCATAGCATGTTTGGTGTCATGTAGGTTAGAAGCAATTCTTAAAACGATCTCCACCTCTCTCTTTCTCATGTTCTTGACATAACTATTGGATTTATGGTTATGGGTGGCAAAATTTTGTCTGATCCATCTGACCAAGCTGATCTGACCCCAGAAAAAGAGGTCCTAACAGTATGACCATTGTATTAAACCAGATCCAGGTAAATTTGTTAGAATCTAAAACCAGGTCAGCTCTAGGTCTATGAATCTGGATGATCCAAGTCCTTACTATAGGGCTCTAGAATCAAGTCTGAACCAGGTTGATTCTGGATTTATAAATCAGAAGATCCAGGTTCCCATATGGTGCTTTAAAATGCATCAAACCAGGTTTGGTCCAAGTTGAGAAAATTAAAACTATATGAAATCTATATATAGCCTATATCACAGTTTCAAGTCTTGCAATGTGGCACTGTATCACTCACTAGCCAATATGATATATATCACAATACATACCATATTGACACAAGGTACCAGCCATTTTCCAAAAAAAATTGTTGAAACACCTTTAAAGCTGGCACCAGGCAATATGGGGTCGATTTGGAGCCAGTTTGGGGATGTAGGGTCGAATCAGGTCAATTTGCCTAACATCCTAATAAGGGTGGGCATGGGCCAAACTGGGCCGAAAGTAAAGAGGGCAGCCCAAGGCATCAGACCAGACCAGGTTGGGCCCATACTTAGGTTAAGTATGGCCAGCCCCGACCTGGCCAACTGAAAAAAAAAAAAAAAAACACACACACACACACACATATATCATAAATAAAAGGAATTCAAATTGCATGCTAGTGGAATGGTTAAGCGGTGTGCTTTCTAATGTAGAGAATCCATTTAAGAAAATTATTTATAATTTATATTAACAATATTTTATATATAAAATATATATTAATATACAAATATATGTATAATATATGCATATATATATATATATATATATAATATAAATTTTTGGGATAGGCCAAGTCGAGTCTATTTTTTCTAAGCCTAGGCTCAGCCTGAAATTTAAACACCCGAAAGCCCGACCTAACCTAAGGGCTAAAAAATTTGGTCTGGGCCTTGAAATTTCCAAGGCTGGCTCGACCTATGCCCACCCCTACATCCCCGGGAATGTCAGGCCCTGGTTCTCGACCACTATGATGCGGTTTATTGGAGATCTGAAACCTTCATGCAGAGGACCAACTAAATTAGGATCTTGTTATGTGATATTTTACACAGAGTACTCTATAATGGATGTAGCGTTCACTGATTAAGTTAGAAATTTGCTCAAATGAGATTCGGTCCAACCTGACCAATTAATACTAGGTTTGATTTCTAACATATAATGTTGTCCAATCCAAGATCTAGGTCAAACAAAAAGAACTGTAAGCTCTTGTCTGACCAGGATTTCACATGGACCTGGATTTTTGCCACCCCTATTTGTGACTACTGTGACTAAGCCAAATGTACTCAAATCTATTTGCCCCTGAAGTCTCATACATGTAGCATTAGTCTATGTTTACACCATGTTTGATACACCATCATTGATACTATCAAAGATGCCAGTTTATTTTCAGATTAAAATTCCCCTTGTGTATAATTGGAATTAAAAAAATAATAATAATGCAAGTCCACAAATGTCTTATCATCTATCTCCTCATTATTTCATATAGTCATTATTGTGTGTGTGTGTGTTGGCGAAAGGCACGCAGGTGGGGGGGGGGGTGTTGTGTATTCTAAAGGCCTCTATCTTCAATTTTCACTGCATCCTTCTTTCCATAAATTTTCCCACTTAAACTACATAGGTGCACTTTTTTTTATTAAAAATGGTGATAAGTTCTATCTTCTTTAATACCTTTATCTGCCATTCCAAGTTCAGAACTGCAATATGCATGGATAGCTTACACCATAAGAACTCATCTTGAACTTCAATAGGCACTACCTCTATATTGTGTAAAATAGAAGGTCAGAGTCATTATTTTGAACGATTAAATGGGTTAAAAATATATATATATTCTGTTGTCATCTCTGTCACCAATCATGACTGCAACTTTCTTTTAATAAAATTTTTCCACTACAACTAGTTAGACAGACATCGTACATTTATTCAAAGGAATTTAAACATGATCTACCACATAAGTTTATCCAGAGGTCCAGATTCAGCAATAACCACCCAGGAATATCACACACCAATAGAATCCTAGGCATTATGAGACCACATAAAACTATGCAAAGATGGTTAAAGTCAATCCTTATGTAGGTTCATCACAAAGAGAAATGCAAAGTATTGCTACGATCACTTTTTGGTATTGTTGATGAATATTTAATGGTATATTACCATAACCTTCAACAACAGATTGTTTGAGCAAGGGTCTAAATTTTGATAATAATAGCTGGAAACATTAGAAGTACCAAAATCTGCAAAGGGTGCCAGCCATGCAATGTTTTCATCCACAGGGGTGCATGGAAATTAATTTTTGGCATTTATATGCAAGTATCTAGAATGTTATAAAGAAAGACTTTGCTCTCTGTCAATTATGGTCAACAAATCAACAAATAAATGATAAAAAACAATCATATCTGATCACTGTACAAATTTTGTGAGAGAAAAAAGGGGATGAAAAAAAAAAGAGGGTAGCCACCTTGAGTACTATATAACTTGGTTTGCTTATTTCAACACAGAACACATAAATATGAGCAGGAAAAAAGTGAAGAATGCGGCTAAGCAAAAGCTATCAGAAAATGGGACAATGAATTCAGTGAGCAGAAGGATCTAGCAAAAGATGAATGGCATGCAGCACCCCAGATCAAATAGTAAATGGTGAACAATTTACAGGTTGACACCATGTTACCATTCTAAGATGGGTATAAAATGCTTGATGAATCAGTACAAATGCAAGTAAACATGTCCAAGGGTTCCAAATAAGGGCATTGGTCATCCATGCACGTCTGAAATAATAATGACAGAGCAACAATTAACGAGAAACAGATCAGCATCCTCATTCATTGATTTTGGCTCGTTATTGATATCTAAAAGTGCTGTAATCAAGGGAATCACACATTGATAAAGCATTAGTAATTTTTCTGTATTCAGTAAAAATTGTAGGATGCAAAAACATGCTGTTGATATGCACCTGATGGGAAAGTTAAAACCTGCACAATGTTGCAAATGATATTCTAAAGGTCCACTAAGTAAGAAGGCAATTCTCAGTAAATCAGGATCTGAGTTGCTGCCTCTTGTCCATGTTTATGTAGCACAGTAGTAGCATATGCACAAAAATAAAGATTCTGAAGAATTTCAGAGTGCTGACCTGATAAGATAGAGTCCTCATCCAAGCATTTTTGTCCACACCAAGCCATGTTTTTGGGAACCAATAGTCTTTTGATGATGAGCTATGTTCTTGAATGGCCAGCTCAATAGCCCTTGCTGCATCATGTATGGACTGAACAAGTCCACTGCTAGGATCTTCACCTTGTAAAGATTGATCTAACTTAACTCTCATTTCCTCCACATCACCACTAGAACTTGCTTGCGGGGTTCCATTGACAGTTACACCATCGTCAGTAGAGGCTAGTATGGTAGTGTGTTTCATCCTTCTGGCTTTATGAATGGGTGGCTTATGCTTTTTAAATTCCAACCACCTAAAACTAAGACTTTGTTTGTCATTCTCCAACAATACCTGCCTCAAACAGCATTTCTTCTTGGAGACACGATGATGGTATATGTGCTGGTTTACATCCAACATGCTCTTGCAGATAAAATTAACATCTACAGATTTATGTGGCATGTAAAGATTTGAAGTTCTGCATATAAAAAGCTCATGAATGAGTAGCCAGATGAATTATGTACCATGACATTAGCAATGTTAGGAAATGACAAGTGCACATAGTTGTATAGAAACAAGAATATGACTAAAACTTTCACATTTGCATGTTACCATTACACACAATGAGACCCTTATTTATGTACATTTTCATAAAAAGAATTTTCTCAACAAATTTCCAACATGTTGCTAGTTTTACTTTCATCTTGACTTGCTTACAGGTAATGTGAGAATGCCTGCTGCTGCAATTCATCTACTTATACTGGACTACCACTAACCATAGGTCACAAGATACCCCCGATATAACAGCTCCTGTCCTAAAACGTTATCTCCCATGGCAAATAACAACTCCCGCATTGCCGGAAATCGCGACTATAACCTTAAAACAACATCATCATTCTATTATATTACCGTTTAGAAAATAAAATATTGCCTATTTAATTGGCATAGAAATTTGAACACAGAACACTTTTTTAATCGAATGAGCAGTGAAAACATGAAAATGGAATATATATATATATTGAAAAACAGGACTGAAATTATCAAAAAGAACCGATAAAATTATCAAGAAATCGGCAATCCAACAGTAAAATTTATTGTAAAAAACACACAAATCAAGAATTTGGGAAGGGAAAACTGAGAGGAATTACCCGGTTATCGACCCCGCCATCCTCATCATCGCCGGACCCTCGCAGCCGCGAGGGAAGCCGTAGAAGCAGCGGGGCGCGAGGGGGTGAGACGCCGTTGCCATCGACGTCGACGTCTCTCAGTTGCGTCGCCGGAGAAGAAGAGGCAGCGAGGCCGCGCTCGTCGCCGTACACGCTGCCGCTGCCCGTGAAGAGAGGGCGGGAAGAATCCGAGGGAGGGGAAGAAGGTCGCGGAAGGATCGAGAGGAGGGATTGGGCTTATATTGTCGCAAAAACTTGTGGTGACAATTGAACGAACGATTGAAAGGTGTGTCATGAGTCCACACCAACGCCCCTTCCGAGACTGGGCTTTGCCGGCTGAAATCCACAAAAATAAAAAACACCCGACAACGCAAGCAGCTGGATGAGCCCAGGGCACTTCAAACACGTGCAAAGCACACTTTGGTAACAAGGTGGATTATTTTTATGCAGCAGAACGAAACTTTAGGGACGCTTGGAATCATACAAGTGAAATGGTTCGGCTTAAGTTATAATAAATTATAACCTAATTGAGTTGCGTGGAACTAATTAAATTATAATTAAACTAACACCGCTTCAAAAGTTGTAGCCATTCGATCTCAGTCAGAGGAGCTGTTTGCATTACTAAAAATTATAATATCATTATTCTTATAAAATGATATTTGATCTAATTATAATATAATACATTAGTAATTATAATAACATACTATTATTAATTTATTATAATGTTATAATAATGTGACTTTTTATTATCAGCTAATAATTATATTATAATATATTATTTTAAAATTATAATATCATTATTTTTATAATAAAATATTATAGTAATATGATATATTATTATGTTTATATTACAAATTTATACTATAATATAATATAATGATATTATATTGTATATCATATTATAGCATTATATAATATTTTTTATAATATAATTTTTTTATTAATTAGTAGTGATATTATAATATATTAAAAGCATAATATCATTATTCTAATAATAAAAATATTATAATATTATGATATATTATTATAGTAATATTACAAAATTATAATGTAATATAATATAATAATATTATATAAGTATACTATATTATGATATTTATATAATATTATAATATTATTATATTATACTATAATTATTGCAACATAATAATAGTAATAATATATTATTATATTATTATTGTTGTAATGTAGTATTTTTATTATTAAATTTTAATCATATTAGAAATATTATTGTGAAAGAAAATATGCAATAGGAAGAAATAGGAGATTACCGTATGAAGTGGATCACTGATCAAAAGATCTCAAGAATTATTGTTGGTTGGAAGATAATCTGGACGAAAAATTTCTTTTGTCCACGGTTCAAAGCTAAGTCTTTCTTGGAGCTTAATTAAGAATGATAAAAGAAAATGAAGTTTTTTCTTTTTTTTTTTTTTTTTTCCTGTGCTCTCAAGTTTCAATTTTCACTCGTAAAAGCTTAATCGGAACAAAAGGGTTAGATGGCACCTTTATGGATAATTTCTAATGAATCTAAAAATCAACCCAATAACATGAGTTTGGGTTTAAATTAGACTAGCCCAATATGGATGCCTAATTGAAACCCAACAATTGCATCGAGTAAAATATCATTTCAATCAAGTTTGTGTGTGCCATCTAAAATCAAGTGAGAGGGCTAACATTTATCTTTTTGATGTTTGGAATGTTATGGTGCAGTGGAATATCTGATTAGACTACATGGAGTTCGTATTCTCGATGATTGACATCAGGTTCATTTAAGTTCACTAGGGAAAGACTTCTTTTTAATATATGTGTGTTGTTGGCCACTTTAATTATAAAATTCTAGCTTTATACTTTAATTATAATATATGTGTGTCGTTGGCCACAATTAGTAAAGTTTCTTCTTTGGTTTAAACTTTACAAAGCCGCTGAAATTAAGAATTCAATCTACGCTATGTCAACATGTGCATGGGATGCATCATGATAAAAGATTTGCAGTATGACGAAGCCCTAGTTTAACGAGCTGTTTTTATAAATAGAGTAAAAAATTTTTTTTTTAACCAATTCAGGGTGGGAACGAAATAATTTGCAGAAATGGTGTTAAAGTGAAAAACGCCATTTCAAATGACGTTTTTTCGAAAAAAAAAAAGCCCTGTCAGCGCCAGCGTGGAGGTGAGGGGTGAGTTCAAAACGCCACTTGGAGTGGCGTTTTGAAAAACGCCACTCTGAGTGGCGTTTTTGAAAACGTGGCGTTTTTAAAAACGCCACTTGGAGTGGCGTTTTCTCCTGAAGAAACGCCACACCAAGTGGCGTTTCTTCTCCTCACTCCCCCATCACAAGCCCCCCCCTCCCCCCTGCTTTCCTCCCGTGCAAACCCCCCCCTCCCCCCCCCCCCCGCTTGCCGAGCCTTCCCTCCCGTGCAACCCCCTCACGAGCCCCCTCCTCCTCCCCCCGCTTCTCCTTCCCTCCCGTGCAACCCGTGCAACCCCCCTCCCCCCGCTTCCCCGAGCCTTCCCTCCCGTGCAACCCGTGCAACCCCCCCTCACGAGCGCCCCCCGGCCCCGCACTCCCCCGCCCTCCCGATCTCCTCCCCGTCCCCTCCCGAGCGTGCACCCACCCCGCGCCCCGCCCCCGGCTCCCTCTCTCTCACGCACCCGAGCGTTTTTTAAGACGCCACTCAGAGTGGCGTTTTTTAAGACGCCACTCTGTGTGGCGTTTTTAAGTTGCCACCGTGCCGCCCCGCCCAGGCGGCCGACGCGCGTTTTTTACTAAAAAAACGCCATTTGAAATGGCGTTTTTAACTTTAACCCCTTTCTTGCAAATAATTTCGTTTCGACCCTAAATTTGTTAAAAAAAAAATTTTTTTTCCTATTTATAAAAAAGGCTCCTAGTTTAACGGTGTCCAACATATGACCTAACCGTGATAAAAGAAGGGTATTCAATACGAGGGATGACATGGGCTGGTGGTGCTCGTGAGGACACGCTTCAAGAAACACGAAAAATAATTAACGGTGGCTCAAGAAGTGCCGCCTAACTTGCCAACAGTATCTAAATTAACGGTAGCCCCAGGGAGTGCCGCCTAACTTTCCCATTAGCATCCTTGATAACGGATAGCAATTTGATATGATAAATAAATACCACTTAAACTTGATTATAAATGAATTTGGATCATAAAATAGATTAAATTAATCTATTAGTCATAATTAAAAGACAAATTGAATCATGAATTGATTCTCTAACATGGAATTGATTTGATCGTTAAATGAATAAATTCGTAACATAAATAGAATTGGATCATAAAGTAAAATTGATCTATTAGATACGATTAAAAAATAAGTTGGATCATGGGTTGACCTTTTAATATAAAATTGATCCATAATTGATCCAATCATTAAATGAATCAATTTATATAATCTGATTCATCTGAATATAATTCATCGGATCTATTTATTTAAATTAATATCACTTTTTAATTAATTATTATTCTATAATAATAATTATATAATTATATAAGGATTTTATAAGTGAATTAGTATTAAATATGTTATACAGGTAACATGAATTACATGGATTCTACATAAAAGTTATACAAGTTACATAAGTTATATGGGTTACATAAATTAAACAAATTATATTGTTTAACTTACAAAATATATGAGTAAATTTTAATTAAAATTTTTAATTTAATTAATAAATATTTTGGATTTGGGTTGATCCATTATAATTTGAAGTTCGATTTGATCCTTTGACCCGACTTGCGACCTCAATCTTTGATAGGCCACAATAGAATCCAGCCTCATAAATCGAAGCCGTTCATCCGGAAAACGAACGGCTCCCCAACGACCGACCGGGAGAAACTGGTGTCGCGGTCGTCGACAATAACTCTTGGACGGCTGTGATCCTCTCTTCGCTATGATTCGCGCGTTGAACCGAAATTTACCGGCGAACGATACCTTCTCCATTTGGAGCGCCGTCGCCTTTCCTCATCCGGTTCTCTTCGGCCGCCGCAAGAGAATTCAAACCACCGGAGAGCTCCCTAGGGCATCTCAGCTTCCATTCCCTCGGTTCTTGGTCTCTCTACCCCCTCCCCCGAAAAACTACAAGGTCTACCTGCTTCTCTGGTTCCAGACGTGGCTTGGAATCAGAAAAGTTTGATGTCTTAATAGAATTCGAAATTTTTTATTCCTATATGTTTCTTCTTGCCTTGGTTTTGGTTTTCTTTTCTTCTTCTTCCTTTTCTTGGGTATAATTGAGTTTATTGAGTTTTTTTTTTTTCCTGCTTGATTTTTCAAATTGAGCGAGGGATATGTTTGGTGTGGTCTATATTGTAAATAGGATTTCTTTTCTTTTTTTTTTTATTGTTTTGTTTTGTTAGCGGTGTTCTTTATCCTTCATTTAGCAGGCATAAAAATCAATTTTATGTGCTGTCTTTGCTTGTTATGGCAATTACTCCACTTTGTGCTTCTTTATGTGCTGATAACGCACAGTGTGTTTGCAGAGTAAAGTGACTGAGGGTTTCATTTCATGGCACTGAGGTTTGAGGTATGAAACAGATTAATGTTACATTGTTTTTGGAATTATTATTACTCTTATTGTTTTTTATGTTGAAATGAACAGTTTTATGTTTGCACAAGCTGTTTGTCTGTGACATCTGTGCCACGAGGTTTTTCTTATCAAGATACATGTTGTCTGAGTAGATTGGTTATTCTTTGGGTGAAATGTTAGATTATCCATAACTTTTTTGGTTGATAACCTAATATTTAATTTCTTACACATTAGTATAAGTTGTATATTTTGGTTGTGAGAATCTATTCGTTTCAATATGCTATCATATTAGTGAGGATCTTGAAAAGGGAGCAGCAATTTTTGCCTTTTGTGCTCCAAGGAGTGTGGGTTTGCTAAGACTCTCAAAAAATATAATTATTGCTGAATTTAACTCCATTCAGTTAGATTAAAGTATACATAGGTAAATGCTACATATTTCAAGAGAAGAATTAGATTTGGATTCTCATATTGATTTAGTCCTTTTTTGTTTGCTGAGAAAGTGAAAGAAGAAAGATAATCAGTTGGAGAAAAAAAAGAAACGAAAAGAAAAGAAAATTGAGTATTTTTTTCCATATTTGGTTAAACTAATATTTGCAAAAAAAAGAATTGCTGAGAAAGTGGTTAAGATACATATGATTAAGTTATCTTAAGCCACTTGCCTTTTGTCTTGTTCTCTCAAAATCACTACCTTCTAAAGGACAAAAATTTAGGCTCAGTAGAGAAAATTTTAGCCTCTATCTTCTCTTTGATTTTCTTGTCCTAATTTTCTCTTTACCACCAAACAATAGAAAAGAAGATTCTTCCCTAATAAACTTTCTTTTCTTTCACTTTTTTTGCAACCAAATAGAGCCTCAAACTTTCTCTACATATGCTGGAGCAGTGATTTACATGATTAAGCTACTTAAGCCATTTGCCTATGTTTTATTTTCTCTCAAAATCACTACCTTTGGAAGAAGAAAAAATTTAGGCTTGTTAGAGAAAATTTTAGCCCTATATTTTCCCTTCGATTTTCTCATCCTGAATTTTTCTTTTTGCCACCAAACAATATTCCCCGATAAAGTTGCTTTCCTTTCACTTTCTTTGCAGCCAAATAGAGCTTTAAATTTCCTCTACATAGGCTTTAGCAGTGTCATATGATCCATTGTAATATAAATTGGAGTTGGGCTCACAAGTTTTACCTTATTCTGTACATTTGTCTTGTAAATTTATTTATTTCGGCACTAGATGTTTAATTTATCATTTGTACTTGCAGGTGGTAGGGAGATTCAATCATGCACGCGCAGCTCAATTAATGCTGCCTCATTTTGTTTGCCAAACACCGCTATTCATGCCTGTGGGAACTCAAGGTTAAGATCTTTAAACACTCTTTTTTAAGTAATTGTATAAGAATGCAATTCTTAAGAAGTTTCTTGGAAATGCTGTGCCTGCTGAAATTGAAATTTGAGTATGGTGGAACTCATTGATTGGTCCTTTTGTGGGCCCTTCATGCCTCATTGGTAAGGATTTCATATTCACCAAGTGATTTGTGAATTGAATTAGAGATTCAACTATGGGTTGAACGATGATGCTTTCATTCAAAAAGACTAAAAGCTTACAACAAAGAACAACTTGAGACTTAACTATTGCATTCTTGTACAATTACATGCATAAAAATTGAGAATAATTGAGAATCTAAACATGTATTCTAGTCTAGCATAAAAATTGTAAAAAGCTAAGAAGCTTTTTCATTGTTGAAATCATCCAGAGGTGAAGCATCTTCTTTGTGAAGTGTTTGTATGAATATGAAGCCATTAAAAGTTTCTTTGAACTTCAAAGTGAGGCGTCCTGGTAGTTATCACCATTCATGACATCCTTTTGTAGTTGCTCCCATGCATAACTTCCCTTGGTAGCAGTTGCAGTACTAGGATTTGGATTTGGGAGTGCAACCATAGCCATTAATGAGTTACAAACTTTTGAGCAAAATAATTTGAATTGCCCAACTTGGTATAGAAAGAAGTGGAAACTAATGCAAGAACGAGATAGTAACAAATAGATGTCATGGCAAATGACCAATTTATTATTCATAAGGCATGTCTTTTAATCTGATTTTCACAGAATAACAGGGATTCATTGCAGATTGGCATGCTGGCATGCAGATCATGCATGAGAAGTTGAGTTTTTGTATTTGCTAGATTTGACATTTTTTATGCCTCCACAACACAAAGAATGAATACCCTTTGATCAAAAGCTAATAAATAAAATTCAAACTAATCTTTCTACAAGTCCCGACTCAATCTTGAGATCATGTGGCAAACATATAAAACCTCAGGTGAGACCATGGCTTATTGCTTCAAGTCCTTGTAGGTGCACCTAAGAGGATGATCAAGGCTTGTGTGTTTTGATGAGAAACATGAAGGTAACCAGAGGCATTTCATTGGTAGAGATGTTACTCAGGAGGTGTGCCACAAGCTTGAAAGAAGAGCAAAAGGAAGAAGTGAGAGGGGAAAAACTGTTTAGGTCATATCTATCATTCCTGGATATTTCTTCTGATCTTCTGTAATACCCACAGGGTCAAATTCTTGAATTATTTATGTAGAATATTAATCCTGAACCATATTACTGGTGGTTTTCAAAGAGAATCTGCTTGAAGCTAGATTGGCGTGGGCTGCTCATTGGATCATGGCAGCATAATGATATATGTAGATTTTGACTTATGATGTTGTCCATTTACAGCTTTAAAAAGATTGGCTGAAAGGAGAAGCTTGACTGAAAATCAGACATTTAGGGCACTATGAAAAATTTTCTTACTTGGATACCTTTAGTAGAACACAATTTATAGCAAACTCCAAACTTTGACATATGCTTTTAGTGGCAAATCTCTCTGGGATTCCTTTTAGATAAGTATCCATATCCTCAAAAATGAGCCCATATTAAAATCTCTTTTGGAATGTGATGAGTATCATTTCAATAGAGTTATTTATTCTCAAGGGTTAAACATGTATCATACACATACACATGCATGCATGCGCACACACGCAAAGGAATCCTTAGACATCATTCATTAATTCAATGATTTTCAGTCATGGTTTGCTGTATCAGATTGTACCACCTAGTATTGGGCATCCCATCCCATACTAGTAGCAGTTCAATACTTAGTATGGGGGCGTACTAAGTGTTGGTACGGCAAACCAACATGTATTGACACTCTTATCTGCATGGGACCAATACAAGTACCAAAATGGCTATTGTGAACCATGTTTCTAATAACCTGATAGCTTTTTAATTGTTAAATATATTCTCAATGATTTTTATTTCTAAGATATATGATTTTAATAAACTAGCAAGAACAAACTTTAGCACATCAAATGGGATGATTAAGGTATTTCAATACACTTATCATATTGCACAAAAGTGTAGCAAAAAAGTGTAGCATTGAAATGATAGAATATCAGACTAAAGGCAGAGAATAATTTTGGAGGCCAAAATAGGTCATAAAAAGGTCTTTCTAAAATGCTAGCTAGAATTTATTATTTAGAATCCTTGGTCATATATAAGTATCCAAAGATCCTTCCAGTATATAGTTAGTGGTAGACTTAACACACACCTACATGAGTCTTGACATAATTCTTCTTTTCTAAGTCTTGGTGTATTTTCCATGCTGAGGATCCGATCACAATCACCATGACTGGCTAGTGGTCAGGCCCAAGAGGGCATGTCCCACAATGTATCCCAATCCACATGGGTTGTGAGCCTGATCTACTTTGACATTATTTGTAACAACCCAATAAATCACTCAAAAAGGCTAGCTATAAGTTATTTTTTGGAATTCATGGCCCTCTATTACTGCCTAGGATCTTTCTAGCATGTAGTTGATGTGAGACTAAATGCACACTCACGTTGTCCTAACAATATCAAAGTGTATTACTCAATATCCTTTATCAAAAGGTGCATATTGTTGCAGCTAGACATCTATATTGTATCGAATCAATCTTCTGAGATCGGAATAATGGCATATGACATAATGCATTCAAGTATATATTTGTATGCATATGTACATGCATATGCATACAAATACGCACACACACACTCATACATATATAGAGAGAGAAATAGAGAGCGCTAGTATAGTAGAATACATGATAGGTCATGTAAATTAAATATTCACTTTATAAATTGTGATCTACACATCTTAAAATATGGATAGATTTAAATTTACTAGGTTTCGACGATTAAATCATAGTAAAACGTAGTATCGTGTCATTAAAACCATTCATTTTGACACCTACTTGATAATTAGACTAAAAATCACCAAAATAAGTATCTTTATTGTTTCCAATAAAGTGAAGTTGAAAATATTATCAAATGAATCATTATGCTTTTGTAACTTTATTTGATTTAGCCATTTTGCTTATTTATATAAATGATGATCTGTTGGAATTGATTTTTTATTTAGGTTTGTTATGATAGGTACCATAAAGGGTCTGACCAATAACCAGCTGGAAGATATTGGTTGCCAGATAATACTTGGGAATACCTACCATCTTGCTCTTCGTCCTGGTGCTGAGCTAATTGATAACTCAGGTGGTCTGCACAAGTTTATGAATTGGAAAAGAGCATTGCTTACTGACTCGGGTGGTTTTCAAATGGTTGTCACTTCTTTGTCTATGTTCTTATGCTCCTGCATATCTTGTGCTATGACATTTCAATGCTTGTTTCCATTTTTCCATTCATTTGAGTTTTTCTTCTTCTTTTTTAGTTGCAATGTCTATCTTCCTCTGACTATGTGTGTTTTGATATATCCGTTTCAGCTCTTTTATATTCTTATTTTGACTATTCACCTTCTCCAACATAAATTATTGTTAACTAGACACAAAGCCTCTGTTTTTTTAAATTTCCGAATAAGTTGTACACAGAGCTTTGAGCAACTTAATGTTTGATCCCAAAAAATCTCTTATTTTTGTGCCTGCCTGTAAATTTCAAGAAAATTGATCGAAGATATGTGCAAGGGAAGCAATGAGACTCTGAAGAGAAAAAATGGTTGTCTCTAATGCTTGGTGCTAGGGTATCAGTTAATCAAATCATCGTTTCTATATTTATATTTCTAATTTTCTATCTTTATATAACTTATTCCTCTGTCATCCTTTTTTATGTTTCTGTATCTTTATGATTGAGAAGTTGACATGGTATAGAAGAGACATGCACAAAAGGAAGCATCTCAAGAAGTGAAGTGACTTGGAATTTTATTGTTAACTCGGGAAACAATACATGTGTGAATTATATTGAAAATTGGTGGATATATTACGTAGTTCGTGCAAAATGGACCTAATACAAAATATGCCTTTCCTTTTAACGGTGAAATGCTCATAATCATAGAAATTATACATTTTGGTATGAACTCTTAATGTTGAGCTAAGCTCACTTGGAAGACCAATACATCCTAATTTAAAATGTACGCATGCACCATGTTACCTGCTTTATTGGAAAGCCAATCAACAACTGGCTTCACTGTGTTGAAAGCATGCTAAGAAACTAAAGTCATCTCATATTGTGATTACCATGAAATTGGCTGGCTACCATTCATGATGTTAACCAAGACTAGAGAATCAGTTTCCAAATTTGATCTTCAGTAGTAAAGGTCCTTTTGTTCTATCAATATTAGTCCTTTGAGAACAACATTAATTTTGGCTTCAAGTTGGTTAGTTGCTTTATATGGTCAGTTGAAGAGTGATTTTTTCTTCTGAAAAATGTATTAACAAAGAATATTATGTGAATACATCTCTAATCATGGTGATCTTCATATTTGGAAATTGAGGTGTTTTATGGCCCTTTCTTCAGTTGAAGGGAGGCCCCTAACATGGAGCTATAATTTTGAAGGTCTAATTAATAAGGAAAATGAAAATAAAGTTAGGTAGGAATATTATGTATGGAATAATTATTTTTAGATTTTGATTGTTGAGCCATCACGTTCTGATTATAGGTGAACAACATTTAACTGAAACCCACTTTCATCCAAAATCACCATTGTACCCCAGTTATTCTTGCAACATGCTCTTACTGTTTGTTGTTGGATAGTATTACATAACAGGTTCGTGTTTCCTAACTGTCGATGAGCTAATCTCATTGCTTGTGCACAAAATGCTGGCATTTTATGTTTAAGATACTCTTTGAAATCTTGGAAAAGCATATAAATGTTGTACAAGTATAGATATATATTATACATGCTTGCATTAAGTAAATATGACTCAATGCACTACTGATAGTTTCAAATCCCAGTGGAAAGTCTCATAGGATGTTGGGACCCTATTATCCTCACATCTCAATCAGTATGTCTTGGGACATCTCCCATCCTAAGTGTCAAAATGGGCTAGGATATCGAGGCATCCCGCTTCATAGAAAATTTGAGATGGTCTGTCTCATAGAATTTAAAATTTTGCATTAAGTGATCATTAGAAATACTCTTTATTTGACCCTTCAATCAGCTTTGAATTCATTTGACTTTAATAAATGAGAACTGAGACCTATCTTGTAAGCTTCCTTTTTGATACAATGATCATCAAAGACCAATTGCTAATAAACAATGGTGGCCAGAAAGGATACAGGAATCTGCCACTGAAGTACTCAGAGCAAGATTTTGAATGATGGAGGGCTCCTATTTCTTGATCATATGCTGAAGGTCAGTTTGGGCCCCATGCTGCTGCAAGGACTTTCTGAGGAGTAGATCAACCCTTAAGGTGCGGACAGCTGAGTTTGGAATGCCAAGTGCTGATTTCTTACTCTACAGGGCAAAAGACATGTTTTAGGAAGATCTATTTTTGAATCCTTACTGTTCATGACACTACTCATGCCACAACATCATGAATAGTGATGTGGTATTGAAAATAGTTGATTTCTTTTCTAGCTTGATGTCCTAGTTGGAGTGTAACGTACAAGGGAATAAATGAATTCATTGCTGGGTTATTTAAGCGGAATTTGGCTTTCTAGGTTTTCAGGTCTTAATAGGACTTACAGATGCTTAAAGAAGAGATTATGCCAAGGTCTAAATGAAACCCTAAGACCAGCCACCTTTGATGATTATGTGCTGGGTTACTGAGAAGAGATAAAAGAAAACTAAGGGCCAGATTTGGTCTGTCTTCAATCTATGTGTTCTCTTCTTCTTCTTCTTCTTGTTTTTTTTAATCTTTTAACTTCTTTCATCTAATTTCCACAAAATCCATTTTTGCTGCAATGCATATACCTTTTTTCCACTACCATTTTCCATATTTGTTAGTTGATCTTGTTGGAAAAATATGTTTTGAGTGGCCGTTGCTATTAAAGATTTTGCAGAAAACACCCCTAGAAACCTGACCGTCACTTACGTGTCTGATATTTATCATCTCTAGTTTTCTTGTCAGTGCCAGATTTCTTGGACCAACCTTTCATAACATTCGGCAATTAAAAATTTTGGACCTTGTGATCATTATATCACCAGAAAATGCATGTTTCTCTCTTCTACTGTAACAAGACAATAAGATTTTCTTTTCATTCAAACCACTCCCCTAACCATTGAGATCTTCCCGTACATACGAAGTCATATTTAATTTTTGGACCCCAACCATGTTTAATTGGTCATCCAACATACCTATATCACAATAAATGGTAGAAACATTCTTTTATACTTGTGGGCAGGCTATACAATGCTTATGTGATTGAAGAATATTTTTGTATTCCTTTATATTCCTTATGCATGGGCAAGGCATACACAGATGCTGTCAGGATGTGAAATTTTTTGTTTATAAATTAATTGTTTGAGCCAAATAATTTCTCATAAGATTAATTGGATAAGGACCATATTCATCAAGCATAATAGTTTTATTTTTAATCAGTACTTAATGAAAATTTTCACCGATCCAATCTTATGGTATAATGAATGACTGTTTAGTTTTCACTTTCAAAATTAATCAGGCTATTCAGCCTGACTATTCAAGGGAAACTTTTCATAAATTTTTCTTTCCTCCCCTTTGTCTTACTTCCTTTCCTCCCTGCCTTTTCATCATCTCTGTTCTCTATAGAGGCAATATTCTACATGGTCTTTTCATCAACTTCTATATTACCTAGACCCTTCTGTTTACCTGAAATACTCCCACCAGACACTTAGAGACGGGGTATATGGGGCTGCAAGAAAAAGTCTTAAACATTAGAAGAATCTGAAACTTAGACATTTTTCCAGAATCAACACTCATAGTTCATTAAATATTAATCTACTTTAGTTTTTCCCCTTTTGTGTGTTTGTTGCAAAGTCTGATGGGCATATAATTAAATGAGAAATATTTTATGCTTTACACAGCTTAAGTTTTGAAAAAAATATAAACAAACTTATTACATTGCATGAGAAATTTCAAGTTTCTGGATAAGCTAGCTTGCAGGGATTTTTGTTGTTCAAGTTTTCTACTTTCTTTGCTCACTTGTACATATTCCATTATCAGCTGAGATTAGTAGCTTATATTGCATTTGTTTTTGCAGGTTTCCTTGTTGCATTTAGCTGACATCACTGAGAAAGGTGTGACATTTCAGGTATTTCTGCAAAACTCTTTTAGTACTTGGTAGCATCAACTTTGTTTTCTCAAAAATACCTTTCCAGAGCGAATTGGTTTTCCAATTGTGAACAAATCAATGCCAGATAAATTTCACTATATTGTACTACCCAAGAAAAATATAGACATAATTGGAAACCCCTTCCTTTTTTTGTTGCTTTTGCAATTTCTTAACAATAAATTTAGTGAAATGTCTAGTGAAAATAGAGATCTCAAAAAGAAGGTAATATATGTTTTGAAATCTCACTAGTAAAGTTGAACAAGAATCCTTCTATATTGCAATAACATAGAATGTCTATCTTAAATGCTATGAGAAAGAACAAATTAGTGATCATGTTATTATCATAATCTTCACCACTATCATCACTGTTAATCATCTCTTTGAGCAGTTTTCGAATGTCTCTTTAACAAGGTTTCCTCTTATGTTTTTGTTTCAGTATCATCTATGATCTGGGACTTCTAAATTTTCTTTAGCAATCTCCTATCAAAGAGAAGTCAAGTTTCCATTGCATATTGTAGTTGATTTCATAATTATCCTTTTTGGTTCTTTTGTACTCATGTATGGCCTGAATCTTCTCTCTATGTCAGTCTCCTGTTGATGGGAAGCCCATGCTCCTGACACCTGAAGAGTCAATTCAAATTCAAGTATGTATATTTTTGCATGATTTTGTTATTTGCTTGATATTGGAGGTCTTGAAAACTGCAGAAAATTTATTATATGTTATTCCTTCATTTATTTCTTTTCAGTGATGGTTTTATCCAGTTAGAGATTGGTTTTCCCATATTGTAGTTACAATGCATTATTATATAAAGAGGAGCAAATACTAGCTTCTTTTGAACATTTGAAATGGAAAGTTCGCTATTGCTAGCTGTTATATTCACTGGCTAGGTTCACCAAAACCAACTATTATACTCACTGGTTAAGGGTCACTGACTGATCGGAAGTTTTCATTTCAGTCTACGACAACAAAAATTTTCATTTTTAGGCAATATAATGATTAATGAACATTTTGAATGACTAGAGTTAAAAGCAATCTCAACTTAACACTTGAAAAATTTGGATGCCAAATAGTCATTCAAAACATTCAAAACACATACTTTTCAAAATTCACTTTCCACAAAACATTGGGGGAAAGATCAGAAAATCATGAAAACTTTGGTCATTTACATCTAATACACATATATGACATATAAAAATGTTCATGCAATTAAACACATTGATGAAGTTAGAATCCATAAGCTGCCTCAACTTTAGTTATAAATAAAGATTTTAGATAATTCATAGATAGAGGGGAGTAGAAAACAAAAGTGATGTACCTAAAATAAGCCTCAAAGTGAGTGTTTTTGAGACTGATATCATATTCTTAGTGTTTCCTCATGATTTGAGCAGTCACTTATGTTCTCTTTGATGTATGCCAAGGATCGTAGTTATGACATGCTGAATTGCAAGACATGTGCTTGGATGGAAAATAAACCATCTCATATATGCTTGAATGTTGATGCTGGAACTTGGCTGTGTTTAGCCATGAGAAGAGATGGTGGTATGGAAAAATAGTAGCAGTAGAAGTATAGAGTGGATCCTGCCACTAAACTCAAATAAACCAATTCTTCATTGCATTTCTTCCTCTATGATATGCCTCTATATAACTACAAGACAACCATTTATATTCCTTATCATAACGGAGGAATCAAAACTTGTGTGCCAGTAAGCACACCATTCCAGCCTTAAGCTAGCACTATGGGGGCTGGTATACCCTGATAATGGCCGAGTCTAGCCTGAATTGTCTATATTCAGACAAACTGGACCCAAATGGCCTTTTGACACTCACCGGAGCAGTATTGCCTGGTTCCATGACCACTTGGATGGCCTTAAAAGTTTCTATTTTTTGTTTCTTCCCCATTGGAAGGTGGAGACAGCCAGGAAAAGAGTAGGCTGCTAACAAGAAAAAGAACTTTCAAACTTATTGACATGAATATGATTTAAGTGAATTTTTATAGTTGGGGTAGAAACGTAATTTTATAATGGGATATCTAAGTTGGTTGTTCCCTGGGTACCAAGTACTATCCACACACACAGAGCCAGGATTCTTACAAGGCTTGGCTTGAAGATAATTTCAAATCTAAAACCTGGGATCAGGAAGCTTGGCTTGTTTGTAATTAATTTAAGTTTCAGGCTTGATTACATTACATGATCACTTTGGATCAATTGCCAATCCTAACTAGCCATTGCTTAAAGAAAATTATATTTTTATTTTCATACATCTATTTTCACTTTTCATAAGGATTGTATCTTTATTTATTTTGCAAACTACTTTTGCAGAATAAAATTGGGGCTGATATTATCATGGCCCTTGATGATGTTGTGAAGACCACCACTACAGGTCCACGAGTTGAGGAGGCTATGTATCGAACACTTCGCTGGATAGACAGATGTATAGCTGGTATAATCATTTATAAAATGCATGCTGTAGATGTAATTACTTAATTTGATTCAATGTTCATGGTTGTATATTTTGCCAAATGCATTCATTTTTCTTGATAATCTAGTTTTTTGACTGAGAAAATGATATTAACTAAATGCTAAGGGTATTTTGATCTTTCAAGTTAAATCTCTCTAGTTTCAAAATGGTGTTTCTTGTTGCTTGTCTGGGAATATTGAAGGACAGCTCATCAGAAACCCGATGTGCAGAATTTATTTGGAATTGTTCAAGGAGGACTGGATCCGGTTCTCAGGTGAATATTTATTGATCATGATGTTTATTATGTCTTGAAAGCTTTGGAAATTTTAGTGGCAAGATTTTCATACTATCCTTACATATTGAAGAGTATAATGTTATGACTAATGAACGCTTATTTCCAGAGATATATGTTTGAGGGGCTTGGTTGAACGAAATTTACCTGGGTATGTTGATAACCTCCCATGTTCAATTACTTTCTTCGTATTATAATCATTGGTAAATTTTCTTTGAGATTCTTAAGCAAAGAAAGTAGTTGAAGCATTATGCGAGAAAAAGCAATTTTGTGCTGTTTTATGTGTTATCATTATTTTATTCTAATATACTGATGGTATTGGAGCTGTTGGGCATTATTAAATTAGTAATTAGAATTTCATTTTCATACTTTATCTGTAATTCGAATTAGTTACTCATTTACATATGAAGTGGATTGGACTTGGTCACTTGTTCTTCCATTTATAACCAATTTATGTTTCGGATTCAATGAATTACCGGTAGTTCTTTTATCATATAAGCAAGGATTTAGGTATGCCAATTGGCCATTAGGTCATATTGACTATCAAGCATGCCAGCTTGTATTGACCCATGATGGTTTGGTATGGGCTTAATACAAAGCCAAAAGTCCTTTTTTTTCAAAAAAAAGAAAAAGGAAAAGCTTTGGCATGGCATGGCATAACACATGCCATGTTGGCCACTAGCCGGCTTGGCTGTCCTAGTGGAGCTTAAATGTTTTGCTCATAAATCTTTTTTCTATTCCTTATGAGATTTGGGCTATTCTTAGTTATTGACTGAGGGAGGGGAAGTGGAACTTGGTTGATAATACTTCATTGACCTTCTAATGTTCAGTATTTTGATCAAGATCCATAATCTTGATAATAGATACCGTACCGATATATTACTGGTTAGTATAGTATGGTCAGTATGATATGCTTTGCACCTCATACTGAGACAGCTTTCTGGATGCTTTTTATGCTGGTACTGCTTTAAATTGGAGCAATATGGATTGATGCTGGGACATGCTTGTAAATACCGAGCAGAATCAGGTGGTTATCTTGGTTCAAATTGGTATGGGTTAGTAGAGACTGGTTTTTGTATCAAACCAGCAAACTGATCTAGTTCCACATCTATTTATTGTGGTATGCCTTGGATCAGGTAGTTTGGGTTGATTTTGCAATCCTTAATCTTGCTATTAGTTAGAGATAGTGATAGGGCTGCTTTACTACTTTTATGAGATAAAATATTGCTTATTGCCTCTAATACTTATTATCTCAATTTAAAATAGACATAAACCTTAAATGTAACTAATAACACTTGTATCATCAATAATCACTCAGTAGATATTTTGATAGAGCTACTTGTAGAGATTCATTCTAGTAACAAGATGTCCATCTCTATTTTACTTGTAAGCTCTACATCAAATCTCTTGTGCCTTATTCTTATCATTGCCCTATTTGTTGGTACCTTTTGCTTCTTCCATTCAAGTGGTTCTAGATGTTGCTCTTTCGATATTTTATTGCATAATTACCCATCTCTTTTCTTTTCACAATCATCTCTCATAGGAAATCTTGTTTTTATCTCCACTAACTGGGATAGGAAAGTTATGGAGGATGCCCATGAAAAGTTTAGCAAAGAGCAAACATCAAGCTAAGAGTTGGTTGTTGGAATGTACTGGAACATTTGTGCTCATATTTTGCTAGTTAAGCCAACCCTCTATATTGTATAATGCTTGAAAGTTAATTTATTTAAGGAAGAACCTGCAGACAATAGTAATCCACTACTCTGTATTATTCGTTAATTCATGCAAACTCATCTTCATGAGGGTGACATTTTTACTAGGGTTTTGAATTTTCTACTCAACTCTTCAGTGTCTTTCCATTCTTTTTTCCTGTTACAAGACATAAGTATATGCATGTGTAGCACATACAAGTGTTACTTGGATACTCGTGTTTCGTTCCAAAAATCCATTTCAGATACATTTCTAAGTTGGATACCTTCCATCACTTAGATGCTTATGAAATTCTTGCAATGATTGGTGGAGAGTTGAAGTCTTCCAACAATGGATTTGACTCTCCATGTTCATAATAGAAAGGAGCATTCATTCTTTTTAGTGCTTGACCAAGGGCATAGGTATCGAAGTAACTTTGCAAAATGTTATTTTTCTTATATGCTTAAGTTAATTAGGAAGTTTGAATGAAAAACATGAATATTGAAAGACCCTAACAAATAATGTCCTCTTGTTATTTATTTTTAATATTTAAACAAACAATATTAAACATGTAAATACATATATAATTTGGTTAAAATTATAATTTATCTTATTTCTCCTTGTATCTCCTTTTTTCTTTATCTTACCAAGTCAGATAATTGAATATGTATCTAAATCTAATTCTTGCATCCATGTCCACATGACAATGCATACAGTTCAATTTGTAAAGATTAACTATGTATTGAGACATTGCTTCTATTAGTAGATAATTGTATCCATTACACAGCAATCATCGTCAATATAACATATAAATTACAATAACAACAGCAACAAAGCATTAATCCCAAACTAGTTGGGGTCGGCTACATAAATCCTTTTTCTCCATTTAGCTTGATTTTGAGTTATGTTTTTTTTATAAGATACAAAGATTTTAAGTCTTTCTTTATCACTTCCTTCTATGTAATTTTCGATCTATTTTTACTTCTTTTTTTTTTTTCTATATGCATCAAGTCACTCATTCGCATAGGTGCATCTCTAGGTTTACATTGCACATGTCCAAACCATGTAAGTTATCCTTTCCTTAATTTATCTTCGATTGGAGTTATCTCTACCTTTTTACGAATAATTTTAATTCTTTTCTATCTTTTCTTGTATTACCACACATTCATCTCAACATTCTTATTTCTGCCACATTTACCTTGTGTATGTGTATAGTATAGTATATAACATATCAATGAATATTTTTAGTTCATCTTTCTTTTTATCTTTTTGTCAAGAGTTAAATACAGATCTTGCACACTATCTTTGTTTCTTGCTAGATGTTTTACTTTTCAAAAAAACACAATTTTTTGACAAACAAGGAGCTGATTTGTCTTAGTTGCTTTTATGATAGCTATGCTATAGGTGGTCTTTCAGGAGGTGAAGATAAAGACTCTTTTTGGCGTGTTGTTGCTCAGTGCACTATTGCATTGCCTGAAAATAAGCCACGTTACGTGATGGTGCAAATTTTACATACATATCATATTTTTGTTCTTTTGTATTCTTTATTTATATCGGAGCTATTTTTTTCTTCTCTATTTAAATGTGCATACTTTGCAGGGTGTTGGTTATCCACTTGATATTGTAGTTTGCAGTGCTTTAGGTGCAGACATGTTTGACTGTGTGTATCCTACACGTACTGCACGCTTTGGTACAGCACTCATACCTGAGGTAGGGATGTATATAGCACTTTTATTGTCAAATATGATTTCCTTACATTAGGATAGGATTTGATTTTTAATAATAATAACATTTTACTTAAATCTGTAAACTAGGCCTTACCCCAATGGTTGCACCCCTTTGCTTAGCAATCAATTGTTCTGGGTTTGAGTTTTGGATGGTGCATCTTTGAGAATTTGAGCTTGGTTGGAGCATTTTTTTTCTCTTCCATATGCATGGAAACTTTATATGACGGCACACACATATGCTTAAATATATATAAAGAAGAAGTTGAGTCGAGACTCTTCCAGTTGGAATTGAGCCCCACACCAACTGCACAGCATACATCAAGTGGTCAAAATGTGGATCAATATCAATAGCAAGAGAAATGGTCTGATTTAGTTTCTGTAAACCCACCACATACTGGTTGTATTTGTTTTAAGATAGCACTGCTTAATGGTCAACAATGTGGGCTTCAATGTATATGGCTCACTATGCATTTAGGAACCCCTTGTTTAATGGTTAAAAGGTCTAAAGCATTTGGTTTTTTGCTTTCTGGGTTTTCTTTGGGGCGGGGGGGTGTGAGAAGGCATTTTAGAATCTGTAGATCATGATTAATAAAAGACATTTTAAATGTTCTTAGGCAGATTTAATCAGCGATGTACAGATTTTAATACATCAAATCTGGTGGTCAAAGACAAACATGAGATTTGTTCTAGCATTTAAAAACAAGAAAATAAATTAAAGAAAAGTGGATTGTTTAACTATTTTATGGTACTTTTCCTTTCACAGCTCTCAATTATTTTTAGCATTTTTCCTATTTGGCTTCATATGGTGGAAAGATATGCATTTAGCATATGCATATGTACAGATAAACCTTACCCTTGGTATTCCTTGTCTCATCAATGCAGATAAGACTTTATGGATTAATGTTTGAGAACATTTTCTTCTCCTTTAAGCAATTGATGCTCAATCTTACATCAATCTTGTGGTTTGATACCCAGATTCATGTCTGGGCAACTTCATATAAAAGCAGATGGCCGTACCATTGGTCCTCAAATGTTAATTGGATAGAAGGAAGACCTACTTACTTCTGTGGGCAGTCTAAACTCGTTCAACCAAGAATCAACCCATCAAAATTGCTGTAGATTTGAAAAGAGTCTAGATGATGAGGGACGAAGGTTAGTTTTAATAATAGCTAATTGTATATTTGCATATATCATTGAGAAGTGAACTATTAGCCAAAGATCATAAGCATATCTTGGCTACCAAGTGATGAGAATCTTGCTTCAACAATAAATTCAGACCATTTATAGAGGGTTGACATCATTTTGAATGCTATAAAATTATAGAATATACATTCTCTGACTCTTGTGGATTCAATTTTGTTCAATTGGTCCCATTGTTGATGTTGGGTTCCTGGCCAAGTTCAAGATACCCTTTCATTTTGGGTTTATTGGTAATGCATATGTTTTCATAGAACTCATATCACTTTTTGGGACTGCAAAATATCAGTGCATCTTTAATTCTAGCATTGGTCTTAGAAGCTAGAAGTGCAAGTTACATTTTGTACAGCTAAATGGAAGTGTAATCTATTTCACTTCAGACAGTTGTCTTTCAAGTTCTATCAAGGATTTTTGAGGCTAGTTGTAGCCACATATATGCCTCCATCTTATGAGGGAGCTCTGATTGTTTACTCATGATAATGAAAAATGTCTCCCAACTAGGGATTTCTGAAGCTGAAACACAAAGTGATGGCCAACGATGAACGTCCTATCGATCCCACATGTTCATGTATGGTATGACTTTATCTAATCTCACTTGTTAAAAATAGCATGTTGGCTTACCTTACCATTTGGCTATGGTATGTTATACAATCATCCTGCAGGTTTGTAAAAATTACACTCGAGCTTACATCCATTGCCTTGTCACAAAAGATGCCATGGGCTCCCAACTTCTATCTTATCATAATTTGTCATATATGATGAGGGTATAGTCCGCAACTTGTCTTGTTAAATACCAGACTTCAGTCACTAGAATTTTTAGCTTCTAATATTCTTTAATTGCAGCTTTCCAGGGACCTCCACATGTCAATAGTTGAGGGATACTTCCCACAGTAAGTTCATTCTTTCTTTGCTTTACCTAAATTGTAACTTGTCCATACCAGACTCTATACCGAACAGGATGACAATGAATGATTGATTTTCTCTTTTTCATGATCTGAATTTGTGCTGTAGGTTTGTTCAAGGCTTTTTACGTTCACAGGTTTGTTTTTGGCCACATCTGTTCAGTCTTGTGAAGAAAACACACGCACGCGCACACACACACTAACACCAACACTAACACACAAAACACACGCAGATTGGTTAGAATTGTGAAGAAAACTTGGTGAACTTTGAGGCTCTTGAAACATGGTCAGAATCCTCATGATTTCATCCAAGTGAGAAGGCGATAGCCCATCCACAAAATTAAAGAATAGAGCCAAATTTCATGATTCTTTTTTTTTTTTTTATGATTTGGTTTTAGACAATTGATATTGGGAATTTGTTACAGTTCCCCAAGGGTGATGTCCCTCGGTGGGTTTGCAATGCCATGGAGGTTGCTGGTATCGACATCTCTGCCTGCTGTGCTCCACTTTCATCATCCCAAAATTAGGTGCAAGTATTGTGACACAAGACCAATTTTTTAACAGCTTAACAATTCATCAACCAAGATGAGTTCTGAAATCAAGATTTTTCATGAAAATATAGATGGCAGCATATATTTAGTTCCTAATATGCTTCTGAGTAGGAATTACCAATTTTTTTGTCATTTTGTTGGATTGCTCTGTTGATCATCAGTTAGTCATGGGAAGCTGCATATATTTTTGTTTAAGCAATGGACTATAAATGAGAAGCATTTTGGGAAAGAAACTTGTATTGCATGTCTAGTTGTTTGTTTTTGTTTCATTCCATCACTAATTTCGGTGCTTCAGAATCGCTTTCAATTTTGTTGCATGGCTGAGCTTGCCTTCAGCTGAAGGATCAGATTTTAGCCTAGCTGCCAATTTATGGTTGCATACCCAGAAGACATCAGGTTGTCCTCGAGATAAGTAGCTTATAGCTGCATCTTTTGCAGTCAGACAGCTGGCTACTTGCAAATTTCTTTTTCCTCCCAGCTCCTTTTTTAGTTTCCCTAATTATAATTTCAAGCTATTAGGAGCTATTTTTAACCATATTTACATGCTTTGAAGCTTGGGCCTTTTGTTCCTTTTTAATGGGAAAAAAACCAAATTGTTTAGGAGTGATATATGCAATTAGAGCTCATTTTGATATCCATCTGCTGTGATGAAAGGCAGTATCATGTTTGGAAAGGTAGCCTACCTTCAATCTGAACAAAGTATGGGGCCGCCCATTAAGTTCAGTTGCTCACAGCACATTCACGATAGCATAGGGTGATAATTTTGTATTTGACCTGCTAAAATATGTGCAAGCAAATTTCTTTTGGAACATATGGTTTCAGAACTAATAGCATGCAACTCAACTTCCCAAGCTTGGCATGTGGAACTGGGTTGTCATAGAAACATGTGCATGTTTGATTCTTTACCATGTTAAGGCTGCTATAGATTATGATTTCATTCTTTTCTGTTTTTGAGATGTTTTTTTAGAAAGTGCTCGGCTGTTAAAAAGAAGATTCAAATGTGGGGGAAAAGTTGGTAGATAAATAAAAGAGAAGAATATTAACTTAGACATTACTACAAAGAGACTTTGGCGCGACAAGATGACTGATAAATTATAAAGCATGAGAAATTCTACAACATCACATTTTAGTTTGTACATCCATATTACTTTTTATCTTCTATCATGACTTCTTGTCACGAAGCTCAAAGGTTTAATAAGACTATTGTTATTACATATCCACTGCGTTGGTGGCCAACATAGCGAGGCTTGGATAGAAGTGCTGAAATATAGTATGGTCGATATCTAACTTAAAGTTCTGCCGCTTGTACAAGAGGACCTCGTTGGTGGTTCTGTGGCTTTTTAATCAGAGGTTGAGAGTATTCGTAGCTCTCTACTGCCTTCAGATAAGATGTAGACACGTACATGCTTGCACATATGCACTCATACATAAATGGATGCATGCACATTTGCATGCTTGCACTTGCATAATGGACATGCACGCATAGGAAGGTATTATTTCAAAATAAATGCATATATACATCCTAATCTTCCTCAAGTTGGATGTTTAATGACAGAATTTTATCTGATGGACGTGTACATTCTATAGAGGCAAAATCTGTTTAATTTTTCCCCTTGTCTGCTGTCTAACTTGACCACGTCTGGGCGGCCATTGACAGTGGGTGACAAACCTCACTTTCGGTTGCGCCTGTCAAGGATGCCATAGGATGCCATGTCGTTGTTTATGGATTTGATCGATACTTCCTCGCTATTTTTTTTTTCAACTACCACCTGGTTCTGGCTTTACCATGGTACTAACACTGCAGTCCGCACATACAACGCTGCAACGTGAACATAGATAAAATATGCAGTTGGAGGAGAGATTGCTGTGAGGCATCACCCTCATTAGTCCCTCTAAGTGGCAGCTTGGTGGCTGCCGCCATTATAGCAGAGGAAGATGTTCATGGAAGACCCCATGCGCATGAGAGAGAGAGAGAGAAAGAGAGAAGACAGTAAGATTCGAACAGACTAGTGTTTATGATAATCAGAGATAACAAAAGTACAACAGATAACAACGTATTTTATTCATAACTGTCTCATATATGTCCTGATGTAAACAATGAAGTCACAAGAAATTTATATTTCATATGGACCAACCTATAGAGTGTACACTTTGGCAAAAGAATAACGCTGCAGATAACTGCCTGTCAAAATAAGTTTCATCAAAAAATACATTACTGAATAGCAGCTGCCTGCATAAAATGTTGGATCAACATCAGTAAGTCCAAAACCAAACAATGCAATGTGCGGGAAAAATTCCTTGTATCTTTTATTAGTTAAGAGACTCAATCGACTTCCCTTTCAACCTATGCAATTATGAGGGCTGATGTTGTCTGTCACTAGTACTGTCAGTTAAACCTTTGAGACGACCATTGAATTCAGAACCATAGATATGCCCCATTTTAGCCCTCTTTGTCTCCAAGTATCTTCGATTATCCTTGGTTATCGGAGTTAACAAGGGTACCCTGCCAGACACGCTCAAACCATAGCCTTTAAGCCCAACATACTTTGCAGGGTTGTTGGTCATTAGCTTCATTGTCCTAACACCTAGATCACGTAATATCTGCGAAAAAATAACTTATTTCAGAAAGCTTAAACTGACAGCTATTGGAAAAAGAAAATCATGCATCATGTAGCCCCATAAAAACAATATGGATATTAGTAAGAGTCATGTAATCAGAGAACTGGATGGCATTCACAAGATAGCAGCCATAATCGGAGACATCATATTACTCTATTTAAATTGCTTCCAAACAACAATGGACAAAATAAAAGCCTACTGGTACTTTATATGATGTGTATCATGGACTTAAATACTGCTGAAATGGGATGGTATCATCAATACCATATTGGATATTGGATGACATGCTCTATCTACATGCAATCCACATAAACTTCTAGTCATCATATCCTGAGGATACAACTCTACAGATCGCCTCTCCTACAAATATAGGTAAGGCCAGCGATCCTAGTATGGTGTTGTCTCCTACAATCTTGAGTGGGGATGGCTGGGCTACTGTGACTACTATATATACACTTAGCCACACTATCAGGAGCCACAACTGAGTCCGTGTCAAACACCACATGACCAACAGGAACAGGGATAGTATCTAGACTGGTATAATCTCCACGATCTAGATTATGCAAAGATCCAGATATCAATGAGGCCCTAAATATTCTACTTAGGATTAAATCTTTAAAGTGAGTCATTATACATTTTTCTATTAGAATACTATACCTTTTGTGCCATTTTCATTTGCACAAGTTACTAGTTTGACTTAATGAGTGTTGGTACTGACACTGGCATTTTGATATCACATTTCCATTTAAATGCTACTAATATTATATAAAAAAAAAGCATCATCGCCCTAATATACATATTAAATAATAAAAATCTAAAAAAAAAAAAGGACTCAACATTGCATATAAATAGAGTACAGGTACACAACCTTGTCCTATGAGTCGGTACAAAATGAATTGATACCATACCGGTCCAAAAGAAAATCAAACAAATGTTGGTACCAGTATTTCAATCCTGATGTGCATAGTCACATAGCCAATAATGAATTCTAATTTGGAAACAAATAAGTTATTTTGTCAAGTAAACTTTAGAAGGCAATAGAACAAATTAACTTTGGAGTAATGCAACAATTAATAGAGAATGTGCAGACAGAACACCCAAATGGAAAAATTGATCAAACATAAATAGAAAAGAAAAATTAGACGAAAAGTTAGAACAAAAAGAAAATCATCTTCATGAAATATAGGTTTAATAATAATAGGATAAGAATTAAATATAGTTTATGAAAAAATTGTAATTTACAAACTATGAATACTTGCATCTGAATGGCACCAAGCTACAAAGAGCAGTGAACAATCTAGGTATATCGCCTTTTGACAAGATACTTGTCTACCCAACCATACAAGCAGGAAGCAGAAATATACTAGTAGTATTGCCATAAAATAAGAGAGACTATGAATTATTTACCATGACACATTGACTTCTAAACACATTCTAAAGTAAGAGGGAACACATTCACTCTCTAAAATGTTCATATAAGTATAACAATTCATCATCCAATTAATTTAGGTAATCTTTTACTAACTTTGCAAGAAGCAATGACAATAAAAAAATGAATGATTTATGAAACAGATGAAACTACAATTTAAAGGGTAGGGTATACAATAATGACCTCAATGAAATGACAATGTCAATTAAATAATTTACCAAACTGAAACTATAAATGTCTATAGAATAAGTGGCAGAAGAAATGAATCTAGTGGAAAGCATCACGTATAATTTAAAAGGAAAGTGGAAGGTGTAGAACCAAATGTTTTCAAGGCACAGTATAAGCTATTTGTATCCATTTTCCTTCACATAATTGCTAAGACCTAACTTATATTCACAGCCAAAAAATTTTAGCACTTATTAGTTTACCTGTGCACCAATACCATACTCCCGTGAATCTACGGGCAATCCTAACTCCTCATTAGCTTCAACAGTATCACGCCCCGCATCCTGTAAGTTATAGGCACGAAGCTTGTGACCCAAGCCAATACCCCTTCCTTCGTGTCCACGAAGGTAAACTAATACACCCCTGCCAGCCTTCTCGATCATTTCCATGGCCAGGGCCAGCTGGCTACCACAGTCGCATCTGGCCGATCCAAATATGTCCCCTGTAAGGCACTCAGAGTGCACCCTCACCAGAACATCTTGACCATCTCCAATATCACCCTGTTAATGTAGCAGAAAAAAAATAAAAATACTCAATAAAATATGGGAATAAAAAAGGTTTAAAATAAGGATGGTGTCTTAATATGATCAAAACACTTTAAAAGATAAAATTGCTTTCAAAGCCGATTCTAGCATCTACTTTTGGTCATGCATGATCAGGATATGGTCAGGAAACATGGATAGAAGGATACTAACCTTAACCATAGCAATATGCTCCATCCCATCAAGCATTGATCTGTAACAATAGGCCTGAACTGAACCCCACTTTAGGGGCAAACGTGCAACAGAAGCACGTTCCACCAGTTTATCTCTTTTCCTTCTATATCTGCCAATATTAGTCAATGTCAGCACTGTTTAATGGCAAAAAAGCAAGATTAGAAAGAAACTTCAAGAAGAGTGTCATGATCCAGCAAGTAATACCCATCTATTGTGGCATGGCAGTCAGACTGATTTAGTTGACTAAATCTCCACTCCTCAAAAGACATCTTATTCCAAAGAGGAGAAACATACAACGATAATAATACGTCTTATTCCATCTATCGTGGCATGGCCGATAATATGGTGGTGGTGATGATGGTGGTGGTAGTAGTATGGCAAAAGCCAAGGTGGCAGCGGTGATGGCGATGATGGTGGTGGAAATGATGACAATAATGGTGAAGGTGGTATCAATGCCAGTAGTAAAAGATATGGATTTCTTGTGTTTGAAAATAATGAAAATAAGAATTTCTTACTTTCATTTTTTTAGAAATAATAAAAATAATTTTTAAAAATAAAAAAAGCAGCAAACATATTTTTTGTCTCAGTTCATGTGATTTTATTTTTTAAAAATAAAAATAAAATTAAAGCTATGCCAAACAATCCTTTAGCTTTTGAGCATTCCTTCTTATCATACATTGTGATCATTTACTTACATTGCTCACCTTCTTAGCTTTTACCTTTTCATAGGTTATTTTTACCCAAAATAGAATAGAAACATGGCAAGGCTTACTGGTGTGGTTCGTATAAAGTTTCGTTAATGTAATGCTTTCAGCATTTTTGTGCAATAAAGTTTGATAGTACCTTATATTTAGAACCTTCAATACTATTATCATGCTCAATAATCCAATTAATTTTTCTTTAAAAAGAAAATCCTTACTTTTAGACGAAGTGCACTGGTGGTGTTACATGCCTAACACATTCCTAGACAACTCAGACCAAATTCCATAAAACAACAATGCACAAGTTAATAGTACATATTTCAGAATGTTGAACAATGAAAAACACCAAAGTCAATAAGACAAAGATGGCATAGATGAGAATATTCAGATGACCATGTGGTGAGACTATGAAGGTATATTTGAAATTGAAAAGAACAGAGGATTAGCCAATGGTAAACAAAGTGATGAGATGTTAATCAAAGAATTATATGGCCTTGTACAAGAAAAAATCAAGTATGTGTTGAAAAATTAACAAAGGGAAAGAAGACCTCAGCTATTATTGTTGGAACTTGGAAAGTAAAAAGAATTTAAAGTAACTTGCACTATACAAAAGTTAGCCCTTGTTAGAATAGATTAGTGATAAGAATTAGTGAATTCAACCCTTAGTAATTGGAGCAAACTTGCTCATTGTGGTTATGGCTAGTGACATGTTGAACCCCAAGTGGATGGTAAATTTTAGACCTCAAGCTATTATTTGATCAATTTTGCTGAGAGGAGCAGTAATCTTGCAGTCATAATGACTTTCCAATATCAAAATGGACATGAGCATCTGTAAAGATATCATTTTTGTACTGTCCAGCAGACTACAGCATCCTCACTGATAAAGATGACTTTATGTGTCAACAGATAAAATAAGAAATATAAAGCAGTAAACTAACAATTTTAAATAGTTAGCAAATAACATACCTAACTAAATCTGCAATTGAGATTATTTTCAGATTCTCCCTCCTTGCAAATTCACGAAGCTTTGGTAACCTAGCCATGGAACCATCATCATTATCAACAATCTCACACAGAACTGCAACAGGAGGTAAACCAGCCAGCATGGTGAGATCAGCAGATGCTTCCGTATGACCGGCTCTCTTTAGAACACCACCCTCCCTGTACTTTAGAGGAAAGATATGACCAGGGCGGTTGAAGTCTTCAGGCTTTGAAGTAGGAGACGCAAGAGCCAGAATTGTCTTTGCCCTATCTTTAGCAGAAACCCCAGTCGTCGTACCCTCTTTAACATCCTAAGGAAAAAAAAGTTGGAAGCAGTTAGATCCAATAATTGGGAAAAATATCAAAGGAAGCATTATTCAGGGTGTCCTCCTACCAGATAGTCATGACACAACAAAATAAGCAAGAAATCCAAGAAATTGGGCCTCTAGTTTACCAAAACCCAGACTCTAGTTGTCAATAAAAAGTCATCTTCTGTACATTAAGAGAATATGGCAATTAAAGCTAAATTTCATTTGAAAATTTAAATAACAAAATACACATTTAGATATCCAAATCTCCAGTCAATTCAACAACATTATGATTGCCATGAACATTTGCAGTAGTTATCTAACATAACAAAATGGTTGAAGTGGGAAACGTGGAACAAAAAGACACTGGAAAAAGTTAGAATCAGAAATGCAGACCAGGTTTTCATACTATGAAATAGTTTTTCTTAGAATCAAAAGCATATACAAAAAAAAGGGGAATTGGCATACCTGCAAAAACTATAACACTATAATGTTATAAAGCAACAGAAAAGTTAAATGCAGACAGTGACATGGCCAAAGGGACTACCTAAAAAGATTCTTTTAGTTTTTCCATCGTCAATTGCATATACTGTAACTACCTTAAATTTTCAAAATGGATAAAATTAAGCTATTAGAATTACAAAGAAAGTTGCATAGAATCTCTGAAGTGGGGACCACTATAACAAAATAATTATAATTTCTTGCTGGAACATCCAACCACTTTTCCTCATTCTCTGCACTGAGGTCAATTTTTAATTATGAGAATCATCCATGTATCTCATCAATGAAGACAGAGAACATACCACTGATACAGTGAATGCCGTGCAAAGTTTCTCCTCATTTTCTTTTGTCATTACCATCAGAGGAAGCTGTAACCTTTCAAGGTCTTCTTCTTTCATACTCACACACACAATTCCAGTCCCATGCCTAACTATAAAAGCCATAGCCTCTGGTGTAACCAAAGATGCAGCCATTATAAGATCTCCCTCATTTTCTCTGTCTTCATCATCGACGACAATCACAAGCTGCAAAATCAACCACATCAGGAATGAACTGAAGGAGAAAAAGAGTAATGGTATCAAAAGCAAAATTGATGTGATAATAATGATGACAAACCTTGCCTTGACGAATGTCCTCAATTGCCTCTGGGATAGAAGAGAACCCTTCTGTAGGGCAGTCTAAATCATGTTCGTTGTTGTCAACAGCAAAGTCTTCTGTCGTAGGAGCCACATCTGCAGAAACTGTTCCAAGTGCAACAGCATCAGCTTGAAGCATGTTATTAGAAGATGGATGGTCTTGCCCAACAATTGAAGAATTTTGTTCCATTAGGATGTCACCATCAAAAGATCTTGGCAGGGTACCAAAACCAGCATCCTTATTCAGAGCAAAGCACAGAGCCTTCCTCGAACTGATTGATGGAAAAATTGGAGTCTTCTTGTTCACTGCAAATACAGTGCACTGCAACCCTCTGATCTCGTTGAAGTTGCTGTACACACCAGAAAATAATGCATTTCGTTAACAGGCAAGCTTCAAACTGGAAAATAAGTGATTCACTTAGAACTAGCACTAGCAAAATCTTGTTTAACACTAAAACCAGCCTCCATTACAAATTTCATCAACACATATAGCTGAAATTGCAATCCACGAATTAGGAGTTAGATTATCAAAAGTTCTTGCAGAATGACCTAATTGTAGTGCTATCGACCAGGTATCATACATCAATGATGGAGTTGCTAGCAAACCTGATGCATAGAATTAAAATTCATTCCCTAACATGAGAATGTTTCCAATTTCCAGAGCTAGTTCTCAGGCTCATGTCAACCCATGACAATTTCAGGCCAAACTCACATCAGAGACCAATATTGGTATGAGAGATATGGAACATTTTGGGTCATTTCTTCCCATTCTTGCAACCAAGAAACTAGGATAGGAAACCCTAGCAGTTGCACTGAAGATTTTTTACAAAAGAACGAACCAAGATCATTACAAATAACAAATTGCTGGTTTTGTACAAAATTAAACTTTAAAACTTCTTATTTTTGGTCTTCAGGCTTTCATTTTTCTCTGGCAAAATTGAAATTGGAACAAATCTACAACGTGAAAATAGGAAATCTTCACGACGGTTAGTAGTAAATTAATGAAATTTTTTTGTGTCAAGATTATTGCATACATTCTTTTTCCAAAACTGGTTCTCATTACTGAAATGCTATAAAATCCCTCCTTTCCTACCACATCAGCACCAAAAAGAAAGAAGAAAAGACGGTGTGGAAGGAGTTGGAGAAGAAGATTCTACTTTACACTCTTGTTAATTATTAGCAACAGCACAATGTGACAAAACACGAAAACCACAACTCAGTATACAGAAAGCAAGAAACTAGGGATATGGAGAACTCACTGAAGGCGAGAGAGGCCAACAATAGAAGAAGATGCAGCACCAACAGAAGCCATTACTCACTATCAAATCCTCCAATCCTTCCTTTCTCTTCTCCAATTCAGTCGCACTTGTTTGCACCGGACGCTCTCTGAAAATAAAAACTCAATCTTTTAGTCTCAAAATTCCACAAATTGCATACCACCACCCGCATCGAGATCCATCCAATAGCTCAGTCGTATGATATCGAGCCTAAGGACCGAAAAAGACACCGATTGCCAAAGTCACAAAACGTAACCCTTCACCTCCAACCTCCTCATCCCACCATTTACAGTACCGTATTCTATGGAAGAAGGGAACGGAGAAACAATACCGAGAGGCGGCGGCGGCGCGCGTCGGTGGAGGAGGCGGCTCCAAGAAACCGAGACGGCAGGAGAGATGGCGAGCGCGAAAGGGCAATAGGAGACGCGGATCGTTGTGCGGAGCGATCGCATTTATAGATCCCGATCGCTGGAGAGAAACGCGGACGCCTCTTGGGTCCGGCCTCCGGTCTCCGAGCCCCGGAACCGAGAACTTTCCAGACAAAAAAGATGCGGATATTCCGATAGAAAGAGATGTAGAAAGGGCCTCGATCCTTGCCACGTAAGCCATTCTTTCGGTGGGACCGGCCGAGAGGCGTTGATGACGGGCGAGGGTTTTCCGGCATGGGATTTCGGTGGGTCATTGGGGTTCACGGGGGCCGTCGAGGTTGTTGCGGTTGGTGCCAGAGTCACGGCAGTGGGGTATGAGAAATTTGCACATTGGCTGAAAGGGTTTGACCTGTCTCTCTCTCTCTCTCTCTCTCTCTCTCTCTCTCTCTCTGTGCGCGGCCTAGGATGCCCAAAATTGGAGGGCTGGAAACCGCCGCACGTGGTCAACATTGGGCGGCGTAGTTGTCGGCTGATGCTATACGTGGTGAGGTGCGCTTTATTAATTTAGATACGCGCATGCGACGACTTCATCGAATCAATTGGCAATTTCTTACCCGGTCAATTTAGTATATGTTACCAAACCTTAAAAACAATACATTTTTTTGGTGCTAGATGACAAGAAAGTTATTTATGTACATATAACAACAACAAAAAAAAAGAAAAAAAAAAAAGAAAAAAAGAGAGGAGAAAGAAAGAGTAAACCCTGATCTCTCACACATACATAACTACATGATCATGCATCTTAGATAATTTTTGACGCAAAATATCTATAAAATTACTCATTAATTTATAGTATTTGTTTAAGATATGACTTTTTCTTAAATAGATAACTATGAAATATAATTTTATGTTTTATGAAAAATAAGCGACATGTTTTTTTGTAGAACTTATTTTGTAGATTCTATAACCTATCGGTTTTAGCAAAATAATATTTATAAAAGAATAATTAAACTAAATTTATTTTGATAAAACTTGTTGACTAAATAGTGTTATATGGAAGTTATTATGGTGCCTTTTTTTTAAAAAATAAAATAGAATCTTATCATCATTAGATGTTAGAATTGTATCCTAACATTTCGACCTCGCATTCATATAAGAACAGTAGAGGTGTTTTCAAAAATGATGTAAATTTATATCGATTTTACGTTTTTGGAATATAAACGAAAGATTTTGCAAAAATGGTATTAAAGTGAAAAACAACATTTGGAATATCATTTTTAGGTTAAAAACGACATTCCAAATGTCATTTTTGAGGCTGCATCAACATTTTAAAAATGCTGATGTATTGCCCTAAAAATGACACTTGGAGTGTCGTTTTTAAAAACCCTAAAAATGATATTTCAAATATTGTTTTTGAGGCTGCGTCAACATTTTAAAAATACTGATGTGTTGCCCTAAAAATGACACTTGGAGTGCCGTTTTTAAAAACGGCACTCTAAGTGTCATTTTTGTCGTAAACCTATCACTTAGCCTCCTTTTTTTTTCCTCTTCCCAATTTTTCTCTCTTGACGCCGCCTCCTCTTATTTTTTTCCTCTTCCCTCCAACGCTTTTCTTTTCCTCTTGAAAGGGTTTTGTGTTGAGAGGAATGAGAGGTGCGGTTCTCCTTCTTGATCACTTTGTTTTCTTTCATCCATAAGACTTATTATGCTATATTTCTTACAATTTAGCAAAGTATACCTAGTTTTTAGAGATAGAATTTTTTTAATTTGCTTTTATTATTGCTTAGAGTTTTTTTTTTTGTTTGTTTGATGATTTGCGCTTGTAGATGTAAGAAATGTTAACTTTAAGTAAAATTTTCAGATACACATAAGGTTTTTTTAAGTTAACTTTATGTGCAGAAGAGAAATAATTTTTTTTAAAGTTTTTTCAAAGGATTTACTCTACTGTTCATATGTTCATAGCTTTCATTAGTTTTTTAATTTTAAATATTATAATAGGAACGATGATGAGATTAAAAATAATACGTATTTGGGTATGGCTTTTTTGACGTCAGATTGAATTTTTCCTGTTCAACTCATCTTGGCTAATAGTAGTCTAGGAGGCTTGGGTTGACTTGCCAGGATACAAAGTTTTTATTTGCCAGAATACGTATCTATTATTTAAATGATAAATACTTCTGAAATACGTGCATATTCCATTGTTAGTTTGTTTGTAGTTGATGAGTAGAAAATTTCTACTTATTTTAATTTATTCTTGATGATATAATATTATGTATTAATGCATAGTATGTAGATTTATTTTAAACGCCATTTTTCAGATGAGCACTGAAATTGTTCGATTGCTGCTTTATTGTGATGGATCAGTTAAACATGGCCTAAATGAGATACGATATAATCAACCTCCACGTAAAAGTTTTAGATTGAGCATGAGAACACGTTATGTCAAGTTGGTCGAGTAGGTTTATATTGTGCTTAAAATTTCAGTGCAACAATATATTTTGAGATTGATGTAGAGATCTCCGATATTGCATCAGAAATATGTGCTTCATCCAATCGAGGAGGACGACGATGTAGAGGAAATGTTGATATTTCCTTCCAAATTTTCAGATTATCGCTATGTTGAATTATATATTTTTAAGAAAGATGCTTCAGATCCATACAATGTTGGTCATACAAAGGATGTTCAGAATAGTTCTCCTATAGCCCAGCAGCAGGTCAGGACTCCAGTGGGTTTCCCAATAATTGAAGGAGTTATGCCAGTAGTGTAGAGTGTTGATGTGGCAAACAATCAGTTCAGTACTAATAGTTGGGGAATTGAGTCAGATGAGAGTGCAAATGATGACTATTGGCCTGAACATGATGACTTTGACGAAGAGCAAGATGAAGATGAAGACTTATATGGAGATGATATAGTTCATGAAACTGGTTGTAGTTCTATTCATGTATCTAGTTATTCAGAAACTATTTCTAGTCAGGTGGATGATCAAGTCTTTGCACATAGTCAAATACCAGAATTTGCAGGATGATGGTTGTGTTAGTACTCGACAATTACCTTTTAATTCTCAATTTTGGGAATGGTGGTTGTGTTAGTACTCGACAATTACCTTTTAATTCTTAATTTTGGAATTCGTCAATGATTGAGTTTGCTATAGGATTGTTGTTTACTATCAAAGATGAACTGAAGAAAGCATATGAAATTTATCACATCAAGAAGTATCGCACATATAATGTAGTAGAGTCGAAGAAAGCATTTTGGTCTGTCAAATGTGCCTCTTCAAGTAATACATAGAGTTGTCATTGAATGTTACATGCTACAAAGTTGAAGAAGCATGAAATTTTTGAGATCACAAGGTACAAGGGGCCGCACTCTTATTTATTCAATTATGTAACTCGGGATCACAAACACATAAGTTCACGAGTTATTAGTCATGTGGTTCGGCATATTGTGGAAAAAGATCCAAGTGTAAATATTGAAGCTATCATTGCAACTGTGGCAGAACAATTTCATTATACTGTGTCATACTCCAAAGCATGGCATGAAAAGCAGAAGGCATTGATTGATATATTTGGTGAATGAAAATCGTCATATGCTAATTTACCTAAATACATGCTTGCAATTCAGAATGCAAACCCCGGAATGGTAGTCTATTGAGATTTCTACAATCCAGAGACTTCTAATGTACGTGTCCTGAATTATGTTTTCTGGGCATTTCAACCATCTATTGAGGGGTTTCGGTATTGTCATCCGGTGATTTCTATTGATGGAACGCATCTTTATGGAAAGTATAAGAGGAAGATGCTCATTGCGACAAGCACTGATGCTGACAACAAGATATTTCCACTGACCTATGCAATTGTGGATGAAGAGTCTACTGCTAGCTGGAGTTGGTTTTTGTTGAGGCTTAGGAGGCATGTTGTGAAAGACAAAAATGACATTTATCTTATTTCTAACCAACATCCAGGTATACTAAGTGCCATAGCAGATAACGATAATGGATGTGCTTCACCACGAGCTTATCATCGCTACTGCTTGAGATATGTATGCAGTAATTTTAACTCAAGATTCTTAAATGTTCAATTGAAAAGAACTGTATGAAAAGCAGGGAGCGAACATCAGCTTCGAAAGTTTAACTTTCTCATGGAACAGATTAAGAGAGTGAACGTAGAAGCTTAGACTTGGCTATCGGAGTTGGAGCCGAAGAAGTGGACATTGGCACATGATGGGAGCTTCCGCTATGATATTCTAACAATAAATCTCTAAGAAGTTTTTAATAGTGTACTGAGAGGAGCTAGAAATGTGTCGATAACGGCCTGCGTTCAGATGATATTTTATCGTCTTGTTAAGTATTTCTATACGAGACACGTGAAAGCCATCAGATATGTGCAGGAGAATCGAAATAATTTTTTCACTACTCATATGACAATTAAGTTTGTTGAAGGTCAAGCCAAAGCTAATGAGCACAGAGTGTTTAGATATAATATGCAAAAAGCTACTTATGAAGTTGTTACAAAGAGGTCAAGTGAAGCTCTCAAGGGTGGAGGGAACGTCCAGAATGTGTCACTCATTGACAGAAATTATTCTTATGGAAAGTGACAATTTATAAATATCCATGTTCACACGTCTTAGCCGTGTGCCACGAAATTGTCATGAACACAACCCCTCTTCTTGATAAAATATGCACAATTGGCTCTTATATAAATACATGGAGAGGTGAGTTTAACCCGTTACCCTACGAAGATTACTGGATGGACACATTCACATGCATTCCTGATCACAACCGTCTCAAACCGAAGTAAAAAGGAAAGCCTGAGTCAACACGCATTCATAATGAAATGGATGAGGTGCAGCCAAGAAGTAAAAGTCATTGTAGTATTTGCAAGCAAACGGATCATTCTCGATGTCGTTGTCCTAATCTAAATGTTGGACCTTCATGATCCTAAATCCATGTATTTTGGAATTAATGTATGTTTTATGAATGACATTAGTTTATCAAGTGATTCATGAATGTAATTACTGCATGTAAAAATTTGGATGACTAGTTTATTTACGTTTTATATGCTTTTACTTCATTTCAATGTAAAATTTTGGATGACTAATGATCCGTACTATATGCTCTTTCTTCAGCTTGTATTTTGGGTGATGTCTCAGATGTTATTTGAAGTTGTTTGTTTTTTTTTAAAATTGTATCACTCTAATGCGTTTGGAACTCATGGTATCAGACTCTTTTACCTAACACCTATAAAAGCCATTATTTGTGGGATGATACTTAAATTGTACAGGCCATAGAGTATCATATTAGGTGATGTGAACAATATAACTTATAATGGTCCATATGACACATAGCTTCTGAAACATGCTTTCAGCCTTTGCAATTTCTGAAGCATTTTGGCATTTTTGGAATGGTTTGCAAATCTTGCTTTGCTATCGAGTCTGACAAATGGCAAACATTAATAAACTTAAGTTGGAGAAGAGTGTTTAAAAAATACTTAACTTTTGAGATACTTTTTAAACACTTTTGAAACTTTTTTGATATACTTTCAAAACTTTTTTGATACACTTTCAAAACTCTTTTGAAACACTTTTGAAACTCTTTCGAAATGCTTTTGATACTCTTTTGAAACTCTCTTTAGATGCTTATGATTTACTTTTGAAACTACTTCGAAATGCTTTTCAAAGCAACATTCCAGATGTCGCTTTTGAAACACTATTCGACCACGTTTGAAAAACTTTTGAAACTCTGTTGAAACTCTTTTCAAAAGCTTCTGATATACTTTTGAAACACTGTTGAAACTTTTTTGAAATACTTCTGAAACACTGTTGAAACTCTTTTGAAATGCTTCTGAAACACTTTTGAAATTCTTTTAAAACTCTTTTAATATACTTTCGAAACTCTTTTGAAACACTTTTAAAGGCATTTTGAAAAACTCTTGAAACTTTGTTGAAACATTTCTGATACACTTTTGAAACTCCTTTAAAATGCTTTGGAAATACTTTTGAAATTCTTTTGAAACTCTTTTGATACACTTCTGAAACTCTTTTAAAACATTTTTCATACAATTTTGAAAAACTTTTGAAACGCTTTTAAAACGTTTTTGATACACTTTTGAAACTCTTTTTAGATGCTTCTGATACACTTTTCAAAACTACTTCAAAATGCTTTTGAAAGCAACATTCTAGATGTCGCTTTTGAAACACTATTCGATCACGTTTGAAAAACTTTTGAAACTCTGTTGAAACTCTTTTCAAAAGCTTCTGATACACTTTTGAAACACCGTTGAAACTCTTTTAAAACTTTTTTGATACACTTTTGAAACTTTTTTAAAACACTTTTGAAGGCATTTTGAAAAACTCTTAAAACTCTGTTGAAATGCTTCTGATACACTTTTGAAATTCTTTTAAAACTCTTCTGATACTCTTTTAAAATACTTTTAAAACTTTTTTGAAATACTTTTGAAACTCCTTTTAAATGCTTCTGATACACTTTTGAAACTACTTCGAAATGCTTTTGAAAGCAACATTCCAAATGTCGCTTTTGAAACACTATTCGACCACGTTTGAAAAACTTTTGAAATTCTATTGAAACTCTTTTCAAAAGCTTCTGATACACTTTTGAAACACTATTGAAACTCTTTTGAAATACTTCTAAAACGCTTTGAAATTCTTTTGAAACTCTTTTAATACACTTTTGAAACTCTTTTGAAATACTTTTGAAGGCATTTTGAAAAACTCTTGAAACTCTATTGAGACGCTTCTAATATACTTTTGAAACTTTTTTGAAACTTTTCTGATACTCTTTTGAAAAACTTTTGAAACTCCTTTGAAATGCTTCTGAAACATTTTTAAAACTCTTTTGAAACTCTTTTGATACACTTCTGAAACTCTTTTGAAACACTTTTGATACAATTTTGAAAAACTTTTGAAACGCTTTTCAAATGCTTTTGATACACTTTTGAAACTCTTTTTAGATGCTTCTGATACACTTTTCAAAACTACTTCGAAATGCTTTTGAAAGCAACATTCCAGATGTCGCTTTTTAAACACTATTCGACCATGTTTGAAAAACTATTGAAACTCTTTTCAAAAGCTTCTGATACACTTTTGAAACACTGTTGAAACTCTTTTGAAATACTTATGAAACACTTTTGAAACTCTTTTGATATACTTTCAAAACTCTTTTGAAACACTTTTGAAGGCATTTTGAAAAACTCTTGAAACTCTGTTGAAATACTTCTGATACACTTTTGAAACTCTTTTGAATCTTTTTTGAAACTCCTTTGAAATGCTTCTGATACACTTTTGAAACTACTTCAAAATGCTTTCAAAAGCAACATTCCGAATGTCGCTTTTGAAACACTATTCGATCACGTTTGAAAAACTTTTGAAACTCTGTTGAAACTTTTTTTAAAAGCTTCGGATACACTTTTGAAACCCTTTTGAAATGCTTTTGAAATACTTTTGAAGCTCTTTTGAAACTCTTTTGATACACTTTCGAAACTCTTTTGAAACACTTTTGAAGGAATTTTGAAAAACTTTTGAAACTCTGTTGAAACACTTCTGATATACTCTTGAAACTCTTTTGAAACTCTTCTGATACTCTTTTGAAACACTTTTGAAACTCTTTTGAAACTCTTTTGAAACTTATTTGAAATGCTTCTGAAATACTTTTGAAACTCTTTTGATACACTTTTGAAACTCTTTTGAAACACTTTTGATGCACTTTTGAAATGCTTTTGAAACGCTTCTGATACACTTTTGAAACATTTTTGAAACGCTTTTGAAGGTGACATTCCACATATCGCTTTTAATTTACTGTTACAAAAATATTAAATTTTCATCAGCAAACTCAAAATGAAAAACGATACTTTAACCTGTGCAAGCCAACAATTCAATAATACCTCAATAAGTCAAAAACCATTACAACATCTCAGCAGCACAACAAACATCTTAACAAATTAAAACATATCTCATATATTAAATAATATAGTCTTTACAACAATTAGTTTATTTACAATAACATAAGTACGATAACCCCGTCTAGGAGGTCGTCGAACTCATCTAGTACGTCATGCATAAGTCGCGATCGGTCAAAGGCCCTCATCAACCACTTGAGAGGTCCCCTCTTGCATGGGGATCGTACTGTCAGAAATAATATCTGTCATATCAACATCGTCAAGAAAGTGGGTGACATCCTCGCCAACCTCAGTGATATCCGTATCAACAATGTTATCAATCAACAATGATGTGTGATCGTAACTACCAGATGTATCCTCACTCGCATGCCTCATGTGTGAAAACTTGTATGCATATGGCAACGACATGTAAGAAGGTGATGGTGTATAATGAAATTCATTCGTCACAGGATTCTTATCTGCGTGTGCCATTGCCGGTTCCTCATGAGCTCATGCCGCTGCAAGTGTACTCCGAACATGCTAATGGTCAATTATAAACATTGTGTTGTCAACCATCGCTCTCATGTCCTTCAAAATCTTTAGCCGCTCAGCCTTCGATGTCGTATATATAACTCGATCTATATTTAAGGTCAATTGTTGAAACATCTCATGCTGCATGAAAATAACAATATAAAATCAAAAACAAAAGGCATTAACTCAAAAATAAATGATATTAAATAATCTTTTTAGAACAATAGCATAAATTCAAATGAAGCTCCTTTCCCTTCGCAGCCCACAGTAGGATTACTCAGAACGGCTTACGCATATACGTGTTATACTCCTAAACCATTATATGTACCAAGAGGAAATGAAACTCCCTCAGCTATAGGCTCCCTAATAATATTGTTTTCATGCCGCACATTCTATGTAGCAATATGTGCAGCGTGTATGATGTTCCATGTGGCATTTGCCCTTCCTCGTCGATCAATCTGATGAAGCTGAAGTGACGTATCGCATGGAAATACTATCGACTGACAGCAATCAAATTACGGAAGCACTCGGTCCGGCAAATGCCACTCCACTACATCAAAACAAATAAGTTGGATCTGTGTCATCCAAAGATCTGAACCGAACAAGCAGCTTGGAGGCAAAATAGAGATAATATCTGGCATATAAAGACACCATATGAACTGCATGTAAAAAAACCATCAATCCACAACCTACCTACATTAAATAAAAAAATAACCAAAAAATAAATTTAAAATTAAATAATGACATATCCGTTGTGGACTATAATTCAACACGTCCAACTGATCCCTATAAGCACGCAGTGTATGGGTTGGGACGTTCCTTAAGTTCAATTTCACATTTCATTTATGCCTCCATAGTGCACCTAAGTGCCAAGCATCATCTGCATCAGGAGGTCTAGCCTTCGGAGTCTCAAATCTGATGGAACGAAAAATGGGTAATCGTTCCCATGCCCATATCTGAATGTTCGGATAATTCTCAATATTAGTAAACAATAACAAAAAAATTCCAAACTCATTTATAAGAATAAAGTATTTATCTGTAGCAAGGGTAAGTATCCTCTTATCTCTGTCTGAGTAGGGCTTGTTCTACGACAGAGTGCCCGATACAAATCGGCAAGTGTAGCCGAACTCCAGTTATGAGCAGCAAATGCTCTCAAGTCTTCTAAAAGAGGCACATACATCAACTTTACTAAAAATTCGGAGGTATCTGAAAGGATTATTCCACCTATGATTCGGAGAAGTTGCCCCTTCACAAACTACTGGACAACCTCATCATCTACATCTTCATACAAGTGGAAGTCTCGATAGAACTTATCAAAGAATTTTAAGCGTTTAGAAAAGGCCTCGGCATGGGGTTCAATCCCAAACAACCTCACGAATATATCGTGCCACTGCTGTAATGTATAATGCGGATTTAGCCCAATAATCACGATTCCATCAATCCGTAGACCACTCAGAATACTGACATCCTGTAGTGTGATTGTCGCCTCGCCAAATGGGAGATGAAATGTGTGGATTTTCTGCCACCACCTCTCAACAAGTACAGAAACAAGGTTGACATCGAGTTGAATCTGGCCTATCTGATCCACACCTGTGGCGTTATCTTCAACAAAACTCGATCTCCCACTTGAAACTCTAAGGGTCTCCGCTTCCTATCTACAAACTTCTTCATTCTGCGAACAACCTTTGCTAGACTCTCCTTAGCCGTCTCAATCAGCTCGGAGTACCATTCTATATGCTGTTGGATATGGCCCCATGTCCTATTGAACTGCCACCTGCAAAGGTGATAAAGGCTGAAATCCCATACGTACTTCAGCTGGACTCAACCCTGTTGAAGATGCTTTATGCTGGTTGTAACTAAACTGAACTACATCCAACAATTCTAACCAATTTCTCTGGCTTGCATATATAAAATGACGTAAATATTCTTCTAATAATCCATTAATGCGTTCAGTCTATCCGTTAGTCTGCGGATGATAGGCTATTGAGAACCTTAACTCCGAACCCATCAATCTGAACAACGAAGTCCAAAACTTCCCTGTAAACCTTGGATCCCTATCACTTATAATCTTAGCTGGTACATTGAAATGCTTCACAATACCACTGAAAAACAATTTAACCACCTTGTTTGCTGTACATGGGAAAGGTGCTGCCATAAATACAGCATATTTGAAAAATCTGTCTACAACCATAAAAACAGACCTCATTCCATTTACCTCTGGAAGTCCAGTGATAAAATCCATAGAGACTGAAACCCATGGTTTTTCCAGAATGGGAAGTGGCTACAACAATCCTGCTTCCTTTCTCCTCTCAGTCTTATCCATTTGGCAGATATAACATGTCTTCACATATATCTCAATATCATCCTCCATCTTAGGCCAATAATACGACCTTCCAAGTAAAGCCATCATACGCTCTACCCCTGGATGGCCTACCCACCGTGGGTCATGGCTTTCCTTCAAGAGTAACTGTCGAAAACCTCCATCCTTCGGTAGATATAGCCAACCTCCTCTAAAATAGAGAAGACCATCCTCTGCCCAATATTTACATAGTTCCTCAGCTTGCACTGCTTTCAAAAGCTTTGCATACTCCGAATCACTAGCAATATGTTCCTTCAGCCAAACCAAAAATTTCCTTTGAAAAGTTGTCAATGCTGCAACAAACCCTTCCAACTGTTTTCGGCTCAATGAATCAGCCACCAAATTTTGCTTACCCGGACGATACATCCATTCAAAATCAAATTCAAATAGATATTCTTGCCACTTTGCTTGCTTAGGTGTAAGTTTTTTTTGAGTAGTGAAGTATGTGTTCGCTACATTATCAGTAATGACCACGAAGCGAGTTCCAAGTAAATAATACAGCCATTTGTCTAAACAATGAATAACTGCGGTCATTTCCTTTTCATGCATTGAGTATCTTTGTTCTGCCTCATTCAACTTCCTACTCTCAAAAGCAATAGGATGTCTATCTTATACTAATACTCCACCGATAGCATAATCTGAAGCATCTGTATGAACTTCAAATGGTTGTCCAAAATCAGGTAGCTTTAACACAGGTTCGCTGGCTATGGTTGTCTTCAACGCTCAAAGGATGCCTGGCAATCAGCCATCCACTCCCACAATTTATTCTTCTTCAACAAATTGGTAAGTAGTGTAGCAATCTTTGAATAACTCTTTATGAATCTTCGGTAATAATTTGCAAGACTAAGGAAAGATCTCAACTCCACAATCTTTGCTGGAACTGGCCAATCAAGTATTGCCTTAACCTTGTCTTCATCCATGAAAATTCGGCCTTGGCTAATCTTGTGCCCAAGAAAAGAAATTTCTCTTTGACAAAATTGACACTTCTCCCGCTTAAGATAGAGCTGATTCTTCCTTAAAGATGAAAACACCAAACTCAAATGCTTCAAATGATCTTGTAATGAATCGCTGAATACAACAATATCATCAAGATAAACTACCACAAATTCATCAAGAAAAGGATAGAGAACGTCGTTCATTAAATTGCAAAATATTGCTGGAGCATTAGTTAAGCCAAAGGGCATTACCAAGTACTCAAAAGATCCATTTAGTAACACAAGCAGTCTTGGCTTCATCCCCTTCTGCTATACAGACTTGCCAATACCTCGATCGTAGATCTAGCTTTGAGAAGAAACTCGCCTTAGCTAGTCTATCAAACAAATCGGATGCATTAGGTACTGGATATCTATTCTTTACCGTTACTTTGTTCAAAGCTCGGTAATCAATACACATTCTAAGAGATCCATCCTTCTTTCTTTGGAAGAGAACTGGCGCCCCAAACGGTACCTTAGATGGCTGAATCATCTCAGCCTCAAGCAATTCACCTAATTGCCTTCTTAATTCAGCAAGTTCTGCTGGTGCCATTCGATAAGGTGTTCTCGTAGGTAGTACCGCTCCCAGTATTAATTCGATTTGATAATCAATATTCCTTCTAGGTGGAAGCTCTCAAAGCAATTCATCAAGCATAATATTTTTGAACTCCTCAAGCAAATTCTGCACCTCCACTGGAACATCAATTGATAAATCAGACTACACCTCTCTTATAGCAGTAAGATAGGTTTCCTCACCTTTCTTTAATCCCTTTTTGACTTGCTTTGCTGACATCAAAGTTCCATATTTCTTAGGAATGCTTGCTTTAGCCTCCACAAAACAAGGTGATGCCTCATCACCAATCAAGAATCCCTTCAAATAAGGTATCACGCTAACCTTGGCAACATTGAAGAAATCCATGCCCAATATCAAACTGAAATCATCCAACGGCACTACCATCAACATGCACTTGCCTTTCCAATTGCCAACCTCAAGATTTACTTCGATTGAACCATGAACTGACATAGTCCCAGAATTCACTGCCTTAATCTTGCTGGAATTCTTGGACACATTAAGCTTCAATCTTTCCGCTTCTCTCACAGAAAGGAAATTATTAGTGGCACCTGTATCTAACATAGCATGCATAAAAACTTCTCTAATCCGCACGTTGGTATACATCAACCCAGTGTAAACTGGAGTCTCTTTCTCTATTGTAATTGCATTCACAACTCGCAATGGATTGACTTTAGAAGTCCCTCCTTCAACCACACTTGGTTCCACCGGTTGTTGGGTCAAAAGAGAATTAAGGACTTGTTTCTTGGGACAATTCCGTGCATGGTGTGGCTCGCCACATATGAAACACCCCCATGTCTTCTTCTTGAACTGATCATCCTTAGGCTTAGTCTTGCCCTTGGACGATCCCTCTTTCTTCTTCTTCTTGCCCCAATCAGCAAATAGAATCTTGATCAAAACTCGGTTTCTTTCCAAAACCGCGCTTTGATACCTCTATCACACCTCTAAAGTGTCGCAATGAAAACTTCAAATTTTTCACCTTCAAAACTCTCTCTTCAAGTGTGCGGCGCTGAAGTTGCGCACCACTTCAGCCAGTCTTCCCGAGGTTCTTTTGGATAACTCAAGCTGCACCCTTCAATAAGATGTTCTTACCTCCAAGAACCTCCTTCTTGATGCCAAGAATCACCTTGTCCATGCCCAAATCTGCTGCAAAGCTAGGCTACGCCCTCCCAGACTTTTCTTCCGCTAAAAACCCAACATAAGGATTCACAAACACCACACAATGTGAAGGGAAAGGGAATGCATTACTAACACCCAAAAATACATAAGGCTCTCATCAAAAAAGCTCCTAGCCCTTACAAGAACCACTTAAGATTCTCTCCATAAAGGCCTCACTTCCCTTCCTTAGCTGGAATCTATACATCTTGACAGAATTTCAGCAATACAGCAGCCATACAAAGACTCACAACCTCTCCAAAGGATTTACACAAGTCTCCAAGGATAACTCCAAACCTCACGCACTTCTCCTCTCTTTTAAAATAAGAGCACCCAGGTCCTTTTATAGACCTCAGCCATGCACCTAGCCGTTTGAGCCCTTTAAAAACCTTGTTCAAGTCAGCTAGCCATTTGCAACCGTCTAACCGCTTGGCCTAATGTGCGTCTGCCACAAGGGACATCCATGCCCGTTCAGCGTCCTGCTGCGCCCAATCATGCCCAGCTGATCCAATGGCTGCGCTTTATCTCTGCCGCACCATTGTCCAGCCCATGTGCACATCCGTGCACCGCATGCCAATCACCCGCGCCTCGCCTTGGCCCATCTTAGCACACCTCGGCCACACCTCGGTCATGCTTCAATCATGCCTCGGCCACACGCTCCATGGCTTGTGCTCGCCAGCGCCCAGCCCGCGTGTCGCCAACGCATGTGCCGTGCACTGCCCATGCGCAACGCCGTCCTAACTGGTCCGCGTGCTGCTTACTTGGCCTAGCCTGACTCAGCTGTGCGTGCGCGCTCATGCCACGCTCGCGCATCAACCTTGCCTGGCCCAATCCAGTCATATTTCCTGACCATCAAACCAGCATACCTTCACACAATGCGCGCATCATCCTTGCGGACACCACAGTCTTGCGTATGTCCTCCCGTGCATCGCACAACTACTTCGTCCGTGTCCTGCGCCATCCAGCCTGGCGCGCCGCGTCTTGCACCCGGCCACCCAGTCTAGTGAACAACCTCACCGCTGTGCGCCCAGTGCCAGTGCACACGCTGCCTTGTGCCGCATCCTGGCACGGGCGACCAGCGCACCGCACCCTGGCACACGCACAACTTTGCGCACTCTAACATCCGGCTGTACTAACTGCATCCAGCAAGCTTCCAACCAGCTTGCCTGCATATGCTTTGTCGAACCCAACACATATACCTTATTTTGCACAGCCAAAACCATGCTCGGCCCGGACCCCACTCCGCGCCGTGCCATGCACTCGGCTCTGCGTGGGCGCGCGCCATGCGCTGCTGTTGACTTGGTAACAATTCTGTGAGAGAAGCGAAAAGATTGAAGCTCAATGTGTCCAAGAATTCTAGCAAGATTAAGGCGGTGAATTCTGGGACCATGCCAGTTCATAGTTCAACCGAAGTAAATCTTGAGGTTGGCAATTGGAAAGGCAAGTGCATGTTGATGGTAGTGCCGTTGGATGATTTCAGTTTGATTTTGGGCATGAATTTCTTTAATGTTGCCAAGGTTAGTGTGATACCTCTTCTTAATTGGTTATGAGGCATGAAGGCTGAAACAAGCGTTCTTAAGGGAAATGAAACTTTGCTGTTGTAAAGCAAGTCAAAAAGAATTAAAAAAAGTGAAGAAATCTATCTTGTTATTATAAAAGAGATGTAGTCTGATTTGTAAAATCTTTCGTTTTTATTCTGAAAGTGTAAAATTGATGTAAATTTACATCATTTTTGCATACATACTGGTCTTACCAGTATGTCTACCATCCATTCAGCCGATACGATCCCATCTTGTCCGTTCGTTCAGTCGGTAGAAATGAATGGATAGAATGTCTCGCTGCGGTAAAACGGATGGCGGACCGAATTCCGCATATAATTTCTTTATACGCACCAAAGAATAGCGTTTTATGTAGATAACATTCTCTATCCTCGTCAACACACTGGCAAGAAGTTGTTCGCTATATGTTCCGTTTCGTGTTTGAGCCCGGTCCCGCCTAGCCACCGTGGACTCTCCATCCGACGTGGCCCAAGATCCCGTGGGTGGACAGAATCCCACTCCCTCCGACGCTCGTCTTCCCATCCGATACTGGTGACTCCCCTCGTCTCGTTTCGTTTCCCCTCATGGAGAGCTTCGCCATCGGCCGGCCGCTCCACTCCTCCCTCTCCGGCGCATCACTCCTCCACCGCCGCCCCCTCTCCGCCACCCCGGCGCCCGCCACCGCCCCAATCTCCCTCTTCCGCCGCCCCCTCTACCCACTCCGCTCCCCCCTTCTCCGCCCCCTCCCCCCGCTCCACCGCCTAAAACCCTCCCTTTCCCCCGTCAGCGCCGCCTCCTCGCCGGAGAAAACTCCAAACCCTACCTCCCTTCCGCCGCCATCCCCGCCGCAGGGGGCGAAGCCTGTCCCCCTCGCGATCTCCCTTGCCATCGGCCTCGCCGTCCTATTCCTCGTCCCCCGCCCCGTCGAGGTCACCCCGCAGGCCTGGCAGCTCCTCGCTATCTTCCTCTCTACCATCGCCGGCCTTGTTCTGAGCCCACTGCCGGTGGGAGCCTGGGCCTTTCTCGGCCTTACAGCCTCCGTCTTCACCAAAACGTTAAGCTTCTCGGCGGCATTCGGAGCGTTCACGAATGAAGTGATCTGGCTAATTGTGATCTCCTTCTTCTTCGCGAAGGGTTTCGTGAAGACCGGTCTCGGGGATAGGATTGCCACCTATTTTGTGAAGTGGCTCGGGAGGAGTACGCTGGGCCTGTCCTATGGTCTCACGATCAGTGAGGCTTTCATTGCGCCGGCGATGCCCAGCACGACTGCCAGGGCCGGCGGGGTGTTCCTTCCAATCATCAAGTCGCTGTCGCTCTCGCTCGGCAGCAGGCCCGGGGATTCTTCATCCACGAAACTGGGTTCCTTTCTGATCATGTCCCAGTTCCAGGTTAGGGGCTCTTCCTGGCTTCCATTTGTTTCTTTATCTAATCACCTCTTTAATTTTCGCAGGAAAGTGAAAGAAAAAAAAGGGTTTTTCTTCTTTGGCATATATTATAGTAATGATTCGTGCATTCTTTGACAGAAATCTTTTGGTTGTTTGCGAGGTTTGACATGCAAAAGAAAAAGGCCTTAGGGTTATGACCTTAGGGTTCTTCCTTGGATTGTGATGTCTTAGAGCAAACAGAAAAGAGAAGAAAATAGTATCGTGTTCGTTGTTTTTTCTTTTTTTTCTCCTTTATATTCTTGACTTTGTTTTCGTAATGAGCAGAGTGCTCACCGTTCTTGGTCATTTCAGCTATCCAATAATGATAGCAATTTTCTGTCTCCAAGTTTAATGTTTGGAAGAATTGAGGGCATCTTGTGCATAGAGGATACACACAATTTTCCAATTAATTTGTTGAAGAGTGGACGAACATGTGCATGATTGCATATGGCATAGTATTGCTATGATGCAGTTCACTGATTAAGATTCATATTGCTTCTGAAATGCAATTGCAGCACTGTCTATATCAGAAAATGAACATTTCAAAATGACAAGCAAACTGTAGATTTGACATTTTTATTTGAGAACAATTTTGCTCACGACTTCTAAAATCTGTTATCTGAATTCATATAGATTCTATGATTTTTTTTTTATTACTAATTTTATGTGGTCCCTTTTGTTGTAGAAAGTGCTTCTATGTCCAGCATAATATGTAATTATTTAAAGAATTTCTGTGCATGAGTTTTCCCAGGGCCTTTATTTTGAGGTTGTACCTCAGGCCATATAAACTGCTTCATGCTATACGCCCTTGCTTAAACCTACGCAGTCACACCAGAAACAAAACCGCTTCCACCGCTTGTCCACATTTATAGTGAACTTGACATTCAAAGTTCCTTTCTGTGACATCATAAAAGGCTTGAAAGAAAAGGTGCCTAACCAACCTGACTTATTAGTTGTTTGATTAAAAAAAATATTGTAGGAAATGTAAGCATTTATACGAACCATGTGTTGTCATTGTATTTGTTTAAAAAATAAATGATTTGGCAATTGTTAGATGGATTTTTTTATCCGTAAATTGTTTCTCATATGGTTCAGTTTTGATCTGATTCTGGTACATGTGGTTGATGACTTCATGGATGAATTGGGTCCTTATAGGCTTCTCTTTTAAGTTTGGACTTGATTTCTATTATTGAATCCTTTGTGGTGGTTAGGAATCCATTGTGATCAAATAGGAAGTTGATTGACTTTTGGGAGGCTATAGGCTGTTTACTAGTAGTAGCAGTGTCAATGGGATTAACCCAAGGTGATCATGTTCAAATTGTTGGAAGGGACAGGCTTGGGGCTATATTTAGTTTCTTGTGGAATTTAGGCTAGATGCAACCTGATACCTCTCTTTGGCACTTTGAAGCTGGCTAAAAATGAACTAGAAGATTCTTCAAATGGTTGATATAAAGAGTTGAGTACCTTCTAACCATGACATAAGAGCGAAAACCTAAAGGGGCTCTAGTGGTAATGTTGGCTCTCATTGGTTGTCTTTTAAAAGAGAAGGAAAACACATAACAAAAGAACTATCAGCCATGTTGGAGGTTTCATAAGCTTTTCCTTAGCTAGTAATCTCCGATTCATCCTCCCGTGATTTGTGACAATCCTGGTGAACCTTTAATCATCTAGCAACTCCTTGGATTATAAATTTTTGAAGCAAAGTCTTACTCCACAATGTACTTTGTAATTTTATTTCTCATCTCTCATCTTCTAATAGCAATGTTATTTTGAGATGTACCTGTATACTTTGTGGTCAATAGTGAAGAGGGCCACATTGAATGAGAGAGATGTATAATTGTTATTTATTTTATTTCATAGAATGTGGATGTGGAGAGGGGCATGGCATGCCATACCAGTCGGCAGTATGCCATAGTTTGTAAGTTGAAAATTTCATACAGGGTGCTTGTAGCCATTGATTAGCTAGGTGCTATCATCATAGGGGCGGAGTCTTTGATTAAGGATAGAAGTAAATATCTTTATTTTGTGTTGTCAACAAGCTTATTAACTTTTGGTCTACTATTTTATTAAGGGAGATAACATGAAGATGACTATGGTTCAATAGAAAAGAGGGTGTGGAAGGGGTGGAGTCTTTCTTAAGGATGGTCACCCTGATTTAGTTATTACTGATCAAACTACCAATAATTGGTGCAAGATAAATTGAGAGAATTCAAAAAAGATTTTATGATAAAGGAGGTGGAGTTGGGAAAGGAAGTGCTTACTATTAGTAAATTGTTAGATGTTATGTGTGTGGAGAGGATGATGATACAATAGGTTAGACATGTTTTGGAGCTAATCTTGTATTTGGTGTACTAATTCATGCTTACAAATCTGTTCATGTACCAAAAAAGAAAGTGTTTTACTAATTTAGATATATTTTTGAGGATTAATAATGTTTTTTTCTTAGTTACTCTTCTTTTTTTTTCGCTTTGTATCCTCCTCTCTTATACTTCATATTCTTTATCAAATCAACAATATTTTGACAAAAGGTCATATTTCTTTTTCATCAATGTAACTTAACGTTTTTATTTACTTTTCATTTTTATTTTGTATAGCCCATTTTTCATTTTGAACGTTAGATTAGTTTCTATTTTGTTTTAGCACATTGTTAGCTTCTACGAACTTTACTTATTTTGTTATATGGACAAGAATTTTGGGTATGGTTTCAAATCCTGGTAGGATATCTCATGGGACGTCAGGTAGGTTGTTGTCTTAAGCGTTAGGGTGGGATCATCCTACCATCATCTCAGCATCCTAATTTCTATCCCAAGTGACGAGATAGAGCAGGATAGCAGCTCATTCTATAGACAAACTAGGACAACCCTGTGTCAGAGAATTTAAAACCTTGATTTTAGGAGCTATTATGTTTTTGATTCTATGGTGTGGGGGTTGTGCACTTCCACTTAAGTTATCTCATCTTTGTTACATGGACTGAAGTGATTTGATGATATGCTAGGTTTAATTTAATATAGAAGAATGTGAAATCAAGTAATATGAGTTGTTAAGATTTGATGGTTTTTAGATGAAATTAGAGCTCAATATGTGTCACTTAAACATGGCATTTTTTGATGGCTGCTCTTATCTAATCCCATAAAAATAGCCATATGACCCTTCACTCCTTTCTTTTGGCCAGGTCTCCCTCTTTCTCTTTGTTTGTACAAAACAGTGTAGGTCCTCTCCTCCCTCTTTCTTTTTAGATGATGCCTATTATTTAGGTCCTCTCTTATCTGTTTCTTTTGAGACAATGCCTATTATTTATCTATTTTTTTTGCATGTTATATTTATTTTCCTAGTTTTTTTGAGATTCCTAATAGATTGGCCGACCCTTAGATATTATTTGAAGAGCCATGGGAAGGAGATTTTAGAAGTTTTGTTGAGATTTGCTAGCTGCTGCTCACAGTTTTCTTTTCCCTTTCTTCCTTGGAATTCTGTGGTGTTGAATTTAAAAACCAAGCTTTCTTGAGGTTGGTTCTTTCTTCGCGAGGCATAGAAGTCTGCATGTATGTGTCCCCAAATGGCAAATTCTTCACATCCCATGACTTATCTTTTGGTTAGTTTCTTCCTTTTCATCTTTGCCCTCTCCAATCTTTCCTTGTGTTCATGCATATTCTGCACTGTTTTTCTGTCTTCAGAGCCTCCTTTCTTATTGCTTATCCACATTGCAAGCCCTAAAACCTTAATTAGGAGCTTATCTAATCTAGGCCTTAGACTACTTGATTTTCTTTTCCGGAAACTTTCTTGTGTTGTTGAATTAGTATTTGCCAAAATCCTTATACATGCGGAACACATAAATGATTACTCTAAGCCTAGGATTTGTGAAACATGAATAAGTGGAATGAACGCTGAAGCCCTATGTGGAGTTGCTCTGATACCAATTTTATTATGCACTTTAGAATTAACTGTTTACTCTAGTCAGTCCTAAAGAAATTTTCATGATTCGAAACCGATGAATTTTAATTTCAGCCTGGAAACAGCCCTATGTCTGATGGTAAATTTGAGATGTTCAAATCCCAGGATTAAGGTCATCACTCATGTCTATTGCATACAAGAGTCAAAGATGGAGGTGATAATCATCCATCAAAATCAAAATCCTACACACAATAATTCATTAACAGCATACAGAAATTTGAGAAGCAGCAGAATCAGATTCTCTTAAGGTCTACTTTAGACGGGCTCTCAATTAGCATTTTATGGTTTGTGACATCACAAAATATGCAAAGATGCTCTTTTTCATGTCTTATGCAAAGATGGTTTGTGACATCACAAAATATATTGGCAAGAATAATGAAAATTTTAGGAAAAGCAAAGATGAAAAGGAAAGGGTAACAAGGAGAAAAGTCACCTAGTATGAAGATTCCATCATTTGGGAGGGCATATGTGCAGATTTTCATGTCTTATGGAGAAAGAACCAACCCTAGGAAGGATTGGTCTTCAACACCATAGAGAATTAAGGAAGAGATTGAGAAACAAGTGGCCGGTGATAGCCAGCAGATCTCAACAAAACCTTCTCTCCTTTCCTTGGCCTTTGGGTTCTTTAAAATTTAACTAGTATCTTAAAACTACCAATACATTTGGAATTCCAAGGAAACAAGGACAAGAATATATGAGGTTGTAGAAGGAAAGAGAGAACTAATAGCCACTATCAATGGAAAAAGGACTCCCACTTGTGCATGCAAATGAACGAAGGAGAAGGGAGACCCATCTGCATGAAGAAAAAAAGAAATGGAGGGGCTCATGACTTTTTGGATGAAATTAGGAGTATAGCTGACCATCAATTAATGCCACCTCAATTCTTTTGTCTAAGTGACATGTCTTGAGCCCTCAGATTGTCTACCCTCTAATCTTGTTTGTTGAGATTGCTTGATAATAAGTTAAACTTAGCATGTCATCAATTCACTTAAGTCATCATGTGACAAACATGTTAATACATAAGCAGGTCTGGACAAACCACGTGCCCTGGGATCAAAAACATCATAAATTCTAAAATATATGTTCAAGTAACAAAATAAAAGATGTGTTGAAAAGCTCATGATTCAGTGAATCAAAATAGAACATAACCTAATTCCCAAAGTGGTAATTGGACTCTTTAAACTAAAAGTGAAAGGGAAATATGAATGCTAAGCTGCATCATTTCCTGATCTTCGAAGGTAAACCTTTGTTCCATTTTCCTATAGTCACTGCATCTTTACCCTCTTTCTTCTACCATTCCTTATTCTATCTCATCATTTCTTCTCTCTTGTTTCTAGTGCTATTTGAAATGAGAAATTTACAGGGATTTCAGGCTGATGTGAGTCTCTCTAACCCTAAATTTAAATCACAAGCCTTTGTTCTATCTTTAGTTGACTTTTCCCTCCTAGTTCCTTAGAACCAACAAAGCCCAGTTTTTCTTTTTCTTGTCTCAAAATACCAATCAAACTCATAAATAAACAAGTTTGGGATGACAAATTCATTATTTTTTTTTTAAGAATTAGGAGGGAGGAAGCCTGGCCCAAACTAGTTGAGGGTGGTAATTGAACCCAGGTGACTGGTTCGGTGCCCAATGCCTCTATCAACTGGCCATTGGCACTCACAGGATGACAAATTCATAATAAACTTTTAATCTGCCCTATCTTTTGATAACAGACATTATATGTTTGCATTTGAAGCCTGATTTTTTATTTATTTCATCCTCATAATTTGATTTTCCATTTTGTCCTATCCCACATATTTTGGCGATGGTCATTCAATTTCTTAACTGCATAAAGCAAAATTTGAATATTGGAGCATGTTCCTCCTTTTTCAATTTACATTAGCAGATAATACCAAACAGGCTCGTGTATTTGTTCTTCCTAGCAATTCATATTCTGTTGTTTGTACAACAAAGGAACCCATTGTCTTAAAGACTGACATCCCTTATGGTAATCTGCCAATGGGCTTATCAATGTGCAAATTGGTACATTTTGTTGCTGCTTGCTTGTGGAGAAAATTATATTCAAGAAGGCTTGAAAGCATGTGCGGTCTGGGTCCACTCCCACAAATTAACAAGGCCAAACAAAATCAACTGTACTAGTAATAAAACAGAACGTTCTATAAAAATTCTATATAGTTGCACCAAATTTCATGCAAACAGGCTGTGTTATCCATGCATAGGCAAAATTTTTTATAAAATTCAATATCTTTACTTTTAGCTTCATGTTTTTCTTAACTGTGATGTTTCGAATTGATGATTGAATTCAAAATTTATGCCAATGGTTTTTTAGGATCAGAATTTATGCAATTTTGTATAACTCCATGCTCTGCTTGGGGATTTGGGTGTCCAGAATGTTGTTCTGCTCCTTTGTTCAGCTAATGTTTGATTTGGGCTGCACTAGTGGATTTTGCTTCATTTAGTAAGCACATTAATTATATTTGGTGGGAAGCACTGCAGAATATATCAATTTTAGTTTTAATTAATTAATTGAAGTTCCACATCATGACATTCATGTTTTTTATTTGATACATGACAGTCATCTGGTAGCTCAAGTGCCCTTTTCCTAACTGCTGCTGCTCAGAACCTCTTATGCCTTAAATTAGCTGAGGAACTTGGAGTTAGGATTGCAAATCCATGGGTATCATGGTTCAAGGCTGCAAGTGTACCTGCCATTGTTTCTCTTCTAGCTATTCCATATATATTATACAAAATCTTTCCCCCACAACTCAAAGATACACCAGATGCACCTGCTTTGGCTGCAAAAAATCTGGAACAGATGGGGCCTGTAACGAGGAATGAATGGGTCATGGTTGGTACCATGGTTCTTGCAGTTTCTTTGTGGATCTTTGGGTAAGTAATTATGAGTGTTTAATTGATGGAATCCTTTGATATGCTATGAAAACAATCGCTTCATTCTATTAGTTGTACAAGTAGGTTGTGTTAGCTAGTAATATTATGTTACACCCAGCTTGATGCAGTGCACTCAGGACTGTTAGTTGGTCCATGTGATACAAGTTTATGATCGAGACTGAAGCTTGTTAAGACAGAAATTCAATTTTTCTATAGTTGTGAGTGACAATGATACTGATGATGTTAAGACAACAGTTCACTTTTACGATGACCATAACCATCTAGACTTTTCTCAACTATCTGGGGTCAACAATTCATTTTATATATTTACATATATATATATTAGTATAAGATGAACAGAATCTAATTTCATTTATTAATTACGGTACAAGGGGTACCGAACCATACAAGTGTGGAACTGGTATGGTTCACTATTTTGAAATGGTACAGGATCGGTACCACTTTAAACCCTATATAGCCTAAAACCAGCCCTTACTAACCTTATACTAATCTTATACGATGTCAAATTTGGCTTGGTACGGAGCAGTTTATGGGTTGGAACCTTCCAGTTTACCTAACCAGTGTATTGTTGGTTTGATACGAGATGATCGATACACCATCGGTTCGATATAGTACTGATTATGGTAAACGATACCACAAGAGGGAAACGGAATCAATTTTTGGTACAGCGAACCTTGATTATGGTAAAAGATCCTTCATCCTATGAGTAAACAAGAACAAGCCACAGGTATGTGGTTGAGGTTTACTTTCTAAATTCTACTTTTCCATGGGTTTAATATGTTTTTTAATGGTCTTTCCATTTTTCAGATAAAAATTTTTGGAGCATTCATGCATGAATGTGAGTCACATGCTGGTAGGCATCATAAGTTTACTGCATTTGTAAAGTGAACATGAGATGCCTTCACTCCTTGCTTTTTATTGAAATGTAGGTTTATAAATAGTAAACTTAAGGTTTTTTAATTATTTCTTGGCCAGAAGACATATGCTTTGTACCATTTTGCTGCATAATTGCTATGTTGAAAAGCTCGATGCTTAGAAGTTATTGTTTTGTGCACAGAGAGGCTCTTGGTATAGCAAGCGTTGTGGCAGCAATGCTTGGCTTATCCATCCTTCTGCTTCTGGGTGTTCTGGATTGGGATGATTGCCTAAGTGAAAAGTCTGCATGGGATACTTTGGCTTGGTTTGCAGTTCTAGTTGGAATGGCCGGCCAGCTTTCAAATCTTGGAATAGTGACATGGATGTCTAGTTGTGTAGCCAAGTCTCTTCAGTCTTTCTCGCTAAGCTGGCCAGCAGCATTTGGTGTTCTTCAGGCTTCCTACTTTCTCATTCACTACTTATTTGCAAGTCAGACAGGGCACGTAGGAGCCTTGTACTCAGCATTTCTTGCCATGCACTTGGCAGCTGGTGTTCCTGGTGTTTTGGCAGCACTGGCTTTGGCCTACAATACAAGTCTTTTTGGTGCACTGGCACATTATAGCAGTGGTCAGGCTGCTGTATACTATGGAGGTACTGTGCTATTGTCTCATGTTGAGTTCAAGAAAGTATGTTATTTTTAATTTTTATGCACTACCATTCACACTCTAAAGTTTAGATTAACTTGTCAAGAAAAATCATTTATTTTTCAAAATCATCAGTATTCAATCTTGAAAAACTTATTGAGGCATGGGAAAATCAGTATTTTAGTCACTGTTGCTTGGATATAGGTATTAAAATGAAGGGCAGAAAATGTGGGAAGCAGGGTTTGGATTAATGTTTCCACTAGCTGTTAGATCAATTTTCTTGATTTTTAATATGATACCCTGAATCAGATCCTTCGACAGCAGTTCTTTAATTATGTTTATAGAAAAAAAAAATCTTATGGCATGTGTTCTCTATTCTGATTTTATGTGATTGAAATGACTCTCAAAACCTCTCTTCGTTGTTTTTGACAGGGGGATATGTAGAGCTTCCTGATGTATTCAGGCTGGGCTTTATGACAGCCATGATTAATGCTTTGATCTGGGGAGTTGTTGGAACCTTCTGGTGGAAATTTTTGGGGCTATATTGAGGCTGGTGATACTGTAAGTGGAGAGTTTTCCCCATGCCAATAAAAGATTTTTTTTCCATATTTTATTCTGGAAGCATTTCTATCTTCTTTTCTGCATTCTTCCAAGTTTTGATGATGAAAAGACAAGTCGTATGATCATCATGCTTCTAAGTGACATTGGAATCTGAACTTCAATTGCTTTTATGTCATTGTGTGATTCTTCGTTCCTGTACTTGTACGCACCCTTGTTGTTGGCGATGTTTATCATGGTTCCATAGATATTTTCTACCTAGATTAGAACAATTTTTTGTTATCTAAATTATTGATGAAACAATCAATGAGAGTTTGCATTGCTTCTTATTTCTGCCAGCAATCTTATCCCCTACCTTGCATGTATTGGGCCGACTTATTTCTCGTCAACAATAAGGTTGTGTACAAGTACAGGAAAGAAGAATCACACAATGACATAAAGGCAATTGAAGTTCAGATTATCATGGTTCCATAGATATTTTCTACCTAGATTAGAACAATTTTTTGTTATCTAAATTACTGATGAAACAATAAATGAGAGTTTGCCTTGCTTCTTATTTCTGCCAGCAATCTTATCTCCTACCTTGCATGTATTGGGCCTGACTTAATTCACACTGGTCTTTCGTTAGACTTTGTTCTTGTTTCATTTATGCTTGAGAGGTCAAATGATGGCGTGTAAACTAACATTGGACAAATGAATCAAGTTTATTTAACAGATCACTAATATTCAGTGTTAAAGTATGCCATCACTATTCTGTTTTATCTATGGCCTCTTGTGATGCTATTCCACATAAAATAGTGGAAAGTAAATAGCTGGTACATTAGAAAAGAGAAGATAAATAAGAGACCATATGAATAATGAGAGTTTCTAAATGGGGAGAACTTGAAAATAAGCATGCATGTCTATGATTACTGTCATAAATCTGTCATAAATTGTGTGGATTTGTTGCTTACAGACAAGTCATGATCCAACTTGTAAATTGTCCCACACATTGTCTACATTGGTTTATCTAGATGATAATTTTCATTGGTTTACATTGTGAAGAATCAAGATTAGCCCTGATATGCTATATTCCATGCTTACACAACATGATGCACTGGATACACTAATTTAGTCATAACAACAACAACAAAGCCTTAATCCCAAACTAGTTAGGGTCGGCTACATGAATTCTTTTTTCTCCATTCAACTTTGTTCTGAGTCATATTTTTCTGGATACACCAATCTAGTCATATAGAAGATAAATAAGTAGTGTTAATAATTAAAGTATTTAACATTATGCTTGGTTTAGTTTTTAGGTGATCAGAATAAAAAATATCTACAATACTTGCTTTTCAAGCTTCAATAATAATGTGAAAAAAATATATGACAATAATAATATAACGAGGTCAATCAAGGATATTTACAATAGTAGAGAAAATGACTTGAATAAGTATTAATTCTGCTTCACAACCAAAGCATCTTTTTCTAAGCAATCTTGTTGAATGAAGGGCTGATATGGCACTAAAGTTCACCATATTGGGAACCGGTATTATTTTGATACTGAACCGGTACAGTTTGGTACAGGACGTACCATGCCGAACTAGTGGCATACCGATTAAGTAGATTAGGGGGGCCCTAACTCATAAACTGTCCCGAATCGATCCAAACTTGGTGGTTCGAGGCAGTTTATAGGTACAGATGGTTTGGCCTCCATACTGAACCGAGAAGTCAAACCGTCATGATTTTGGACTGGTTTGGTTCAGTTCGTCCTAAACCACACGGTTTGGTTTGGTTTGGAACAATTCGGTATACAATGCATTGCACCAATGTCGAATATAGAGTTGCTTCTTAGTGCTTATCTTGATTCATGTTTTGCCCATGGCTAACATGGGTTCTGGATTTTGTTTGCAGAAAAAGCAGCATTGACCGAATTTGAGAAGGTGATTGGTGGACAACTTTCTGAGATCATGGCTCCTTGAAATACCATAATGTACATCATTAAACTTTGATTACCTAGTAATTGCTACACTAATGGATGGGGAACTGATGAAATCAAGCTCCGTGAGTACCACTACAGTTTCCTACATCAAAAGGTTTAGTTTAGCCGTTCTGTTTCTTACCATAATTTTTTTCCTTCAGCAACTGATTAGAAATCTAACTCCTATCTTCAGTTGGACATAGAAGTCCAATTTGGAGAATGAGGAAACATAGTGAAAAGCAAATGAAGTTTGATTTCTATTAAAATAAAGTCATTTGATTTTCACAAATGATTTCTTTTAATCATGGAAATGATACCATGTTATATATTCATAATGGTTACATGTATTATGTTCTCATCATCTTGTAACAATCAATTGCAAAAGTAACATTTTCTGTTTTGCTTCTTCTAAATTGTTTTAAGGACCTGTTACATATGACTATATGAAAATTAATTTGTTCTATATAAAGAAAATGTGATTGTGGGAGGGGTCCATTTTTTTTCCCAAGCGGTAATGCTGTTTGGAGCTTAACAAGTGTCCGTTTTACGGAACAGTTCTTGTTTGTCATTTCAATTTTTTATGCATATTGTTAGAAACATTTGGAAATGTATGCATAGCAGCAAAGTTCATTCAAGGTTCAGATTGATGAATGTTGTTTTGGTCGGTTTTTAGAGAACCTTGCATCTCTGCATATTAATTGAAGCAACACTTCTTTCTCCATTCTTTTCTTTTAGCAAAATACACACTTTTATCTTCATTTATCTTTTGATTTTTTTTTTTTGGGCTTAACTATTTAGAACCTTCTTTAAAGATACGTGTTCTAGGCAAAAAGGTTTTCTTTACTGGGAAACAAAAAGGGTGATTGAGCTACGGGATTATATTCCATTTTGTCTGTTAAAAAATGTGGACCGGAGAACAGTAGCATAGATCATTTTCTCCTTTCTTGTGAATGTGACTTGTTTTAAAAAACTATTAAAGACAATATGCTGGTGCTAGAAATACTTCTTGTCTAACTATTGTTGCAAAAAAAAAAAACAAGAAGCCACGCATGTTTCTGTGGTCATGCATTAAACTCCCTATACAAAACAAAACCTAGCCAAGTCATGCGTTTAAGATCTTAATAGTCAAGTTCTGCAAAGAATGTTCTTATGAAGAATCTAGAAGCAGAAATTACTATGTTATGGCGATGAGCGAATTCCTTAACCATATGCCTTGAGCTTGTTCTCTACAGCAATTCTTCTATTCTTAACGCATGTATCACTTGAAACAGTAAAAATTGAAAATTTAGTCATTCGTTACCTTGCACACAGTCTTTTGCTGCTACCTTAGTTTCTCAGAGTGGACTAAAGACAAAAGCAGACAATTGAACCTGGCACTTGTATTAATGCTTGCCATTTCAGAAGATATAAATTTATTCATGTCATAAAAGTTGTGAAGAAGAGACCAAGTTGGTTGACGATCATTTCTTCCACGAAAAGGTCCTGAGTTTACCGAGGATGGTAGCGCATTCACTATTCTCTCACAATAAAGGATCAAGAATTTTTTTTTTTTTTTTTGGTCTCTGGAGAAAGTTTAAAATGACTGCATTTATGTAGTTCACCTTTGGTTCACATAATTAGTGAAAAACATTTCGGAAGATTTATATCTAAGCCTAGATCTCATTGATGCACAATACCATGTTCATGCTGCCAAGTGGTTCTAACGAGAGTTGGATCAATTACTGGAATTTGCATTTCTTTTGGAATCAATGAGCACAAATCAGTATCCGCGTTTTCTTCTGTTGATGTTTGTTGATATCAAGGGCCTTGGACAGCTGGTCTGAGGCAGTTATTAGGATGGGTGCACCAAGTCTCTGCTCATCAAATGATTATAATAACCCAACAAAATGATTCCTGAAACATCTCATCCATTTGGTTGACTGGTTTAGTGGTCATAGTGTTCAACAAGTTTGACGTACAGGTACCCGGTCTTCATTTAATGCTGAGATTTATAATTCACAAGAAGCTCATAATAAAATTTCTTAGCGTAGGATGATTTTTAAAAAAAATTCTTTAATGATTTGAAATTAAAATTTCTTCTATATTACAGAAATGTTAGATAATGAGAAGGTTTGAATTGAATATATTGATAATTTAGGACAAACTGGACTGATAAAATCAAGTATACAGTTTTATATGTAGAAATCTGAATTCACTCATCTTTATAGCTCAAAGATATCATTTGGTTCGAATCATATCACGGTTTGTCTGTGATTTAGTAAATCAGGTGATATGTTTTGATATTAATGTAGCTACCTTATGCTGATGAAAATCAAGACCATTGAAACGATGATCTTGCACGAAGTATCAAACAGTGGGCGTGGCTCGGACAACTTGTCTCTGTTCATTTGCTCAAAAAAGCTTTTCTGCTCTCTGAGAAATGATCTAGGGAGGCACACACTCTGCTGGCCAGTTTCTGGGCAATCTTACCTGATGTCAAATGGTAATGGGCATTTCAATCAAGCCTTGTTCATTAACTGGCCAAGCTTTCCTAAAGTTTTCGACACCCAAATGCCTTTGGCGTGTGCTTTATATGTTACATGATCATGACATGTGTGAGTTTGAAGGAAAAGAGGGGGGGGGGAGGGGAGAGGTCTGACCATCTCTCCCTTCTTTTTAGGCTTTCTGGCCACATGACACACACCCATGCAAATCAAATAGCTCCCCCTCCTCCTTTACCTTCCCCCTCCTTTCTGCTTCAGCTTTTCTTTCTAAACGGGATTCCACTGGGTGGGGGGCTAACATAGGCTCCTACCAGAAGACGTGCAAAACAGACCAAGCCATCGCTTTCCTAGGCCTATAGAGGTAGAAGAGAGCATGGGTGGATACCCTGCATGTAGCTCCAAAGCTGGCTCGCAATTGATTGCTTGTGGGCAGAGAGAGGCATCTTGTTTTGCTTGTGAACTTTGTTTGGATTCCTCTGCCAGCTTGGAAAGTGGAAGCAGAGAGAAAAGGAGCTTTTGCTTTCACAGCAGTGTCAGGTCACCCCCCCAGTAAAGATGGGCTTTTCTTTTGGAAGGATTTGACAAACTGGTAATCTTCTGCAACGCACCTCCAGTGTGGTTTCTGTGGTCTAACCCATTGTTTTCTCGAGCTTGAAGCTGTTGTCAGCTATTATACATTCATAACGTCATGGTGTGCTTGTCTATTTAGTTAAATTTCGGCATTGCTTTCTCGGCCATTGTTCTCTATAGCAGAGAAAATCTTTGGGAATGCCAGAAGATGAAAGTGTTATTAGCCCTCTCATTGTTAAGCATATATCATTTGATACTAATGCATTATGTAAATATAATCAAAAGCACTGAATGATTATATTTTTTCCCCTCCTTTCCTTGTTCTGGATTTCATTTCTATTTACCTTAATTATTTGATTAGTCACGAGTTTATATTTAACAAATCATATCATTCTATACACAAAAAAGAAAAAAAAGAAAAATCAAAACTTTTTTCTTGTACTATACCGGCCAACCATAAACAGAGATATGGTTAAATGACACTATTTATGATTGTTATATAATTTCATTGCAGCAGCCATAATTATAGGTGCAAATGAACTAGGTTTAAGCCAGCTTTTTTAATTTTGAGCTCAACTATAAAAAGCTTATTTAAGAGACCTCATGACAGATTGAAATCCACGAGGTCTTTCATTTATATAATTAAGTAAATTTCATAGTTATATCTTAATTTCCTACTTGAATTATATTCTTCTTATAAATTATGTTATTATTTACTCGATAAATATACACAATCTATATTTGTTAAACATGATACAAGCTGGATGTACATGAGACTGGTGTGTATAAGAGAGTTAAAAGAGAAAAGAAAAAAAAAAAAAAGAGGGGCGGGGGGGTTGGGTGCGTGGGGAACCAATTTTTAATATATATAAGAGTAAGAGAGAGTTGGATGTACACGAGCCTGATGCGTATAAGAGAGTTAGGAGAGAGAGAAAAAAATCAAAAATATATTTTTGACTTACTATTATTTTAAATTATATATATATATATATATATATATTCTTTTTTTTCTTTCACTATTATTATTTATTATGATTGATGTTGCTTGAATCTTAGGCCGGTATATTTGACCTATATTAAAAATATGTCATTTACACTATAAATGGGTAAAATGCAGGAGAGCTGATAATATCTTAATTCTTATAAATTAATTTATTAAAATCTTCTATCCGATCCTGTTAGCTTATCCTACCATCAAAACAATTGTATGATAAGTTACAAGGATAAAGATTACCTTTATGGCATTTGAATTATACTAGTTACAGCTACAATGATCTAGCCAAACAACAGCATTGAGTAAAGTTGTTGCAATTGCTGTAACATATGATGCCAACCATACCAAAATTATTTTTTTATTATTAAAATATATTTTAATCTTTAAACTTTAGCTTAAAATTTATTTTATTTCTCAAATTTTTAGTTGTTATAATTTAATTTCTCATATTTTAAAAATATTACATTATTAACATCCTATCATATATATATATATATATATATATATATAGGATGAGCTAAAATTAATAAAATAATTAATATATTATCATCATATAAACACGAAGTAATGGAATGCAAGAAATATAATACCTTACGAAGTAAACTATAATAATTAAAATTTTGAGGGCTAAAATAAATTTTGTGTTAAAGTTTCCAGACGATGGTATATTTCCACTTTTTTTCCTCCCTAGGTTCAAAGCTAGTCTGGTGATGCTGCCAATAACTTCTAGGTTTTTGTCTCCCTAAAGCTGGTGGCCATCACCCTATGAATGCGCCATACGTAACTGAGCTAAATGTACTTATCAGACACAATCAACGCGATTCCTGGACCTTGGGGAAAGCGAACGAGGGTGGCCTGCAGGTGATGGCCTGGAGTCCACCACTTCAGCGATGCTAGCTAGCGTTCTAACGCCGCTACGTGCATTCTAATGGATCTACTCTCAGGCGATAGTGAGCTATCAAAGGTAATGAATTTGGCATTCAAGAGCCGTGTTGAAGAGTTGAGCATGGTGCAGGTGAGATATACTTCAAGAGTACATGAGGAGGTGGCAGATTACATAAACAAACAGATAGGGAATCTTCATCGGCATTTCTAATTCGAAGGCAATGCATGGTTACTTGATTTGCTTCAGGGGATTACAAATGCTACAAAAGCTAACGTTAAGTGTACGTGTCTGGTCTACAAGTCATCTGAGGTGGGCACCAGGCCATGGTCATTAAATTAATTAAAACTCCCACATGTACCATTTAGTAGCCTATGTCCTATAGCCGGGGATTCCTGCATTGATGCCACGTTGGTGTAGCTCATGGGATCATTCTTTATTTAAGTTATGTTTAGTGAAGTTGTTGAAAGCCAGTTGATAGTGGTTGAGAACTAATTATCTATGCTGGTTATTATCTCTCGGTGAACCTTTATATGGGGCTGTTGTCAGGCCCTCTGTGAAGTCACTGTTCATGTGGGCCTCTCTTCCATTGAAGCAACAGGTCGAGAAGGAAAGAGGGAGGTCATGTTGGTGGTCCCTTGAAGTGGTCTCATCATCAAGTTCAGTGGTCCACCACCTTTACAGGCACCATGAAGCTACTATTGAATATTAGAAGCTATAGAAATATATGATGAGCTGAGACCGTAAGTCCCCAAAGTCCTTGACTTCGTGTGTGATGTGGTAGATATCAGCTTTAACCGTTGCACCTTTCAATGGAGTTGCAGAGGCTAAAAACTTAGATGTCCAATATATATATGTATGTATAAATGATTACCTGTTGATAAATCTCATATTCCGAGTCACATGATGCTCTCAAAGGTACAGTTCTGTCACCTTTTACTCATGGGCCAAGCATTTAATTGATTGATAAAAAAAAAACATGAGATTGTTTTGTCGTCACTTAGCAAAAGGAAAAGAGAAAAGCCCCACCTGCCTCTCAATGTGGCTTTCCAGGAGAGACTTCATAGCTTCCCACCACTTCAGAGGTCCCGTTGTTAAGCATCTAATTCGCATCACTTTTAATAGTGTGGCTTCCGCTTTGGAATTCCTTTTGCTTTTGCTTGCTAGTAGGACATACACTTGGCCAAAAAGTAGAGCTTGAACTGAATCTCTAGCAATGCATAAATTTTATACACTAAAACAAAGAAATATAATAAGATGATACCTTTTTTCTAAAGGTTGGTGCACCTTTTCTCTCACTAGACAAATCGTTCATCTAGATCAAAAGTTCAAGACTCATATAACAAATATCAAGCCCTCTTTGTTTGACTAGTACCTCATTATTGACGAAGGAATTCCACATATCATCTAGCCATAACTTCAACGTGTTTATAGCTAAATTGGCAACAAGATCCTATTTTAGCTGTGATAACATCATTTGGTTCTTCATAACTCTAAAATCTTAAGTTTTACGGGTGCATAGCAATCTCTTTATTTAACAAGACCTAATAAGGCTGGATTAGATTATGTATCTCAATATATCCCTTTTATGATGAATTTAAAATAGGAAAATAATAATTGTAGCTATAAGGATTTTCAAGAAAGATATAGTCATTTTTTCAATTTGTAGATTAGATATCATCTTTTTCTATTTTCATAGATATGGTATAAATTTTTGAGATTAGAATAAAATTGCACATGACTCTTCCACGCTAGATTATCAATGCACAATATTGATCTATATTGCAAGTTATGATTTTAGAATATAGAAAAACTTGCATGAATCTTGTGCAATTTAGTTATCTTTATACTCACTTATCATGCTCTAACAAGTTTTAGTATTAGATGTTATCGTTATGCTAATTATTAACAAATTTTGTAATGTATTTTGAACTCTATCCTTTATATGAATCCTATACCAAATTTATGTAAAATATATTAAAAAACATGCTATTATAGCAAGGCAGAAAAGAGGGGAAAAAAAAAATGGTAAGGACTACAGCACCCTTTCACACCAGCTCACCAATCTATAACATTGCTCTAAATTGCATTAACCATGAATGAAATCTCATAAAATTGTTATGAATAGCTGGTTTTAAAATATAATTAGCCTAGTAGAAAACTTAATTGTATCTTGTAATTGCACTCTAACAAGTTGTAACATTAGTTGTTCACGTATAAATTACTATTAAACAATATTTTTGAATTAGTTATGGTATCATTTGTGTTTTTCGAACTTTGCTCTCTGTCTGTGAGCAAAAAAATTCAATCTGAAAAATTTAAAAGTACTTTCATTCAAATATTAAAATTATGTAAAATTTTTCAGAGAAATAGAATGATATTTAGTTGCAAGATTAATTTTTTTTTTTTTTTTTAATTCGAAAGCCTTGATGCATGTGATATATATATATATATATATATATAATTGTTTGATGGTTAAACGATTGATTTATGTAGAATCTTGTGTTCATTGGCTTCTTTGGCAAGTACTGAAAGTATGTATTGGTTTATGGCTGACCCACTTATCTTTAGCATGTGGAGAGTTTCGTACCATGGGATCATCTATTGCTCCTATCAAACGACATATCATGAGCTCATGAACTTCCAATGCCCTTTTCCCTTCACCAAATTATTACCGAGAACATCAGGCCCCTTTAGACAACAAGGCTGGCCAGTGATCACAGCTTGGAAGAAAGCAATAAAAGAAAAGATACAAAGGCCAGCGTACCCCAAGGACCAAGTCAGAGACGATATTTATGACCTCTTTTATGGTCTCTCTTTTTTAATTCTTCCCTGTGGCGATCAAGTCAGCCCTCATCTCATGCCATCACATTGTTTCATTAATCTATCCAAAGGACCAACTTGCCCACTAACCAAGTCGAAACCAAACAAAACCCCGTGGCCTGCAAGTCTTGGCGTGTACCCACTGTCTTCAGAGCAATTACGAAAGTGACTCCAGCCCTGTCCACTGCTTGAGAAATGAAGGAAGACAACGTAAGAGGAGATAACCCTCAGTTTCAATATGCAATCTTAAATTTATATATGAATTTTGATTCGATGTTAATAAGATAAATCTTTCTCATAGCATGTAATCTATCGACACGTGATTGCTCATCTCCATTGAACTGATCAAAAGTTCTAAACAAAATGAACTCCAAAAAAGTTTAAAATAAAATCACAGAATTTTATAAAATGATGTTTGATATGGTTTAGTATGTATTTTTTTATATTTAATCTTTATTTCTTTTCTTTCCATCCGAAGATGCATTGGGATCCAAGCCACATATTGTCTAAAAATTTTTATCCAATGCTCTCCCTTTTAACTTCTATAAATTTTGTGAAGAATATTTTTGAAGAAATAGGCAACTAGTTGCACTATATTCCCTTCCCACCAATGCATGTCAAAAATCTAAGGTAATGGGAAAAGAATCAATAATATATATTAATCTCAATATTTATAAAAACTTTTAGGCATCAAATCGGTCCTCTTTATATATTTCGTAACATCAAAACTGAAAATATCTCACTTTCTTAAAGGTTGCAATCATTCAACCTCAAAAGGAAACCAAAAGCGTACGGCAAAGATGCCACCATCCGTGGAAGAAGACAAACTAAAAGAGAAGGCTTGATGCCTAACCGCGCACCGGCAGATGGAGTGCAGGAGTTTCTCATCAATGTTCAGGCATTGCCTTTGCTTTTCAACAAAGAGCAGCCATGGCAGCGGCAAAGTGCGAGTTTTCTTCAAAGGGTGCAATCTAAAGCTCTCCTTTATGGTATCGCTATTTTTTCTGGAGTTCACACTTGGTAAAAGATGGTAGGCTATGGGGACGAGCAAGGAAGAATGGAAACAATGATGATTGTCTAATTTTAAAATACTATATTAATTAACATCTTGATAATATCTCAAAATAGTTTCATATTGTATAAAAAAAAAAAAAAGTTTGAAAAATTTAGAACTCAAGTTTACCTAATAGCAATTAACTTGTACTTAGAGTTTTTAAGATCAAATGATATCAGAGTTGATTCAGATGTGCTTGAGGCATCACAAATGAAATTAGAGCTATTTTAAATATATAAAAGTTGGTGAATAAAGAAAAAGACTATCAAAAATTTAAATCTAAGTGCCATGTGCAATACGCCATTTAAATTTTATTGGGTTGATCGGTGAAAAAGCTATAATGGTCAAGTTTAGCTTCTGCTATATTCATACATGGCAAAGTGTGAGAATTTTTTAGAAAAATTGACGGGTGACCTAGACAGGGACCTAACTCTTGTTTTGGGACTCAACTATATCTACAAGGGTAAGAATTTAAGTTTGGTCAAGCACCAACTAGTTTAGTATAGGATCAGAAGGGCATCCACTCTATTATGTCACTATATATTTGAAAAAGAAAAAGGTTTTTTTTAAATCTTTTTTCTTTTCCTAACTTCAAATATGCATGTAGTTATGGGTAGGAACAAGCAACAAGTCATTTTAATTTTATAGCTAATTGATGAGACAACCATGCAAGTTGTGGCAAGTTAATAGTGATCATATCAAAGGCTAATAATGACTCTTTATGATGCACCTTTCAAGCACCATGGGCCATAGGCTGTTTTCTGTTCTTTTAAAGAAGTAATACTAGCAAGGCTTCATGATGATTCGAGGGAAACGAAAGTGAATAATTTGGCTTTGCCATAAGCTTGATGGCTAATCTACACGAATTGACAAGGTGAAAAATAGTTAAACAAATGTTGTCTCTCCATCCCATTCAGACGTTTTCTCTATGCAAGCATTCTTTTCTTTTCCTTTTATTTTTTCTTTTTTCTATTTTCATTGCCATCTCCATCTCTTATGGTTGACCATAAACAAATAGCCTTAAAATACTTAACATAAATATTGATAATTGGGATAAAAGCCTTAAGGATCCAAATCTAGGATAAAAGGTAGAGGTGCTCTAAGATCTGTACTGCCTCAGGATCCATGCAGCTTTGTACACCACACCTTAGAGACTAAAGGTTGAAACCTAAATTTAAGAAACCCTAGTCTCAAGTAACTCTGAGCTCGAGAAAATCCTAAGCTTTGATACCACTTCTTGTGATAACGAAAGCTCTGATACCACTTGTTATAATAAAAGTGCATAGATGACAAAATATCAATGAGGAAGATAAAAGAGTAAAATCAAATAAGAGAGCAAACACATAGGGATTATGTGATTCAGTCACTAGCCTATGCCTACAAATGAAGGAGAATAAAAAATTTTACTATAAAAAATGATTAGAGATTATAAGAATTATTTCTCACCAAACTTTGAAATTAGTAGGATTTTTTTTTTTCATAAGAGACTTTCTCAAAAATCCCTAGACTTGTATATATCTAATAGGATTCTCTCTTGAATTCTCATAAAAACTTTCTGAGTTACCTGAGATGCCCCAAGATCATAGCCCCTAGGGTGTGCATATAAGCTAGATCAACCTTGAAAGCTAAGATTAGATGCGCTTAAATAAAGGAACATACTGTGTTGTATATGAATTAGGACTCAGGTTTTATAAGAACATAAAAACATATCTTTCTTTATCTTGTAAAATTTCAAGTATACATAAAATAGGACTGAAGTCATATTTGGATATAAAAAAATTCTTTCTGTGAATTCTCAAGACAAACTTTAACATTAGATTTTTAGAATATCTAAAAATTTTAAAATAAATTAGTTTTTTGAGTCAAATTTCATCATGCAAAACAAAAACATTATTGTTGCCCATCGTTTTGGTAGAGTTACTTCTTTAATGTGAATCAACCAACAAGGCTTGAACCAAAAGTTAGGGAAAAGGGAAAAAAAAAAAAAAAAAAAAAATTAATACATGTATGAACGCAGGCCAAATGGCGTATGTGTAAGAGTTGATCAAAGCTTTTGTTTCAACCCATCATTTATAAAGGCTTCATTTTTCGTTCTTTGAGCCCTTTCGTGGACCAGTGCAGGTACCTCAAGTCAATTTTAACAAAGGTGGGTGGGTGCCGGACGGTGGAACCACTTTTTCCATTCCCCCTTGGCCTCACCAAGTCTCTATCACCAAACTTTCTCCACCCTTTCCCATTCTAAACAAACCATTTCCTTCCCATCTACTGCTTCCCTGTTGGCTACTGGCCGTACGTATTCAAGTAAAAAAAGAAGCTACGACTAGTGCAACAACTAAGGAATGCTGATCTACATATGAACACCTTTCATACAATTTTAAAATTGAAGGATTCCTCCAAAAAAAACTTTAAAATTGAAGGATTTGGCAAGCTTCTTAATGTAATCAACTGTCTCTTTCCTCTTTGGCAGATATTAAATAAAGATTTTTAAAGTATCTTTTGATCATCAAACTTAGCTATATTTGAGCAGCGATTAAAATATATGTTTTCATATTTTGAGCGAAAGTTTAAAATGATTAGGCTGTTAAATTTAACTAATTTTTTCTAGCTTGATCGATTTTATGTTTGTATTATAAGTATTTAAATTAAAGTAAAAAAAATATTTTTTATAATTATATAAATATTATGTGTTTTTAGATAATATTGCACTTCTTAGATTAAAATTATAAGTTCATATATTATACAAACAAGTTTTTAGAAATATTATTGATATGGCATGTATTATGACCTTTCTTTCTTATAGCATACTAAATATAATGAACTATGATTATTAATGATTTTTAATTATTAAAATATTTCATATCAAATATGATGATATTGAATCATTGATGCTCCTAATGTTTGTATCCAAGGACCTCATACGAAGGAAGCGTTCATGGTGTTCTTGTAAGCTGTTTAATTGATCAATTCTGTGTCATCTTAAAAAGAAAAAAAGGGAGCACAACTCTTCTATCTTAAATTAGTTGCTGATAGATAAGCAAAACGGACAAGATCGCTTCGGCACAACCTTCAGGGATGTCACTTATCGAGGGCCAAACATGGGGTCGGATTTATTGTTTTCAAACGGATTGTCAAGCCTGGCCAATTGGAAAAATTTATTCCTGACCCCATGCCAAACCCACTGACATCAATTGGAAAAATTGTAAGAGAGAAATAGCCTCTCAATGCATTCGTTAACCTCAAAGAGGCTAGAGGTTTCAAGATTGACCTCTAAAATTATTGTATAGGCTAGAGATTTCAGAAGAAGTTTAGCATAAACCGTGCTTCATTTCTCAAAGAATGAAAATGCCAAGACCTCAACATAAGAGCAAGTAAATAGATTAGTTTATTAACTTATGGTTGTTTTTCCTGCACTTCTAGGCCCTGGACATTAAAAGGTCCCAAAGGATGAAGATGAAAGATTAGTAAGGGAAAAAAAAAAAAAATTCTAATATATTTAGCTTTCCTCTTTAGCGTGTGTTAAGATGAGGGTTTCCTTTTGGTAACAATAAAGGAAGAGTTAAAGGTCTTAAGAACGTAGCCACTTTTTAGTAGTAGTTGAAGAAGAATTAGGTCCTCAGAAATATTACACTTCGAGCATTTGTTTATGTTAAACGATATTCTTCTTCTTGCACAATCCAATTTATCAAATAATTAGTCATTTGATTTGCCTTCCCGTATATTTAAAGACATTTAAATCAAGGGATTGAGGAACAAATCACAAGCAAATCTCATAACTTAGGATGTCGACATTGTATCCGCTAAAAAAAGCATAATTCTTCGAGCATCGGCATTAAGATAATGAATGGGTTAAGATAAAAATTCTATGGTCCAATAAGCTAATTCCTTTCCCTTTGCAGATCAATTCATAATTGGCAGCCTAGTTGTACAGAGGTCTTTTAAGTAAGGATATTAAGAATTAGATTAACTATTGATTCTCTTTCAAAAAGATTATTATCACTTCGAAGGATGCGAAGAGCTGTCCTGACGTTATACCAGAGGATAGAAAAATAGAAACGCAATGTGATGGTGATTAAATTAGTGCTCATATGCTCTTTAGAAAGATAATGACATTCTTAATTAAGAATTTTTTAACGATCCCAACGCGCCTCATTGAAACGGCGCGATCTGCTGGCACCGTCCCAAATCTTCTGGATGATTAATTGAATAAAAGAAGGAAAAGATCGGCTCCACCGCGGCCTCCTCTCCGTACTTTTTGTTGTTAACGTTGCTTTCTCTCTAAACCTCCCTTTTTCTTTGTGCCACTCGGACCACCAAGTGAGATTAAGCTTGCTAAAGTATTAATCAACACCAAGTTAATAAAGTTCATTAAAAAGATAAGAGCATAATTATCTTAAATCTCAAATATTTCTATTTAAATAAACGTTATTTGATTGGGGTTAGCAGCTTAGTCTTTTACCTTAGTGATTAAAACAAGTGTTAATGCATAAGAGGTGCATGTGACAATGGAAATTGATAATCCAATTTTACCTTTCATTGATGTACATATCTTGCTTAAATATGTTATGTATCAAAAAAAGAAAAAAAAAACCATGGTAAGAAATATTTTTAATTATTAAAGAAGGAAATATGTTTATGAACTCATAAATAAAGAGTTTAAGGCTATAATAGTGTAACAACAAAGTGATGATTGTAACATGATTTTGGAGGAAGCAATCTTATTCAATTACTCCAGAAAGATTTTTATGCAAAAATGGATGCCATTGATGCCATTGATTCTGTTCTTCTTCTTCCCGATCTTATTTATATAGAGTAAATGTAAAATGATGTATCATTGTGTAAGAATTGGACATGAAATACAAATCAAATAAAGGATTGATTTTCAAGTTTCCTTATGTATTAAGAGGTCATGTTTAATTTTAGAAGTATTAGCTTATTATTCCTAAACAAAAACTCTCAATCAAAAATTGAGATAGGACTATTTTTCTTGCACACCTTATTCATTCATTAATTCATTTATATATTTATTTGTAAGTATAATTATTTACTTCATCCAATACATGTTACGATAAAGTATTTTATAAGAGGTGCTTTAACATATATAAATTATTTGGTTTTTATATTAATCGAACATCATACTCCACAATAATAGCTTTTAACTTTTAGTGTTCCTTGCAATACTCAAATAAAATGCCTTCTTTTAAATTTAAAGAAAAGATAATGTATAATTATTTTGAGCTTATAATTAATGTAATACGAGGAGCTCATGGCTACACAACTTATTAATTTATTAACTTACTTTTACGTGTTTATGTTTCTCTTCATTTATCACGGCTATATAGCAAGGAGAATTTTTTGCAAATAACCTTAAATTAAAATTTTTACTGCTTAGAGTGGTAACAATATTCTTTATGGCAAATCTTTGTATCCTTCACTTGTATAGATTATAGCTATATCATGCTTATTGCTTGTTCTAGGAGGATCTCATTCAATATTAGAACATGCCAAATGCTTCAAACATGTCATTGATTTAAATGCAAAGTGGCCCAACCAAATTGCTTCCTTGAATGTTGTTTTATTAAGCAAATTTCTATTTTGTTGCTAACATGCTCACAAGGGATAATGCCTACATCTGAAACTAACTTGTTGTAAGAAACCATTAAATAAGAGTTGATTTAAATACGAGTGACTTTAAGTAAGAAGCCTTAGGGTAGTATTTAGAACAAAGAAGGCTTTTTTTTTTTTTTTTTTTTGGTTTTCATGCAACCACTGCATAACAAGCATAAAGGAGCCCAATATTTTGATACAGCAAGGCTTAAACTTTAGAATAACACAATTTATGAAGTATTGTTCATATTTATTATATTTCTTGAATATATACAAATAAATATTTATTTATGTATTAATTAATTCAAGAAGATTTGGAATTGAGAAGTCTCTAGAAAAAAATTGAAAGCCTCACGAATTTTAAAGAAGTTCTCAAAATGATAACTTTTTAATTTCACAACTAAATAATTTTTATTGAGATTTTCTTTAATTAACAAAGATAAAGCGAAAAAGAAAAAAAAAAGTGGCTATCAATTAAATTATAAAAATTATGAAGCAGTCGTAATTTGATCATTTAAATTGTAAGCCATGAGCCATATTTTAGAACTCCAGCATTTGGAATTTAAGAAGCTATCATGATCAATCTCTATGCAGTATTTTTTTAATATTTATTTTTAATATGAACAGAGCAGACCCTCTACTAAGTCAAGGGCCACATATTTAGAAAAGCTTTTCTCCACCACAGAAATATAATCAAACCTCAATCATATATTAGAAAGACTAAATGATACACTCTAATGTCCTTGTAATTATTTTCTTTTAAGGTCACTTAATTTCAAATTCAAGCCAAATATATAAGCAAGGTAAGGGAGCTTAATTCAAAATAAAACTAGAAACTAGTAGACGGCCATTCCTTAATTCTTATCAAAATCTCTCTCTCTCTCCAAACCATCCTTATAAATTTAAGAAGTTAAAATAATAATAATAATAATAATAATAATAATATATACAAACAAAATAAGCAGCATTTGCGCCGAATTTCATTTCGTTTGTCATTTCATCTCCTCTTAACCCGGGTTACTTCTTAACCCACCCCACCTAACCAATCCCAACCCCTATGAGCTTTTTATTTATATCATCTCTACGGGCTCTTCGTCCCGAGCTGTTGTTAGTTCTGGTACCTTCTTCCTCTCCTCATCCTTCTCTCTTCACCCGTTGTTCTCTCCTCCCCTTCCCCTCGTTACGCTTCTGGGGCCGTGTGGAGATTCACACACAGCGATGTGTCTCTAAGCTGATAGGCTCCAGAAGAGGAGATGGAAGGGACCCTCCCACTCCTCCATCTCTTGTAGCAATCTCTCTCTCTCTCTCTCTCTCTCTCTCTCACACACACACACACACCCTGACCCCGGCCGCTCGGTAGAATCGCTCTTTCCGAACTCTTCTGAGAACGCCAAGAACAACGCGGCTCCCTCCAGAAGAGAGAGCAAGTGCGTGCCAAGTGTTTGATAACTGTACCGTTTCTCTACTCCACCAACCACCTCTTGAACGTCCAGATCCCAAATCTATCAGCAACCTGAAAAGGATGAGCAGCTCAGACTCTCTGATCCGCATCTGCCCGACTGGTACATTACGAATTCTTTCTCGCATCTTTTGTGGTGTGTTGTGCTGAAGTTAAAAAGAGAATAATTCGAACTTTTAGATTTAGATTAATTGATGTGTGTTTTGGAATGATTTAGGAGAAGAGAAGGGGATGATGTATGGGAGAGGATTCCAGCGCATGATCGACGGGTTGGACGAGGAGGAGTGCGGCGAGGAGGAGCTGTGCCCCGGCGCCGGCGGCGGGCAGGGCGGTGGCGAGAAGAAGCGACGCCTGAGCGTGGATCAAGTTAAAGCTTTGGAGAAGAATTTCGAGGTGGAGAACAGGTTGGAGCCAGAGAGAAAAGAGAGGCTGGCCCAAGAACTCGGCCTCCAGCCCCGGCAGGTCGCCGTCTGGTTCCAGAACCGTCGTGCCCGATGGAAGACGAAGCAGCTGGAGCGCGACTACGCCTCCCTCAAGGCCAGTTATGAGGCTCTTCGCGTCGACGTCGATGCCCTCCACCGGGACAAGGAGGCCCTCCTCGCTGAGGTCAGTATTAAAAAATTAATTTATATGGAAAATTGAAAAGACAAGTATTGAATTTATTCGTTGGTATAATCGAATGATGGATTTTATAGATCAAGATGCTGAAAGGGAAGTTAGGAGAGGAGGAGAGCGTGAGCTTCTCCTCCGTAAGAGAGGAGCCGGTGGCGTCGGAATCGGAGAACAAAGCGGAGGAGCCACCAGCTCCGGTGTACAAAGACGGATCGTCGGACAGCGACTCGAGCGCGGTCGTAAACGACGAGAACAGTCCGCACGATCACAGGATGTCGTCGTCGACTGCCTCTGGGATGTTTCCGGCAGCCATCGGATTGGAAAACTCCACATCCTTCCCATGCTCGCCGCCATCATTATTGAGTTCAGACTCGAGGCAACAAAAGGGAGGAGGAGGAGGAGGAGGAGGACTCTTCTTTCAACACCAGCTGTTAAAGATGGAAGACAATGGATTTCTCGGTGGGGAGGAGCCCTGCAGTAGCTACTTCTCAGATGACCAAGCGGCCACTCTCAGTTGGTACTACTCCGAGCACTGGACCTGAAGGGCGGCGGTGGCGTTGGCGGTGGCGGTGGAGAATAAGAGTACTAAGAGCAAAAGAGGAGGAGGAGGAGGAGGAGGTGGGCGTTTAGAATTTTTGTAAAATTGGAAATGTATGTAGCTTTTGGGATGGGTACTGTAGCAGCAGTGGTGTACAAAAACCTTTTCCGGGTTGCAGAGGGGGAGGGAAGAAAAAAAAGGGAAGGAAGGGAGGAGGAGGAAACAAAGGAAAAAGAGACAGAGAGAGAAAGCTTCATCTCTTTTCATCTCGAATAAAAGAATCCTTTTAATATTTAGCGGCGATGCTGTGAGATGGATTTTTGCTGGATCGGTGGGAGGGGGGCTGTTCTCGTGTTTGTGATATGAGTAACGTCTCTGTTACCTTTTTTTTTTTTTTAAACCCTTTGTCTTTAATATAATATTAAGGAAAGGACTGTGATAAGGTCACTCAAAAAAAAAAAAAAAAAAAAGGCTAAAGCTTGTGCTGGTCTTGTCCAGTTCAATACCGAATCATGTCGTAGAATTCGCTAGCACACAGTGTTGGTGGTGGTGGTGGCCGATAGCAATGGAGATTCCGAACTCGCTTGCGTTTGTTGTTGCTCTGTGTCACTGCAAAAATATGGGCTCACATGATGACTGTGTTGTAAGTTATGGTCACCAGGTGTTCATCTTTCTATCTTTGTGGTTGAACTAGGGAGGTTCATTTCTCATTCCCTATTATGTTGCTCAATCACGGACACTATCTATTTTTAATCTGACCCTAAAAGAGTCCGAAATTTAGTAGTCCGAAATTTTTGGGTTACACCGAATTGGGTCACAAGTGAGTCAAGATATCCAAAAAAAAAAAAAAAAAATGTTTTCAATTGTTAAAAAAGAATCAATATTTTAATCATAAATTGTGTGTTAAATTGCAATATGAAATTGAAGCATACAATTCTCATCCATTCGACATGCATAGCAGCACCTTTTAGATATAACAGTAGCATAACATTTCTAAGTCATTAAAGTTTTGGTCCAGGACTTACGTCTCGTCCAATGCCTGCTCCAGCGAGGGATTCTAGATTCAAAATGAGAAGGAGGTCGAGTTCTCCGTCCTGGCTTAATATATACGTTATTACCTTCAAAAAACACAGCTGTGGTCAGCAAGGGAACTGGTGTAGTTCTAAGTTTTTTCGAGAGCAGTTTGAACTCAACTTTGTCCATGTCTGAATTTGTTTTGATTTCTCGAAAATTGTTGCTTTGGGCACAAAAATTTTATTTTTATTTTTTCCTCTGAGCGCCTTTCGAAGTTCGCAATGCAAGCGAATCTGTAAGTTTTAGAATTAATAAACGGGTGCGAATATTAAATTCCGGACCACCTCCACGCTGTGACGATGTGCTAATAAAAGCGCTGGATGGGTTTTTTTGTACTTCCCACCTTGGGCGTGACACGTCACAATAATGCTCGTGTTTTCTCCGTACTGACCTGCGATTTGTCGTCCTCTCATCAAAAATAAAATAAAATAAAATAAAATAATTCCACGTAACGAAGGTATTTCGATTTTTCCTTGAAACGAATTGTCTCTGTCGTTTTATTTTTTTTATTTCTTTTATTTTTTTTATTTTCCTTTCTTTTATTTTTTCTCTTTTCATTTTCTTCTTCTTTCTTTCATCGTTTATTTTTTTTTAATTTTTTTTCTTTATTTACCTTTTTTTTTTTCTCTCTTTTCATTTTCTTCTTCTTTCTTACTTTTTTTTTTATTTTTTTATTTTTTATTTCTACCTTCCTTCTCTCTTTTTTATATTTTTAGCATAACAATGCATAATACATCACCATCAATAATCCAACATTAGATTAAAAAAAAAGTGTGAAGAGTTGTAACTCAAATTTATTTACAACAATTAACTTACATTGAAATTTTTAAAATTATATAAGCTCGATGAACAGATTAATTGAATCAGAAGATGAGCTTGAAGCATTACAAATAGTATCACATATATCTAAATGTATGAAAATTAGTATGTAAAAAAAAAAAAAAAAAAAAAGCTACCTATGAGATCCGACTTGCTATTGCATTGAACCACCCTTAAAATAAATTCTGACTAATTTGAGAGAAGATTAAATAAATGTTTCATATCTAATTTGAGAGTAATTATATAAATAGTCGCATATCAGATGAGAAAAAAATAATTTGATGGGCTCAACTTGCTAATAAATTTATTAGGTCAACTAGCTTAGGGGAAAGAAGGATTGCATAAATAGTCTTTACATAGGATTAAAAAAAAATGATTTAACTTGCTAATAGATTAATTGAACTAAAGGCGTTACATTATGGTTTTTCATTCTTAATCTTATTTTTTCCTATAAAATTAGAATGGAATGGCCGGATGGTCCCCATTGCATTGAGACTTGAAGCTTTACTTTTAACTGATATTAGCTGAACACCTCGTCCAACCATGGTTGGACCGAATCCACGCTCCCTGCTGTCTCTCCGGCCCCGTAACAAGCTTCTGAGGAGAATTTAGCCTACAACTACAATGCGTTGAGAAATAATCGCTCGTCAACTTGAATACTAAATTAGCAATCTCCGTCACCGGGCGAAAGAACGCCGAACCTGGTCGGCTCCGCGTCCACTTTCAGTGTTCTACCGTTGGGGGCCAGAGGCTTTTAGAATTTGAAATCTTATCCCGTGTTAACCACATGGCCAGTTATCTTTGGTACTAAGAACAATGGTCGGAATAATTACAGTCATGAGTAAAAAAAAAAAAAAAAAGACTTACATGGCTCTTATTTTTGTGCTGAAAGGGATTCACCATTTTTTTATTATTATTTTTTTTTCTTCTTCTAGTTTATGGAATTCTTTAAGAGATTCTTCTTCGACAGCCACTCTCCCACATTTGTTTAAATGTATGAATGACACGCCCACACATCAAGGCTTTTAAACATCAAGCATCTAAGCAATCTTTGTGGGGACCAATACGGAGATGGAACGCTAGAGAATTTATAAATAAACCAAGTTATTCATATGTTAAACCATGGTGTATCATAAATGAAATGTTAAAATGGTTAGCCAAAAAAAAAAAAAAAGTGAATATATTTGGGCTTCTATTTAACTTTCAGTAATTAGAATATCTTTATTTATCGTAACTAAAAAGAATGTATTTATGCTATATAAACTTATATCTTAATGTATATTAGATCAAATCAAGTAAATTAATAAAAGTTAATGGTGACTATCTATCATATTGGTGAGTGCATGATGAAAATATAAAATGATAATTTGGTCAAAATGATCGGCACCATGCTGACCATGTGTTTAACAATTTGGGCTTTTGTATCCTTCTTATTGATTGCGATTTTTTGTTTGTTCCAATTCAATGCCACAACTACCCATTCAAGTTAGCCATGGATTTCCAAGGCCTTACACTATCACATTAACTTCCATTCGCTGTATGTTTGAACAAATTGGATGATTTTAAGTTTTATTTGGAACAATTGCTATAGATCGAAAGGGGAGGAGAGCTAACTGTTACTGTTTCCTACCAGTTATGTGAACAGCTTAGACCAATGATTGTATCAAATAGAACCTTAGTCTTGTTATAAAATAAATATATATCACCGATCATATATTTTGTGCATTGCATTATTAGCCTAAGATAAAGAAAGAAAATCACCAAACAGTGGATGAATGTTGAAAGAGCTAGAGGATGCCCTGGTCCAAAATCAGATTCAACTCGGTAAGTATTCAATCCGACCTATATTTGGTCCGACCCAATCTATTACCATCCATAGATTGACTCAAAAAGGTGGAAAGTGGATCTTGGGTGCCCACATAGGATTTTCTGGACCATAGTTTGTCGTTTCAAATTGCCTACCTACTAGACAAGCAATTTGGTAGAACTTTGGGAAATGGGGGAAGTCTTCTGAATAGTTTATCATGTTGTGCTGTGCATGTTATAAAGGATCTTTCTTACAGTTTGTGGTGTGAAATGTTTGCAAGATACGGACCATGCATTGGCCTTAAAGGAGTAGCTAAACTAATGGTCTGAGTTGTTCCATGATTCGCTCCTTAAAATAAGGAGATTTTTTCGATTGCTTCTCGCAGTGACTCATTTTTCCGGTTGTTTGCAGTGCTTGGTTGGTTTGCACTCTATAGCTTCTCCCGTGGGTTCATAAAATAAGCCATATGAGTGGAGAACTACATGACTTCAATTAATAGGTGTGCCAACCAGCGGACAAAGGTCCACTTGCTCCGCGAGAAGCAATTTTTCAGCAATTTATTTTCCTCAACAACCTCATTGAAACCTTACGGGAGCGATTAGTTGTACTATACAAAATAATATTTTATTTTCTCCATGCAAAGATATCTTATGATTTTATTAATAAGTCATGATTTTATAAAATTGAGTCTCTGTCTCATGTAACAAGAATTGGGATGTGTTGTGTTTAGTTTACGAATAAAGATATCAAACAGACTGAGTGACTTATGAGATGGCCTGATTCAGCTACCATAACAAGCATGCGAGTCCATAAGCCGTACTGATTCGACGGTCTATAGCATACCAATAGACCACCTGTGACCCATTTATATATTTTAATATTTTTATCCCCTATAACATTCATAAATAATTAATTTAAGGGATACTCTTATTCATTTAATTTAGTTTATTTATTTTTTACAAAATAAGTTATAAAAATTTAAAAATGTCTAGCTCATTGGGTCAATTTTAAGCTAACATGGCATGGTGGCCTGGTATAGCATGACTCAATCCGGCGAGCTAGGTACTTGAGGGTTATACTGACCCTTTTCTAACATCGTGGGCTTTACTGATCATGCCAACACAATTTGTATCAAGAGCTATGCTATATTAGCACAATACAATGACTCATCGAGCTGATTCTTACACGAGCTATGCTAGCATAATTCGATTCATTTATAGTGATTTATGTTGAAAGAATAATTTTGAAAAGAAAAATCTATGATAATGTAGGATCTTATTCTTCAAAAAAAAAGCTAAAAAAATATTTTTTAAGCTCTATAATCTTGTATAAGTATTTAAATTTTTTTTGTATATGGCTAAACATAAACATATACCAGCGCAAACTCTCATAAATTCATTAGTGATAGGGCACCAAAAGGAATTTTATTGAATTTTAAAGAAAAGTATATAGATAGGGAAAAAAAAGAAAAAAAAAAAAGAAAGAAAAGGAAATCAAACTCCTGCTTAAAAAATAAAAAATAATATAAAAAGCAGAACAATTACGAATGTTTTTTCCACTCTAATCTTCCCTAGAGATTAACAGCTCTAGTCCTCGGAAGAAACAACCTCCAAGAAGACAAATTTGGACCTTTCGAATAATGTCTATCATGCCTGAACAAGAGCTATTCAATATCATCCTCCTGTTCCTTCCATAAGCAAATTCGACAACTGGCTCCTACCAGCATATTCCATTCTTTCCAGCTCCAAGTCTTGTTAACACCTTCCTCCTTCGGCTTCCAATGATCAGAAGCTTGCTTTTTATCTTCTGGAAATCCTGAGCAAATGCTGGAATGCTTCCAAAACACCACCTTACAACTAGTAAACAAATGATCCACTATTTCCTCAATGCTGAGCACAGAATTTCTGTCTGGAGAGAGAATTCCAGTTCCAATTCCGCTCCCTCAAATTCTCCACAGTTAACAATGTATTGTTTGCTAGTAACCACCAAAACAAGTAATGGCCCTTTCAAACAGCTGAAAAGGGGAAGAGAGTCGAGGAAAAACTCATAGAACTCTTTTGCTGAGAAGTCCCAAAGCTTATTCCAATCTCCAGGTTACCGTGCCCTCGGCATCATTCAGAGGTACACTGTAGGATCCAAGCTAGATCTCAGCTTTATTTTTTTATCTCCTATATTGGTATTGTAACGCTTCAAATTTATCTGTTGGTCCAATTAATATATTAGCAAATCAAAACCTTGTGCTTTTAAAAATTTGAAGAATTTGAATAGAAATTAATTGGCAGCAGGCTAGTCAAAATCTATTTCGATTCAGATCGTTGATGGTGAATGGCTCCACGTCATGGTGAAACTCCATCACCATTCCGTGGATAGTCATTTTCTCATGATCATCAACTTTCATACACTCGGATTAATTCTGATACCATTTGTAATGCTCCAAACCCATCTGCTGATCCAATTAATTTATTAGCAGATCGAAATCACATAGTCCTAAAACTCGAGTAGAAGTTAATTGGTAGCAAGTGAACTTAAGTTATAAGCATTTTTAACTTTTTTTTATCATTATATATGAGACTATTTTTGAAATATTACAGATACATAAACTTAGACTAAATAGAAAGCTGTCTCATCGTGCTCGAGGTGAGTTTGTAGAATTTCGGACGCCAACAAAATGATGATGAATAAAAAATGGGAATAATCGTATGCTTGAGACTTTTCGGTTAAGATGCTTAATCCAATGAGGTAAATATTAGATGATAATCAAAAATAACCTTGTTCTATCTAAAGAAAGAAAAAAAAAGAAAGATGGAGAAAATAATGAAAGGAAATGGACACTCATCCTTGCTAAAGATTCAGGATTGAGAGTGATGGAAGGGACTCCTTGCCTTCTTATAAATTTTTCTTTTATAATAAGTTTTTGTTTTCGAAAACAAAGCTGTGTAATTTATTTAAATCATGCGCCACATGCTTTATCCGTTGGACATGCGCAATCTTTCTAATCGAACGTAAACTAGCGTCTGACATGAAGCAGGCCACCACGCGCCTTGCCGAAGGTTTGTTTGTTAGAGAGGCCGATGGTTTATACATCGTTGCTAAGTCATTCTCTCTTCCTAGTTGACGCTCGATCGTACTACTCTAACTCTTAGTCAAAGTCAAATGATAGAGTTTGTGGATAAAAACTTCTAGGCATTTGTCCCATTGCCGACAATATTGTCAAAATAGAGCATCAAACCTATAAGAAACTTTAATTTATTGCCCCTAGGAAACTTCTGTGCTTTCAAAACACCCCATGTTAATGGTGAAGCAATGCCGTTCGTTACAGGTAAAGGGCTGTACGAGGGCGAGAGCGGACCTCACTGCTGCCAGGTCAAGAACGGCAGAAAAGTATTACATAGACTCTTTCGCTTTTTTTTATACCTAAAAATTCTCTAATACATAATCAATATAATATTAAATATTTTCATGTCCAAGCTTGCATTTAAATCCAAGTTTACCTGCAGTATTCTATAGTTAACGTAGATTATAGATTATAAATTTGATTCGTTCATATACCATTTGCTATAATTTAAAATTTTATCTCAAAAAAATAGTTGCTTAAGATCTTTCTAACATATAATTAATATGAAACTTAAAAATTATCGGAGCTCTCATGGCAACGAATGCATCTTGTGCATCCTTTACCGGTTAGCAGTGAGGTCCGCTCTCACACTCTTTCCAAAGGATTGGTCCAAAAGATTGAAGGGTGTGGCTTCAACATTTCTCGCTTCTAGCGCATATCGCAGTCCAACAATCACCATCTAATGCTTGTAAATATATGGGATAACAAATTCAAAGCCCTGCCTTCGTGAATAGACCTCTAAGCTACCAGCACAAATATTGTCCACATGTTTTAGGTGATGATTTATCTGACACTGAGATTTGGAATGGAGCGTAGACAAGAATAGACGTTAAAGCATTGGTTGCCCATGCGTAGACTAGACGCTCCAGGGAAGTCAAAAATTTCAGCTGAGCAAAATGGTATCCCTTGGCTTCTTATCTGGTTGACGCCATGAAAGCCAAGATGGAAGTGAGAAACGAAATAGCCCTGCATCAATCAATTCGCTGTTTTGACATTTTTGGCTTCTTCCACTCCCTTACGAGATTGGCCTGAGCTCTCCACCGTGCTTCCCAATTCACTGCCCAGGAAAAATGTAGCCTCGTTGAGTTTCGATGGCCTTGATTGGTAGGCTGTTGTAATGAAGGAGAAAAGCAAGTCACAAAAAGAAAAAGAGTAGATAAAAAAGAGACTTGACATGTGGTGATGTTTTGTCACTAATCAGATCATGCGAGGCCATTTTGAAAGAGCGAAGATCGACATCAATCTTTGGAGAAGGTCAGTTCAGTCGCTTGCTGTAGATGGATCATGCAACAACTAATGGTTTGGAAAAAGTGAAAGGTACGGACACTCCTACCTTATCTAATCATCTATTTTCGAGTACAATGCAACGAATGATTTGCACTTCGCTTCCTCGTTTGGTTATTCTTGGATAGTTCCAATTAATCATGCTAATAGATCAGATCTACCAATAATTATTAAATATATCAAACAGACTAGTTAGTAGATCAAATCTATCAATGAATATTAGAGATGCCAAATAAACTGATCTAAATCGACTGATTTAGCTTGGCACGAAGTGGGTGGCGGATAGCTACACGACCCTTTAATCTGGGCCTGTAAGCTATGAAGGGCTTCACCCTTCACTCTGATAGGTTATACTAGCATGGCCTGCGATAGAACCGCCATGGCATGCCAGCTCCTGCAGCGGATCGGACCATAACACGACCACAACGCCATGGCCTCCACTTGCAGGCTCCTATGAAATCAGAGTGCACTGACAGCCCTTGTCTACTAGCAACATGGTCAGTCCGAAAACGATCCAGAAAGGATCCAAACTGTTTTAATGTCCAGAATGTGATCGCAGGCTGTCATCGCAGCGGATCGGACCATAACACGACCACAACGCCATGGCCTCCGCTTGGAGGCTCCTATGAAATCAGAGTGCACTGACAGCCCTTGTCTACTAGCAACATGGTCAGTCCGAAAACGATCCAGAAAGGATCCAAACTGTTTTAATGTCCAGAATGTGATCGCAGGCTGTCATCGCAGCGGATCGGACCATAACACGACCACAACGCCATGGCCTCCACTTGCAGGCTCCTATGAAATCAGAGTGCACTGACAGCCCTTGTCTACTAGCAACATGGTCAGTCCGAAAACGATCCAGAAAGGATCCAAACTCTTCAGTCCGAAAACGATCCAGAAAGGATCCAAACTGTTTTAATGTCCAGAATGTGATCGCAGGCTGTCATCCTGCAGCTTGTCATGACATAGCAACTGAAAGCTAATTGACAGGGATCGTTTCCCATTTCCGTATAGCGCACGCAGAGAGAGAGAGTGAAAGAGAGAGAGAGAGGCTCCCATGAGTTGGGTTCCTCTCTGACCAAATTGTGGCCTCCAGTGCGACACAGTGACACTGATGCATAAGATAGGGTCTGCAGTGTTAACATACCAATAATAAAAATGGTTTACATGGACTTGACTCTAATGCTAAACAAAGATAAGAGCCATGATGATATCAAAATCTCGCAAGAAGAAAGTTAGGAGGCAGATGTATGATTATCTCACTGGAACTATCGCTGAAACGAGAGGAAGAATGGAAGATCTATGCAGCCACACAGGAGGTCACATCCCATACATTACCTTCTCTTTGCCTTCCTGAAACCACTTGTCAAGCTCGTGGCAACACGAAAGTCCGTCCGAGAGGACAGCAGGAGGGTAAGTAAACAACGGCCTACCCTGGAAGCGAGAAGCTGGGTCCCATCCTAATATTTCCCCACTAAACAAAGAAAAAGTTGGCCTTCGTTCGAATAAAGACAGAATAAAGGTTGGCCAGATTGGACAAAGAAAAGGTTTAGGTGAGGCCCACGAAGCGAGATGAACCGCCCGGCCGGCGACCTTGAAACCCAGCTTTTCCACGGTCAGTGGAGACCTCACCAACCTGGAAGGTGACGATAAGAGGATGTGGGCTCCATGCAAAGACCACCACCCTCGTCGTAAAGCGAAGAGCCAGTAGGAGGAGGAGGAGGAAGCTGGCCAACAGATGGCGACGAGAGAAAGGGTGGCGGGAAAACAACGGCGGCTTGTGGATCCGTCCAAGCGCACCCCTCCCAGGACTCGGCCAACGCGGCTCCACCGCAACGTCTCTTCCTGCAAGTCGTCCATGCACGACTTCAGACTTGTTTCATCCGTGGCTCCACGGCAGAAGCGTTTATGTTGTTTGAAATATTCCACTTAACATACGATTAAATATATATTACACTTAATTACTATATATTTTAAATTTTATTAAATTAAACTTATATTATTTAAAATATTACACTTAATCATCCATGTATTTTAAATCAACTCAAAATTTACTTAATATGTTCAAACTTTCACATGGATGTAATTTGATGGTGTTTAAAATATATAATTAAGTTTAATATATCAAATCATATGCATGTAATTTGATAAAATTTAAAATACATGATAGTTAAGTGTGATATTTTAAATCACATATATGCAATTTCATGATGCTTAAATCATACGGTAGTAATTTGTATTTTATCTTAATTTTATATAGTTCAAAATATAGTATTGGTAATGCTCTCTTTTGGATTAGAATTTGTTGCCCACATGCAAATAATTAGTTAATTTCTATGATACAACAAACCGCTATATGTTCTTCATGAAATGCTCTTTACTAAAGAAGAATCAAAATATAATCTAATAAAGGAGAATCAATATGCAAGCCTGCGTTAGAGTATTTAGTCCTACATCAACTATATATTGTGTTAATCTTAGACTTTATATATGTCTAAATAATATCTTTCAATTAATCTTTTTAAATAAAGATGTACTTATATTGTTGTAAATAATATCAGAATATATTCAATTCATAGTTTATGTGGATTAGAGAATAGTATAGACGAACTCTTTTGAAGCTAACCATAGGTCGATCAAGATATTTATGATTTTGATTGCATCAATTGAACTTAAATTTGAATCCTTAGCCAAAAAGCAGTTGAAGTTAAATGAGAGGAGTATACGAAAGATTATGTTGGCAAGTATACACCGGATAGATTGTAACTATTTATACAAAATCAATTATTTTAAATAATATTTTTTAGCTGCATAAATTTAGATATTTAAATCAAAAAGTTCAAATAATATCTTTCAAATAATTTTTTTTGGATGAAATTCTAACTTGTTATAATCAAGTTAGATCTAAGTGACTCAATCCAAATACAATGAAAACCAGTAAAATAATTTAATGAAATATTTTTTATTTGCATTAAACTTTTGTTCTCAAATGCTTAAAATATGCACGCGAATTTATTTTCGATTCAATAAAGTTATGTAACTTTTAACAGAGTCTCTGTACCCATTTTTTATTCACGTACTCAATGCCCTCAGGGCAAGTCAAGGTGCAACCTAAAATCAAACCATATTGATTGAGATAATTTGAAATTTTGTCTTGATGCCAACATGCGGTGACATAAAATAAATAAATGGCAGGAAACGGGGAAGACATTGCGTGCTGATAATATTGCACATTAATGTGATTGTCAAATGGAAAGCTTCTGGGCTTACAAAGATAGAAGAAGCTTTGCGAGGATGGTCACCAAAACTGATTACCTAACCTTGCTGGATCTAGTTGGCAAGTTGATCGAATCCCTTAGAAGCTGAGAGCACTAGTTGAAGGCATTAATGTCATGCTCACTGGGATGCCAACTTAGGAACTGGCATAAATAGTTTCTGGGTTAAATTCCCACCTAGCCATTTAGCATTTTGTGCTTTGATATGGCTACTGCTGCTGCTGCTCTCTCTCGCTGTGTGAGAGTGAAAGGGAGTGGGAGAGTCCTAACCATTTTTTCTATCAAAAAAAGAAAAATTAAAAGCAGCACATGAAGTTAGTAAACAAGCAACTAAAAATTATTTGTATGACAGCTTGGAGATACCTATGACTGTTTCAAATCTTTACGTAAAATAATATTAGAAACTGTCAACCATCGACAAAGTCTACATATAAGATTAATTGTGGCCAACGGACTTTCAGCATATTTAATGTTGCAATTTATAAAAGAACAATATTACTTATATCCAAAAAAATAAATACAAGCAGAAGTTACTCTGATACTTCTCAATGGGCTACAGGACAAAAGTAATTGACTAATTGTGAATGCAATATTTTGACCAACAAACTCTACCTTGCATGCCAACAGACATGTTTTGATGTCTGCAAATAATTAAGGCAGCATCTAGCTGCTGGCAATTACTTCCATCCTTCAACAAGAAGATCTGGATAAAAACAGATTATACATAACCTTATCAAATACTTCTGGAGCATGACAAATTCTTAAATCAAAATTACTTATATAAAAGTTTCATATGTTTGAGTTATAATCTTTAAAATTTTTTGAACTTTATGGATGCTAGTTTTGTGGAACAAATCGAACCATGAAATACCTGTAATCAAGTTGTCTCCAGTCCTTGCCAGGAGCAGTATATAATCCATTCCTATGTTACTACTTTCTACAATATCATACGATGATCGCATCCTATCTCTGAACAACTATCGATACAAGTGGCTGCTATAGAAATAAGAGAGAAAGCAAACAGGCACCGGCAGTGACATTTGATAGCCCAAGCAATGGAGAAGGCTGAACTCATTGGGCCAGTCATTACATGGACTGAATCATTCTCATTTATAACTCTAAACCCTGCAGAGCTATGTTTGTTAGTATGGATGTGAGAGTTCTAGCAAATATTTCATTTCACATCAATTATGTACTAAAAAGATGTTAAGTATTTATACAGTATCAAAAAAGTTGAATAATACTTTCTTAACTAATTTTTTTTGGATAAGATGATAAGTGTAAGTTCGTAAGTTAGGACAAATAGTATTACAGTGAATTCAATCCATATTTCATATGGACTAAAGGACACTAAATGGGTTATATATATTTGTGTTTATAGATTCGATTGAATTTAAATGTAGGTTTGGACATGAGCCTTTAGCCCCTTAACCCAGTGAGGTTGCCGGGGTTATCTATTGGATAGATTTTAGGTAGTTATATAAGATCAGAAAACTCAAATAATATCTTTATGGCTAATCTCTTTCAGTGAGGTTCTGGCTTGCAATAATAGGAATGAGTGATCTTTAGTTGATCCCCCCTCACCCCCCTCCACCCTCCTCTTTTTTTTTTTTTTTTTTCTTTCTTCTCCACATCTTCACATGGTTCCTTCCAATTTGAGCCGCTCCGTGTCCTTGTGGGCTATGAGGACAAGACATCTCCTCTCACCTTGGATCGAGCTCATTGGAGGGAAAGAAAGCGAGGGCAAAGGAGAGTGAGGGGGAGGAAAAAAGGCTACAAGAATGAGGCTTTGCATGAATGTTTAAGCTCCACTGAGTTAATATAGAAGAGGTTTTGTGTTAGTCCTCAAGGTCTGTCAGCTTCACATAAACAAGACTCGTTTGCCGAAACTGTCAAGGCCCACTGGCATCTTATAAACAGGGCTCTACATGAATCGGTTATCAAGCAGTGCCGACTTCACTTGCAAACGGAGCCTACAAGCACCGCCGACTTCACGAAATGGGCCTGAACATGAAGTCGTAAAAGGTGTTCAATATAAAGAACCATGTAGACTACATGACATGATCAAGAAAAAAATGGAAACGTAAATGCCAAATCCAAGCACAAAATTAAAGTAGCTAACTATCAACACTTCTCCTGCTAGGATGGTACACACATGAACATCACAATTATGTCTTCCATATAATGCATCTCTTAAACTATAGTTTTGCCACAGCCATGATGGGAAACCCTCACCAGTTGATGTTTCAAAAGCAAGCTCGTCCCTGAAGCCATGTTGTTCATCTCCAAGAAGAAAGTCTCTGATCGCATGCAATTCTGCTGCAAGGTATTTCATCTCCCAAGCTTTTCTTTTGGAGACTCTGCAGCACAAAATAGTGCAATTCTAATCAGTGAAGCCAGGCACTCTTTTGTTCTATAGTTAACTCCACTGCCACTTTCACTATCAGTCAGCAATACAGGATCCACCATCTCTTCAAGGCTTTTCCTTTGAGACCTTCGCAGCAGCGAACGTTTGAAGGCTTAACCCATCATTGAACATACCATCTGTTGGTCTCTTTCCAGTAATCATCTCAAACAAAACGATCCCATAGCTATACATGTCGCCATGTATGGATGCTGGACAGAATGGTGAAGAAGAATATGAAATCTTCAATGCAGTGTCAACTTGATGACATAAGATTGACAGAACAAGTTTGCTTGCAACGATGACCGATCAAGATATGTTCAGACTTTGGGTTATCGGTTATTCTTAAACAATGAGATAGGAAGTCCTAATTTCAATTCTTAAACCTATCTAGATTAATGTAGTGACATTGGGCCCAGAAATTATCAAAAGCTCTCCAATTTTCACTCAGTCCTTTTTTTTTTTTTTTAAATTGGCCTGGTGACTTGCAAACTATTCCTTGGCAATTGACCTATTCATACTGCTTAATATTTGACATGTTTTCTAACTAATTATTCAAGACTTAATTATGATACACTAATCAAATTAGTGAATTGATGATGTAACCATATCTGATGGTGGTTTTGCTAGTATTTAGTCAGTGTTATTAACCTTCATGTTTCTTTCAATTTTTGCAGTACTGGTGCAAGATATTTTAATCAATCTACGTATCTTTGAAAGTTTAAGTGGTTTATCATTGCTTTGGAACTAATTGCAAACTTTTGCTGATTATCAACATTTTTAAATATATATATATATATATATATTAATACTTGGCAAGTCCTAAATTTTCAAGTTCCTTGAACCCCCAACTCTAAATCATTCCTGAGAGGATGGTTGTGATTGAGCCGGAAATAGGAAAAAAAATATAGAAATATGATTTTTCTAAAAGTCTTTAAATAATCAAAAGTTTGGATTGGGCTGCTACCTGGAGGAATATAGCAAATAGTTCCTTTGATCAAAGTTGAGCTACTTTGTCCAGTTCCCCTGATCACATTCAAGCTAGTTTGTCCTCCAGAACCATCATGAGGATCTGCAGAAAGAAACCATACTAACCCAAAGTCTCCAACACGAGCAACCATGTCATCATCCAGAAGAACATTACTTGGCTTTAAATCACAGTGGATTACTGGGGATTCACTTTGGTGGTGAAGATATTTTATTGCAGAAGCTATGTCAATTGCTATGTTCAGTCTTTTAACAAGATTCAATGTCCTTGAAGAAAATTCCTCCTCTGGTGTTGCATGCAACCACTTTTCTAGACTCCCATTGGGTTCAAAGTCGTAACTATAGTTTTGAAATCATTTCCATTAGAATCCACACTTGAACATGAGGTGATGACTCCAACCAGATTGCGAATTAGGTACCAGTGTTCCTTTATAGACAGAACCATAGTTCCCTGAACCAGCTATGCTGGAAGAAGAGAAGCCTTAAGTAGCTTCATGGAGCTGTGCATAAGAAATCTTTTCATAGCAGCACTCTAGACAAGTTGATAAGGGAAGGTGTTCTACATAAGAAAAATTTTATAAGGCAATCATAAGATTATTTATACTTTATTTCATGAAATGTTGAGCAGTTAAAAAAATACACATATATAAAATGAATACGGCGGAAATGAGAATATTAAGATAGATGTGTGGTAATATAAGAAAAGATAAAATAAAAAATAAAATCATTTGTAAAAATATAAAGATAACTTCAATCGAGAATAAATTAAGGAAAGAATGGTTTAATGGTTTAGATATGTGCAACATAAACCCAAAGACGTATCTGTAAGGAAAAGTGACTTGATACATGTAAAAAAAAAAAGGTAAAGATAGATCAAAAATTACATGAAAGAAAGTAATAAAGAAAGTTTAAAATTTTTTGTTCTTACAAAAAATATGGCTCAGAATAAAATCGAATGAAAAAAAAAAAAATTTATGTAACCGACTCCAATTAAATTGAGATTAAGGCTTTGTTTTTGTTGTTGTTATTGTTGTTATTAAGAATGCTACCACACAACCTACCGTGTTCTCTACCCAAGCTGCTAAAGACTTCTGACTTCTTTCTAGACTTGGGCACGCTGGCAGTTTTAACTCCGGGATGTCACCACATAGATTTTTATTTCCAAAGAATAAAACTCCAGTTGAATTCATGAAAATTTCCTCTGTTTGGTACTTCCCAGAAGTCTCAGGCACGCTAAATTCTCCAGAGACTTGAGGCATCATGCCAGACAAGTTATTTTGTGACAGGTCTAACGCTTGAATACCCTTTAGAGCACTCAAAGATTGAGGGATGATAGTTCCATGGAAAAGATTGTTCTCCACTCCAAACATTCGCAATCCCCAAGTGTGCTGGGGATTTCCCGTGACAACAAGTTATTTGAAATGTTCAGTGTGCCAAGATTTTTCAAATTACCCATCTCCAAAGGCAGAGGCCGATGACTTCTCTCGGTATGGTGCCACTAAATTTATTGTTTGAAGGGTCTATTACTTGCAAGCTTTGACGGTTTCCGAGGCTTACAGGAAGCCTTCCATGCAGGAGGTTGACATTTAAATAGAGCTGATTCAACTCAGTGATGTTGCCAATGGAAGATGGATTCTCTCCTGAAAGCTTGTTATAGTGCAAGCCTACGCTATGGAGTTGTTCAAGTTTTCCAATTCCATCAGGAATTGAACCTCCAAAAAGATTCATTTCCATCTCTAATCTGCTCAAACCCAGAAGATTTCCAATACCTGATGAAATATTCCTTATAACTCATTTCCTCCTAAAGTTAGTGACTCAAGATTGGTGGTAAAGTTGGCTATGGCATCTGGCAGTGTACCACCAAAACGATTGGCTTCCAAAGCTAATAAGAACAGAACAGTGCTATTTGTTAGATGTTTTATAAAGCTCAGTCTTCCATGAGTACCAAGGCTGTTTCTGCTTAAATTAAGAATTTGAAGATCTCTTAGGCTCCCAAGATTCTCTAGCACCCTTCCACTAAAGTAATTTGCTGAGATATCAAAGAATCCAAGTGGTGTGGAATTAAATAATGAAGCAGGAATCTGTCCCCTTAATTAGTTCATGCCCACAAGAAAGTACTCAATGTGAAATACTGGAAGGATTCAGGTTAGAATATCTTACACCTAAAATGTGAAATGCTGAAAAGATTCAGGTTAGGTAATTCTGTTTGTTATGATGTCAATTGAGCAAATGTAACGAAACATCAGAAGAAACTGATACAAGAACATTTCAACTTAGATTTTCAATTTAGAATTCTTAAATCTTTAATTCCTTCTCTTTCGGTAACCTTATATTTTTTTGCCAGACTATTATTATTTTGCCTTTCAATGCCTGAAGATTCGAGGTTAGAGTTAACATTGTTTTTGCATGGAAATATAAAAAGTTTACCTATAAAAAGGTTTGATTAGGTGATTAAATATGTAGCTTTTATTTAAGTTTTTAAAACAAGCTATTCTTGTGAAAAAAATGTTGTTTCCAAGTATCAGGTTGATAGAAAGAAGACACATTAATTTAGCTGCTACGGGTTTTTTTTTTTTTTTTTTTTTTTTTTGATGAAAAAATTGGAGAAGTCAAGAACTTCCCCAGTAAATTATTTATTAAGAGAGTAATATATCTATAATTATAAAATTATAAAATACAGAATATGAATGAGTAGAGGAAAGGAGAGAATGGAGAAGAGAGATGAGAGCCAAAGGAGTGAATGGGGAGGGAAAGATAGCAGATACAATAATAATTTTAAGCGAAAAATGCTTCGACTATAATTTAGGATCCGTACCCAAGATATGGGATAGGGACTACATCAAAGAGTGGTGACTCTGCAACATAGTCTTAAAAGTGCAAAGATGAGCCCATGTTCGAAATACATTTACGGTTTTGAAGAGAATAGAGGTACCGAAAGGAACCTTCTCTGAAGGAAGATTCTTACATTTCTTTCGGCTCATATTTGACAACAAACCGCACTTAACACCAGAACGTAATTTGCTTAATCCCATTATATTAGCTAGGAATTCTAGAATCAATATAAAGAGAGGGCATCTAGTGAATGGATGATCCATTGACTCCTGACTACCCTCACAAAATGCATTCCCAAAGCTCGCTGAATAACCTTTCTCTGCTAAGTTGTCAGCAACATATAATTTGTTTTGTAGGATCAATCATATGATTGCTTTAACTTTCTTTAGGGAACCAGCTTTCTAGATGGCACTATAAAAAAGGTAATTTACTTCCGATGGTTAATGAATTTGAAGTAAGAATCTGCATTGTACCTGCTATCTTCCATACCAGAACATCCATGGATGATGAAGGCCGAATGGTGAAGAGGAGACTATGGAATTACTGAAACTAAGAATGCTTTGAAGATGTGAGCAGCCCAGACAAATGCATTCACCATTGTTAAGTTTATTCATAGGCATGCAACATAATATATAGGATCTAATTTCTTTAACATAAGCAGATATGCACTTTTAATGATCGAAAGCTCTCAATTCTACTAAAAACATACAGTGTGAAATGAAGGCTCTAGTCAAATTTTACACTATCCTTTATTTGGGATCAAAGACCATCTCGCCATAAAAAAAATGAATGAAAATGCCATGCTATCAATCCTAACCTAATTATAAAGATGAAGCTTCCTTGAACGATGAAACAAGATTTTACCCCAAGGGTTAAAATTCATCTTTAAGAAAAGGTACAAGGGCTAGGAAGAATCAATAGGAAGTAAAGACATCAAAGAACTAGAGGGCCATAACTCAAGCAAATTTTATTAAACTTAAGTGTAGATCATAAATTTCAAAGTAGCACTCAAAATCAAGGTCTTTCATACCAACTATATCATACTGTACTAATAAGGTACTGAAACGGTATAAGTTTTAATTCAATATGAATTGAACTAGTCCGAACCGATCCATACTATCTCGTATCGATCTAAATCATTCGATACTAAGTGGTTGAAAGTGAAAAAAGAATGATATCTTATCTCGATTAAGGATATGTATCTTACTGTATCGAATTAGTAATGCAGCAGTATAGATTTCGATTCTATTTTGCAAACCTTAACTCAAGATAGACATCTGCTTTTGTGTTCTCAGCAGTCAGAAATGGCAGTCTAAAAATGAAATCATTGTAAATTCAATTGTGCCAGAAAAATATGTCAGGACTCTCCCAATGTTGCTCAAATCAAACAATAAACAGCACGCTAGAAACGAGTGGTGTTACCTTAATGGAGCAAATAAAATAATTATGCAATCTCTGTATTGCTTCAAGTTACATATGATGAATAATATTTCAAAAAGGAATTTGAAGAATTTAAAAAGAAACTACCTTGTTGTTTGGCACCAGCTGGCTGCATATCTGTCAAGCCTCTAGCCAACAAAATCATGACAGGATCAAGTGGTGAAGCTGCAACAAAACTAACCATGTCTCTGTTTTCAAACCTCATTGTGTTCACTTCGAAACCATAATGACAAACAATTTCCGAGGAAGCCTATAATCTGCCTAAAAGCTATAGTTTTTATGATCTTGCCGATGCATGGGTTCTCCAATTAAGAAACCTTGCGAAAAGCCCATCTCAATCTCTTGAGATCAGAGTAACCTCTGATCCCATGAAACCTTGTTCCTACTGAGCTCCTACTCAGAAGAACCCTGCCAGACCTGCATCCATCGAAAGCTAAACCTAAAGATGAGTTCAAATCTGAAAACAACTCATAGGTTGACAATCCTCATGGATGGGAGTTTAGCTTCTTAAGAGTACCCCAGACTTAATAACAAACATATCTAATTCTGAGACTTTGAATTCAGACATAAAGTGGACCAATGTGTTCAAGTCTCCAATAGATTTGGAGCCTCTGCCGAGCCATGTGTTGGCAAGCAATGTTTATTCTATTTCTTTTAGCTCGGCAATCAAATTGAACTCATGGTCTGGTTGCAAGTCTCACAAGCCTGATCATACGTGGCTAAGATTTTTGTTATGAACTTGATCAACTCAATTAGGAACCTTATAGATCTAGAAAAGCTGTTTTAGCCAAGTCTCAAATTAATTTAGAGTTGACGCAATTCCTTTAAGTTGATACTTGATTTCACTAAACAAATCAATAGGTCTAAGCATAAACCTAATAGAACTTAATTCAGCCTATTTTTTTCAATTTCATTTAGAATGTATTGACCCAAAATGAGCCAAATTAAGTCCAATAATCTGTAAGTTTATTTGTCTTTGGGTTCAGATACAACTCAATTGAACTTCTCTCCCAATTTAAAAAAAAACTTTCTTATTTAAAGAATAATAATATAAGGAGTAATTAATGTCTGGTACTTCAGTAGATCCGACTTTAAAATGTAGCCATTGTTAACTAGCCACATTACAATCAGTGTACAATGCTAATTTTTTTTAATTTTTAGTATGTAATATAATTATTATTATACGTAGTGAAAAATAACAATTTGTAATAAGAGTGAGAAGGTAACTATATATGTACATACAATTATCATCTCATTGCACACAATAAAAAGGATTAGAAATTAAAAAAAATTGATATGGTGAAGCAAATATTACGTTGTTAGTCAACATGAGCTAAATATTAAAATTCAATCCACGATTAAACATCAATTTGCCTATAATATAATCTCTTCCGTTCAAATACAAATCAAACAAACTTCTCACTCATTTTAAAGGAAATCTTCATATTTAAAGAATAATAATATAATGAAATTTTCTTTTGCTATGGTGCTTTTGGTTGCATGTGGATTAGCGCCATAAATTATGAGAAATCGAAGGATAAAAGGGTATTAGGTAAAGGAATAAAGCTAGTGGATGGTGAGCTTCAAGGATTAAGGCTCGGTTTTCTTAAAAAAATGTTGTAATAGTAGGGGAGCTAAACTGTTAAGAGGAAGCTTTCCCTAAATAAGATGCATGACGAAGTTAAAAACTTAAAAAGCCAATACAAATTTGTCACGCACCACAAGGATAAAATTTCACAACAGTTACCCTAGTGTAAGATCCCCAGCTGTAATAAATACATGCTTCCTTTCACCCTCCTCGCAAGGGAAATCACAAGAACCCACTGGGAAAACAGAGACAAAACTGCTTGACTTCAAAGGGCGAGCGAGCGAGAGAGAGAGAGAGAGAGGGAGAGAGGAGAAATGGTTCAGACGGAGACGGAGGGTGGCCGGTGCGAACGGCACCCAAAGCACTTGACGTCGGTAGGAGTATGCCCCTACTGCCTCCGAGAAGCTCTCTCTCGCCGCTTCCCGGCCTCTTCCTTCGGAAGCGTTGTTGCTTCTTCTTCTTCTTCTTCTTCTTCGACCACCTCTTCATCTCACTACTCTTCCCTCTCTTTTTTCGTCGTGTCACCTTCCCACAATGATCTGATGAGGCCGAGGCCTTCTTTTCACTTCGAAGGGAGCGTCGAGGAGCGGGAGTTGGTCGTTCAGAGCAAGCCGCTGATGAAGAGCCAGTCGCTGGTCTTCACGAGGGACCGGAAGGAAGAAAGCAAAGAGAAGGAGAAGAAGAAGAAGAAGAAGAAGAAGAAGGAGAAGAAGAAAGGAAGGTTTTGGTCTAGGCTGCTGAGTGGTTCAAGCAAGAGGAGGGAGGAGGGCGTTGCCTCGTTGTACTCCAAAACTTTCAAGAGAAACCTTCTACCAACCGGGTTTCATTAGTTCTACTAGGGCCTTTCTTTCTTCCGAGAAAGCAAAGGGAGTTGGGTTATATTTCCTTTTCTTTGTTGGTCATCAGCGTAACTTTTACTTGTGTTGAATTAATCAAAAAGTTTAGTATCTGTTTGTGTACAGAGCAAAGAGGAAAGAATGACTTGTTTTCATTAAAACAATGTGTTTTGTTTTGCTTTGCTCTATGTTTTCACTCTGAATTTAGATTTGCAGAGGTTATAAAGATGAGAGAAGTCTATGCACTTGTACAGCACCAGTCCACCTAGAAAAGGAGATTGGGAAAAAAAAAAAAAAAAAGGGGTCATGGTCATCATGATCAACTGGAATCATACCAGTGATAGAAAGATTGGTGATTACATGATACAATTATTGATCTTGTATATATTGCCATCTCTTGATTTGATCACAATGATCACATCTTAGGTTGCGTTCGCCTTTCCTTCACCTTTAGACAGTATAAGATACATTGGTTAGTTGAAGCTTTTCAGTATAATATTTCTTTCCAGATCTCTTGCAGAGAAATTCTCATATTCCCTCAATCTCAATCCCATATTAAATATCCATGGGTCCGTAAAAGAGCCCGAATTTTGTTTTGGTGAAGCATGGAGCCCAAATTTGAAACCATTAATTGTAGGAAATACAGGACATATAAGATTTGTATATTAAGCAATGTGGCCTAATATTTAGAGAGTTCAATGACCTAACAACATCCCTAATGAGATCTTGAAGCGCTCTAAAGATAACAAGGTTGTTGTTGCCTTTTGGCACTCCTTACAATGAAAAAATTAGTCCTAAATAATAAATGCAATAAAGCTATGTAAAGAACACCATGCTTGATCCAAAAGACAAAATCACAAAGGTTTGGTATAATTAATTTTAATTAATAGTGATTAGTAAGAGATAACCAAACCTTTCCTCTACTTGATATCAAGAGTGCTGAGCTTAGTGTAGATTTTTGTTAGATTCACATAACCGAACCCCACCTAATCTGAACCATAGATATCATCTATTATATCATTATTGATAGATGATGAAACCTAAGACCGATATGGAGTCCTCAGAATTTATATATGGTATGATTAGAGAGTTAAATTAAGTAATATATAAAAAACATAATATCGATTAAAAATATAAATATATGATATCATAAATCATTAATAAATTTACATGTATGAATATAATATAGATTGAAATATTTTTATAAGAATAACTTGAAGAACTTGTCCTGGTTACTGAGTTGGATCAATTGAATCTATGTCAACAACATGAGATTCACCCTTTAAACCCTGTCCCCAGAAATACATGACAGTTTTGATCTTAAATAAGCCCAATTCATCTGATGAAGCTCCAAGATCCCAAACACATTGGATCCACCTTGGAAAACCAAAGCGCGTTGTCCTCTGAGCACTGTCGCTAGAAATGCGATTACTTGTCACTTCTAGATCCCAATGCTAGTGCTGGCACTTGGCTGTGCAAGCCTCACCTAAACCAACACATGTACATTCCCCTGCCTTCCTTAGAGCTAACACTAAAGGCATTATTATTACCAAATGCCTTCTATTAGATTAGGTGAATCCAACATAGAAGTTGAACCTTAATAAAATATAAACAACATGAGCTTAAAATAATATGAGAGATAAAGAGGCACGTAACATTGAGGATGGCTCCGTGAGGTTTGGTCAGGGGGACAGGGGACACCACACGTGGGCACAAGCTTTTGATTAAAAAAAAAAAAAAAAAAAGGGAAATGATAGACTTAATGAGTCATTTGGGTCATCGGCACACGTGGAAAGTATTTGGGATGGAGCGCAGCTTCCGCGCGCGTGCGGGCAATTCCTCGCGACTTGGCGTTCACGCAGCTCGCCGATGTTTTGTCGGCGGATTTTCCACGCGTCAGCGCGCGTGAGTTGAGTTGGCGTCAGATTCATTGAGCGTTTCTTTGGAAAGACGAGCACGGAACGAAACTTAAACCCACCTATAATATTATTCAAAAGAGAGGCGGGGAATCTGGCCTCATTTTCCCTTCTAAGTTTTCAAAAGCTCATCACTCTCTTTTTTTTAAAAAAAAATAAATTCCATCCTGGTTCGGTGGGGGCAGATTAGTAAATGACTCTTAATAAAAAGTTTGTGATTTAACCTTGATTCATAGGTTTCCTACGGTACTCCTTCTTTAGGTTTGAAATCACCTTAGCCATTAATTAAAACAAAATTATTTAAAATATTTTAGTAAATAAATAAGTTGCTCAAATAGTTCCATTATCTTTTTCTTTTTAGTAAACCTTCATCGTTCTACATTCATCCCCTCTTCTATTTTTTTTTAGAAGCTAAATTTTGTTCTCATATTCTTTTCTTATTCTCTTCTTCCTCTTCTAACTTTTTTATGAACGAAGCCTTCTTCTCATATCTTTTTCTTGGCCTCTTCTCCTTTTTCCTCTTACACCATTGCATTGGCCGATGGATCTTTTATCTCTTTCTCATCACATTGCTACCTCAGCTAGCAGCTTTTTCGTTTCTCTTCTATTGTCACGCCTATTTAATCGATGAATCTATCCTCACAAGGCTCATCCAACATGAGATGATGCCACTCTCAAAAGATAAGTTTGTTCTCTCTCCTACCTTCGCATTTATATTATATGATAAAAACTTCTTTACTTTCATTTAATTATTGGTCATGTACGTTATCAGTCCAACCAATTTTTTATTCACTAAATCTAATTTATTACAAATAAATCAAATGCTCAAGAAAAAATAACTAAAAAAAAAAGTCCATTTAAGCACCATAGCAAAAATCATGAATTATTTACCACGTTTTAGTCTTTGGGCTACTGTTTATTCATCTTGAGTTTAAGATAGCATCTTCTAATATGTGATTGCCGGATTTAAGGTCATAAAATAGATTAGATGGTGTCAATCAAAATTATTGAAAATAATTCTATCTCATTCAAGTAATTTTTTCTGATCTTTTCTTTTTTAAAAAAAAATAATAATTGTGACCTCTTCCAAAAAGATCAGTCATGGATCTTTGACCCAGTATAAATGCATAAGATTTATAACCTGCGTTGGTGTTGACCAGCAGGCTCTCACGGGGGCCTCTAGTTTCCCGTTCCTTACTTCTGTCAGCTCTATCAGATGGCGACGAGTTTTTGGCGATGATTATGCCAGGTGGGATCTGGTCAACCTGCCTTGGATTTCCTGTAGTGGTCCGCCAACCAATACCACTCAGTTGAATCCACTCGCGGACTCGGCAAAACCGGAAACATCCAAGAAACTCTCCAACTGCTCGCCTATATTACATTTCCAATCCCATGCCCATGCAAGAGGACCAAGAGGGCAACCCAGAGTAGAGAGAGAGAGAGAGAGATCATGGGCAGGACAAGGATGGAGGAGGCCAGGTGCAAGAGGCACCCAAAGCACCAGCAGTCAAAAGGGGTGTGCCCCTTCTGCCTCCGAGAGAGGCTCTCCGGCCTCCTCGCCGCCTCATCTTCGGGAGCTTATTCTTCTTCATCGTCCCTCTCTTCGTCGGCTTACTCTTCTGACTCCGAGCTCTCCTCGTCGGCCACCACTCCTCCCTGCCACAATCTAAAGAGAGCAAGGATGTCTCTTCTATTCAAGGCAAGAGGTGGTGATGGCGGTCGGCTGATCGGTATCAGCGAGCCGCTGACGAAGAGCCGGTCTTTAGCTTTTCCGGTGTTCGGTGGTCGGAGGAAGGAAGACAAGGAGAAGGAGCAAGAAGAGAAGGAAAAAGGAACGGAGAAGAAGAAGAAAAGACGGTTTTGGTCGAAGTTGTTTGGTGGCTCTTCGAGGTCAGGTGAGGTCGGTGGTGTTTCGCTGCACTCCAGGACCTTGAAGGAGAAATCCCTCTCATTTGTATGACAGGCTTTCTTTCTTTCTACTTCAGTTTTTTTTTTTTTTTTTTTTTTTTTTTTTGATAACAGGATACGAGTCTCCATTAGTGTACAGATCAAGGAAAAAATCTAGAAGAATTTATATTATCTGGGGGTTATTCTGTCGTTAGATAACTGGAGTGAGAGATATTATTTGGCATTTTTCACAATTTGTTCGCATGAAATAATATTGAACAAAAAAAATATTTTTTTAAAAAATTAGATATCTATTCTACCTGTGAACGATGTTGAGGAAATAGCAATTTTTTTTTTTTTGTTTTGTTTTGAGCTTAATAGTCTTGTTATTTTTCATTATAATCACAAATTACAACTGCTGTAACAGTAATTGTTCTATTCCTAAATTAAATGATGAGTTGACAAATTATGACCGTTGCATCTATGACTACGATTACTAGGGTTTCAAGAAGCCTGGAGATGATTTCGTGTAGATCTGGCGAATTTTTTTTCCAATTAATTTTCTCCCTTCCTTTCCATGGTTATGGATTATGGGTATACTTATGTGATGATGTAGATTAAGTCGAGAAAAGAGGAAAACTCAACAGAGATAGTCTAATCGTATTTAAAACAAAGACGAAATATGAACATTAAAAATAAAGATAAGAGATAGAAATACTGAAAATAGAAAAGATCAAGGCCAAAATGTTCCACCAAATATTAATGCCTAAAGGGTTCTTCAAGAAGCCTTTAATTATAGTTTCTGCGGCTTTGAATGGGAATATATAAAACGCGAAGGGCCTCTTTCGCATTCGATATCCATGGATAAGCTAACGCTCGGCTTAAAGTGGGAGGGAGGGATGGAAAGAAAAGAGGACAGGAGGCGAGTGGAGACGGGAACAGAGGAGAAAGCTAGGGTTTATCTAATCCCCAAAAATTTTAGGCATAACATAAAGGACGGAACTTAGGTGGGTGGGTGCCACCTCAGCTTCCAGGTAAGTAAAGGGAAAGAAAAAAAAAAAAAAGTATGGAGAGATAGGAACGAACCGGTGGGAATGCACACCTAGCTTGCATCCTAAGCTAAATCATCTCTCAGGAAGTCTTCATTCTTTTTTTTTTTTCACATTCTAGCTGATGTTTAAGCATCCATGAGTCTTCATTCCTTTTTTTCCCATGAGTCTTCATTCCTTTTTTCTTTATTCCTTTTTTCACATTCTAGCTGATGTTTAAGCATCCATGAGTGGTAGATGCAAAGCGTCCAAACAGCACTGGAAACAATTAATAACCAAGATATTCGATTCTGCAAGATGATAGCTCTCTCTTCAACCTCCAATTATGTTAAGCCCGGGTCCAGCAAGCTCACCTTTCTCGGAACCTGGGCCCCAGCTCAAGCGACGTGGGACGGGCATAGGACAGGGGGAGCGAAGGAAAATAAATAAATAAATATATATATATATATTATAACCAACCAGACAATTGAGCATAGATTTCACTGGAATTCCATGCTCGAACCTCCCAACTGTTATGCTTCCATCCCAAAGTCAAGCGGATGACCCTTTTGATTCGATTCAGATGCAGTGATTTTAGGAGCAGATCGGATAAGCATACATCACAGAACCAATTTTGTTGACGCCAAAGACCGACATTTGTGACGGACGCCACACGAGACAGAGTCAGGGCCACAGATACAGAGACCACAGTGAATATAAAATGTCGACATCATTATATGTGGGACAACGGAGAACTTCGAAGAAATTTACTTACCGTTCAATTCAAAGATGGTAATCCTATCAAGCGCACAAAATAGAAGAAAATAAATAATTCTTGTTTCACTGAAAAATATCTATATTTCGTTAAATTCTTTGTTCAGACCCAACTAATATAGCATAAGATGGCCGAAAGCCACTCAGATAGATTCGCCTACTTCATCAAAATACAAGTTACATATCTTTAAACACAGGCTGGAGTAATTGATGACCCTATGATCCAGTTTTGTCTAATGTTTCCTTGATGCTCTACCTGTTCATGGTGCGTGCATCCGCACACAGTAACAGCTTTTGGTATGTAATCCAAATCTCCTGAATGAACTGCAGGGGATCCAGTCAAGAAAAAACAAAGGCTCGGCGCAAACCTGCTATTGAATCTGTACATTGTCTGGAAGCTCACATTGTAACATCCTTACTATGAAATCCTTTTTAAGTCCCGCTTTCTTAGATGAATTATGTCTCTGTACTATCTGGTTACCCCTGAATGGGCTGCATCCATATCGTCTTCGTCGTCGTCATCCAATTCTAAATACAAATCCTGGTCCCTCTTTGGACGTTGCCTCAATCTTTGGAAAATTTCATCAAGGGACTCTGAAGAGGAGACACGAGAATGCAGAGTTTGATGAGCTTGACGCAATGGAAGAAATTTCCTTGCCTCTACATTGGCCTTTAAATTCTGGAAACCAGTCTTCATTGATGCCCATGTAGAGGCTAACCCTGTCGATGGACCCTTTGTTAAGCCATCAGACTGCTTCTCAGCGCCACCTGCATGAACCGATGATACTGAAGCTGGTGATGTGCCATTCTCTTTCGACAGTAATGACTGTCTGCCTTGCTGTTCTCTCATCATTGAATATTTGCTTGCAATGGTTTCATGGCTAGTACTAAATCTATGGCCCTCTTCTTTCAGAGGTTTTGTTCGACTCCCTTTTCCATTTCCCATGGATGAATTTGCCACTGGTCTCATCTCCACCGTGCTTTTATCCTGGACGGAATAATTGAACAATAGGGTTGAAAATAGAAACGCATGAAAGCAGAATTGCAAGTAAAACACAAGGTCTATTGGCATGAACAAGCAAATGTTCAGCATATGAGGTTTCTCTTGTTATCCAATCACCAATCTTTCCCCTTACCCAGCACCCCCCGGGGCAAAACAAAAGAAAAGAAAAGAAAAGAAAAGAAAAAAGGTTTAAAAACCAAAAAAAAAAGACTGATCATTCCTCAAGCATAAATCCCAATGTGAAAGAATAGGAAGATGTCTAGAATATGACCCATTCCACATTCCAAGAGGCAAATGGTCAGTGGAATGGAGTTGGCTGATTCTGACCTGAAGATGTTTATATTAATCTTTCATCTACGAAACCAACATGCTAAATACCTCGATTATATAACGTACTATACTGTAATATGATTGCAATGCAACCAAGGAGATGACATACCAGTGGAACAGTGGCAGATTCGACATCCATACTCGTACTGTTAAAATTTCTTGCTAAAGGTATAACTTGCTCGCCAACTTTACACCCTTGCTCGAGCCAAGACCTCTCTGCAGTGATATAACAAGCCCGCAAATATTAGTTTTCTATTTCTGTAGGTAAGTTTAAAATATAGGTAATTGTCTGCTGCAACCACCGTAATGCCTATGTTTACGCCAATGCCCCCATGGTGATATAGAAGACAATGAATATCAATTACCTATCAAGTTAAAAAAGACAGATGAAACATTCAGGTGCCCACCAACCTGCATAGGATTGTCAAGTGCTGGTCGTTCAGGCTGCAGAACAGGTTTTTAAGCCTGAATCTAGCCTGAACCCATACTCGAAAATCATACAAGCTCTTTGGCAGACCCAAAAAAGCCCATTTGTTGTGAGTGCAGCTAAACAGAATTCCCACAAATCAGCTTGCATGATTCAAAAACAGGAAAATTTAATATGTGGATCAAGCAGCCACAAGATCTATGCCTAAGCCTTCTTATTACAAAAGTGAATGAATTGTAGATTGATTTCAATTTATGGGTGTATAAAGCCAAAGCCTCACTTGCTAACTCCAATTAGGGGCAACAAAATTAAATGGGCTGGCTAAGAGCCCTACTTCATCAATGCATAGTATACAGTAGACGGATGCAAAACTAAACAGAGATAAAGAGTGGATGAAGTGGCAATTTGAAAAATGAAATCATATGAAGACATGAAAAATATATCTCACCTTTCTGAAGGATAATAATACCGGATGCATCAAATCCATCCATGTCTTCTTGCTCACTTTGGAACTTGAACCATTTCCAGCTTCCAAAATAGTCGATTATTCGGCCAAAGAAATTGCTCGCAACCAGCAGGGTGTAAATAACCATAATAAGAGGGTAGATTCTGTTAAACCCTCTTCCAAAAAAGGGCACGGCATCATCAATGTTTCCCATTCTCTGCATAATGGAATCAGAGGGTTATCACCTACTGCCGCATGATATCATGGGAAAACTTTTAAGAGATTCCTCAAACAATAAGATCATAACCTATATTTAATACAATGGTAAAGGCCAAAAATTATTTTTACATAAATTCTGTTTAAGTGAGCAATGACATATGAAGCAGAAATAAATGGAGAAGTCATCATACAGGGGAAAAAAAACTGTATCTGAATTCAAACTTGGATCAAAAGTTTGAACCTTTTCCCCTTATTTATGTTGCCACCTATTATTGAAGTAAACATGAAAGACAGTGTCGCCAAAGCTGTTAACGTCACTTTAACAGCTCTCCCTGAGCACCTAAAATAAACTTCTCCAATTTTAAAAATTAAACACATTGTTCAAGGTAATAAAAAATATTTAATTTAAGACAAAAAAATCAACTATTTAGGAGCTAACTTTTACTCAATAAAAGGATGTAAAGTTTTTTTTATCAACCCTAGTAGTAAGAGAAGAGAAGATAAATTTGTGCAAGAAGTTGGTGAAAAAAGATTCTGGAGAAACAGCTAAAGTTAAAAGAATACATACAAGAGAACATGTAAAGGTATCTAGTTTCACTATGCTCAATTAGGTTCGAGAATCTCTTTGAAGTGAAAGGAAGATCTGGATACTTTATCACACTAAGACATTAATAAGTATATTCCAGGAATTTTCTTGGATAAATTTATTTTAATTTTGTATGATAATTGATGCAACCCCAGATGGGGTGTCATGGTCTAGTTGTTGTTCAACTCATAACAGACATGTGAATCACAAAGAAACAATAAAGATACAGTCCAACTCAGCATTACTATCCACAAAAAAGAATGGCAAGACAAGTGCATATTTATTGAAAGCAGTCACCTTTTCAAAAATAGTTTTGGCACCACCAAGACGAATGAGATTAAGAAAATTGTAAGAAATGGGAGGTGCATATCGCGCCACCATCCTGGCAAAAATTAGAGTTAAACTTCAAAAGTTATTCTGTATAACTAATTTCCATACAGCTCAACAAACTAAATAAAAGAAATCAAGCCAGAAAGAAAAACTTACGAGCATATCATAAGCAAGCTAACCGAGCTTGTCTGTCTTGGAGTTAATGAATAGAACATTAGCATTCCAATCTTGAACAAGGAATAATATGTGCAAACACACATGTACATCAGTGGAACAAATGCTGCTATCTGCAAAGGATATTTGTAATTATTAAATTGCTGAAGCATAAATACACCTAGGAAAGTAAAAAGATGACAGGAAAAACTTAATAAGTAGAAACAACAAGACTGTTCGATGCCATGCAGACTTCTTGAACAGAAACACAAGGATGGATGAATGAATCATGCATCATGTACATTACAAAATATAAAGAGTAGGACTTGCATACAATCTGCGCATGCATTTGTACCTAGAAACAGAATAATCTTGCCAATGATTGAAGTATATAGACTGAACAAATAAGCATCGGAATGTGTTATATGGTTATTTCCATATTAGAAACCGTTACAGAATAATGTGTGGCTCTATTGATGCTCATATGGGGCAATGCTCCCCTTTACAACATCAATCATGTAAGAGCTAAACAATATCAGTGGATGACCATTATATTCTTTTTCTCATGGCTCTCTGCAATTGTGCCTTGATCCACTCCAGAAGACAATCATGAAAAGTTTTGAATCAACATCAGTCAGAAACCAAAAACCCTCAGTGGTTTTTGTTCCCGGTCTAACAAGGATTTAACATTGCTGGCAGATCCATGATCATCAAAGTATCCAATCAGCCATATCAATAGCCTATAAACCAGGTGACCACCTATGCATCTAGCAAAATCATCCAGTTCCCTTAGTTATAAATTATTAAAAACAAAGAGAGAGAAGGATGTCATCCACTCATCTTTGTTCTTTTAGCCTTTTTAAGAAACTGTTCATCTTTTTAACTGATTTACTTCATTTGTATCATTAGAGCTCCTATGATTTTTAATAAATAAGCATGTTATCATAAGAAAATGCTTGTTTTGTGTCATTACTCGTCATAGACAATTCAGATAACTTCGAGTACATTTTGAAACATTGAAAATTTATATAGAAATCATCAGTAAAATATAAAACTAACGACACCTGCCATTGTACTTTAAGTTCAAATGTGAAGACTGCTTATACTTTTGGGTCATCCAACTTTCTGGACGCTGCAATTCAGTCTTAGTCTTAAAAGAAAGACCTTCAATGGTGATATGTTTAGCACTTAGGCACAATTACTTCATGTTGCTTTTTTAAATGACACATGGATTCTAATTTGGAAGTGAGATATCCCAGATTGAACCCTAAAAAAAACCATGGTGCAACATGTGCACATGCATGACATGTATTCACATAAATTATATCACAATGGCTAAACATAAAGTAAATTGCTGCAGCCTAGACATCACCTACTTGTGCATCCAGATGTCCAAAAACCTTGGTCATCACTCACATTATTCTGGTTTAGGCAGTGGTTGCCTAGGCATTGTAATGCCCATCCAGCCCAGGTGGTCGGTCACCCAATGCCCAGGTGAGTGGTGACCGCCTATAACAAAAATGATAAGATAGGAGACCTACTGCAAAATCTAAAGAATTTGTTGGCTTGAAGTTTGGGGAGTGAGCAGCATCATTGAGCACTGTTTTACTTATTTCATTATCATTAGTCATTAAGGATACCATATTCTTGAGAAGTGGTCATACATGTCCCTCCCGCCATTCTTCCCTAGATGGTTCATATAGGATTAAGTACTTTCAAAGTCACCAAGTCTGGTGAACGGAGCTGATAGCTACAGAGCTCCCATGCTTGTGTGCAGTGAGACTTGATTAAGCTGCGCTCTTTAAAGAGTCATTCTGACTCATGTTCATTTTCTTCATTCTATTTTCACATATTTGGTCCCCTTGACATTTTTTTGCCTCTTGTTCCCTTCTCTTGGCTTAGATGCCTTATCTTGGCCACAGTCCTTGCCAAAATCCTGCAAATGCTCTTCTTGCAACTTCTAAACAATTGTTTGTAGATCCTACTTGTTCTACACCTTTCTTAAACAACTTTTCTTCAGTACCTTTGTCATTTTTCTTCCCTCTCAAGGTGTCAGAGTTTGTCCCTCTTCATGTTATCATTTTCTAAATGGTTCATGCTATACTTCAAATTCTCTTCTTAGCCATGAGCATAATAACCATCTCCACCACACCATTGAAAAAAAAAATCTCAAATTATTCTTGATTTTTTTTTTTCTGAAGCCACATGATTCTTGGTACACAACTTAATCAGGAATTATTCATTTATTCAAAACTACTTCAAGAGGCCATTACTAGTTACAAATTAATGACATAACATACCACTGCTAGTAAAGTTGGCTTTGTTGTTTAGTATTCTTGCCTCTCCATACTTGTTTTTATGTGAAAATATTTCAATAATCTTAATTCGTTATATTTGTTAATTTTTTTCTAATTCTTAGATATGTGAATTCTTTTCATAATTTTTGGTGAACTTTCATTTTCTGAAGTGCCAAAGCTGTGCATCTAACCAAGTTGTTCCCAAAAGCTGAACCTGTTACTATGGTAGTGAGTCTTGTTAGATCCTTCTTCCTTTCATCTTCTCATTCTTGGTCTTCAAATTACTTTTGGTGCTGTAGACTAAAGCTGATTATGGACAAGGTGACCCACCAGCCCAGCTTGAAATATTGTGGGCTTGAGCACTAAAATTATGTCCGTGGGGAAGGCCTGAACAAAAATAAGCCTGACCAAAACAATAGATTGGGCCTAAGAAAATTGAAAAGCAGTCTCACCCAGCCATATATATATATATATAATGATAAAATAAAAACAGGCAATGGTGTCATTTCAGTAATTTCGAAGACAGATGAGGGCGTTCGCATTTGAAAGGGCAAAGTGTGCATGATAGACATGCTGCACCTCATTTTCATTTCACAAGATCCAATACACATGAAGAGCCTTGAAGCTTAAGGCTAATTCATTTATTGGTCAAGGCATAATGTAAGATTTGTGCTTAAATTAAAGCCCTGAATGAGGGGTGAAAGGGCGCTCTGGCCTAGTGAGTGGACCTAGGATTGGCTCTTTGAGATCTAGGCCTAGTCAAACATACAGACCCAAAGCCCGGTGTCTAATCAGCTCTACTGCATGCCTACCATTATCCTGACTACCCATCTAGAAATCTCATTATGCTCACCCTAACTTCATGATGTGTCGCATTCACTGCATCCCCACCATGGCTATAGCATGTAAACTATAAGCAATTGGGTGAAGTGCTATAGCACCATCCACATACATCTGATTAGGAATAGTTAGTGTGGGAATCTCATGTGCGGTCCAAAGATCACGTCAGTTGCTGCATCTAATGTCTTCTAAGGGGGTATGCCCCATCTATGCTTCAACCTCCCCAAATTCTATGTAGATCTAATTAATTTGCAGATACACTCCCCTTGGGTGCAATCATGCCATCGTTCATTCTCATGACACCAGCTTTGGACAGTTCAAAACAAGGTTTAAATGCCTGTACTTGGGTCGTCTCAGTTTGAGGCAAGATCAGTGTGGTACTGGGACAGCCCAGAACAACAAGAATGCAGAGAAGGGGAAAAAAATGATGTCCTTGGTTACCAAGCCATCATGGTACAGCTGGACGGACTGGATTCTTAATCCTCATTCAAAAGATTTGAATGTTCCTTCCTGGCATCATCTGTTTAACAATCTCCCACCCTGCCATGATGCATACAGTATATCTGGTGAACTATTTGGCCAATGCTCTTGCTTCATGCCTTAAATGAATATATAGAATGTTGTTCGTCATGTCGAAGTATCATAACTAGTCATCTATTGAGTCGGCTAGTGAGCCTATTGAGTATATTGTGGCTACTGCCTTTCGAAGTCATTCTTATGTCTCCCCCAAGAATATATGATGTGCAGCAAAAGACGGCTATGAAGGTCATTAACACTCATCAATATCGAATACTTATACACCACTCCTTACCATGACAACCGAAATCTTTTCCAGATCATTAGCAATCTGACATTTCATGAATGATCAACGCTAACAATGATGAGAATTTCACTTAGAATCAAATAGACACACATTATACATTCTCTGTCATTTCGGCAATCTGTGGAGCGAATTCATGGTACCTAATTTGCCAGAGTTGCTGTTTATGCCAACTGAATTTTCTTTTTGGTGAATTATCACTACGTTTATTTTAATCATGCTAAAACGAGATGAACCCAACCTTGTAAGAATATTGCATGTAAGGCATCTGCCATATTCATCAACCATTTTGAACATTAAAACACTTTCAATCTCTTTCATTAAAGTAAATGAAAAGTTACCAACTGATTATTTCACCTCATTTAACTCATTAAGGATCAACACATACATAAATATAGGTGTGAAATATTGTGAACATGCTACTGCATGTGTCGACAGTAATGCTAGAACTCTCTCATAAAATGTAATCAAAAGAGCTTTTCCACAAAAAAACATAATTTTTTGGATTGAATTTATGAAATGGAACATATTCGTTCTCAATACTGCCAATCAGGGAAATAATCTTGGTGCAAAAATCAGACAGCCTACTAAAACATTCCTTGTATTTTCAGTGCAAATCAGTATAATCTTATAGCAAAACTATACAAAGCATGGTCCATGTATTTACCAAATATTTACCTGGACTAGGACTTCTTCCTTTCGCACAGCATGCACAAGAATAGAGAAAAGAGATAAATCAACCCCACTTGGCAACAAGGTGGCTTCAGCCAATAGAATAGCAGCCGACATGCAACCAAGAATCACAGCCAAGAGTTTCTTGAGTTGCTTTCTTAGTATACAACGCCACAAGAACTCTGCAAAAGCCACAAATAGTATCACTAATTGTTTTGCAGTCTCATGGAACTGATTTATCTTCATTCTCTATAGATATATCACACAATAAACATTCTCTGCTGATCATTCAACACACTGAAAAAGCTTTCCATAATCATGCATCACCAATTGAAGTATCAAGCATCAACAAAGCAAATTTGTAAATATCTCTTAAAGGACCAGAAGAATACCCATAATATCAAGAAACGGCCCTAGATTGCCTCTTCGACTTTCTCTAAAACTTGAAACATACTTCCTGCAACAGTTGGTAGCCAAAGAATTACATCAAATATGAGAATAATACCCAAGGCATCAAACAGAATTTTAGCATGCTGATATTTTTCATCATCTTCATAAAAAATAAAGGTCATTAAGGGTCTGTATTTCTATATCCATTATATCAGCAATATTGCATCATCATTCATTTGCTCGAATGCATGACAATCTACAAGGCAGGTGATTACATCATTTTATTAGATTTTCCCTTCCAGGTAAGGAAGTGAACAAATTGATGAACATGGTACGAAGTTTCATCCAAAACTCTAAGACCAAATCCAAAAGTTTCGGTTTCAGCCCAAACCTGATCTCTTTTGGATTTTCAGCACAAACTAAGGTTCAAACTTAACATATATAGCATTTTCATCTATTGCATTTTTTCAATTGTTCAGAAAGCATTTCATCTAAACTAAAACTGAAACTTTTCAAGACATCAAACTCAAAATGAGTTATAAGAAAACCTTTTGGCGTGGGTTTTGCTATCCTGAAGCCTAAATTTCATAGAAATTTCTAATATCATATATTGCATTGCTAATGATATAGCACATAAAAACACAATTTTTTTGGACATTCTATTTTCAAATATTCAATATGAAACTATGAAAACAATATATTAAAGTCCTAAGAAATATAATATATTCTGAAATAATATCATCACTTTTTCTTCATTTTTGATTGATGGTTGTTTTCCTTTACATTTTTCAATTGAAACAACCAAACTGAGATGAAACCACCAAAATTGCCAAAATTAAAATTCATGTGGTTCAACTAAAACTAAAACCAAGTTTTCAAAACCTAGGCATTGACTAGATCTCACTTATGAATAGGTAGACCTTAGCATATTTATATAAGACGCAAGTTACATTAACAAATGAAAGAGAATAAAGGAAGCCTTTGTTAATCCCTCACCCCCCCACCTGATGTGGTTGTGCTCCTACTGCCTCTTTTTTCTTAATCTTTTATAGACCTTTAAATCAACCCAATTTGGCCTAGTTGTTTATCTAGTTTGATAGTTTAGGACAAATTTAGACAAGTTGAAACTCAAGGAGCAACTACCAGAGTAAATACAGGTCACCATTGATGCTAAAATACCATTTACTTGAGGTGATTCTATGAGAAAGTTGAGATAGCACTTAAGGAGCAGATTTGTCATAGTTTGGCAAATTTTTGGCATGTCAATTTGATACAGGAGAGGAGATAGATGATATAATCTAAAAATAACAAGATTTTCCTATAGAAAGCATGGTTTCAAATCTTGATGAAATGTCTCATGGGACATTAGGATGGGTTATTATCCAAGTGTTAGGACGAGACCATTCCGCCATCATTCCAACTTCTCAATCAATGCATCCTGAGACACCTCCCATCCTAAGTATCAAGACGAAGTAAGACAGCAACATGTCCTGTTTCATGAAAAGATTGGGATAACCCCATTCCACAGAATTTAAAACTTGATGGTAAGTAATAAGACAATCCCTATTCCATTTCCAGGAGACTATTGGAGATGAGACATTAAACTTTAATTTTGATGAACCAAAAGAATGTTTTAATTTTATGAATAAAATTAAAACATGTAAAGAGATATACTTATTTTTTGTTGTATCCCTATAATATTTATATCCTAGCTTTTTTTAAGATTTGTCACGTAATGCATCCATATCATGTTGTATCTGCATCCCATATCTACAACCATGCACCACCACTTTCCCCTCTCAGCCACCCATTTCCTCCTATCATCCCTTTATTTCTCACCATCCTCCCCACTGTTTCTCATCACCTTCAAATTCGCTTGGACCATCCCCTCTTTACTTCCAACAAAGGAGGGTGAGGAGGAGGGGGGAGAGCAAAGTGTAAAGAATACGTAGATGGAGATAAATGGTGAATGAAGAGACAAGCATCCATCAAGGCTAGAGTGAGTGAGCAACTTTCCTTGACAACCAATCCACACACATTCAATGACTGAGAGGCTCATAGAATTTTTAGAAACTTCTATCAAAAGGAACTTCTGGTGCATAAATCACCAGAATGTTTGCAACAAAGTTTCTCAGTTTAGAGGGCTGGATGGAACAAAGGGAAAAAAAAAGGAAAGGGAAAAGGAAGAAGAAAAAGGTTCCAATATGCATATAACCTTTAAATGGAATCAGTGGTAACCTTGGGTTTAAAGAATATATGATTCAGAAGGATACATTCAGCTAGTTTTCTTAGTTCAGAAACGAGTAACAGTTATGACCATTTTATTAAGCATCATAGTTTAGCTCAAAGAGGAAAGGTGATAGCATAAGATCCACATGTCAAAACAAAAAATCAACAACAATGTGAAGACAGAGTAGCCAAATAGTGTTTATATAGAACAAAATACACAAAGTATGGAGTTTTAAATAAATTTGTACTTGAAGTTTGGATAGGGCCTTGTATTGGCATCCTATTTTTGGTGATGGCATAAGATCCAAAACAAAAAATCAACAATGTGAATATAGAGTAAATAGAGTTGTGCATAAGATCCAGATGTCAAAACAAAAAATCAACAATGTCAAGATAGAGTAGCCAAATAGTGTTTACATAGAATCCAATAGAGTTGCAAGTGAATTTGCACTTGAAATTTGGAGAGGAGCATATATTGGTATCCCATTTTTGCTCTCCCAATAGTCAAGAGAAAAATTCATAATGACATTGGTATGGAGAGTGCTAGATAATTTTGTTTACCAGGAAATTATATCACGTTTTGAAAAGCTTTAAGAGATTAGACTTGAGATGATATTTCAGACCAAGTACTTCATTGAGGTGGCTCGGTTAGACTATCAGATGCAATTCATCTACTAGGGTAAGTCTTTGTTGGAGGTTCACTCAATCGACATTCAAGAAACCTCGTAGTCGTTAAGTGTTGACAAAGGAGATAGAATTAAATTAGCTAGAGTGTATGAGCTGATTACTTTTCATACCAAAGAACAAAGACACAAAATGCACTCACATAACTAGGCTCAAACAAATCCAAAACCATTTATCAAGGAGTTAGGAGATTCTCAGATTTCAGTTTTCAGAGGTTTGTGTTCTCTCAACTAATTCTTTTACCATTATCTACCTGAATGAAACATAAAAAAACTAATTTTTCAAATCCTCTGGATCAATAAAAAAAAAAACTGATTGATTACTAGTTTATTAAGATTTGGATGTGTAGCAGAAAGGATAAGCAACAAATTGCAATGAATAATACATGAAGCACACCATCAAGAAAAGCAAGGAGAAGTATGAAAGATTTCTTTCTTTCAACATGGATATCTTTTATTTTGAATAGAGTATCACCAGAATGCATTCAAGAAGTTTCATGTAACCAACAGAGAAACTATACAATCATAACAAGAAGAACTGATAAGAACAAACCATCCATTTGAATCACGATGCTCATAATTTTTTATCGTATCTTCCAATTCAAGGGCTTCCATGACAAAAGTCATATATTCACTGCAGAAAGTAAAGGACAGTTAGGATGAGAAGTGAATAGAAATGAATTTTTCTATATTGAAGTTAAAATGTCAGATAAAGCCATTTTACACAATATCATGAAGGAAAAAATATCTGAGGGCTTCCTTCTAAGCTTATTCAGCACTTTCATAGATTAAGATCACTTGCAGATTCAATTACCTAACCATCTTTCATCGCTTTTCTATTGAATTGCAGTAGCCATCCAAAGATGAATGAGCAACTTAGAGCCATTTACAGATAATATGCACCAAAAAGATAGTAACTATACATAATTGAATGGACCTGCCTTTTGTATCTGTAATACTCTTCTCGAGCTATCCTTAGTTGACGTCTGAGTGCAGCCATCGTCTTATCATCAGTGTCATAATCCATATCGTTTTCTCCCAATCTACCTCCTGACGGCTTGAAAGATGGATCTTCCCGCAACTAAAAGAAGTAATATTAAGAAAAGCCGTGAACTAATTAAGTTGAATAAATACTTGGCTTTGGCAAATTTATAATCAAAATTTTTAATATTGGACCACGGAGCAGGAGTACCATTTGATGCAACATGCTATCGATAACATCCATGTAGGGCCTTAAAGGGTCGCGCTTTGACATCTGATTGGATGTGGCTTGTGCAACCTAAAACACAATATAATACTTAATACTTGTTGCAAATGATAACAAAAGTTTATAACATTATACAATCAACAGACAAGGTGCATCTCAATTAGCATATTGCAAAGGAATATTAATTATGGAATTCATAATGGAAGACCAGAGACATGACAAGAAAACAAGACCAACTAGTACAGATTATGTATGGCAGAAAGAATATACTGATGCTCAAATAGTTGATCAGTCAAAACAACTAATAATCACACCAGCTCAATCAGTTGTTATAGAGTCGATTCAGTGTACCAATACTATGCATGCCCCTTGTACCAAGAATCAGTTCAATAACAATACAGTATGAGGCACCACACATTAGTACAGCGAACCTAGGCATGCAATAATTTTCAATTAATAGCACCTAATTATTTCCATGAAATTAAAAGAAAAATTAATTAGGCCATTGATAACCAAGATATCTTGCATTATGACAAGGTTTGATGCAAACAATGATATGGTAAAAGAGTTTCTAAATACCCACAAAAATAGTCATTATCACCTGTAGAATTTGATAAGAGATTATATTTACCACAATTGCATTGGAAAATTCTTGATGAGCATCATCAAGCTTGACAGCCATTTTCGCAACCCTATGAGAGAGAACTTTTTGGCGGTTATTCCAATCTGCATTTCTCCAAATGCTCTTAGGAATTTCGCTCAAACCAAAACCAAGAAGAAATGCACCTGTCACCAGCCCAAAGGTATTTGAGCAAGCCATGGCTAAGCCCACAATACCTCCACTCCTGTTGATAAATAAATCAAGGTACAGATCAATATAGTGGAAATTATTCACATGTTAGGGTGAACAAAGAAATCCACCCAAAACAATAACAATAATTAAACAAAGTGGTACAAATATGTTGAATTAAATAAAAATATCACACTAAATAGTAAAAAAAACTAATAAGCTTATGCTAATCAGCATATCTTATAATACTTGATATTGCATTTTCAGAAACTTTTACCACAAGCTAATAGAAAAAATGACAATATCTTAACTCTCCTCAAACCAAACTAATCAACGATTGTTGAGTTACATCCACATCTTTCTTCAATTTTATCAAATCATCTTCTTTCCAGCTACCACATATTTTTAGGCAACGAAAAAAGATTTGTTGTGTATGAACCAATAAAATATTTGCTAAGATAGGCATGCAACAAAAAAAATGACAAGGCTACCCTCAATTGCTTTTTTGCAAAAAGCAGATATATTTTGAAAAAGAAAATAAAAAATTTACTCTTTCAAGCAAGGTCTGGCATACCGACCCATATTGATTGTATGGTACGTTACCAATGAGATACTAGTGCGGTACTAAGCTTTGATTCGATATGAACAAAACTGGTCGGAACCGAGCTAAACCACCCTATACTGCCCGGTATCGAGTAGTATAAAAGTGAGAAAAAAAATGGGTACCCTATCCCAATATGGGGTGTGAACCGATTCGTACCACACCAAATTGAAAACGATATGGGTCTCGATACCAATTTTTTTGGACCTTGCTTTCAAGTAATACGTTAAATTGTATGAGAGAGTAGAAACAGGTAATGATGTGAAAAACAAAAGAAACCTTTAATCTTACATATTTGCACCAAGCCTAGCAATAACATAATGACATAATCCGTGCACTAAAATGGTATAATAGCACGAGCTAAAGTGGCCAATAAATGGACAGATAGTAGTTCGATAAGAGTAAGAGACAAACCATTTCCTATGCATTATAATAAGCAGAATGAGACCAAAAAGGCCAATAGATCCCACAATTATATAAAAGAGCAAGTTCATTCGAACGCTTGTTTTTAGTCTCTCTTTCACTGTGAAATCTCCAGCATCTTCATAACCTTGAATGGTTGGAACCACAGCCCTGCTTAGAGAGAAAATAACATGAGAATGAATGAATAATTAGTAACAAAAAAGATTACATACATAAATAACTACTAAAGAGACTTATCTTTAGAGACCAAAAAAAATCAAATAATGATCTAAAAATTGCATGCTCTACATGGAAATGCCACTTAAACGCAACTGATCTGACAAATATTGTTCAAATACAAACTAAGAACTTAATTGGTAAACGTTTAGAGGCATGGTGGCAATAATGAACTGAAACATGTCACAAACTTCTTGTAGGGCAATTATAATATCTATAATATATATTATGAAGTCAAAACATAAATAATTATTTGCAGAATCTGAATCATTATTAGCTATACAAGAATCGTTAGCATCATAATTTAATTATATCTATATAATAAAAAAAGAAGTACCTATTAGATATATTAACATAATAAAAGATATATATAATGGGGCAGTTACTAATATAAGAACTATTGGTAGTAATACTAGCGAATTTTTTATTACAGTAGGCTTACATTAGGAATCTATTTTTAGTCCCTATCCTTTTACTTTAGTTATAAATGAGCTTACTAGACATATTCAGTATGATATACCATGATGCATGTTATTTGCAAATGATATAATACTAGTAAATGAAACTATGGCTGAATTAATTGCAAGTTAGAAATATAACGAAATGCATTAGAATCTAAAGGTTTTAGGTTAAGTAGGATAAAGACAGAATATATGAAATGCAATTTTAGTACATTAGAGATGAAGATAAATGTAGAGTATAAATTGAGGACCATGAAGTTACTAAAAATGATCATTTTCAATATTTAGGATCGATTATTCATAAAGAATGAGAGATTGAAGATGATATTGTCTATAGGATTAAAGCATGTTGGATAAAATGAAGAAGTGCAATCGAAATGTTATGTGATCATAGAGTACCTGCCAAGTTGAATGAAAAGTTTTATAGGACAGCTATAAGACCATCTATGCCTTATGGCATGTAATATAGGGCAGTTAGAAAAATACACGTATATAAGATAAATGTGGCGAAAATAAGAATGTTAAGATGGATGTGTGGTAATACAAGATAGAATAAGAAATGAAACCATTCGTAAAAAAGTAAAGGTAGCTCCAATTGAAGATAAATTAAGGGAAGGACGACTTATATGATTTGAACATGTGCAACATAAACCTAGAGATGCACTTGTGCGGAAGAATGACTTGATACATGTAAAGGAAAAAAGAAATAGAGGTAGATCGAAAATCATATGGAAGAAAGTGATAAAGAAAGATTTAGAATTTTTGCATCCTTACCAAAAATATGACTCGAAATATAAGCTGAATGGATAAAAAGGATTCATGTAGCTGATCCCAACTAGTTTAGGATTAAAGCTTTATTGTTGTTGTTGTATCATAGACATATTCAAAATATTGATAAAATTTTAGAACCTTGAAGCAGTAATAAAAGTTAAATAGTAGTCATTATCGTAATATTATGTCGCCATTGTGGTTTTATTGCATCTATAACAGCAATGATGAGTGTGCACAACCAGCCAGCTGATACTGAAACAGATGCATGCACAAAGGGACACCGACCCTACCCCCTTTGCATTCTTCTTCCATTTTATTTCTTTCCTTTCAACTTTTGGCTAGCTCTTTTGAGCCTGAGACTTGTTCTTTTCCTCTAGAATGTCGTCACAATCCCGTCATGCAGGTTTTCTGCACCTTATCTGGATGTTTTCATATTTTATATGAAAATACATAACATACTAGTAGATAGGCCTTTAGAGGACCGATATACATCACCAGGTGTCGGTACAATATTGTTCCGATATTGCACCTCGATCCTGAAACCTTTCTTGTATAGTGTATGTATTAAAGAAGGAGAAGATTACTTAACAATTGAAACCAATATTGATTATATTAATCAATATAAAAGGTAATGTCTACAAAACAAATATCAAGAACCCTATCAATAAATTACTAATTCGGTATGGTACTTCAGTATAATATATTGGTATGGTATGTCGGTGTGGTACAGTACATCAATACACTAAGTACGGTAAAACATGGTGCACACCCCATACCAAGACAAACTTTCATTATTTTTTTCACAACCCTAGCCATACTACCGCCCAAAACCAGTGTACGGAGTGGTTTCACTCAGTTCGAACTAGTATGGACTGATTCAGCTCATATATTGAACCAAACTTTAGTTCTATACCCATACCTTACCAATACGAGATGTCGGTAAGGGTGGTATGTGTCAATATGGTAGACCTTGGCAAAAGGTATAATTGTATAAAACATTTTAGAACTTTATTAAAAAACCTTCATTGTTGGTGATGCTTTGAAATTTTATAACAATATTTTATCAATAGTGAATATGACTAGTCATCATGATTATCCGTGCTATACTGTTACAAAGAGTCATATGCTCTATTGGACATGGTCCACTTTCTTTAAGATATCCCCCCTTATGATTACTTTAAAAAAAATACCATGGTGTCACCTTTGTAATGGCATCAATACTTCATAAAATAAAATTTTCAATATCCTAATCCTCAGCCTTGAAACACAACTGACAATAGACGAATCCAGTCACAACCCATCTTTGCCTTCTGATACTTCCATGGTTGATGGTATGCCAATGTCATCTCCATGAATATTTCTTAAAATAAAATTTTTAACACTCTTAACCTGGGACTGTAGAACATTATTCATGATATAGGCATCCTTGTCCATAGCTGCAATCCATATTTACCCTCTAATACTTCCCATGGCTGATCAACCACCCTCTGTGCAATGCTCCTTAATCTCTCAAACCTCATCTACCACTCCCTCTCCATTTACCTTCTCCACTCCTCCCAACTCACTAACCCTATAAGGCTATAACCCTATCCCTCCTCTCTACCATGGTACCACCCTTCAACCTTACCCAACAAATTGGCATGCATGCAACCTACAAACGTTACTCAGCCTCCAAACCTTGGAGATGGACATGGAATGAAAGATCTAGGATATCACAATATAATGTATTACTTCATCGACTATGAAACAACACTAATTGTCTAGAATCATTAGTTTTCAAGATTACCAATGATATGAGCAAAACATAAGTTGTAATTATTGACAGACAGTAAGAGGGAAATATTTGTGAATCCACATTCCTCTTTTCATAAGCAATTCTAAGTTAAAATATGTGATATCTCCACATGCAATGTATGCCATAGGAAGGCCGACGCCATACTTTAGAGTGCTAGAGTGTTTATAAGATTTGCCCTTAAATCAGTTACACAGCTAGATTATTCGATTACATAGGATAATTAACAATTACTTAGTGAAACACCTCAAACTTTTTCAGCATTATGTACTATTAATGAATTATTAATTTTTGAAACTAATACAAAATCAAGATTCAAGAGTCTCTAATATTCACCATGTTGGATGACCTTTGAAGTCAAAAGCAGGAATGGATGCAGATACAAGAAAAATTGCTGAACATGATGATGTTATCTATTCTCTTCTGTGACAATTACTTGAGAAAAATGGTTTTGATAAGTCCTTCCTTTGAACCACTTTCATCAAATCTTCAACATTATTGAGATACACCAGAATATTTATTAGTTATTGCAGCTCAACTTATCCAAAGAGAACTAGATAGGAAAAGTAGCAGCACAAATATCAGAAAGAATTATGTACTAAGTACAAATATTTAAGATTATTTCCATAAGAATAATAAATTTTGCTAAAAGACACATCAAATTCCAATATATAAAAATTAACTACAAATATTTAAGATTATTTCCATAAAAATAATGACTTTTGTAAAACAAAACATATATGAAATTCCATTGTACAAAAATTGGGTAAATAACTCCTGACATTTTACACTCTAGACAGCCGTTCCACTTTGATTGAAGATCTTAGCATGTAGAATATGTTTTAATACTAGGACTCATTAACATTACCATGTTAGCAAAAATGTGCTCCAATATGACCAACTCCAGAAGAAAGCAATGCCGCCCTGCTGTTGTCCTATTATTGTCTGCATGAGAAACAATGATATATTATATAATCAGAATATTAAGGTTACATGCATTAAAGATAATAATCAAGAAGTTTTAGTTAAGAAGAACGAGAACAAAGAAAGATGGAGAAGCTATTTTAATAAATTATTAAATAAAAATCATATAGATAATTTAAGATGCCTTACTAATTTCATTAAGGATACAGTTATGGTGTATACTAATAAAATTAGGATATTTAAGGTAAAAGAGACTATGAAAAAGATAAAAATGAAAAAAGTTATGAAACCTAATAAGTCTCCTATTAAGGTTTGGAAATGTTTAAATGATGCTAGATTTTAGAAACTAAAAGATGCCTCATAAATGGAGGAAGAGCACTATAGTATCAATTTATAAAAATAAACGAGATATTCAAAACTGCTCTAACAATCATGATATCAAGCTCATGAGCCATTTATGAAACTTTAAAAAAGAGTAATTAAATATAGATTGAAATGTACTACAAAGATATTAGAAAATCCATTTAATTTTATGCCAAGAAGGTCGACTATATAAGTTATTTTTCTACTTAGGAGATTGATGAAGAAATATAGAGAAAAGAGACAAGATTTTCACATTATTTTTATTAATTTAGAGAAAGCATATGATAGGTCTTTAGAAAAATTTTATGATGAATGCTAAAAAAGAAAGGAGTATCCATTAGATATATTAACATAATAAAAGATATGTATGATGGAGCAATTACTAGTATTAAAACCAGTGATGATAATACTAATGAATTTCTTATTATATTATATTTACATCAGGGATCTACTTTTAATTCCTATATTTTAGCTTTACTTATAAATGAGCTTGCTAGATATATTTAGAATGATATTTCATAGTGCATATTATTTGCAAATGATATAATACTAATAGATGAAACTACAACTAGAATTAATCAGAAGATAGAACTATGAAGAAATGCATTAAAATCTAAACATTTTAGGTTTAGTATAAAAACAGAATACATGAAATATATTACTAAAATTAGAAATAGAGATTAATGTAGAATAAAAATTGAGGACTATAAAGCCTTTAAAAATGATCATTTTTAATATATAGAATCGATTATTCATAAGAAATATAAGATTGAGAATGATGTTATCCATAAGATTAAAGCAGAATGGATAAAATGAAAAATTGTAACTAAAATATTATGTGATGGCAAAATACCTACTAAATTGAAGGAAAGATTTTATAGGATAATTATAAGATCAATTATGCTTTATGGCATGGAATGCTAGGAAGTTAAAAAAATACATGGACACAATATGAATGTAGCTAAAATGAGAATATTGAGATGAATGTGTGGTAAAGAAAAGATAGAATAAGAAATAAAATCATTCATAAAAAAATAAAAGTAGCACCAATCGAGGACAAATTAAAAGAAAGACGATTTAGATAGTTTGGACATATACAATATATAACAACAAATGCAATTGGGCAAAGGAATGACTTAATACATATATAAGGAAAAAAAGGTAAAGATAGACTGAAAATTATATGGGACAAAGTAATAAAGAAAGATTTACGATTTCTGTATCTTACAAAAAAAATGACTCAAAACTGAGATGAATGAAAAAAAAGGATTCATATAGCCGACCTCAATTAGTTTGGGATCAAGGTTTTGTTGTTGTTGTTGTATATTTTGGGAGGAAAGGGATGGACTATATTTGGAAGGGGAACTATATTTGGCAATATAATATAATATGAATGAGCAAAAAACCTAAAAAAGGCAACCAACTAATAACAAAGTGGCAAAAAAAAGTTGGAAAATGAAACATACAAGAGAATCAAAACCTAATCCTCCATCACACTTCCAACCCTGACAAAGTGAAGGACATAAATGGCACCCGGATGCATGAGGCCCTCGTTATTGCAGGGCCTAAGGAGAGTCAAATGTATTTACTCTTATCTTTATATGTGGAGAGGTTGTTTCCATATTTCAAACTCATGACCTCCTAGTCACAATGGAATAATCTTACCATTGTACCAAAGCTCAACAACATGGTGAAGGACATCAAACTTTAAAAACCTAAATTGCATCAACAAGAGTCTATTAGTCTTGTTTTATCCCAATAGTATCCATTTAAAACACTTCTCCTAAAATATGCCTCTTCTACACCACCCACCAAATTACAGAATCAAAAATGCAATTCATCCTATCTTCATTTAATAAAATATCATTCCAGCTCATCAAGAAGTTGGTAATTTTTTCTTTTATCCTCAAGAAAATACCATAAGCTCTGCAAACTTTCCAACACCCACCTACTCAACATTGAATTTGCATCCCTTTGCAGATGGCAACAGGTGCATGATTTCTTCAATAATTTAAAATGCATGTATAGTATCTGGAAGAAAATGTGGAGATAGTTGGATAGCATGACTATTTGAAGGGTGCATAATTTTTGTCCCAAATGATTACCTGAAGCTATTCATTTTAGGTTTCTTATGCTTAATCTCAAAAGACAATTTCATGGAAATAGGAGTGATAGTCTTTTAAGAATGGATTTTATATAAATTTACTAGTTGAGAGAAGATGATCATCCAACATATCCCCCTTACTAGAAAAGTTGCGAGTGCTTTCAAGCAACATGACATTAGTGATCACATATTGCTTGTTCTGTGGAGGACTGAAAACTAACACACCTTTTAAAACCAAAGTGCCCATAGAATATATACCTAATGGCACAAGAAGATAATTTTTGAATATTTGATCCAGACAATGAGTAAAACTATTTCAATCAAATACTCATCAATTAGAAAATGAGCATTTGGAAGAAAATGGAAAGAGGAGAATTTTTCTTTATGAGAGAGTAGATAAAGGCATTTAAATTATTCGTTGACCCCGATTAACAAGCCTTGTCTTGTCTGTATGAGTTTCTTTTTCAGGTCTTTAAGATTTTGTGTTACTCTAAAACAACATCAAACCTCTAGATTTGCTCCACCCTCTTGACCAAGGCATTTGTGGACAAGAAAAGAGCATTTTTTCAAGACCTCCATAATTAAAAATCTGCCAATAACATGAACAGAGAATATTCTTCTTTGTTTAGTTAATGAAGCTACCACACATCATATTTTCAAATAATATCTAGAAATGATATTTCAAGTAGCAAATCTTATAGGCATAAGGTATTAACCACAAATACAAGGTACAGATGAAGGAACACATGTAAAAACCCCTTCCTTCAATTTTATCCTTGCAAGCCTTTCTCCTTACAAGTTCTTTATCTATAATTTATTCTTCTTAGCTAGGCTAAGATCTCATATGATCAAAGATTCTCCTTATAAAGATTGCACTTTTTCAGTGCGGTCCATAACTCCATGGCAGGATAAAATACTCCATACATGTTTCTAGAAAATTTCCATATCTAACATAGTCTCTCGTGCTACCACTCGATGACCAGACATTCTCATCAACAACCTTCCATATTTTCATTCAATTAGAAAGATTCCACTACTTATAGCACCAACCAGGTCTCACCATCAATCTCAGATATTCTCATCAACGATTTCATGTTCTTCTTCTAACCAAATGGAACACATCAACAAGAGATCAAATTCAATATTTTATAAATGCATTAAAAAAGGAAATCAAGCGCTTGGATTGGTAAAAATGATCCGGAAAATCTCGAAACAATTACGTGAACAATTACCAATTCCAACACACCGTCCACCCATCAAATCCAAGCCTTTTGACATCTTCTCCTTAAAATAGCACAAGATCCAAAATTACTGGCATCAAAAGAAGAAATCTCTGCAGAAATCATCCCGATAATCACAATCCCCGGATCGCCCCACCCCATCAAATACCAAACCAATCGTCGAAAAAAAGAGAGAGAGATCCACCAACAACAACAAAATGATCCACCAAAACTGGACAGAGAAGAAGAAAGATCTCACCGTCCAGATGTCAGCGGGGACGAGAATAATGATGGAGAGGGAGCAGAACCAGGCGTATCCGACAGTAAAGAGCACGTATCTTGGCACGCCCGGCCCGGCGAAGTACCGCAGCGTGACCGTCACCATCCCGAGGGTGAGGGGAAGCGAGATCAGATAAAAAACCCACATCTCTGCTCCTCTCTCTCGACTTCTCCCGGTTCTAATTCTTCTCCTCCTTCTCCTCCCCTTCTTGGCGGCGGAGCATCGAGGGTGGAACCGGTCAAAGAGGAGCGGATCCGCCGAAAGAAGAGATTGGCTTCGCCGAAGGGAAGAGCCTGGGAGGAGAGGAAAGGGGAAAGGGTAATAGAAATTAATCCGTTATTTGGGGGTGCGCCAACGCGGGTCGACGGTGACGCCGTTCGACAGGTAAAGGGCACCCAAGGCTAAGAGCTGCCCATGGAAAGGGGCCGGAGGTCACCGGGCTGACTCGTCGGATGGCTGGCGGGCTGGATCGCAAAATTAGACTGCCGCCTCTGTTTCTGGCTACCATATACTGTTTATTTGAAACGTTCTTGGTGAACCAATGCAATGAGATAAATTAAAGGGAAAACTGGCTTGACTTTTAATGTCCCTTTTTTCTTATCTACTAATCCTTCTTTTTTATTGTTATTTAAAATAACTTTCAATTATTACCCTTTTTTTTTTTTTAAATAGATCTATGCTTTGATTTATACACAAATATTCATATTGCAAGTGGTTTCTTAATTTTCATAAGAATTTATCAAAATTAAATCAAACCCATGGTCACAATCTTTATGATGGGTCCCACACAGTGAATCCTTTAAGGATTTGTGTGATTTTATACCTTAGACAAATTTTCTGCTTTGAATCAAGAGTGTAACTAAAACTTTTTTATTTTAAGTTATTTTGTTACTGTTAAAAACATTCATCGTAAGAATGAAAGAAGATATTCTTCCATCTTTATGCTTTAGCATAATCACTAAATCAACTCCATTCCTACCCCATTAAATCTCTTTCATATGATATCCAGTTGCTAATATTTAGTATCCACCTTTATAACCTAATTATGAGTTTAAACCCTTTACCTCTCAATAATTTAAGAACTCCATTCCTAAATAAATCCTTAGCTAATTGATCTATCAAAATCTTTTATGACTTCACATATTTCAAAAAAATTGCATTATTCTTTTTGTATTATCTTGGATATTTATTATAGAGCCAAATATATTGATTTATCTTTTTATTGGTGCTCTTTTGTTTTATCAATTCTAACACTTTATTATCACAATTGATTAATAAGAATATATTTGACTTTATCACATCACAGATCTAATATAAGATTTTTAATCCTTTCTATCACTGTATTAATTATATCTAAAATAATCAACACAACCTTCACAGTACTCTAAGATATGATAATTCGTTTGAAGGATCCTCAAGCCATAGCAGCACCATCGAAAGGAAATAAATAACTAGTAGTTGATTTAAGGTTTAGAAAAATATTTATCTAGTGTGCATCAATGTCACCCTCAATCACATCTAGAGCGTAAATAAGAATGATCAAGGATTCTCTTAAGATATTGGAATACCCTTTTTAAATCAATTCAACAGGATTAATTTGGATTCTAGATATAACTATATAATCTTTCTATTGTATAGCTAATATCACGCGTTATTCTGTTTGCTACATATAGAAAAAATTCAATGATCTAAAAATATCTTAATTAATTAGAAAGTTTTTGGATGACATTGAGATCAAAATGAGCCAAAATTAGCTTTCTATCAAAATATCTGAATTTTTAAATCATTTTTTCAATGAAATGAGAAAAAGAGCTAGTTATCCCTTTAGAAAATTTATTCAACTTTATCCCTAGAATTATACCAGTTTTACATAGGTTTTTTATATCAAATTTATTAAATAGAAAAAAAAAAAACTTAGATATACTATCAAGTGTTATTCCAAAGATTAGGATATCATCGATTTATAAGTAAAGGATTGCATAATCATCATCAATAGCTCTGGAATAAATACTTGATTAGTAATTACAAAACCTATCAAATTTCTCATACCATTATTGAGGTGCTTATTTTTAATCATATAAGGACTTAACAAGCCTATATGCCTTATTTTTTTGGTCTCTTCATAACATAAATTATAGACTATTCTATGTATCTCTTTTTCGAGATCTTCATGTAGAAATATAGTTTTTACATCTATTTAATGAATAATTAATTTATAGATAATGGTAATAATAGAAAGAGTTGTAAGAGTCATAATTCTAACCAGAGGTAAATAGGTATTAAAATAATATATGCCATTTTGGTTGTAGCCCTTAGCTATTATTCTATCATGCATTATATTTTACTATAGATCCATCAAGTTGAAATTTTCTTTTGAATAATCACTTACAATATAATGGTTTAATACCTTGAGGAAGGAAAGTCAAGGTTCAAGTTTAATTTGAGATGATTGAGCTAAGCTTAAAATTGATAGCTTCCTTTTAGAAAGGAGCATCAAGTGATAACATCACCTTAGAGTAGGCGGAAAGTTCACTCTTTAGCAAGGAAAGTAAAGAATTATTCATCAAGATATTTTTCTTTCTTATATTTATTCATCTGCTAAGTTTCATGACTAGGTTTAAATCTCTTTCTTTTTTCAATTCATAGAGAGGCTCAGAATCATTAAGGGTTAGATAATGGTTTAGATGAGATTTGACTAGGGACTTTGTTTTTAAAAGAAAAGATATTTTACAAGTAAGTAGTAACTTTAACTTCAATAAGAGTGTTGCTAGAGATATTAGTTATTTCAAAATTTATCACTAAAAATCTATTGATATTACTATTTAAGGGATATTATTCATCTATTATTTTGGAACCTAGTTTCTTTCATTTAGGTTCAAGTGTTCTTGCCCTAACTAGGCATCCTCATACTTTAAAGTATTGTAATTTTAAATTTTTACCTTCTAAAGATTAAAAAGTGTCTTAAAACTATCTTTAAAAGGTACCCTATTTAAGATATAACAAATTACTGATAAGGCTTCCATTCACAAGTTCTTAAGTGCATCTAAGCTGATTAATACTAACTTAACCATATTTATAAGAATTTAACTTTTCATTCAACTATATCGTTAGAGTTACTTCATGAATAATCCCTTACTCTTAGCAAAATAGAACCATCTCATTTGAAATATATTCTTTACCATAATTAAACTTGAGTTTTTTAAGGTCTTCTTTTTTTTTCATTTGAGTTCACGCTTCAACCTTAAAAATGTTAAATCCATCTTGGATTTTATCTTTAGTTTTTGTTGACTTCACATTCATTTTGATGATTACAAAATAATTAAGTAAGTTACTAAAGAGTTTGGTGAAGAGCCACAATGCAATGCAAGCATACATGAGTCATCGAGATAAAAAAAGATGGAATCCAGGCTCCTAAAAATGATTATGGTTCAAGAAAGAAAGTTTTGTAGAAGAACATGATCAAAAAAGAATGTTTCAAGCTTCAATTAAGTGAAATACAGATGGTTGGGAGGATGTTCTATCAATGACATGAGAGCTAGCATACTTATTTTCATCAAAACAATAAGTTTTGTTGGCTTTGGATTGAGTTTTTAAGTTATGGAGCCATTAGTCAACTCTCATGCTAGCTACTGTTACATAAAATTGAAAGAACAGAAAGTTTGAAGCCATTAGTCGACTCTCATGCCAGCTACTGTTGCGCAAAATAGAGAAAACAGTGAGTTTGAAGCCATTAGCCGACTCCCATACTAGCTAACAAGCCAAAACTGTGCCACAGAAATTTTTATAGAAGTCTGAAATGAAGTAGTCAGCATGTTAGCCGATTACTGTGGCCTAAACAGTGAAGTTTCCAAGGTTAGTCGACATAGTAGCCGACTACTATGGTTTGGACAGTGAAAACTCCCAGATTAGTCGACTACCATGCCGACTAACTGTTGGAATAGCACAGTAACGACTAGTTCTGACACTCCAAACGGTCAAAAATGGCTAGTTTCACGTTTCAATCCCTTAATGGACTATAAATACACGTAAATGGGATGAATTAGCAAGAGATTCGGAGTATTTTTGAAGGATTATAAGTGAAAAAAAGAGTGAAAAATCAAGAGAAAAATTCAGCCTTCTTTCATTTAAAGAGCAACTGTGTAGCCAAGCATTGAAGGCTATTAAAGCTAGTTCAAGGGTCCATCCAACAACTCAAGAAGCTTCTTCAAGTGCCCATAACTCCAGCATTTAAAGAAGAGAAGCTCATTTAAAGATGAGGCCTTCAAAATTTGTAAAGTGTTATTATTGTTTCATTTGCTCTTATAGGAGCTGTTCCTTCTGCATCTTGGATTCCTTGTATGCTTTTTTGAGTTTCAATTTGGTTAAAACTTGTATAGAGTGTGCTAAACCCAAAATTGGTAACTTGTAAGGCTTTCTTGTGCTTAGTAAATAAGAAGCTAGTTGGGATAGCTAGGGTAAGGCTCCCTTGTGCCTGATAAACAAGAAGCTAGCTGAGTTAGCTAGGTTCGTAATCGTTTGTGAAACGATTAGTAGAGAAAATTTTCAAAGGATTTTTGGGGAGTAGACGTAGGTGTATGGATTGGCACCGAACTACTATAAATCTCTATGTTTGTATGAGATTATTATTTTTGTGGTTATTTGTTCTTTCATTCATCATTCTACACTTACACAGATTTAGTTGTTTTAAAATATTGCACATTCTTGTTAAAATTTTTCAAAGAGCCCAATTAACTCCCCCTAGATTGCTTAGTTGGGCAACAGTTTTGATCAAATACACATAACAATATTAAGAGAATTATCTATAAACATTACCAAGTAACAATTACCTCTCCAAATTGATGACTTTGTAAAGTCGCACACATCCTTATGAATAAAATAGATTTATACCCCTATGAAGTGATTTAAAATGTTTGTAGGTACTCTTGGCTTGAATGTACATTTCACATTTAAAGTTTTTATTAAAATTTACTTTACAAATTGATTTAAATAAGTTATGTAATAAATTCAATCAAAGTTTACATGACCTGCTCTACCATACCAGTTATTAGAAGACTCAACTTTTAAGATAATAAAAAGATTTTTATTGATGATCTCACAAATTACACTTAGTTTGAAAAAGCCTTTAGATATAATGCCTTCTCTATGATTTTTTATTATGAGTGATTATGATTTTATTGAATTTTAAAATAATTTTATATCCTCTAGATATAAAAAGGAATCTAGTAATCAGGTATCCTTTAATGTTGAGGATGTATGATACTTTATGAACTATCAAAGTCTCTTCGACTGTCATCTTTAAATCCACTTGATCTTTTCCTAGCACATGTACTACTAAATTATTTTTAAGTATTACACCTCCTTCTTTTAATTTCTAAGAAGAGAAGAATTAGAAGCGATTAAAATAGATAAAAACATGAGCTCTAAAATTGAGCCATCAATCACAAGATGAATGAATGAAGTTTATTAATAGTTTCTGAACATCCAATACAAATGAAGGTCCGACACTATCTTCAATAATATTCACTTGATGGTAGTTCTCTACCACATGACTTGTTAGCTTTCATATAAAGCAATAGGTCTTGTTTTAGTTCATCTTTAACTTTTAGTCAATCGAGTTTAGTTAGTTCAATTTGGATTTAAAAAATGTTTGGAAGAAGGGTTTTGGTACATCCAATTTTGAAAGCTCTACTTTTTTGAAGTTCTTCTCCTAAGATTTGAATTGATTCATATTAGATGGCTTAGGTGTGGTGAAATTGATTTTAGGTTTTATACTTAAGTTTAAATCAGTGCTCTTCTTCAATTCTAATGAAGTTAATGACCTTTGTCAAAATTAAGTCATCTTACTTATGATTTAACTCTCATGAGAAATTCAATTAAGATGGAAGAAAAGAGCCAATTAAAGCTTCAATGTTATAGCTCTTAGAAAATTTGCATTCGATCAGCATAGTAATTCTAAGGTCTTAGAACACATAATCCAAATACTGATGGGTTTGAATTCCACCATAGTATATTTTTTGAACTTGGATATGGTGAATCGACAAGGTTAGCATCATCGATTTCATACTTCACCTTAAGGGCATCCTATAATTTCTTAGCTATTTTACTGGAATGATATATATTATAAAGAGAATCAAGTAGAGCACTAAAGATTCTATGATAATAATAAAAATTTGTTTCAAAAATTTCTCAATGAAAACTAGAGAATTAGTTTCCCAAGGAGTTTAGCCAAGTTGGGAGGCTGGTCCTAAAGAGGATTAAAGTTTAGGTTGCCCATTAGTTGAAATTAGATATAAAGCAATGAGTCAATATTTAACTTTACTCTGCTACATCATGAAGAATGTTTCATTATATTTTTAGGGTCAAATAAATTATGTTCTTCTATATAAGACATTTGTAAAGTCTTGATTAATTATTATCGATTTCTGCATGCATAAGTTTTATGAAATATTTAGTCTTAATGTGTTAAAGTAATTAATTAATGGCTTTTAATGATAGTATTCTGGTTTAAAAAATTAAAATTTAAATGCAATAATTTTAAAATTTAAAATTTTAATAAATCACTAATTAATAAGCAAGTAATAAAAAATATAACTAGGTAATTATGCATTAAATAATGAAAGCAACTAAGTGTGTAAAAAATACTTTAATGTTTAGGTTTCAAAATCGTTATATGTAATAACTAAATTTTAATATAGCATATTTGTGAGAGTTTAGGTTTTGAGTTTCTATTTGCAAAGTGTTTTAATTATAATAAAGATTATTAGTGAAGTTTTCAACATACAATATTAAATATACTTTGATGCACTACAACTTGAATTTTAAAAATAAAGAAGAGCAACTGTGATCTTAATTCATCTTGCACAATTATAGGTGTAATGAAAATTATTTATTTTAAATTTGAAAAGATATTTTAAAGTTTTTGCATTAATGTTAAAGCTATATAAAAGTAATTTTTACTTAATTTTGACTTGATGTGATTTTTGCATGAATTTCAAGAAGAAAATATTTAAGTTTAAAGAAACTATTAATTTACATAATTTTCCAAGCTCAAAGTAGTTTAATTTTATTTTGAAAGTTTTCTATACAAATTCCCAGAAATAGTTTGAAATTTAAAATTAATTTCATAATATTGATAAAATAATTTAAATCTCCTTTCAAGAAAAGGAAAAAAAAAATTTGTATAGTGACTTTTAAGAAAAGGAAAAAAAGACTATATAGCAAACTTAAAATTTGTTATACGACCAAGAAGTAAAAGCTAGCAATTGCTAGGATAAATAATTTTTATCCGGTGCTAGAAAATAATTCCCAAAATTTGCTAATTGGTATTTTAAAATTTAGAAAATAAATAATTTGCAATGTAAATAATAAGAGAGAAGAAATTAAGTATGCCTAAATTGGGGCATATAAAAATATTGCTCTAAGAATGAAAATTTATTCCTTTTTTATATAGTGACTTTGCCTCTAAGGTATAAGAATTCAGCTCAATCCGATATACCTACGCAGCATGATTGCATGGAAGCTGGACCCAATGAACTCTTTCAGTAGCCTATAATAATAAAAATTGAAGAAAAAAAGTGGAAGGAATAATAATAAAAGGATGAGGAATGGTTTATGGTTTGATAGTTTCTAAATTAATAATACAATGCAAGACCTATTATATTTCATGCATTATGTACCAAGACTCAAGACGTAAAGCCTATTTATAAGTTCAATCCAAAGCCTATTAATGTTGGCACCTCATAATGGCCCATTTGTATGTGCACATTAAGACCTATAAAATATAAGTTACAGTTTAAATGCTACAAGTCCAACAAGAACAAGATCCAATATGCCATGCATACACTTCACAGCCCAAATGTGCATGCTTGTGATTGTCATCCCACCATCCTCAAGATCTAACTTAGGCCTTGCCTTGAATAATAATACATATAGACATTACTGCATTTAAATATCTAATGTGTGGCTATTAACCAATCTTTAAAAATGTAAATTTTTTAAAAAAGAAATAGTGTTAACCTTTTTAAAATCTAAGTAAATAAAAATTATTTTAAAATTTGAACTCTTTTTTAAATAAAAAACTTAAAATTTCCAACAGAAATGTGATGATTGGGTTTTGCCTAGGTTTCACTTGGTGGGCTTGCTTTTGTAAAAACGTAAATTGTTGGGCTTGAATTGAAAAGCCAGCAACATTAATTTATCATCTTCTCGAAAGGTTTCCATGTGGTTAGTTAACTTGGCAGTGACTAATTAGGATAATTTAGGCTAACAAGTAATAAACATAGATCATTAGAAATGCTACTTGTGATTAAGGTAATGACTTTGGGCATAGCCAACTTCCAGAGTGTGACAGGCAATGCGCATAAAACCCAGGAACAAATTCATCACCGTATGGCTGACCGGCGATTACCAGTGATTCTAGCTTTATACAGGCGTGTTGCAACCTATAATCCAAACTAACGATGGGCTTTTAGAGTTAATCGCAGCAACTTAGATAAAGTCATGTTCGGATCCATGACCTTGTTGGACAACCAGTGATGTGGGTACCAACTAGATTGGATGGTAAAACTAAATTCCCTAGACTTCAATTTGATCATCATTAACGGTTAGAATATTTTCATCTTTCATATAAAATCTAGTTGTTAATATGTATTTTAAATGCATTCTTGCCTTTATTCATATATAATCATGCAAGCTCTACGAACAAGATCTGCTTCACAGGTTCATGTTAAGTCGTCATCAAGCACCACACAACCTCAGATCATATCGTCTTAAATTTGTAATTTGGGAGTTAGAGGGGGGTTTAAATGCTAGTGTTGGCTTCTCTATCATATTTTTAAAAAACAACTAATCACAAAAGTCCACGGCGGCTTGAACTCCATAACCAACGACCATTGATAATTGATAACGTTTTCTACGGGGAAGTCTTTATTTTGGTACATTGGCATTACTAGAACCTAATGGTGGATCCAATTATGGTCGTTCCGTGACTTTGATTGGAATCAGCACGGCATCTTTGATTGAAAAACTCATGGGCAGGAGTTCCACGTTGGCTACGACTAGCATTTCCCACGCTACCTTTCCCAGTTATTCGAATGATATTGGCTCGAGTGCCGTAGCCTCGGACCAAAGTAACGCCTTTGACGTAATGCCTCAAATTCACCATCATGCAATCTAAAAATTTGAATAAAAATTAATCAGTAATAAGTAAACTTAAATTATAAGCACTTCAAATTTTTTTTTTATATCCGATGTAGGATTAGTTTTAAAGTATTATAATCTTCTTTCAAGCTAACCAAAATTTATCTCGAATCAAAATCATTGATGCTACAAGGGTGGCTTTACGTTATGACGAGACTCTATCACTGTCTCATGAGTAATTCACTGACTTTCGCACACTTAAATCGACTCTGATACCATTTGTAATGCCTCAAACCCACCTGCTGATCAAATTAAACTTTCGCAGAGTCAGATCAACTCTACTACCATATGTAACACCTCAAGTTTGCTTGCTAATCCAATTAATCCATTAGTAGATCGAAATCATGTAGTTCTAAAAATTTGAGTTGAAGTTAATTAGTTGCAGATCAACTTGAGTTATAAGCAATTCAATTTATTTATTTTTTATTCGATATGAAACTATTTTTGAAGTATGCAAGAGTATTATGGGATTACTAATGAAATTCGGACGTTAGGCCTGTCAATCTTATGATGTAAAATATCGATGAAATGATAGAATTCATGATTTGCCAATCTATTCTTTCAACTTTTAAATAGAAGGTTAGATTTGATTTCCAACCATGCTATTATATATCAAACGCACCCTCAATCTTTCTTGGCTTTGAAACGATCATGGGGATTGTCAGCAATGATAGCCCTTGCCATTGGCCCTTTTGACAGCCCCACACCTTTGACTTCGAAAAGAGCAATGGAAGATTGGAGACTGCCAAAGTGGAATGGAAGCTTTCTTCGGTGGCGATGGCTGCTTTTGTTTCTTTAACAGACATTCTTCATCCTCTTGTGGTGCGTCCACTCGATTGTTGCCATCCACTATCTTAACTGAGCCATCAATCCTCTTCGCAAAGCAGAGCTTAAATAAAATGAGTCCAAAGTTGCATGCATCGCTTCGCTTGGATATCCCATTGGACAACCAAATGCACCCATGGCTCAGTTTAGGTGCCATGACACGATCAGTGCTTCAAGTGGAACTAAAACACTTTGCCATTTTTCTGCGCTTGGTCACAGGATGATTTTGATTGGAATAGCGAGCATTGAAATGTCTCGCTATCACTACATGAAGGCATTTGATGGAGATGTGTGCATATGGTCCATCCCTAGGACTGGTGCAATAAAGCAGAGCAAGAGACGACATGAAGGTCGTGACAAGCCTGCATAGATTTCTTGTAAGCTCTCGATTTGTCATTCAGTGGTCCATTACATCACTCGTACTACTTAGAAAAAAAAAAAAAAAGGGTCATGTGATAAACTAGTGGACTCTGTGGTGTACTAACATTGGGGCAGAGGTGGAGTTGTCTGAGTTCCGGACAACTCACAGGCGGAGGCAACTCGGAGTGGGAAGGCAAGAAATTACGGAGGTGTGATGAGATAAAAATATTGTTGAGTTAAATAAATTTGTTTTCTTGACCCTTACTTACTTTGTAAAATATGTAATGTTTTGTATTATTTTATTAAACTTTATCTCAGATAAGATACTCGTTTGAGAATTTAAATTTCGTAAAATTAATTTATTTTTAAGCAAACGAAATTTATATAGATTATTTTTATATCTTAAATCTTGCTTAAGGTATTATAGACCGAAGTTATACTTCTGTTGAAAATTTTAGATTGATCTTAATCAAGCTTGAGTTGAATCAACTCCAATTTGCATTCAAATTGCATTCAATTAACTGAAGTAAAACATCTTAGGTTCAATAGGAGGAATAGCTATGATATTTTTTTTCTAAATTTTTGAGTAGATAATATTTAGAAAAGGTAAAAGAAATTCAGGTTTAAGAAGGATGAATCAACGTGCTTGTCATTTTCTTTGCTTTTTGACTTTTTTTTTATTTTTCTTTTTGTTGTCTTCCGCCTTTCTTTAACTTTTGATAGATAAGAAGATAATTATGATGATGGATATAAAGCATCTAAAGAAACTTTATGGGCTTATCTAAAAATTTTTTATAGTTTATGTAGTTCTAACTTTCGTATATAAAATTATTTTACATGCTTTTTTTTTTTGTGGATATAGATTTAACATGACTTTAACAATAATAATAGAGGAACAAAAGTACTTTGGAACCCAAATCTAGTGGAAAAAGTTATTTTTTCACCTTTTTTTTTTTTTTTTTTTCTTTTTTACCGCATGGCTCTTGACAATTTCACATGATGGCATTAGCATGGATTTCTTTTGGGAAAACAGTTTTAACAAGGACAATTTACTACAGTTCTCATACGAGTTCCAATGGATAACAACAAATAAGGCTCCTATTTAACTGAATCCTGAGTCTCTTTTACCCACGCCTCCATGCTTACTCCAATCCACATGAATTTTACCTTGCTCTTTGTGCCAAAAGAGCGATGAGACGTAGATCATAGAGAGGGAAGCAATCCCACTTTTCTATCAAAAAGAAATAAAGAAATGACATGGCGTCCTATGCTGTTAGAGCTTGTTTCCATAGTCCTTGGATATTGTTGTTTTGATAGTCCTTCGATTTGATCCGAATTGTTATGATGATTCTTTATTTTGAAAAAAGAAATAAGAATTAAAGATTAACATTTTTCTCTTCAGTAATCTTATTTCAAAATTAAGAGCAAATAAATTTTTTGAAAAAAAATTATGCCCTTCAAACATAGGGATTTTAATTATGGTGTCAGTTTCTTTCCAAAAAAAATTATGTGAAAAGTTAAGGCATTGTTTGAGAGTACAAGTGGAGTTGGAATGAATTAGTTTCAATATATTTTTTAAAATAAAGATTTATTTATCTTCAAATTTTACTTTTTTTTTGGAATAGATATTTTATTTTTTTATTTTCCTTTGTATGTCAAATATGGATATAAAATCTAGCATGCGTTAGGTGGTAGATATATTGAGTGTGAGCTCTTTGATAAATTTTATGATATTTTTGTTAGTCTATGAGATGGTGTTGTAAATAACGACAATTCGAAGAGATTATACGATGCATAAAGACATTATATGGCTTTTAAGAGCTTAAATTTGAGCACTAATAAGAAAAAAAATATGATAGCTAAATTTAAATTCTTTATCGCATGCCTTTTTAAGTATTTAACTTATGGAGTTTGTAACAAGTGATAAGACTATCACAATATAATAGATTCATGTTTAGACAAATCCAAACCTAAGTCAATTGTGATAAAAAGAAACAGTAATGGACTGATGCCGCTTAATTATCCTCTCCACATGAGACTTTTAATTTGATGAAATGTGGATCACATAGATGGGATTCAGATGCCAACAGGATTATGATGGAAGTGATGATTTGGAAACAATGGTGGCAGCATCATCAATGGAGAAAGTTGGGATGACTCAAAAAGGAAATATAAAAAAAAAAAAAGCATGACAAATGCTAAAAGTCTTTTGACAAAGGCTCTCTAATGCATAAGTCAGTAGAGAGGGATAATTATTATGGTTAATGATGAGCCTTATAATTTCTTTCGAAGGAAGAGAAAGTGAACAAAAAAAACAAAGAAGAATGACTGAAGGTTAGTGATCAAAAATAGTTGAAGAGATCTGTCATTATAGTTGCTTTCCAAATATGATGATAGAATCGTATCACTTACCTAAATTATAGGCTACATATTTCATTATAATAGGCTCATCTTTCTAGTCAGAATAGCGTTTATTGCTATGGACCACATTTTCTATAGGTGGTTTGTTAGCTCTAATTGATCAGCTGATGAATAAAGGATAGAACTTTATAAAGTGGGAGACACATAATGAGGGCATAAGTGTCTCTCACTTTATAGGCTAACCTAGTGATGAGACTATACCATCTGCTTGGATTATAGGCTATGTGTCTCGTCATGATTAGCTCATCCTTCTAAATAGAAAGTGTTAGATGCCTTATGGTTGCCGTGGACCACATTTTGTGCAGGAGGTTTGTTGGCTCTAACATATCAATCGGCAAATAATGGATAAAGCTTTATAAAGTGGGAGAAACATATTCGCAGATAAGAACTAACACAAGACTATTTAAATTACCAACTTGACTACCAAAAACTCAAAATTTGGGAGTGAATTGCTCTATTTGCACTTCGCTTACTTTTTGGCTTCCTTCCATGTACATCCTATAAAGGTGGCCATCTACTGTTATTGCTTTAGAGCGAACATTATTTAATTAGGACCAAATATCATGGTACATCTTGTATTCATTTTGCATAGCTCATATAATATACCAAAAATAGTTTCATATCAAATGAAAAAAAAAAAGTGTTATGTGCTTATAAATCAAGTTCACTTGTTATCAATTAATTTCTACTAAAGTTTTTGGACTATATGATTTCTGTCCGCTAATGATTTAATCGAACTAACAGATGGACTTAAAGCGTTACAAATGGTATTAAAACTAAGTCAAATGTACAAAACTTGATGGGCATAAGGAAAAGGCTACTCATGGAATGGGATCCGACTCGAACGTAGATTTTGGTTAGTCTGTGTTTGTAACATGCGACAAAAATGCCGCATTATAAGAAGGAAAGATTATAACACCTCAAAAATAATTACACATTGGATGGAAAAGTGTTATGTGCTTATAACTCAAGTTTACTTACTATCCATTAACTTTTATTTTAAGTATTTGGGTCACATGATTTTGATTTTCTAATGGGTTAATTGAGTCAGCAGGTGGACTTAAAGCACTACAGCCTATCATATTTCATGATCACAATATTTTTTTTTTCTCTATTCTTTTTAAAAGTACATGGTCCAGTCTTATCTCCGTAGAAGCATAACAAGCTAATACATCGAGTCACTCCTACCCTTGCTTTAGTCTTGCTTACCATTTACTTCCAACTTAGCAATTTGGTCACCATAGCATACATTAGACTGGTTTTATCTCGAAGACGTCCAAACGCCATTTTGGTCACAGCATGCGACAATTGCTGCTGCCACCAATATATCAAAGTCCAATCTTTGAGCGTCAAGTCATAACATGTCAACACTTTCCCTCAATGTATCAAAGTCCAAATATGACGGCCTAGCACGTTGAAAGTAGCAATTAAGGCTGCACATAATTCAACTCGAGATGGCGATGTGGAGATGGTTTCCCAGCAACGGCCCTCCCAATTTCGTGGTCTCGGTGGGGACCCATTGGAGCACTGGATTGTAGCGCGGTGCCCCCACGCATGCGAGAACCCCTGTGGACGACGTGGTGGCCGCGAGACAAATACTACGACTTGTGGCACGTGGTTAGGTGGACTGGTCTCCCATAAATTTTTTTTTTTATTTTTTTTATTGCTTTTTCCCAGTCAACTCCCGCCAACGTACCTCAAATTAAAGGGAAGCAGGTATTAAAGATGTCAGTTGTTTTATTCCCTTCGTCAGGGCCGTCAGATCCTGATCCGATGGCAGGGCTGGACACCGTCAGTTGTGTTATTTATTTATTTATTTTTTTTCTTTTCAAAGCTTCTATCAGACATTCGATCGGAGGGCTGGGTCAAAAAACTTTAATGCAGGACTTTCCATCCAGACTGTCCAAACGATGTTTCTTAGCTGGCCCCTGGCCAGCTCTTTCTGCAGCTCTCGCTTATTAAAGCAGGCCACCTGGCAGGTAATGGTGTGGACCGCAAGTTTGCCGTCAACTATCTCAAAATGATCTACAAGACTGATAACCAGATGACCAGATGACATCAAATTATATATATATATAGAGAGAGAGGGGGGGGGGGGGGGGGGGGGGGGGGTGGGCGGGGGGGGTTTAGTATTTGTTCATTTTTTTTATCGTTGGTTTTAGAGAAATTTTAAAGCTATTTTTTTATTTTATTTTAAAAATTTTATGAACTATATAAATTTAAAAGTGAAAAAGGTAACTGAATTTTGGTTTGGCGATTTTTGAATGTACCAAAGTTTACCTCTCTATGTATATAATAACTAAGTCATATGAATTCAAGGATAGAAAGGACGATCAAATATAGAACTTGATTGCATACAATATATCTATATATATATATATATATATATATAAACAAAATTTATAATATTCGAATATAGTCAAGCTTAAATTTAGTCATCTTTTCTAACCTTAAATCCATATATTTTACAAATTTCAAAGATAAAAAAAAATAAAAAATGTGAGGTAGCTTTAGAATTCGTGAATTTAAGGATAGAAAATGTGATAATATTTTAAACTTGGCTATATTCTAAGGTACCGAAGACTATCTCTATATATATTGTATGTAGCTAAGTTTCAAATCCGATCATCTTTTCAAAACTTAAATTCATGCAGATCTTGAAACTACTTCATCTTTTCCATCCTTAGGATCGATGATCATTGTCCATCCAAAGATGGAAAGAATGATCATACTTGGGGTGCGTAGCTAAATCCAACTTTCTTTTTTTATAACCTATTTTATCATTTTGACCCTTAGTTACATATGATTTATATATAATTATTTTTTTATTTTTAAATTTACACAATCTTTAAATCATTTTCTTTATTTAATTTTTATCTTTAAAATTCGTGATTATTATGGATAAAAAAAAAATAAAATGGACGATCGGATCCGACCCGACCACGATGGAAGCTACGCTGATTATACGCGAGCGTAGCCCAAGCCAAGCCAAGCCAAGCCACGCCACGCTTCCTACGCGCTCTTGGAGGCCTTGAGTTGTTTATCATGCGGACGCTCGACAGCCGCAGGAATTGCACAATTTTTCAAGCCAGAACAGGAACGCTCCGCCCGTCCCAAGGCGTCTGACGTCTCGTCGTTTTCTCTGGAAAATAAAAAAACAAAAGAAAAGAAGAATACGGACAGGTACCGAAGTCAAAATAAAAGCCAAGCTTAGATTAATTAAAAAAAAAAAAAATTGGAGTAAGTAAGCCCCGCTCCAATTACCGAAAAATTCCGACCCCTCACGAATTCCGACGACGATGTCCTGCTCGGCGGACGCATCCTCACCGTCCCCAAGCCTATCATTCGCTTCCCTTCACCGCCGGGTGAAATAACCGCAGCTATGTGATTAGAATTAATTAATTTCCGGTGGGGTTCGCGGATAAGGGGAGATTGTCGCATGACATGGCCGTGGGGTCTGGCTGAAATTAATTAGTGATAAATCTTTCTTCAAAGGATATCACTTTAATTGCCATCTAATTGGCCAGATTATTCATTGGCTTCTGGAACTTCCCATCCCGGTGACATCATGAAAGACTTTTGATAAAGAATGGTGGGCGGTAAAAAAGTGGCACTCGAGTTTGAGTTGCTAGAGCTCCTCAATTTTACTCCATCCAACACCCCAAAGCTTTGGGTTTTATTGACAGGTCCACCGGTGGACCATTCAAGATAGGGTGGCGGATTCACGTGCTTCTCGCTTGAGGCTTTGAATCAACTCCTCCATTTATTTGAGCGTTTTGCGTCACCGTTTTGCGGTTTGACCATTTAATTTACTTGATGGTGGCCTTGACTCAAGAAAAGAGATCTTAGAGGAAGATAATGTCCTCGAGGAAGGTAAATATTCTCATCTCTTCTCTATATTTGAAATGTCAATATTAATATATATGCTAGGTACTTGGACTAGATATCTTATGCTCTCTGCTTTAACTTGTCATCCAGCCTGTCACCTTATTACTACTGTAGCAAATTATTTGCCATGGCATCTTGTTTGATTCCAACAAAATAAAATATCACATAATTTATGGATGCACATCAATCAAAAAGGTCAATGATTGTGAAAGAAAGGGAAAGCAAACAAATTTGCACAATATTCACTCTAATAATTTATGGATGCACATCCTGAGCTTTTCAAAAGTTTCAATGAGAGATGGTTCCTTTTATTTGTTTGTGTGGTTGACAATGCTTCCAATTCTAATATTATTGAATAATCTGTTTGATTGAAAATATAATTTATTTGATTTTTAATTCTGTAAAAAATAGAAACTATGGATGCATTTGGTCTTAGTATATCTTCAATGACTTTTTTTTTTTTTTTTAAAAAAAGGTAAAATAATAATGCAATTAAATAACACAATATTTTTTCATGTTAACGAGTCGGACGTAGTGCACTCTATCCAACATTGATTAATAATAAATAGTCTTCACGTAGATACCTTGGAGTTGGTAAATCAGTACATTAAATGGCTATTAAATGAGCTTATTGTTCCGTAAGCTGGGAACTTATGATCGCCAAATCTAGAGAAAAAATATAAACTATACAGTCCGTACTATCAAAGTTGGCGATTGGGTCCCTCAAGTCCCAACCATCGAACAATTATTGTTCATTTAGCAACTCAGTACATGAACAAATGAATAAGAAATGACAGGACGAGAAGGATCCATCTATGAAAAATAGAAATATACGGGGGCTTGAAGAATAAAAAGGGGCAAGCCAAGCCAAGGTCTCTCCGCGGGACACCAGAACTCGCCTCTCTTTAGAAGGCCGGGGGGGGCGCTCGACCATCCTTTGCTCCTCGCGCGTGCCGAAAGAAAGCGCTCCCCTCCGCCCCTCCGCTGCCATGGCCGCCACCGCCTCCCCCTCCGCCGCCTCCTCCTCCGCCTTCCTCCGCACATTCCGGTCGCTGGTGGAGAAGGCGGACCGTAAGTTCGCCCGCGTCCGTGACCTCCCACCCTACGGCCGCGGGCCGCAGCTCCTCCATTATTACCGCAAGGTCTTCAAGGCCTACACCCGCCTCTGGCGGTTCCAGCAGGAGAACCGCCGGGAGCTTGTCGGCGCCGGCCTTCGCCGGTGGGAAATCGGCGAGATTGCCTCCCGGATCGGCCAGCTCTACTACACACAGTACCTGAGGACCAGCGAGGTCTGGTACCTCCTCGAGGCCTACGTATTCTACGAGGCGATTCTGAGCCGAGGGTACTTCGAGGCCGGTAAGGGGTCGTCGGCCTTGTCGTCGTCGTCGGCGGCGGCGGCGAGGCCTGATCTGGGACTGAGGTACAAGGAGCTCAGGTTCCTCGCGAGGTTCTTGATCGTGGCCATGCTGCTGAACCGGATGGATGCGGTGAAGCACCTTGCCGAAAGGTTTAGGGCTATGGTGGAGGAGTCGAAGGCCGCTTACCCGGTATGCCCAAATTGGCTCGTTTTATCTTAATTTGCTTTCCAAATCTGCGATCCAAAAAGGCTTTGTTGTTGTGTTGTTGCTGTTGCATTCCAAATCTGCTTAAGTTTGTACGACATATTGGGTTTATTTTCTTTTTAATTGTCTGTATACTTGATTTCCTTCAGAAATGACCTCCTTTTTTATTCAGTAAAAAAAAAAAGATACAATTTTTTTGGCATGATAGACTAGATGCTACGATTACTACCTGGGACAACGATTTGATACTTATGGTTACAGATAAAGAGGCCGAGAATATAGTTAATGTGGGGAAAAAAATCTGACCAAAGTTTTATTTTCTATTTCCGGTGCAAAGAAACTAGCAGGATATTAGACCTGTTGGATGGTGATGGCATGTTGTTGGGAGGACCGAATTGGTCATCTAACCATTCGTAGGCATTATTTTAATTTACTTCCTTTTTCTCAAATTCCAGTCTTCCGCAGAATTTTTTTTTTCTTTTTTTTTTTTAAATTGATTTTATGGTTGGTGATTGCTCAACATCGAAGTTTTCTGCTTGATGAAACTGCTACGCTCCTGCCTTCAAGGATGATGGCAACCTATTAACAGAACAGAACGTTGCTTTTCCAACTCCAGATTTATGTTTTGTATTAGTTATGTCTGGAAAGAGAGTCATGTTCTTGGTCTTGGAGGTTCTCTGCCCAGATGCAGCGGCTTTAAGCGCATAGTCCATTCCATTGGCGCTTATGTTATAAACTTGTATGCGGGTGGATGTGGATGATTGTTGACCACTCTTCCTTTCAGTTGTCTGACTCCCAATAAGAAACCACTCACATGCTTGCTCCCTTCTATCAGTTATCCTAACAATACATATGGTTGTGTGTGTGTGTGTGAGAGAGAGAGAGAGAGAGAGAACACATGATGATGGAGCTCTCCATGCTTTGTCTTATATGGTGATTCACGCTCTGCCTCTGCTCACAGTTATTGTTTTAGAACGCTGTAGGCAGAAGATGGGTAGGCCATGGGACTGCCTTGCATGTACTGAGAGGTCAAAACAGCCCAAAAGCAAAAAGATTTAAAATAATAACAAATATAAGGAGTAAGTTAAGGATTAGTTACCATCTAAAAGATGAAACATGACATATTAACGAAGATGTGGCAAGTTAATGGGAATTACCACCTTGGCAACTTTTAGTACAAATGGTTAGGTTATTTTCATTCTCTAGACTCAAACATGAAGCAAAACATTGAGCTGACCTTGTCTAAGAAGCCAGCTAGTCAGCTACCTGAGCTGTTTTTGGAGAATTGGTCAAACTCCATTGCTAGAATCTTGTCATCCAACTTTTGTCTTGAAGGATTGCATCTATGAATCATCACATTACCTAACATCTGTGCTTGCTGTTGACATACACTTGACTAGAGGTAAATTTGTCAGAGAGCATGCATATTGATAGTATAGTGCTGCAAAGGTGCTTCTTGATTGATACAGCCCTTTAGTGTTCGAGCTAAAAGTAACCTTGTGATGAGCTGAAATAAATTCCAGATTTGGATATGTCTGATTGTTTATCTCTTTTCCACAGTCAAAGCAGCGGTAATGAATGCAAAAGTAGAGGAAAAGAATATAAGAAGGGAATAGAGGAGAAGAAAATATATTGAGAGAAAAGAGGCAAATAGAGGGTAAAGTCTTTATAGAGGAGTCACTAAATTCTAAATCCATAAATTCTACATAGCTTGCTGCTGCCCATGGACCCTTATTTACATGGAAAGGGTTCAAGTCACATCTGATGACTTCAACCCATAAAAGAATGGTGATAGATGGGTATCTGATTCAACCCCCCTCTCCTGGTTTATCGTGCCATTCCCTATGTAAAGTGCGCAACCAACAAAATATAGAGGAATCATTGGATTACATACATGCCCCTCCCATCTTTGTTAAGATATGGGTTGTGGTTACTAGTGACCGAAACAACCCTAGAATAAATAAGAACTACCAACTTAATATAATAGACCTAGGACTCTAATGTACTTTTTTTAATTTGAAATAGGACTTCTAACTAATTGACACTCTATTTTTTGCATCAAATCTATTCATGTCACCAAAAATGATAACTAAAGTGTTAAAAAAAAAAAAATAGTAAATACACATGGAAGGCCATTAAAATCTTTCCAGATCACAATACTAATGAGTTTACAACATTCTAATCCAACCTATTCCCACATTAGGACCTTTAGATTATAACCCTCCTGATAACATGACTTAAAAATCAACTAGAAAAACAGTCCTAAGACTTAGTACTATAGTTGCAGCAAAGCAGAAATAATCAAACTAATCCCTAAAGACTTAAATAAAAGACTCCTAAGACTTGATAAATATAGCAAAGCAACTGGAAATGAAACTTGGAAACTAAATAATTAAAATAAACCTAATTTCTCCTAAACTACATCAAATTCCCTTTACCTCTTCTCTTGGTACCAGCAATATCCATAGAATCGATATTCCAGCAAACACACCTACTTGCTTGAATGCATCCATGGTTGCGAATGTTGAAGTTGAACTTTGATGGCACTGTGCATGAAGGAGTGACAGGTGCCAGTATTGTTATTCAAGATCATGTTGGCAAAGTCTTAGCTGCTCCTCCATCTTCCTGGTCAGCTCCAACTGCAGAGCGAACTGAAGCTTGGATCAGGCCCATCTTTCTTACTGAGGAGCTGAGTCAAGAATCTGGATCGAGGGAAACTTGACCGTAGTTATACTCTGTCTCATCACCCATATATTGCTGATATTAAGGTGATCTGCAGTGAACTTGATTGCTTCCACAGCACCCATGTCTGTTGTGATGCAAACCACATTGCCCACATTGCTATTCATATGGTTGGGGTGGCCTGCTTCATGAGATCCACCATCTGGACTTTGGATTTCTCTTCTGAAGGTGTGCTTAGGCACATACTGATTCATGGGGCTGTATTTTTGAATGAGTGTAGCTGAAGAACTTGCCCCTTTTCCTACAAGATAGAAAAATATTATGGCATGATGAACATGAGGGTTTGAGTATTTGGGACAATTATCTGTGAGAACCACATATACCTTGCTTTGTCGTAGTTTGTGAAAAAGTGAAAATAGATATTGAATGGAATCATTGTTTGATATATTGAATCAGACAATTGTAAGGTTCATGTTGCTCTTTCATCTTCCAATTTAGCTTATTTTCCCCAAGAAGATACTCATTCGTGACTCTTGAAATCATAAATTTTATGCTAAGATTCCTGCATGCATAAAATACATAAGTATCTCTAATGTATTCCTCCATAAGTTTATGTTACTCACTTCTCAGGTTGGCCTGATTTAAAATCTTGAGGTATGATCATATGTCGAATATCCTCAAACTCATTTTTAACATTTTCGTTTTTATTAGCATCCGTGAGATGTGGACTTGGTTGTTTACTGTCTCATCCTAGATGCTCAAATAGAATAATACACAAGTTATCTATGTTAGAGAGATTTAATATTTTTCTACTTTTTAACCACATTTTTCCTACTAGACCTCTTTGTTCGTGTGAGATTGGATTGAAAGAAAGTTTGTTAATATCTTTCTTTTGCTTTCTCTTTCTCTCCCTCTCACCTCTCTCCCTCCTTCTCTTAGATGTTGAATGTAATAAGTTTTTAAGTCTAAGCTACTAGCGCTCAAAAACTGGTTGTGTACGTTTTGTGAAGCTGGAGAAAAGAGAGAAGAAAGAAGGTGTTTTTCTGATGTCTGATGTCAATAATAAACATACATGCTCATGTATATTATGAGCAGGGAAGAATCTACCACATGGGAATCTGGATTTAAAGGTTCCAAGATATTTAGAGTTCATGAAACATACATAAATACATGCATGCATGATGCATGCATACATACACATATGGTCTATACATACGATCTACAAGAGATGGAACCTCAAAATCCTGGGACATTGTCTAACATATTCCTAACATATTCTGATGTCTGATGTCAATAATAAACATAATGATCACAGGACAACCTTGGACCAGTTCTCTCTGCTGCATGAATCCTTTTTCTTTTGCAGCACAATCTTCATATGATGGTCCTACTCCATAAATAAGCCCTTCAAATAGGACTATCAATCTCCATGCTAGAGTTCTACCCCACATGAAAATTTCATTAATGTATTACTTTTCCTAATTTCTAATAAATTGGTTGACAAGCTTTCTTGAACAAGGAAAAGACAAAATATGGGAGAAAAGGTGAAGTTCTACAATTGAGTCCAAACTAACTTATTATTCAATATGTCCAATTAAGTCAAAAATCTAGGTGATTCCACTCATTTCAGAGTTGATGGAATCCCCAGCACTGCTCGGTTCAAGAGAGGCCATGATGGTCTCAATTGCATATATGAGGTTTAGGGAGGCCATATTTATCGCAATTGCATGCGATGAAGTTTATCTCTTCTACCCTTTTTCATCAAGGGACAATAGTTACACATTAATAACCTATCGATTACACTTCAATTGGTGGAAGGTGAACATAAAAGCCTTGATGAAAATGGCCCCAGATAGACGTCATGCCTAGCAATCTTTTGGATGTTAGCTTCTTGACAAATTTAATGTCCTCTATCCATGATAGAATCCTGTTTATTTAGTTCATTAAATGTTGATATCCTCCCTGAGTTGTAGCTCAGACTACCAATCACGTCCTTATCTTGTTATTCTGAAACTTCTAATCATGATTTGATCCTTGGAGTTCTGCACAAATGGTTGACTAAAGTAGGTATTATGTTTCTGCCATCAGTGAGTATGAAATGAGCTTTGTTAAAAAGATTCACTAGACAAGGTCCTCTTAATTATAAAATTTTTCTTTTCTTTTGTGTATTGGTTATGATAAGTTCACAGTGTCTCATCATTATCCTTTTTGGTGGTAAATCTTCATCAATATTAGCATAAAGATAAGTTATCAGAGTTTTGAAGGCTCTTTTATATATAAATATATATATATGTGGCAAAAGACAGACAAAATACCCATGAAAAGAATTCTTACGTAAGTTACACAATCCCTTGCAAATTGTGGTCCTTCTATTTATGCGTAAGAAATCTTTTCATGGGTATTTCGTCTGTCTTTTGCTACTTTTTTTGTTTTTTATATTTGTGATACCTCAAGTTTAGGTGGGCTTGAGGTGTTATAAATGGTATCAGAGCCGATCCGAGTGTGCGGAAGTTGGTGGGCATGAGAAAAGGGCTACCCATGGGGCAGTGGTGGAGTCCCGCTATGGCGTGGAGCCACCCTTGCAACACCAATAACCCGACTCGGGGTAGGTTCTGGCTAGTTTGTAACGTGCGACGAGGACGTTGCATTATAAGGTGGGGAGATTATAAGGTGGGGAGATTGTGATACCCCAAGTTTAGTCCCACATTGGATGAAAAAGAGATGTATCATGTGCTTATAACTCAAGTCCACTTGCTATCCATTAACTTTCACTCGAGTTTTTGGGCCACGTGGTTTCGGCCCGCTAACGGAGTTAATTGGGTTGTAGGTGAGCTTGAGGCGTTACAATATTTGCATTTAGCTGATCATATTTGCCAAAGTTATCCATAGTCACTGTTCTTAAACTGGTCGTTCATCTCTTTATTTCTTATACATCTATTTGTCATATATATGGACAAAATATCCATTTGATCCTTTATGCAGTCTAATAGTTACTTCAACCTCAGTACATTTTTATTTGAGCACTGCCCAACCAAATCTTGTTGACATTGCTTCTGCCCAGGAGACTAATTTCAAAGAATGGAAGCTAGTGCTGCAAGAAGTTGTCAGGTTCTTGAAAGCCAATACAGCTTTTGCAAACACCAGGCCTCTGAGATATGATGCACTATTTGATTCTCATCCATCTTCTGTTCCATATATTGCACGATTCCATACAAATAGGGTTTTGAGATTGCAGGATGCTTTGCTGACAAGCTATCATCGTAACGAGGTTTGTTGATATACGTGATTTTTTCTTTATTTCTTTCTCTTTTTTTTTTTTCAGATGATTCCTGTTTTAAGGATGTCCACTTAGATCTGATTGATATTTTGGACTACTTAGAGTCATAAGTATCATGCAACACTTGATGACCTTTAAAACATCTGTGGATCATAGTATTAGGCCATAGTAAGGTAATTTGTCCTTAGTCTTCATTATGTTATCCACAATTTTCAGGTCAAGTTCACAGAGCTTACTCTGGACACTTTCAGAATGCTTCAATGTTTGGAATGGGAACCCAGTAGATCCTTCTACCAGACTCCTGCAAAAGAGCCAACCGATAATGGTGCTTTTACTGATCAAAGTGGAACCTCTGGGGTGATTGATATTAACCTAGCTTCAGATATGACAGATCCAAGTCTGCCTCGAAATCCACGGAAGGCTATTATTTATCATCCTTCTGTCTCTCATTTGATTGCGGTGAGTATTAAAGCTCTAGTAATTATCTTTTTTCTTTCCCAGTTTTAATTTGTTGGTTTTAATATGACAAATTACATTCGCCATGCTGCTGTATCGCATTAAGTGATGCTGGGAGTATAAAATAATTAGACTTGGATTGGATTCATATTAGTTCTGAGTCTTCTGAATTTAAAGCTTTGCTGATCTGAACACTCACCTGAATGCAAAAATGATAACAAAATATGAAACCAAAGGGAACCTGCTAATTAATCAGATGCTGAGCTGATGATGGACATAGACAAGGCTGACAAAGTTGCAGCTGTACAGATAGGCATTTAAAGAAAATGAAATGATATACAAAAGAGCAGAGTAAAGAGTAATCAGGTCTGATGTTGTGTTACTCCATGGTCGATTGGAACCCCATTTTTGAAATTAGCATATGGCTCTGACTCACCAAGACATGTTACTCTAGTTGCTGGTTTATTTGTTGTGTTGGGATTTTTCATGTATATCTTATGGCAGATGAGTGCCCCTGCAAATCACAAGTAACATGTGTTCATGATGTTGTACAAGAGTATATTTCTTTCTTCAGAAGAATCCATGGCAGAACAAAAAAAAAAAAAGATAAGCAAAATAATTAAAGATATCTAAATCAGGAAAATGGACAGGAAAAACATCTCCCATTGTATGTCTTTTCAAGCAGTTCTTTCATGATCTCATTTGAGGTAACAATGTGACTGAAAGCTAGTAATGGCGGTCTATCTGACCAGGAGAGTGAGCGGGTTGTGATACAGTGAAGTTAAATGTCAAGACTGCAGAATAGCCCGCATCCTAATCTGTGACTTTATGGTCCAGATAGATGTTCCCCTTGGATGAGATGTCTTGCCATAGCATACTGCAAGACCTCCAGCCTGTTAGCATGACTTGATTAGATCTCGAACTATCCACAATGTTACACTTTCAATCTCTTAAAACCTCAGTGCAGCCAAAGCCAACTGATACTGCATCAGAAATTTGGCACATGGGCTCTGGTGTGCATAATAGAGAGAACTAGAGGGAGTTGATGGGGGAGAAAGTGGATTGCCTGGTATAGTCTGTCTACATGGCTTTTTCATCCATCATAGATCTGTAGCAGCTATTTGTTTAATGCTCTTGCATCGTAGTATGCACTGTATTGTATTTTATCCATTGCACTATTCATATACATGCATGCATCCATGCATATTTGTATTTGTGTATGTGCAAATATATTTATTTACAGCTATGTTCCTGGTTTAGGTGTGCCTTATTTTAAATTATTACATATTGCAGTGTTGTCTGCACTCTAATAAGATCATATGATGTATCTGCAGGTAATTGCAACAATTTGTGAAGAGTTATCTTCAGATAATATTTTGCTAATATATATATCGGCTTCAGGTTGCTTTTTGCTGCAGTTACTGCTTTTATCTTCTGCTCATTCTTAGACCATCTCTTTTTTTGACTTTAATGCTATTTTTGCAGGAAAGACCAACCAGAATACTGCTTTGCAAAAGGATAACTCTGGCAGTTTATTGAACTTCTCGAAACAGAATCATGTGTCACGGACTTCTTATAAAAAGGACAGCACAATGCCTCTATCTCCTGCTGGCAATAAGCCAGATTCAAGTGCCTGTTTAGGAAATTATCTATGCATAGGTCCTCGAGGAAGTGGAGGTATGGTTCTGTGATGCCTGTATTATATAATTTGGCTTCTGTTAGCAATTCAACATATAAGTTTTCTTTTGTTAAAATCTCAACCTTTCTGAAATATGATAAAAGCCATGGACGGTCATATACCCAACATTCTATGGACATCCCTCATTGCATTTCCTTATGTCAGGTCTGAACAACCTTTATCCTGAAGATTTGCTTCCATTCACACGAAGACCACTTTTCCTCATTGCCGACAGTGACAATAGCCATGCATTCAAGGCAGGTTTGTCAAAACTTATTCTGCACTTAATGGTTGATTAATTTTGATCAGTAACGTGTAAAAATTGAGGTTTGCTTTCTGTAGTTGACTTGTATAATGAACCTGTTGTGAATATATTGATCCATGTTCTTATGCAAACACTTCTCAAAACTAAAATTTAGAGGAATCTTAAGGTGACTTTGAGTAGTAGATCTTGGTTAATACTGTCCCTTATTTGTTAAACCCTTTTCGGATTACAGGCTTAAAGATTGATGGTGAAAGTAACCATGTATTAGTGACATTATACCTTGTTTTAGCTGAAACAGACCTGAATCCTTTTTTCGAACCAAAAAACAAGTAACTTTAAAAAAAATGATTCAATGGACACTTGGAGACAATTAATCAAATTTATATTTTTTAGGAGCCCATGCCAGTCCTGGTCATATTTTCTTTTGACATAACATTAAAGTCTAGGTGCTGACTGCAAGTTCTTGGGTTCCTTTTGACATAAATTGGTTGCTTCCTTTTATGTGCTAAAAAATAGCACATAAATTAGCATTGCAAACTAATTAATATGAGCTTGATGGCATTACTATAATATCAGGTAACACTACTGTGAGGTGGTATACATCATTATTGTCTAAATTATTACTACTGTCTTCAATTCAACAGAAGAACTGGGCGTGGCTAATTTGCTGCACGACCACGATATGCAAGGTAAACTATCCTGGGAGAAGTGAGCTGACTGCATGGAGGCATCTTCATGCGAGCCTAAGCGAGTGAATTGATAATTATCATTCTCAGGGTTCTGGGAACCAATTCATAGCACTGGTAGATTCTGAAATAATCAATTTCCTAGATATATGGCTTCCGAGATAATACTTAGATAATATGATTGATCTGAGAGACAGACCCAAAGGACAGGAAAGCAAATAGATAAACCAGTCACTTTTTTTGATTATTCACAGTTAACACATCAAAAATAATGAATAACAATTTATTAATGTTTGTAATTTTCAAGAGATTACAATTTGCAACAGCAAGCTAAATGTACATATATCATAAATTATTTGGTTTATTTGTTCTCCAATCCCCAATCCTTGGGGTACTTTGTTCTCTTCATTCATGAATTATTATAATTCTTAAGAAATATCTGTCCTTAGAAAACATGATCCTCGAGAGATGGTCTAAAGAAGTTATAACCCTCATAAAAGAATTTTTGAACCTTTGAGAAGTTTGGTGATGAGTGGGACACTTTTGATCCATTTCCATTTCCAACTTCACTAGGTTTCAACATCTTGTTTAACTTTTTGGCCAGAAGTTGAAAGGTTTCCCATCGCTTGGTTTTTGTAGGCATGAACAGCAACAGAGTTGACCAACTTGAGATATGAGAGAAATCTTTTGTTAGAAGGTTGCATCAATTCCACTTCTCTTTTTCCCTCTAACTCCCTGGCCTTCTTTCATGTTTATCTCAACCAAGCAACCACTTCCCGTTATTCTTCCAACTTCAACTCCATTGCGTGCTCCCACGTTTATCTCCACTACCTTCAAATCCTAATTTCTCTTCACTTGATGCACCATTTGGGCCTGGTAGCATCAAAAACAAGCCTTGGTATAGGTCAGTGCCAACTTGTTTTGATCGCTACAGCTGGGATGTGCAGATTTTTGCCTGTTTTGGTAACCCGACAACCATCCTGGTCCCGTTTTCATGCCAGAATGGTGCAATACAGATAGTACAATCCTGTCCCATTTTGGTGGTATTTAAATCCTTAAGGGTTACTTTAATTTAGTTATTGGAAGCAATTGACAATTTTGAGGTTAGTATATTATGTGGTGGTGGCAACAGTCGGGTGATGATAGTGGTGCTGGCCTTGTGAAAACAAGAAAGTCGAAGAAGGAATTTGAAGACAAATTGCTCAAAGTTATATCCTCCTTTTGGTAAATCAGGGAAACTAACACCTAATATTTTCACTTTGTTTCCTTTGCCCAAGCATACTCTCCCCCCAATCAAACTGTAGAATATAATGGAAAAAAAAAAAAGAAAACTAGCATATGAGAAAAATTTATACAAAGCAGACTTCAGTTAATTAATCTTTTCTTTCCTTGCACCACAGAAGTATCCTGTCACTTGTTTTTCTTAACAATCCCTTTGGGCTAGGCTATGTTTGCAGAAAGGAGGGGAAAACACATTTTTTAGAAGGAAAAAAATTGAATTTGAAGAGGAAAATTGTGTTTCTTCTTATATTAGCAGTATCATTAGGGATGATGTGGTCTATAATGTTGACGTTGTGATGCCTGCTGGTGATCATGGTGTTGGAGATGGTACAAGTGGTGAAGGTGGAGGCAGCAGTTATAGTGATGGTAGTTGTGGCAGGTTTTTCTATGATGGGTTTTGCAGTTTTGAATACCATTCAGGGCCATGGAATTTCATCCCTTTCTTCAACATCATATTTGGCACTCCCTCTAATCATCTGTGGTTCATTGGAACAAAGAGAGTGACATCATATATCTTAATTGTAATATTGCATGCTTGTGCTTGAGAGTATAGAGACTTGTTAATTCATCTGAAAGAAGACTGTTGCACTTCTTCGAGTGGTCTCTTGTTGCTTGTTTTTAGTGATGTTGCTGTCTTCTACCATGATTTTTATATCAACATCAAAAATTTTTGTTAGGTTCTAGAACATATGCAACCTTTATTAATCTTACCATTTTTTTCTTTTAATTTATTTAAAAAAATGTGTTCTATACATGCTATTCCACCTTCTCAACTGCACCTTGCCTAATTCTCATTTCTAAAATTTCCAGGCTATACATGGTGCAGAGAGGGGTGAAGCAGCTGCCCTGCTTCTTTCACCTGAGAGACCATTATCAGTATCTGCTACTGATCTAACGCCTGCTGGAAGCCAGTTTACGTATTTCTTAACTGCTCCACTTCAAGCCTTTTGCCAATTAGTTGGCCTCTCTTCTGATGTCGAAGCTGTAAGTTGGCATCATGCTTGAGTTTTCCAGATATAGGTTAGCAATTGCTTGATCTGATGTTTCCAGAGGCATTTTCAGGATGCTTATAGCAGTGCAGAGAGCATACTTTCCTCTGCCTTTGCTGAATGGGAGGTACTACTCTGCACATGCAACCGTCTGGATCAGGTCTGGGCCCAAGTTTTACCAGATCCATTTCTAAGGCGACTGATGCTAAGGTATTTGCTTTTCTCATTTTACCCATGCATGCACAATTTGATTCTTTGCAATCATTCCTTGGTCACAACATGAAATATCACTGTCAAAATTTTTTGGTGATAATAACAGGATGTCATTGTGGGAGCAAAGCATAGATGTTGCTTTACTCCAGCATACACTGGATCTTTCTTACATTAGATGATGTAAATGATATTTTCTGTTGGGTGAAGCATACGTTTGGAGGATGTCTTGTGCACTACATGAAAATAATTGATAATGCATATGGACATCTTTTGACTTAGGTTTTGCTTGTCCTTTTTCAAACATGGCAAGCGCATTCCTCTTCCTTGGAAAGTTGGGTTGGGCTCAATTTGGGGGTAGTATCTGAATTGCTATATCATTCTTCTGGAGCTGTGATGGCAATTGTCTCTGTCTCAGCTGAGCTCGCTAGCATGCCCTTAAAGTTTTCACATCTAGAGAAGCACTGTATTGAGTTAGTGCTATAGCCAGGCAGCTTTGTGAAGCAGAACATTGCCAGGTTGTTAATGGCACGGAGTACATGCAACCAAAAGCTCATATTATTGATTTAGCATGCATCTTTTTCCAAGCATTCCTTGTCATTTAATCTGGCAGCACTGCAGAATTGCATGATGTTAGAACATTGTTATCTATGACAGGAAATCAATATGCACTTTTATGATGGCAACTAGGCAATATTTAAACCATTTCCTGTATATGAACCCATGAAAATTTAAGTGCTTTTACTGAAACCTGGGAAGCTAGAAATAGTTACAACTGAAGGCAGCTAATGATTTCGGTTTCAGCATTGGAGGGTTAATTCTAGAAAGCAGAGATAAAGTGCTTGTTTGTAACAAAAATGTAAAGGAATGGGGTTTGGTTGGTGGGTGGGTGGGGTAGGGGGAATGGTGGGATTTCTTGATTTCATTAAGATTTTCAGCTATCTGTTAGTCCATATTTAAATTCATATTTTTGTATATAGACAACAGTATTTCTTATTTCCCTTTGGCTTTCACTCTTTTTCTGCTTGCATGTTTTACACTGCACCTTTGCTAAGGCTTGTAGCTTACTGCCATATGATGTTTTTGATCAGGTTTATATTCTGCCGGGCCGTACTATCTCTCTTCTGCCCTCTAGAGAATGGTTGTCAGCATCTACCTGATTGCCTACCTAGCCTTCCCGAGTCTGTCTCTCCAAGCTCTGAAAGAACACAAGTCCATATCCTCCAACTTGCAGAAAACTTTGGGGTTGTAGACCATTTTTACTTTCCAGAGTCCATCAGGGACTTGCTACGGAGCAGATAATTACTGCCATAGCGTATAACCTTCTGTAGATAAAATCACAGTAAATAGAATCCAATCATTTGTTGATTGTTTTGTGTCAATACACGGGATCATCAACTCTGCAGGTGGACTGCGGGTCATGAGGCAAACCACCAAGAAAATCCTGGCAATGTATGAGACTGCCAATTAGTTGAGATGTTTCAGTTGTTAGAATGTCAAGAGGGTCGCACTCCTTGTGCTGGACATGTGTAAGTTACTTTTGTTGCTGTGAGTGTGTTGGCTTGTACAACTCCATTGTTACCAGGGAAACAGTGAATAGAGTGAAAATGTTTCCATGATCTTGTACACTGGCCAGTTTTTTAGCAGTGAATTCATCTGTGGCTATGGAATGTCATGTACTAGATAATGCTTTCATTATCGATCATGCGTTTAACTTACATGTGGTTTTCAAATTTGCTGTAATTCAAAATGCAGGACTTGTAGATGATTGCTAATTAGAATAAGCTGTAGGAAACCCTCTCAATGGGGCAGAATGCATAAATGGAGCTGTTGCCCTAAATTGGTGACTTGTGAAGCTATTTGAATTGGGCCTGAGGACTGTGGAGCCCCGAGCTCAAGGTAGGCCATCGATTTAGCTTAGGATTAGGCTAAGTTAGGTCAAAATATCACCTGGCAGAAGAACTTAGGATTGGAACCTAAAAGCGTAGAATCTTTGGAATGGACGAAGGCAAAACGTTCACTAAGAGTGCTTCAATTTATTTGTATTGTTTTCTTTGCTCGAGAGAAAGGTTTTTGTGCGTTATCAAAGCATAATTAGATTTGCAAATGAGTCAAGATGGTTTAGGCATGCCTGACTTTGACCTAACCTCAATTCATACTTGGAACCACCCTATTGGTTGACAAAGTCGAATTTATGGAAGAAACTTTAAACCCAATAACTCATTCGATTTGAGCATGATGGGGCATAACTTGACCTTGACCCATAATATTTTATTCAAGTAAAGAACTCATGCCAAATTTAAATATAATAATTGATAATTAAATTAAAATTACTAAGTAATTTTAATAAATCTAAGAAGAGTCAAGTTAAATTTAAATTTTTGTTCAAAAAATTTTAGTTTCAAACAAGTAATTAATCAATTTTAAATTTACAAACTAACATTTTAAAAAATATACCGGTGCACCTAGGGGTATTATAAATAAGAATTCAGTAAAGTAAAATTATCTTTTATTTTTGAGAATCCGATTATCAAGTGTAAAATTACTATAAATGTAAAATTCTTGATAATATTACATTACTGTGAATCAAAGACCACTTTATAATCAAACGTTATACCTAATGTTGTAAATGGATTGGGTCAACTCAAGAGTTGATCCATTCCCAACTCGATTAGGCTCAATCTAATTCATGTTTAAAAATTTATGGGTTGAATAGGATTCAAGAATTTAACCTAATCTAAATTTCAAGTTAAATTTGAGACATATTCTTCAACCTGATATAATCCTATTTGTATATCATTTGGATCTAATTTGAATAAATAAAAAAAAACTCAGTCCAATATGAATCCAATTTGGCTTGACTCAACAATCTAAATTATATTAACCTTCTCCTTTGCTCTAAATATTTTTTTAATTTATTAAATGAACAAAAATAAAGTATGATTTTTAAATTAAAATTGGAATATATGAAATAAAAAAATTAAAATGAATGAAATGTCAGGAAAAAAGCTATTTTTATAAATAAGAAATATATTATGTTAAAAGAATATTCATTTCTTATAGAGAGGCTGTGGTTGAAGGAGGAGCTTAAAATACTTAGGTATTTCTGAAGGCCTAGGTTGGAGAAGGACCTGGGTTTGCTCCCATTCAAATCTTAAGCAATTTTTTTCTTTATCCATGACTTAGATTATTTGGAAGGAAGATTAGATTCCCTATGCAGGGCATTGCAAGATAAATGTATTTAATTTTTTAAATAAAAGCAATTTGGTACGTACAATGCATATTACAAAAATAATGTTAATCAAAGTAAATTATTATTAAATTAGATTATATGTTATATACTATATATGTTATAAGAGCAATTAGTTAAAATAGAGATAAAAAGAATTTAGAGGCATTAGAGAGATTTTATTGCATGCGAGATTTGGATACAGAGAAAATATCAAGGATTAGAATTTCTTTAATGTAAAGATGATTTGATTGTATGAACCGTTTTCTTTTCATTAGAAAAATATTGGTGATTGTTATATAATATTTTTTGAATTAAAATAAAATTCACACACACACACTAAAAAATCTCGGGCATCCATAATGTCTCTTAAATAAGATGTTTGCGAATTGCTTGTGTTTCACTTGAATAAATTTGTTTGAAATTGGGTCAACTATAAAATTAATCAAGCCTAAATTAGGCTAGGCTTGCTTAAATTCAGCCCATTTATATTTTAACCTTAACCTTTATTCATAATGTTATTATCAGTAAACTCACCGTAATGAGATATCAAGATCATTGTACGTGTTTTAGATTATATATATTTGATCTTCTTGTTAGTCCAATGCCTTCTAACAACCTTTATTTAAAAGGATATGACTAGTAAACTCATTGTAGCTTGGTAATAAAATCACTCAAGGTGTTTTAGAATATATATATATATATATAAATTTGAATACATTCAAATGTAATCAGGTTTAGAATTCGATTATATTCCCTACCTTTAAATCCACATAGATCCTGGAGCCATTCCATCTTTTTTCACTTTTTTTATCTTTGAGATTCATAAATTGTGAATTTAAAGATGAAAGAAATGACTGGATTTAAGCTTAGCTAAATTCGAATGTAGCCAAGTTTACTATATTAGGTCTAATCACCTTCTCTATCTTTAAATTTGGACAGTTCACAGATCCTAAAGATTAAAAAAGATAGAAAAAATGAAGCAGCTTTAAAATTCGTATGAATTTAAGGGTGGGATAGATGATCGGATCCTAAACTTGAGTACATTCGAATGTAAATAAGTCTATCTTCTCTCTCTATATACATATACATATATATATATATATATATATATATATATATATATATATATATGTATGTATGTATATATATAAAAGGAGTTATCATATATGTTGCGACAAACTTTATGTGTAATCAACATGGTATGAAATAAAGATAACGAATAAAAACTAAATCACAAACAAGACATGAGATTTGTATGACTTAACCCTTTGACCTATGTTCACCCGTGAAGATAAGAAAAATTTTTACTATAAATTGCAAAAGAAAGATAAAGAAGATATACAAGTATAAGAGACTCTTTTAAAAAAATCTTAATTTTAAATATATTTTAATTTTTTTAATATATATATATATATATATATATATATATATATATATGTATGTATGTATATTAAATTTATGGAGGTAAATCATAACCGAATGGAGTGGATCAAGAAATTCAGATAAAAGTATATTTTTCCTTCACTTTTATTATTTTCAACTGCTTTCAGGGAAATCCAAGTTCTCGTGCCCAGCATCTCTTTCCTCAATGCGTCTCAGTACTCTCAACCTCACGGCTGGGCAAGGATCGGTTTCTTTTTTCCAGGGCAAGTTGTCTCTCTCGTGGATGTGTCCCAACATCTGACCCACTTCCAAAATCATTGCTCACCATTACAACAATGAGATTAAAAAAAAAAAAAAACATCGTTTGCTCAGCCAAAGAATTGTATCAAAAAAAACACAATAGCTGTCATATCTCCACTAGCCGTTGGTTTTTCACGTGTATCAAATTATGAAAAAAAAAAAAAAAAAAAATCCAGAGGCGACAGCCGAAAGGTGATATCACCGGGCTGAATGATCTCAGGACATGGACTCGGACGAGGCCTCCCCTTGCACGTGGCTCGTCCTCTTTTCCACCAGCTGACAGCGGGCTCCGTTCAGCCCCATGAAGCTGGCTGCCAGCAGTTCATGATAAATAAACCTGGAGGACAGTTTTTCTGAAAGGACAACATTATCTTCACCTTAAAAAAAATATAAAAAAAATATTATGCTGTGTCCAATATGTCAGTAGATTGTCAAGAAAGATCATGTAGGCTAAAATATGCTTTTGCCCTCGTATTTTTACTCAAAATTCATATTGATTCTAAAAAATTTAATTATTATAATTTAATTTTTTATATTTTTAAATATTATATGAAGCCAGTTAAAATTGATAAAATAGCTACTATGTAATCTTGACGTGAACACATGATCTGTCTATACAGTGATACGTTAGCTATTTCGTTAATTTTAATTAATTTTATGTAACAAAATATTAGAAATATAATATTTTTAAAATATGAGAAAGTAAATTATAATAACTGAATGTTTGTGGATCAAAAAGAATTTTGAGAAAAAATTTGAGGGTCAAAAGTATAATTTTAATTATGATATGAAGGGTTCAATTAAGATACTTATTTAAAGTTTTTTTCAAAAATTAAGCTTCAATCTCATCTATTCAAAGCCTCTTGTACCATCATTTTTTATCTTTGAATTTTTTTATTTATTTATGACATCACTAAAGTATAACTAGAAGTATTGTTAAAAAAAAAAAAAAAAAAAGACAGAACAAGCATCCAATGAGATAAGTTGTTGGAACCTTTCTATTGAGTGTTTTATGGGAGGCATGGGATTGATTTGTCTTGCAAAATATGGATGCAAACTCCATTCAATCACGGACTATTATTTCTACAATGCATAGAGGAGAGTGATGACATGATCTCACTCAATCGCAATCTCATAACATATGGACCGTTTTTTATTTGGACAGCAAGCTCTTCAGTTCAATTTTGAGTTGGGAGAAGATTTGAACCTGTGAGGAACGCCAATACAATGATATTGTGGGGTCTGCAGCCATATGGGCTGATTTAATTTAGACAATGTGCGTGTGTGAAATTATATATGAGTTCCAAGTATTATGAGTATGGATCATGGATCTCAAATACCTGACAATAAAGTCTCAATCGTTCGATAAGTTAGCTTTGAAGGTTTATGTTAGGCTTTCATTTTTAATTTTAGAGCTGTTTGATACTTAGATCTAGTCATGTTGTTGTGCAGTGCATGTCATCTAGCAGTTCCTATTTATGTTAAGATTTTGAAAGTAATGCCATCTGGTGTCAAAATTTTGGTTGGTTGAAAGGATGGTAGATTGGAATATGTTATTACTTTCATAACAGATTTATTAGACACCAACGGGATAATATGAGGAACTTGCAGGATATATGAATGGATGTATTAGATGTACCAATGAAATGTGAGTATTTGTGGATGGCTTGTCTCTCTTCTTATATTTGACAATGACTCACAAAATGAAACCCTCCATGAACAGAGGTTTGAATGCCGTTTTATATCTTTTTGGTTTCAAATTCAAGTCCTATCACACATAAATCCATTCATCAAGAAACCCAGAACCCATTTGTAGCTAGATTTGAATCAAAGTAGTAATTTGGTCCAGGTTTCAAATCCGAACCCTATCTTATGTCTCTTTTCTATAAATTTGCTTAGGTACATTTCTTTCTTTGTCTCATGAATTCGGTATCGAAAATATAATCTTTTCAAGGCTAAAATATACTTTTGATCCTCAAATTTTTACTCAAAATTTATTTTCGTCCTCAATCTTTTAATTGCTATAATTTAGTTCTACATATTTTAAGAACATTGCATTCCTAACATTTCATTATATTGGATCACTTAAAATTGATAAAATAATTAATATGTCATCTTGAAATGAACACATAGACTAATTGATTGATAAGGTGATACACCGGCTATTCCTTAGATTTTAATTGATCCCATGTAATGAAATATTAAAAATGCAATATTCTTATAAGATAAAAGATCAAATTATAATGTCTAATAATTTGATAGTAAAAAAAAAAATTAAGCAAAAGTTTAATTTATTATTATTTAAAAAAAAAAAAAGTCTCTCTCAATCAAATCTTGTCCCACCCTTGCAAGAAAAGATTCAAGAGATAAGATAAGGTGGATGAATATTTATTACTTTAAGGCAAATAATAAAATTGTTAAACGGGGATATCACATGCGTCACAGGAGAAAAGATTAAGAACAAAGTGAAATTTAAAGTGCAGTCCCCTTCTCAAGGACAAATTTTGTTAGGTGGGCCTCAAATTAGGGCTTGGTGGTCTACTTTTGGGACCAGCAAGGAAGGCACAAACGAAGCGATTCCAGACTCAGCTCAGTGGTAGTCAACCTCAAATCTGATTTAGTGTTCAATCCACGTGTCAGGCGTAGGAGTGGAGATATGTTTAAAAGCCGTCCATGGTCCACCAGAAAATCCAGTCGGGTTAGGTGGGGATGGATCCCCACATCAACAGCCGTCCGATGAAGGGACAAATTCGCAAATCCGATGGGATCAAGGACAGCATCTGAGGACGTCACTCTTGAGCGGAGAGTCCGTGATGGACGATGATAACGATATCCTATCCAACCGTTCCTCTCGCTCCTCATCTTTTCCTCTTCCTTTAGGCTTTGGTGGGACAAGATTTGAGATGAGTTGTCAGTTGTCATCTTATCATCAGATGTCACAAGGCCATGAGAGGAACAAGCAAAGAATATAATATAACTTCTCTCTTTTCTGTGATCCGAATCTAATCCCATTCTTAACCTGTCCAAAACTCGCCACCTTTGCTTTTTGGACACGGGGAGAGCTTGGTTGCCCACTGAGCCCTTGGATCCATGCCACCTACTCTTATATTTCTATCTTAGATAGCGTCTGATTTATTATAATATAGCGCCCATAAAAATTTTATACTCATAATAAAAAATTATTATGTTTGCTTGACATAAATAATGTTAGCTTAAATTTTTAAGAATGTAAGATTTTATATCACTAGAATTCTATTTGTATTTTATTATAATTTTTTTTCTCTTTTAAATAACTACCTTTTTTTTTCTTCAAATATAAAATATTCTCATAAAATATTTATAAAATTATTTTTAAAATATTATATATTCAAATATTATAAATATTTAATATAGATTATATATAAATATATGATACTATATTATATTATTTAGTATATATATTTAATAATATTGAAATATTATAAATTATTTAAATATAATCATTTAATATGCAAGAAAATAAAATATTAATAATTTTGGATTTAATAAATATATGATAATATTAAAATTATGTTAATATTAATATTAATATAATATACTAAATATTAATATTGATATAATATTAAATATTTAAATATCACTAAGTGCATATTAAATATATAATTAAATTAAATATTATTAAATATTTACGTAAAAGTCAAAAGTATAATCTAAGATAGCCTGGCTTTGGTAATCTTAGATAATCTTAAATTTGTGGGAATCAAATATGACTGCTTAAATTATTATGTTTAATTAACAAATATGATAATTTGTATGATAATTTTAAATTATCAAAATGAATTATCATCTGCCAAACAACCTCTTAATATAGTCTTTTAATGCCTTGGAGATAACAGCTATATCTATAACTTTGGCTTGTAAAATAACGTAGGAAACATGGATTATAGTTGATAGGAAACCTCAAATGGATTCATAATTTAGGTTATAATAAGAAAGGCAAGGAGAAGGAGTCAATCTCTAGCACCATGGATTGAAAGAAATTTTGTAGTTCATGCCATTGGCATGGTCAAATCCATTGTACCAAGTTACCAAGTTAATTAACCCTCTTATTATCTGAGAGTGAGTACTTCCATTAAACTACTTTATTGTGCACCAACTTTTCATCTTCCAAATTTCTGTCTCATTTAAGTCAATAATGAATTACCTCACCATGTAGATGGCATTTTGAAGCCGAATAACCTAATAAGAAGGAATGAAAATCATTTAAACAAGTTATTTCACCTTCCAAATTTCTTTACCTCATTTAATCCACGAATAAATTACTCCACAATATATGGTGGAGTAATTTATTATAGAGTAAAATGCAGTAAGAGTAAATTAATCCATTTAGTCCAAAGATCACTAATTTTGCTTCTAAATGCATGGTGTAATTTTTTCTATAGTAAAGAGGTAAGTTAATCAATTTACTCCACACTAACTTATTGCATATAAGTCCATCGTTTGATGGGCAATAGAATCAATCCTAAGTGTAAAGCTTGTGCTCTCCTTCCTAAAGGGAAAAAAAAAAAAAGGGTGGACGCAACACTTTTATTGGCAACTTGATTGAATTCCAAAATTTTATTTTTTATAAATTAGGAGTTTTATAATAAACATATAAGTGCTTGCAAATCTATCATTTCTATCCATGGTATCCTATGGAGGCGTTTGATTGAGCCCATGTCGATGGCCTTCAACAATGGGAGCTGAGTACATGTTGCAAATGAGTGCTGGATTAAAATTCTCTTACTGCAAATGAGTGCCGTTCATGTTTTATTTTTTAAACAAAAACGTGCAATCCTATCAATAACTCCTTGAAAATAATCTCGCATTTAGGAAACAAGAAGCATCCATTGATGATTCTTGTCGACCAAATAATAGATTATATCTTGTACCATCGTTGGAAGGCTACCCATCCATTGAATTTTTCTTTTGATCAATTGTTTGCATGTTAGTAAACAAATGTTAGCTAGACTCCACTATGTGTGACTTGTAACTTTGTGGACATGGAGTCATTGATGGTCAATGAATTCATCAATATATTCTTTTCTTCAATGCTTGAGCGTGGCATTCATGAACCAAGTGGATCCCACCTAACATTCTATAGTTTTTATGTCACATGGGAAGAATAATAAGATGCTATTTGGTGGTTGAGCGTGGCATACTTTAGAGGCTTTCCTTTCAACAATCTTAAGTTGTGGGTGTCAAACCTTAATCGCATCTAATTCTTATTTAACCCTTTTATACTCACGTGCATTTCACGTGCATACTATGGAGTGAAGCATTGCACCATCAGCAGGATCTATGCATGTATCTCCATAATAACCAGAGCTCTTTACCTCTTAAATCAATACAATTTGGGTATTAATCTAAAGATAGAACTTAAATGCAGTGCCCTAGGTGCTAGTGCTACGATACCTTCTCTATTTCTCTTATTTTCCCCAACAACCACATATGAGTTTTTGGTGAAGGCTGACTTGACTAACAAAAAGTAAGAAAGAAATAGGAAGAATTGTAACGATTGCATATAATGCAGTGCACTTAAGTTCCATTTTTAATCTAATAGTCGATGTTTAATTTATTTCCTATTAATATTTTAAATAATAGCTTTTCGACACAGCACATGTATGAATGTTCTATGTTTGGGATCTTCTACGATGCATACTATGCACCCCAAAGAGCATGCATGCTCGGATAGCTGTGTGACCTATATTGAAAGTGAAGGATTTTCATACAATTATATTTGATATATAATTTTAGATTCTATTGGAACATCTGTAGGACATCAGGATGAATAACTGTTCCACATATCTACAAGAAACCATTCTATTATTGTTTCAATGTCTTAATTGATGTATCTTGGGGCGCCTTCTATCCAAAGTAGAACGACAATACATCTTATTTGTAGAAAACCAGAACAGTCCAATGCAATGAGATTTAAAATCTTGATTTGATGATTATGTTCGCATATTTGATATTGTAATGTGATGCTTTTTATTTTCAAGATGAATAGGAACTCTTTATTTTTGAGATGGTGAAATGGTAGCTCTTTGAGCATAACCCTCTACATTGCAAAATATGCATTACAGAGAGGATTCGAACTCATATTTCGATACTATTGCAACAATAATTATTGATTCCTCATGCAACTTATGACTTGGTTTCATACTCATTTTTGGCGTAATAATACTTTTATATCTTTCCTGTAAGCTAAACTATCTAAATCTCATTCTTACAATTGTAATTTGAAGTTGAATTTGGACTAACTATTCTCTAACAAAACGATAACCAATTTCGACATATTTGGCATGCACATGGAATGCTAGATTGGTAGTAAGATAAATTACGCTTAGAGTTTGTCACACTAGAGTATGGGATGGTGAGATTGGTGAAGGCCTAGCTAGTATGGCAGACTTTAGATTCAAGTAAGCTCAAATATAGTATTTCTCATACCTTAAAGCATGTTTGGTATACAGAATATGATAGGATAAAAGAAAGGACAGGATAAGAGGGAAGATAAGATATTATAAAAATTAGATTATCTTGTATTTGATATAGAATAGGATAACATATCGGACAGGACAAAAAGATGAAAGAGAGAAAATAAAATTATAATTATCTATTAGTTTATTGTCTAGTTAAATATTTATTATCTTAGTCAGAAAGGATTCAAATAAAAAAGAGCATTTTGCTGGGACAAATTATTTTTCTTCAATCAAATTAGTGATTTTGAAGGATAGAATTTTGTCCAATCTTTATGAACAATAAATGTAAGAAAGAAATAAAAAATTCTATCCTTTTTCTAATCTAGTGTACCAAATATGCATTTTTATTTTAACTTAGTGCTTGAGCAAGCTACCATTCGAGCTAAAGATATGAGATTGAATCCTAAAAAATATATTGAAGCTAATGACTAATTGCCTATCATCAGAACATTTAGCCTAGTCTACATCAAAATATATACTAACAAGAGTTGAAGAGAACAATCATATGTGAAGGCTATGATCAAATATATACTTTTAAATATCTTAGAATCCATTTGACAACTGTCCATTATGCATTAGTTAGGAGATACATAAATTGTGAGCATAAATAATGTCAGACCTCATGAGAGTAGAACACTATAATACTCTAACAATACTTCTATAGTTAGATGGATCAAAATATAGCTCACCATTATTAAGACAAGGTTTAGACAGATTTGGATCTATCCATTTGAGACCATTTTAGCAAATCTATACTGTTTTTGATTTAAGTGAGAAGAAGGCCAAATGGGATTTGATGAACCTCTATTCCTGGGAAAATAATTAAGTGAACTTAAGACCTTCATGGCAAACTCATTAAGGTCAATGCTAAATCTTAAATAAAGTACATGAGGGTTGCCTGTCAAAACTATACCATCTACATATATCAGTAGTATGATTATATAGAATTGAATCTTTTGAAGAATAAAGATGAGTCGGGGCATGATACAACAAAGCCAAGATAAATAAAGTGGGTGCCTAAATGATTAAATCATGGTTTTGGAGCTTGTTTGAGCCCATAAAGAGGTTGATTGATTTATAACTATAGCTATAGGCTTGAGAGGATCTGTGGATGCTAGAGGTTATTTCATGTAGACAAGCTCGTTAAGGTCTCTATGTAAAAAAGTAATTCTCATATCTAGTTGTTGTCTAGTTGTTGAGTAGGCTACCCTCTAGAAATAGTTAGAGATAAAACCGTGTGAGCTATGTCTGATTTGATGACTGAACTAAATAATTTATACCATCTTTTGATAAAGCCTTTGATGATTAAGTTGGACCTTAATCTATAAATCCATCCATTTTCTATTTGATATGAAAAACCTTTTTGCATCTAAATAATATTCTGATTTGGTGGAGGATAAACAAGTTCTCTAGTCTCATTGGATATTAAAGCTTGATACTCATCGCCTATGATCTTACTCCATTTAGTATATTTTCAGGGATGTAAGAACAAGTGAACTCAGCCTCTTAGGTTTGAACCAGCAAAGCAAAAGAGTACTTGGTGCTGTAAATTTTGGGCTTGAGAGCTCATGTTTTGGACTTGGTTGGCATTTGGTGTTATTGATTAAGATAGGTACCTAAGATGGGGAAGAAAAACTTTTACCCCAAATTATTTGGGCCAAATCATATTTTGTTGACCTAGCTAATGCTTGATCATCTTACAAACATGATGCATTAGATATTATAATCCTAATATATATGCTTGTGTTATAGTGGTTGGCATCATTTTAGGTAGACATAAAGATATACTTTCAATTTAGATAAATATGATGTGGACATAAAATTTCAATTTGGATTAATATAATATAGAAATGTATTCCCAATTCGAATGAATATAATTATAATAGATGATTTAAAATTTAAATTAAATATAAAGGCTACGTTTGGTATATAGAATAGGATAGGATAAAGAATAGAATATGATAAAAATCATTTTATCTTATATTTCGTAGAGGACGGGATAACAAGCATCATTTTAGGTAGACATAAAGATACATTTTCAATTTAGATGAATATGATATGAAAATAAAATTTCAATTTAAATAGATATAATATAGAAATACATTCTCGATTTGAATGAATATAATTATAATAGATGATTTAAAATTTAAATTAAATATAAAGGTTACGTTTGGTACACAGAATAAGATAGAATAAAGAACAGAATATCATAAAAATCATTTTATCTTATGTTTGGTAGAGGACCGAATAACAAGCTTCATTTTAGATAGACATAAAGATACATTTTCAATTTAGATGGATATGATGTGAAAATAAAATTTCAATTTAAATAGATATAATATAAAAATACATTTCCAATTTGAATGAATATAATTATAATAGATGACTTAAAATTTAAATTAAATATAAAGGTTACGTTTGGTACATAGAATAAGATAAGATAAAGAACAAGATATGATAAAAATCATTTTATCTTATATTTGATAGAGGACGGAATAACAAATATAGAACAATTATATCTTTAGAAAAAATAAGGATTAAAATAAGAATAGAAAAAAAAAAAAAAGTCTGATACGATAAAATTAAAAATATTTTTTTGATAAAATAAGTTATTTTCTTTTAATGAAATTAGCTATCTCATATGGCAAAATTTGATTCTAATCTTAAAAAAAATGTGCCAAACGCAATCAAAATCAAAGGAGCTAACTTGGGCTCTGTTTGGCACAACTGGGAGCCAACAGCAGAATTTTTCATGAGTCATGTCTGGGACAAACAGCGGGTCTTAGGCGGCAATATTGATCCACCACATAACATCGAAGAACATTTTATGTGAAAAGAAATGGCATCACTCGATAAATACCAACCAAACAAGCAAACAAACAAATCAATCGCGAAAGAGTTAACTAGTTAATAATTGAATGATTAAAATATAATTCGATAAGATTCTCGTTAAGCACAATTGACGACAAGTGCCTCCAGGCATATAATTCATAACAGAGGCAACAAATCATCTGATGGGTATGGCACTTTTCATTGCCCATCCATGAGTAAAACAAGGTGACGGACACCACCACGAAGGCCTTCGTAACGGCTACTAGAGACCCAACGGTGAAGGACGGAGTTCTTAGCCTTTTAATTTGCAGTAAATTTCAAATTTACTGCAAACGAGTAGGCCTCAACAGGGACATAAAGAAAAGCATTTGGCTTGGCGCTCTCCGTGATTGGTCCTCTCTCTCTCTCTCTCTCTTCCCGTCTCTTTATTTATCGTGAACGGAAGCAAAGCGGCAGCAAGGTGAGAGAGAGAGAGAGAGAGAGAGAGAGGGGGAGGGAGGAGGAGAGGGGAGAGGGGAGGGATGCGGAGGCGTAGGATAAGGACGAGCAGGCTGTCCATCCTGCGGTGGCTGCTAACGTGCGCCATCGGCACGGTTGCGCTGGGGACGATTCTGGCCGTGCACGTGGCCCCGTTCGTTCCTTCCCTCTCCGACGTCCGCAAACTTCCCAAGGTCTGGCCTTTTCTCTATCCGAGTGTGTTTTTTGATCTTTTGCTCGGTACATTTGTCTCAGATATTATCCGCCTCTAGATTAAAAATCGAATCTTTAAGCTTGTTCCTGTATTTTTATTTTTATTTTTTTCACTGCACCAATTCGAAAATTTGTTTTGTTCTTTTTAGGGGGAATTTGTCAGTCATTTTGATACCAAGGTATCTCCGTTTCTGGGGAAAACAACGTCTTTGGTGTCTGTGGAACGGTTCTTGGACTGTTTTGGATATACATGTATTTTTCCTTATTTTATTTTGGATTTTTCTGTCATTTTGAAATTAAGGCAACTCTTTTCGTCGAAAGGAATGGTCTTTTGTATTCTTCCAGCTTTGGTTTTTTGTGATTTTGGTATTAAGCTCGTCTCCTTTGCTTTTGGAAAGGATGTGTGTGTGTGTGTGTTTTTTTTTGGGTCTATGAAACGATTTGTGGAGTGTTTTGGATATGAATGCATGATTACTTACGGCTTGAGGGATTTTTATGCAGCAACGGGAGATCGGATGGATTACCGAGCTGAGTTGGACGCAAGAATCCGCCCCTCCCCAGCTCTCCAGATTGCCCGCTTCTCAGAAGGTGATACATGATCATATTAATTTTACTTATGGTTTATGAGTTGGATGGAGATGGATGGAAGTTCATAAATATTTGTTGGATTCCTTGATTAGAGGATGCTCCTAGAATTATTTTTTTTATAAAAAAATACAATTACGTGGAGGATTTCTTTATCACTGGTAACCTTTCAAAACCAGTAAAAAATTTGAAATAGTTATAAGTGGAGACAACTCAAAGATTTATGTTGACTCTATTCAAAAGATTGGTCTCCTATATCTAAAACTGAAGCTAATTTGGGATCATAATTTGGGATCATTCAGGTCCATATTTCTTTTCACGCTCTCATTTCCTTTCATCATTCTCTTTTAGTCTCATATTTCCTTTCACTTGTTTTATAAAATTCTTGTATTTAAAATTCATCTTCAATTTGATGCCAAAATTTTACCTTTATATATTGTTAATGGTTGAAACATTGATGGGTTTCGTGGGTTCTGTTCTGATAGCGTTTTTTTTGAAAGCTAAGCAGTCATGCCATCTCTTTCATTGTTTTCACTCCTCTAGATTTGACAGTTGGATGGCATGAATGATGGGATGTCAGCAATGGAGAAGCTGTGGAGGGCTCCAGCAAACCGTGGTTTCGTGCCATGCGTGGCGCCCAGCTCATCTTATTTGCGTAAGAGAGCTACAGCAATGCCAAGCTTTTGTTTCTCCTTCCTCTATTACTTTTTCAAAGCAATTCATTTCATCCATTAATGTGTCATGCTTCAGCTCCTGGTGAATCAAGAGGCTACTTGCTAGTCAGCGCAAATGGTGGGTTGAACCAGATGCGGGCAGGGGTAAGCCATTCTCTCTCTCTCTCTCTCTCCCTGTTATGGGTGTTCTCCTACTGGCTGAGTTGAAGTCAACATCTAATTGGTATTATGCTCAGTTGCTTATAAAATAGAAATTGAAGGAATTGGCATGACGGAGATCTTGTAACTGACTAAACTACCACCATGTTGACTTTGATGATTGTTGAACTGTTCAATTATGTCACCAATTATTTGTATTTTGAAAGGTCTACTAGAATGGAATTGACACGAGTATAAGATGCAAATAACGTTCTTGAGCTTTGAATATGATAGATATGTTATCTTAGTGTCAGACAAGCTGTCTTATTCATATGAAGTCTGATCTATGTAGTTAAAGTTCATTTGACTAGTGAAAGTTCCTTAGTTCCTCAAAAGTGTTCTTCATTCCAGTTAAGTTTGATATCATGAAGGATTGGTTACATTTCTCTTACAAGTGACTAAATTGTGTTGAGCCCACATGCTGCAACCGGTCAACTTGAAGTATAGTTTATGCTTCTATGGTCTGTCACTTAGAGTGCCTCTGCCCTACAATGAGTTTAACTGATAAACCTCTATCCATTTTTCATTCTGAAGGAAAAATTAAGGTATAAAATGAAGTGACACACGAGGTCAACAGCTTATTCAACAAATACAGTAGCCTGTGAGTCACAAAATTTAACCAGAGTGGTTTCATTTTCTCTGATGTATGCAGAGTGTGCATGTGGCTATTGTATGTGCAATATTGTGTGTTATCGAATGAGTAGTTGACCATTGGGCAATATGTCTTCAATAACTACAGTATGGTCTTCATCCCTCTATTTAAATTAATATGCCCACCCTCTGGTCAATTGCAATTGTAATTGCAATATTCTTTTGAGTTACTCAAATTCATGGTGGGCCTCTGGTCCTCCTGTTTCCTCGGAAAAAAAAGTTACTCCAAGTGATTGACAGGATTATTCACTATTTCCAGATAATTAGATTACTCTTGAATTTCTGTTCTTGTTGTTGTTTTCTAACCAATGCCTACTAGTTTTGTGTATGCTTCTGTAAATATATTGCTGATATTTAACTAAAAGTTAATTTTGCATATTTTTCCTCTTCAAATTCCTTTAAGATTTGTTTTCTCTTTTCTGTTTTTTTTTTTAATTTCAAAATTTTATCTGATTAAGGTATCAAAATTGTTTTTTTTTTTTTTTTATTGAACTTTATGGACTTGATAATGCTCACAGGCAAGGAGTAAGATTGTGCAAGTTTAATGTTGTCCTGTAAGTTACAGTTCCAGAAGGCCCTGTGGTTTCTTGTGAGCCATATTTATCAAATTGTGAGCTGGATGGGACAAGCTCTAGGTTGTTGAATCTACATGCTGTGAATAATGTGCTGAACTATGCTCTTGGAACACCTTGATGCACTTGAATTAGCTGGAAGCACTTCAAAGTTTGCTTGCTATAAGAGCTGATTTTTCTGATAGTAAAAATGATCCAAGTAATTGTTTTAGTCTGAGGAGTGAGGGCAAAGCTTTAGCTTCTCTTAAAGTCATTTTATAACTAATCTGTCAACCATATGGAAGATGGAGTTACGATTAGTGCAGAGGGCAAGTTCCCGTAATATTCTATAATGAGTTGCCATTTCCCACATGAAGACAGTTCTTAAGCGCATGAAAGTTGCAGACCATGCTTATACTGATGAACCTTCAAAATTTGCTGAAACAAGTTCTCAGGATGGTAATGGCTTTGGTATTAACTAATGTTCGTTAACTAACATAATAATTAGCAGAATATAGCTAATGTATCCCCTTTTTTGTCATTGTAAAGGAATTGACCACATACTGAAATATATATGAGGGAAACAAGGCACCTTTTTACCACCAAATAAATACCAAGTTTTCTTTGCATCTTGAAACACATCATCTATTGCTCGACCTCTTGGTTATTTGTTCACAATGACATTAGGAGCAAGGTGTCAGAGATATTGATACCTCAGTACCATGTGGGGTGACATTTTGATATGAAAGGAAACTGTTTGTTGCATATTGATGCAATATTGCAGGTAAACTTTCTGTAACCCTATATTTGTTCCTTATTACTTTCAAATCTTTGCCATATTGTACAGTATGTCAGTAGGGATATCTACTGCATATACCCATATATGTTTCCCTTAATGTTACCATTGTTATTTGCAAACCATTCAGTCTTGTTTAAAGTGCTGTTTCATATTCAAAACTTCATTTGATAGTTGAAAATACCATCTGATTTTCCCTATCTTTTATTTTTCTTCCTTTGGTTGATTGTTGTTGGAAATTGCTCTTTTGATGGCAGATATGTGACATGGTAGCAGTTGCACGTCTAATAAATGCTACCCTTGTTATTCCTCAACTTGATAGGAAATCATTTTGGCAAGATTCTAGGTACATTTTTTCCTTCATATTTTTAATTTTTAAATATCCCTTCCTAATTTATAGCATAAATCTGTAATGGCAGCAATTTCTCAGATGTCTTCGATGAAGAATATTTTATACGCTCTTTGGTAAATGATGTTAAAATTGTGAAGAAATTACCAAAGGAATTGGCAATGGCTACAAAAGCAGTTAAATACTTTACAAGCTGGTCTGGGGTAGAATACTACAAAAATGACATATCTCGTTTGTGGGATGATTATCAGGTATGGATTCTATAGCATTTCGATTTTGGAAGACCACCACTTCATGCAGAAGCATGCATGCACACACATCTGCTTGCACATGCTTGTATACATGCATACCAAGTCCATTACTTGGTGATATTTGTTAGTAGTCTTGTTGAACTGGTTTGTTGGAAACATTAATTTGTGATAGGTTATTCGAGCAGCTAAATCAGATTCCCGTCTTGCCAACAACAACTTGCCCCCTGACATTCAAAAACTCCGTTGCCGTGCTTTCTATGAGGCTCTTCGATTTGCTCCTAGCATTGAGGCACTAGGAAAAGTAACATCTCATCTGTTGTTTTTATTAGTTTTTGGATTTTTTATTGTAAATTCTTGTACTACAATAAGCATCATTTGAGTTTCCATGGGTGTTAATTCTGTAGTTATTGGTGGAGAGAATGAGGTCATATGGTCCATATATTGCTTTACACTTGCGTTATGAGAAGGACATGCTTGCTTTTAGTGGGTGCACGTATGGTTTGTCTCCTATTGTAGCTGATGAGTTAACAAGAATCAGGTCAGATACTTTTATAACATCCTTTGCAAAGCACTAGTTCTTTTTGTTCTAAGTGAAAGATGACCTCTCCAATCATTTTATCTTGAACCTTCTTCCTCCCTTATTTGCAGAGAGAGCATTGCATATTGGAAAGTCAAGGATATTGATCCCCAAGAACAGAGATCCAGGGGGCATTGTCCCCTGACTCCAAAAGAAGTTGGGATTTTTCTTTCTGCTCTAGGATACTCATCAAATACTCCAATATATATCGCAGCAGGGGAGATATTTGGAGGTGATACTCATATGGCTGATCTTGAGAAACGCTATCCCATATTAATGAGCAAGGTATCAAATAGATATCTTCAATCCATGATGTAGCTTGAACTGGTTTAATGATATCAAAATGAAGCAATCTAATCTTCTTGTGGTCTTGTATCCATGGTAAATATGATAGAAATGGTTAAAAGCCTTTTCTTGGATGCCAACTTTTTTAACATGTCAAACTACATTTCATTTGTTTAATAAGACCCTGTTTATTATTATGAACATATGCACATATTTCATGGTGACTGGGGTAAAAGGTAACATGAAACGCATGTAAAATATTGTCCGACTCACAGAAGCCCATACAAGGAAAATCACAACAGATGTGTTTTGACTACAATAATGGGACCATTATTGTGTTGACATACTACTATGGCAAATTATCTGATTTTTCCACCTGCTATGCTCATTGTGTCATGCAAATGCATTAATCATGTCTACATGCTGTATATAGAGCTAATTAATCATTGTGTTTTTCCATAGTTCTTATCCCATCTATAAGGCTTGATCGCCCCGTGGAAGCATCTTTGTTTTACAGTTTCGTGTGTGTATTGTCAAATCTTGTTTTCTTCTTTTAATTCTCAGTCATGCTAACTAGTTTGTGTTCAACACATCTTGCATTCATTTAGGTCAATTCATGATTTGTCCATTCATAATCAAGTGCAGGTTAAGCTAAATCAAAGGGCTAGTCGGTCAAGGATTGCACTTTCTGCGGCATAGCACCTGTATTTTGTTGGCTGCCCTGAAGTAATTTTAGCTTGCTGCCCCAATGATATATGTTCTATTGATTGCTACCTCTTCCTAAATCCTATCATAGTGTAATTTTATGAAACAATTCATTATTACCTTATTCAGCATTTAAATCCTTTCTCTCAATGACAAAAACTAGTTTTTATTTGCTATTTTATGATATTGGCATGTTTCTTCAACAATCACCACCATTACGTCATGGCAATATTTGTCTTAGCTACATGGTTAAAGAACCTCTTTTTCATGTCCTATGAGCAAACATCGAAATTGCTTATCATATTCTCTGAGAATAAGCTATTACAAGATAGGTAGTGCCTTTATCACCTGTTTTCTTCTTTTTTTTTTTAAGAAAACATTCATGATGGATATCCATTTTGTTCTCTTTTGATTTTTATCAATTTTTCTTTCAGTCAGTTCTGTTTTGACTGGTGACTTAACCAAATCAGTATATTGTTTTTTTTTTTTTTTTTTTTTTTTTTTTGCAGGAAAAGTTAGCATCAGTGAATGCGCTTGAACCATTTAGACGTTATGCTTCTCAGATGGCTGCTTTAGACTATATTGTATCAGTGGAAAGCGATGTTTTCATTCCATCCTACTCAGGAAACATGGCGAGGGCAGTCGAGGGACACCGCCGTTTCTTGGGTCACAGAAAAACCATCATTCCGGATAGGTAAAGTGACTTCTTGTGAACTCACATTATAATTTCTTCTCAATGCCCATCTCTTTAAAAAAACCACTCTGATCTCTTTCTATTCCTCTTTTTTCCTCCTGCAATGCAGAAAAGCACTTGTTAGCTTGTTTGATAAAATTGATCAGGGCTCACTTAAAGAAGGGAAGAGGTTGTCAGACATAATTGTAGAACAGCATAAGAAACAGTATGTGAAACCGAAAGAGTCACATCTATGGTTGTATTGCTTCCATGCTGATTCTAATTCTATTGTATTTGTTTGTCAGGCAAGGTTCCCCTCATAAAAGAAAAGGTCCTGTCTCTGGAACAAGGGGAAAAGCGAGGCTCCGATCAGAAGAAACATTCTATGAGAACCCACTGCCTGATTGTTTATGCCGGTCGGAATCTCATGATAGCAATAGTTCTCTTGCAAACTTGTAGATATGGCATGAGTGAGGCTTCTGTTTAGAGATTCAGATCCTCTCCATTTAGCCTGACCAAAAAGAACGTTTGGAGTTTGGTGGTGGAATTACAGTATAACGAAACGGCGCACATACTTTCAGGTTTCATACTGCCAAACTGAAATCAAGGCATAGATGATGCTGCTTGAAGGGTGTGTTAGAGGTGTAGCAAAAGTTTTCAATGTGGTTATCTGTATTTCATTATGCGGAATTGAGTAGCATTTGGCCAACATAGGCTAGATTTATATACTGGGGGTATCATCCTTTTACTAAACTTAAAAAAAAGGAACTTGGGATTATTGAGAGGTTTAGAGGGGGAATAATTTAGACCAGCACTGCTGGAAATTTATCAGCAACAGGGTGTTGTGCTGCAATATAATGGAATAAGAGAAGAAATATAAGTTGTGCAATCCATATCATCTGTTTCTGTTTGTATTTAAACATATGCCTGAAGGCCAACAATGTAAATTGTGTTAATTTACAGACTAGTGAATTGCTTTTCTGTGGAATAATACCACACTGGATTTACTTACAGCCTCTTGGTATGAAGAATTCTTATTTGCCATCTTGCTTTGGTGTTTGTTGTATATTTCTCTTAGATTGCATGGTAATCCTTTTGTTATGTGTAATTGCAGCATGATCCTTATACCTTTGAGGAAATGCTAAGTAGGCTGTCATCCAATAACTCTGGCCAACGTTATCAAAAATTTCAGATAGTTTCTATGATGCCTCTCCATCAGACCTTCACCATTAACGGTTTCTCTTATATGGTGGGGTAGAATAACGTTGATAAATCCATAACGTGGCCTTCAACATCAAAAATTTGGAGGATCTGGCACATTTCCCTCAAATTATTTGCATATGATTGGTCATTTACTTTCATACGAAAAGAATGGATAGTACCATAATTTTTTTTTTTTTTTGGCACTTTGGGTTAGGCTTGGAATTGAATTTTTTTAAAAATTAGGCTTGAGCCTAGTCTAAAACCTAATCAAGTTGATCACAACAATCTATTTCAACAAAAAATTGAACCGATGAAGTTAATTTTTAGTTTTTAAATATTTATATAAAAATAAAAATATTTTAAAAAAATTATATGTAACCACTTTATAAAATTTGCTATGATATATAGAGTTATTTTCATATAATAGACAAAAAATTTAATATATATTAAAAAGGACTACTGATATTGGTATTATATTTAGGTCATATTTAAGCTCAACCAAAAACCAATGCTGAGGTTTGGGTCAGGGCTAAGTAATGGCTTGAATCAACTTTAAAATTTTTTTGAGCTCTATTTTTAAGTCTAACCTCAATCCAAATTAGTTTAGACCTAACTCAAATCCATTTGCAATCCTACTAATAATTTATATTTATTCTTATATCATTTTTGTTTACATCACGAATTAAGTATTTAATAGTTCAAGTTAACTGTTTATCTTAAATATATTAGTCTTTATCATGTGAAATAAATATTTACCGTCGCTTTAAAAGGTTAGCATTTATTTTTATTATATTTATATTTATTTATTAGTAATTTTTATTTTATTTTATTATTTTTTAAAGTTTCTTAATAATAACTAATCAATGATTTTTTAGTTTTTAAATTTACAGAAATTTATGATGAAAGCAATAATTATATTTAAGCTTAGATACAAATGAATTCATCCATATATATAATTAAATAAAATATTTTAATATTATTTTAATATTAATATAATATGATATAATTATAATATTATATTATTATAATGATATAATATTACTATATCATAATGAGAATTTTTGAATTAAATAAAAAAATTAGCCAACCTCCGGTAAAATGGCTTTATCCAAGCGTAGCCGCTTCTTGTCAAGGCATGGAAAGTAGCCTTTTTTTTTTCCCCTGGTGCTATTTCTTGTTTCCTATTTGATATCTTTAATCAAATGGAAGGTATTTTTTATTTTCACGTTCATTTCTCTCAAACCTAATGTTATCTCTGCATCCATGGGTTAAAGAGCAACCAAAGGCATGCGAGAAGAACTTTTTTTTTGTCCCCTTAAATAATATAAAATTTTAAGTATTATATATATATATGTATTAAATTTAATTAATTTATGATATTATATTAAATGGTATTGTATTAATATTTTTTAGTTGTTGACCTGGTGGGAGGCCGAAGGAAAGGGTCGCAGGCGTTGCCAGCCTCCTCGTCTGGGCCTCGTTGTTCACGTGGCATAAAATAGAGTCTTCTTCGGACCGTACCGATAAGGCAATCTCCTGTTCTCTAGTGGCAATTCAGTCAGACAACTAATATACTTGACCCTACCGTCACGGCAAGAACACGACTTCTAACCACCATTATCCGTGGATTAACTCGCCAGCCAATAGGAATATAGCTTCACGGCCTTGCGATCCGACTCGCACCCGAACTTTGGATCTCAGCTGTTGGCTGGGCCACCGAGAAACACAATGCGGGAAGATCTCAACCGTCCATCGATAACATCACGGAGGCTGCATCCCCGCCGCTGGATCGTCCGTGGGCCTATAAATAAGGCTCCATCGGCCTACGGTCGTCCATTTAGGTCTCTCGTCAGAGGATTGGGGCTTTTGCGTTCGAGGCTTTTGCGCGGGAGAGGTAAGAGATCTAGGGCTTGTTTTTAATGATTTTTCTTTGGTGTTCTGGTTTCTTAATCCTAGGATTAGGGTTGTAGGTTTCGATATTTGGATTTCATGCTAGGGATTTGAGTCACTAGGGCTTGATGGTGCCGAGAATTCGTGGATTCTGTTTTGTTTGTGAAAAGATCGTTCTTTTCTTCTATATTCAGTGTTTAAGATTTCCTTTCTTTGATTTGTGGACATTGTTCGTGGGTTGTGAAAAATTGAGAGTTTTTGGGCTTTTTTTTTTTTGGTTATGGATTTGATTTCAATCGTCGTTTTTTGTCCATCATTTTTTAAATTGATTCTTCAGTGGGTGTTTCTTTTGTCTACTGTTGTTTCAGAATGTTACACTGTGTTTTTGAATTAAATGGCTCTGGAATAAGTCCTTTGTTAGAATGGCCTGTTGCGAATTGGGCATGTTTGTCGAGATTGTTAATATATATATAAAAAAAAATGTCATTCTCGTGATTCTCCGTGGGTTTTGGGGCCAGTTTATGCATTTGGGATTCTTCGTGGGTTTTGGGGCTAGTTTATATGTGTTTGTGATTATTTGAGGTTTTTGGAGCCAGTTTATGTGCTCGGGCTTGTTTAGGAATTTGGGACAGGAAAGAAAATTAGATTACCAAAGGATGAGTAAATTGACTGTTGTAAAGATTGGGCTGTTGACTTATGAAGTTTTGAATAAAATTATTTTTCTTTATATTAGATCTGAATGTATTGAGGTTTTAATTATTCCGTATTTCCTGTTTTTATTTTAAATTTGACTGCGTTTTAGAGAAATTTAACCGACCTTCTCGATTCACCTCCACTATTCCGTTTGCCAAATTATTTCCATTTATTTAAAGAGGAGGAAAACAAATCTCCTCAATTCTTTGCAAAGCAGTATTGCACTGTAAGGTTTCCTTTCCAAAGAAAACAGCTTTTAGCAGGAATTGAAGTTATCCTGATGGCAAAACTCCTTTGGATTGCTTTTGTTTGTTCACGCCCCTCTTCCCTACACTAACCAACGTTTTTGAAGATATGTTAGTAGTGAATTTGTTGATCTTGTTGCATGCTTTTCGAATATAATGGGTGGTTTTTTTTTATGATTTGATTCAGTTACAAGTTTTTTGTTTTTGGTCATCAGATGGCTCGTACTAAGCAGACTGCTCGCAAGTCCACAGGTGGCAAGGCACCTAGGAAGCAGCTTGCCACCAAGGTTTAGTGATCATTTGATGTTGTATTTGGTTATCTTTCTCCATTTCACATTCCCCTCGGTTTACATTTGCCTTTGTGGCTCTTCATAAGACTATCTCTTGTTGTTGATTATAGGCTGCCCGCAAGTCTGCCCCCACAACCGGTGGAGTGAAGAAGCCTCACCGTTATAGACCTGGGACTGTTGCTCTTCGGTACGTGATGCACTGCTGTAGTTCATGAATGTTGTGAATCGTGTCTTCTTTGCTTATGTATTGCTTGGTGGTTCATGACAGTGAGATCCGCAAGTACCAGAAGAGCACGGAGCTTCTGATTAGGAAGCTGCCATTCCAGAGGCTTGTTAGGGAAATTGCTCAGGATTTCAAGGTGAGAATTTAGAGTCGGTACTAATGACACTAAATGTTGTGTCTGATGCAAGCCTTTAATCAGTGCTTCTGTTTTTATTTGGGCTGTGTGATTGTTGCAGACTGATCTGCGGTTCCAGAGCCATGCTGTGCTTGCACTCCAGGAGGCAGCCGAGGCGTACCTTGTGGGTCTGTTCGAGGACACGAACCTGTGTGCCATTCATGCCAAGCGTGTGACCATCATGCCCAAGGACATCCAGTTGGCTCGGAGGATCAGAGGTGAAAGGGCTTAAGATGGCTCCAGCTATGGAAATCAATCTTTGTGGCATCTGCAATCCATAAATTTAGCTTTTAGTAATTATTGTGGGACTGTTTTATTTGTTTGTTCGATGATATACTATGGAACCAGAACAAGCAATTCTAGTATATGTAGGGCGTCGGACAATGTTGGTTGCTGCCCTCGTCTTTTATGTTGCCTTGGTGTGGACAAAATGTGTAGTCTGTGATTGGGGATTATAATTACTGTAGTTTTCACTGACTTATGATTGTCTGTCAGGATGGTTTTTCTTCTCTGGTTTTATGCCCTTGAGATTTGAACCTGGATGTTTCTTTAATTTTACTGGCATTGTTGATAAACTTATAGTTCATTTTTCTGGGTTTTTTTCTGTTGGTTTTCTGCTGTAGATGTGGATAATGGTGTCTGAAGGGTTCCGGTGTTTTCTTTAAAATCTGTTTTCTTGGAGTGTCAATTTTTATCCAGTATGGTGCATGCGAGTTTTAAAGACTTGTCATCGATTTTATATGAATTTTCAATGTACGAAGGGAAAACTTAGTGTGTGGCAGTCAATCTTGTTTTCATTTTCCAAATCTCTTGTTTGCTTCTATAATTTGGGGAAAGGTGTAATGTTTGGTCTTTGCATGGAAAGTCGGATTTGAAATTAATTTTTTGTTATATGAGAATGTGAATGATGAATTTTTGTTTTGTCTGCATTGCATGTCCTTCTGATCTGTTCCCTTCGTCGCAAATGCAATGTTTTTTCTTAATCGTCGACTATATATCGAGTGTATAAATCAATGTGCAATTGGGCTCCCTGGATAAATAAAGGTAATTAAGCTAGATTATGCTATAATAACTAATATTTGATGTTCAAGTTTTATTATTGGTATCTTGGGTATCTCTATTCTTTAATTTTTTTTTTTTTTTTTTTTTTATTGTTTGGAGGTAGCGGTGCATTAAAATAACTTCTCTTTTTGTAACGCCCCTATCAGAATGGGCCAGGTACCGGTTCTGGTTTGGATTTGGGTTAACCTAATAATCTGGATTTGAATTAGAGTTAACCCAGTAATCTGATCGTAATTAGGTGGTGTCTAGGTTTTGATTCTTGGATCTGATGGTCATGATGGATTTGTTTAGTCATGATGACCATTATGCAAAATAAAATGGAATTTTAAATATTACTATAATTATTAATTAATTAATTAAATTTTTTTTTTCTTTTGAATGAGGTCTTAGGTTATGATATGTAATCTCTCAAAAAAGACAAATATTATGTAGGTAATTTATTAAATATGTTATATCCAAACGGAAACTTTTATTAATGGCCTTATTAGGATCTAAACTGTTGTTAGCCATGACCGTTATTCAATAATAAATTAATAATGCACAACAAGAAATTAAGAATACTAGTGAAAATATAATGTTATTATTGTCATAATTGATCACTTAATAAGAATATATATATATATATATCTCAATAATACACTCTTTTCAGAAAAAAAAAAAAAAAAAAAACGGTGCAACAAGTTAAATTTTGAGAGAAATATTTATTTATACAGTAGAGCAATTCATATGCCAAATAATGGTCATTATAATAACGGATAAATAATGATCATTAATCAGGTGTACTAGCAAATCTTCATTTTAAACCATTGTTCCTCTGGTTGCAATGGATCAAGCTGCATTGCCTCAAATCAGCTTCAAACGATGAGATATCTAGCCTTGCAATAGATCAAGCTGCATTGCGTCAAATTAGCTTAAAACGCTGAGATATCTAGCCTTGGAAATGATCCAATTCATTGACACAAGTTTAATGATGCTTCACCCAAGCATATTGGTAGGTTTTATTTTTTAGGTACAGTCCAAATAACTGCTTATTGTTGTGTAGCACTAAAAAACAAATATATGAAATGCTGGAGGCTTGTACATGCTAAGCATATAATTCAAGTTTTAAATCCAGTCTTTGCAAGTTAAAATGCGAGTTGAACCATTAATATAACCGTGAGTTACAGATCCTGTGATCAACTTTTGAGTACTTATTTTACTAAATATTGCTAGAAAAACTGCCTTTAATATCGATACGTGTTACATTAAATCTTCTAATTTTATTGTTATTGTTCCTACTAGCATCATATAATACTTAAGGAGATAAACATTCACTAGACAGACTTCTATCATGAAATAAAAGAAAATATTAGATTTTTGATGGCATGAAATAAACTACTTTACCATGAAACCATAAAAAATATTAAATTTTTGATGGCATGAAATAAACTAGTGCTGGATGGTCACTAAAATTTTACCTGGTACGTTTCCTTTTTCTTTCTTTTAAAAAAGTATGGACCTCATTTTAATGTGCACCCAGAGTAACGGCACCTAAAACCTAAAAGAATGGAACTTTGGTGTTGTTTCGTACATGCAGGTCATTTGATTTCTTTCTCTTTCTTTTATTTTTTCGCAATCACGTGAGCTGCTACTCAAGGATAATAAAATTGAAGATGACTCGCTGACGCAGTTCAAACTCAACATAAAATAGATAGATTTAAATTAATATTAAGTAAATTTATATCTTAAACATATCAATACAATTATAATATAAAATAATTATATCGATGTCGTAAATCGATTCACCATTCAAAAGTGATTTATTTAGGATTCATTTAGTTTATGATGTATTAAGTAGATCATATTAAGCGAATCAGATTACTTTTATTCGTATTAAGAAAGTTATACCTATTTATATTGAGCAAGTTTTATTAAATCAATATAATATAATTTATTTATTAAATAAGTTAAGCATATTATGTCATATTACTTATGTAATAATCATATTTTTTTTATGTTTAAATTTTTAATATGATTAATTAATTATATTATATTTGCATTGATTCATGTATCATTATATTTTAGTTTCAATATAATGTGAATATAATATAAAAATATAAATTATATTTTTTTAATTTTTAAGTTTAAATAGAAAAGAGATAGAAAAGAAATCAGATAACTTATGTGCATTAAACTGCACTAAAGTTCCATTCCTCAAAATTCAACCCCTTGACATCGTTAGGGAACGCAGAATTATGAAGTAGATTAATACCCAGCTAACATGCTTGCTCGGTGGAGTCCACTTCCCTCAACGATGATTGGACACAGCTGGCCCTGGACAAACTTCCATAAGTGCATCAAAGTACCGCTGGCCTTCTTGCTGCTTCCAACAAGTGGATGAAGAAAAGGAACGGGCGGTCACTTTAGATTCTTTGGTACAGCAGGACAGGATCGAAAGGAGGGCATGATAGAATAAATTATATTATCTCATATTTAATATAAAACAGAATAAAAAATTAAATAAAACATTATTTTATCTTATACTTAATATTAAATAAAATTTAAATATATTTTTTATTTTAATAATTATATTTTTTATAAGAGAATAATAGTCGAACATTATGTGCTGTTAAAAATAAAAATAAAAATAATAAAATAATATTTAAATAGAATTTAAATAAAAATAATTATTTTGATCGAATAAATTATTTTTTTAATGATTTTAGCGATTTTATTGAACAATTTTTTCATGTTTTAGAACAATAAATATGTGAAAGAATTAAAAAAATTAATTTTTTAATTTAATGTGCCAAATATACATCAAGAACTTAGATTCAGTGGAGGGATAAAATTTTTTTATTGACTTCATTTAATCTTTTGATGTAGTTACATTTGGTTCAAATTAATGTGCCATTGTACCGAGGGATGTTTAAACACAACTTCAACAACAATGTTCCTCATGAAAATTGCGAAGCATTTTGTATAGTCTAGCCAGTCTATTTATGGGTTGATTTCCTTCGCATAATTTTTAATGGGAAACTACATGCAGGCCCTCCCAGCCTTGTAGTATTATCTCGCAATTACCCATACATAGTGAATAACGTGGGAGTGCAACCGCTAAGACTTGACATCACCCAGATATAATATTTAGTGCAGTTTGTCACCATCTATTTCAGAGTTCTTGTGCCCTTAACTTTAGCTTATGGTTGGGCTGGCAGTCACGATGGTGACACTGCTGAGTGATTTCTGACGACGAAACCTCAACCTTCAGTGTTTTTTTTTAAAAAAAAAAGAATTACTTTTTTTTTTTTAAAAGGAAAGAAGGCATTACAGCCACATGTTCATCCTGCATCAGCTTCAATGATTTGGCAGAGACCAGAAGAAAATTCTGCACCGCTGTCTAGCTTTCCGGAATATATTTAGGCAAGAAAAAATTGGACAGAGATAGAAGTGTCCAATGGTACCGTTGATCCAAAAGAGACTACCATAGCCAGGTCTCCTTCCAGAATAAAGCCTTCACTGAAATGTAATAGAAAGCAATTCATAATTCATACCAAGCCACCGTCACCTAAATAGAAGGTATAGAAGCTCAACGCAGAGGAATTAAAGCAGCTATCAAAGGTCTTCTAAAAGAGTCTCAAATCACAATTACTGCTCCAATAGAAGTTGAATCAAAATTATCGCTTCAATAGAGTTAAGCTGAATTGAACCATCAAGTTGATTTTGATATATTCTGATTGTAGAGGTTGCCAAAAAAATAATTTTTTGAAGATAGAATCCCCATAGTTGGAGATCAATATTGCCCTAGATGCCAAAAATAAGTGGAAGCACTCGGGTTGATTGAGTTGGTACACTCCACAGAAATATGGAAAGCTTGCCTAAAAATATGAACAGAATAAAATTTTTTATTCTGAAACAATTCCTCATCCCTCTTCTTTCATATCAACCATAGGAGGTAGACCAAAAATGATTGCAAAAATAAATGATGAAATTATGAGGTTTTCCTACAAGAAAGTCATAAGTTTGGAAGATTAACTTGGTGTAAAACTAAAAGCTCATTCCATAGCTCTTAGGACCTAACACGCTGAAAACTGAAAAAATAGATGATTAAAGTCTTCAAGTTCAACACCTTCAGTGCCTTGAATCCTGAACTCTGACTCTCTGACTTTTACAAAGTTCTTCAAAAGTTCATTACCATAGCCTGGCTATAAAATCTGAACTGTTTGAAATTTTCTATTTCACTAAGATGATGTCAGACTTCCCTAGTCTTACAAGGCTGGTCAATTTCATCCCAAAGAAAATTCCACCTTCCCTCCAGCCAGAAGCATTTTAAAATGCTTAAAAGTTTCTAAAATATTAAGACCATGTCACAATGCACTAGTCTTAAAAGTTGGGTCAACTTCATCCCAATGGTCTGGCCTTCCATCCAGCCAGCAGCATGAAATTAGATGACAATATAGAATACCTCATCCGGACCAACTCTCCTCTCTTTCTAGTCCAGATCCTGTTACTAAAATCATCTAAGGACATAAATACGCCTGCAAACTGCATCCAATAATCACAGATGCAGTTGTTTTAGCTGATCCAGACCTGACTCAAATAACTAAGAGTGAAGAAATTTGGAATATTTAGTACAATGTTGCAAGAGAGTATCAACAATCTTAATAACTAAACAAGTACAGTGCTGTTACAATGGCATATTCATTCTGGGCTGCAAGTCAATTTTGCAGAGGCTGAAAACCATTGTAATATAAGAACTTCAGCCTGGACTTGCAACAGAGAGGTCTCCTTAATACCAAACTGATTGATGAAATATCTTTCCTGTATCACCATAAAAACATACTGTTATCTTAACATGTTAGGAATATCAATAGTTACTGGTTTTCGTGCAGTGACTGGTAAATTCTTCTAGTTTCTACTTCAGTTGCTGTTGCTTGTTAAATCAGGAAGAAATGCTTCAGAGTATGTGTTATCAAGTCCTTACACTTTTAAGGTACACCTTAAGGAGAATCTGTGGATGTCCACTTCCTTCACAACTTAAGTAGACAGATTTTTTAGCTGTCATCCTTGCTTCATTGTGATTTAACCCTCAAGATAAAGAAAGCAAAATAGCTTATTTGCTTGACTGACATTAATTTTCCATCTCGTTCCTTTTGAACTATGGTTTAGTCTTCAATTTGGCATGTGCTGATACATGTCACAACTTTCCAAGTCCACTGAATGTTTTTGGAGGAGATTCATATTGATATATGGATAATACCATGCAGTGCCTTTTGAACTGGATGTGATCCATTACACCAACTTGAAATCATGGGTTTTGTATGGTTTTGTAGTCAAATAGTTAAAAACTTGTTTTGGATTTAAAATAGCAAGCTTGTTACCTGAACAACAAAGCCATGTATGAAAATTCTTCTTTTTTAGAGACAATTCATCCAAATCACAATCAATACTATTCAAATCTTGTAATTTACTGCTACAAGTTATTAGCAAGTGTCAATGTGTCTCACTGGTGGTCGACGGTCTTCCGTTTGCATTACATTTGAATTCAATACAAGGAGAAAGGTCCAAAAGACAATCTCGTCCAGATAGCACAAACAGATTGTCCTATTGGATTGCATCTGAAAAATCGTAAGCAAGACAGCACGAGCCATTACTTCTATAAGAACTCATCCAGATAAATGAAAAGAAGGCAATACTTTAGGAGAATGAGAAAAAAATAATGCTATGGGCTTTGCATAACATTTAGAACTGGCTATTATTGACCAAGGATCATGTGGAAGCAACATATCACAGAGATATAATAAATCTACTCTGCATCTCTTTGTTTGTTGATTCTGTTCATTCCGTGTATTCTACAGCCGTACTATCTTGGAAACTATGTTTTCAAGTTATTTTCAAAACTTAATTAAACTAAAGGACCCACAGCGACAAGATCCAAAGAAGATAAACTTATGAAAATTCTGAGGAAAAAATAAATTCTACTTGTATAAGCCTTTTCTTCTCAGCATGTCTCCAAATCTTCTAAGAATTGTCTTTTTCTTTTTCTGCTTCAGAGGGGCATGCTCTAACCCATCAATATGATCAAACTCATCAGAGTCAAGCAGATCATCCACGACCATTGAGGAAACAGCCCTCATATCAGAGACATTGCTAAGTGATGCAAGCATCCGATCCCTCTGCTCTGGTGACCCTGCCATATCAAATGCAGACCCCTTTAACTTTTCAGGCTCTCCAATTGAATGGCTGCGCCCGTTTTGAATTCGTGGTTTCTCACTCTTCCATCGACCAGATGGCAATCTGAAAATTCCTTTAGTGCCTCCACTATCATTAGTTGATTCCTTTGGCTGTGAGAATGATCCAAACAAAGGGACAGATTTGCTTGAGTCCACAGTCGATGTTGCAGCAAGCAAGCTCTTCAGCTCCTTAACACTATCTAGGGCTGCAGCTTCGCTGACCTTAAGGCATTCATAATCCTGTCTTATGCTCTGCAAGGCATTTTCCTTCTCTGACAAGAGGTCCTTAAGTTGAGAATTCTCATTTCTGGCAATCTCTAGTGCTTCTTTGACAACAGTAGCTTCATTGACAGCTTGTTTTATTATATCCCTCAACTTAAAATTTTCTTCTCTTGCCACTCTCAGTGAATCACTTAATCTACTGTTTTCCCGATCCAATTTAGTAATCTCCTCTTCAGACACCTTAACACAATTTATAAAGCCGTTTTCTTTCAAATTCCAAGCAGCAGTTGACTCCTCCAATTCCAACTTCAACCTTTCAGATTCCTCGGATGCCAGTCGAAACTTCTCTTCCATAGTCTGTGACAAGGTTTTTGAGCTTTCAACTTCTGCTTTCATATTCTCTAACTCAGACTTGGTTTTTGTGAACCTCTCCTTCACCTGATTAGCCTCCGTAGTTACTTCCTTAAGGGCAATCGCTAAATCATCCATGGCCTTCTTGCTCTTCTCTTCTGCTTCCATGGCTAACTTAAGCTCATTCCTAAGCTTCCATATCTCCTCTTCAGCACGAACCACATCCGATGGACCATTCTTGTCAAGATGCTTCCCTAAATTCCTACTGCTTCGGCTAGCCGAGACTGCAGAACCTTGCAAGCCTTTGATGCTCTCTTGAAGGGACCTTATCTCAAGCTTGGCTTCCTCAAGTGATATCTTCGTCTGTTCAAGCTGCTTCGTTTGGGACACCAGCGATTCCAGCATCTTCCTCTCCGAATCTTTTGCTTTCTGCACCTCTTTCTCTAACATCACCACTCTACTCTTACCCGGACTCTCATTTCCATCCGTTTGTGATTGCACCCTCTTCTTCAACTCAGAAAGCTCCTGGAGTCCTCGGGACTTCTCCTCCTTCTCCTTCTTCAGTTCCTCCTGTAGCCGACTCAATTCCTGCTGCATCTCTGAAACTTTAACGCTTCGTTTCTACGTAGAATAAAATAAAAACACGAACAAACAATATAATCAGCATCCAATCGGTTTCGACAAACCAAGAGCACTAGAACGCAATAGAAATCTATACCTCCAGCAAAGATATGGCCTTGGAGGGCTTTCGATCTAGAACCATGGACAACTTCGAGTCCGTGGAATCCGAAGAAACAAGCCCTCCTCTGCTTGATTTGGATGGAGAAGCCTTGGAACTGGGGCTAGAAGGAGAGTTCTTATGCGCCACTCCAAAAGACCCAGATCTTAAACAACCAGTAATCAGACAAGAACAGATCACAAAGAGCCGCAAAATATCCGCAAAACATCAAAACCCATGGAACCCAGTAATTCGATCAAAACAAGATCAAAGATGGGATTTTTATGGTACCTGGACCTAAAAGATTCCATCTTGGGACGAAAACCAGAAGCAACAACCTCTCAAACAACCTCTGAAACCGCAATCTTTTTATCAGAAACCCAACAATCTGTAGAAAGGAAAAAAAAAAAAAAAAATCAACAAGGAAAAATCTGAAAAAAATATCCCAAAGAACCGTTGCTAGAGAATTAATAGGCGGAAAGAAAGATTGGAGGAGACCTCGCCGTGCGTTACAGGGAATCGGGATACGCGGGATCAGCGCTCCATCCCGCGAGTCCTTCCATATATTTTTAGCGACGGTGGACTTTGGAAGCATAAAAAGAAGCAAAAAAACGAAGACTTTGTGGGGCTTCGGTCTGCTCTGTCGCTGCGTTTGCTCGTTGGCGAATTCTCCAGGGGGGCGTTGATAGACTCGGCAAAAGCCGTTCGAGGAGAGCCGCCCCGGCCGGGTGCTTCGGTCAACGGACGATCACGTCGGCCACGCACATCGGACGGACGCGATTGACCGGTGTTCAGCCTATGAAATAATATAGTAGAAACAGCAAGCTCAAGATTAGGCGAGTTCATCAAAGATTATTCAACCCACACGGTGTTATTATTATGCATGCATCGTTTGGTGCAGTGGTCTCGGTGAGGTGGTGGGCTCGAATGATTATGGTAGCGAGGCCATTTTCCAAGGATCGATTCTAATTTCCATAAATGAGGGATTTTGATTGAGTTTTCTTGATTATTTTAGGTAGATAATTATCCTTCTAAAAAGGATTTTTGTTGGAAAATTTTCTTCTAAATTAATGACTTTATTAAAGGAAAAAATATATATATTTCAGGGATGGATGACGTGTGCGAACTCAAGTAGTAGTATGTTGTTGCCCTCTCAATTTGGTGTGAATAATGGCAATCCAACGGAGCAAGGGGTTGTTTTGGAATAGCTGGACCCATCTTACTAGATTTGTGTGTTCTTGGACAAAAATGCAGAAGAAAAAAAAAAAAAAAATTATAAATCAATGTTTTTTATCTTTTATAAAAAGGTCTATAAATGAGTCCGGCTTGGATTTTATCTAAAATAATTTTTATAAATTATAATATTTTTTATATCCAACAACTTGTGTTTTTATTACACTTAAAATATATTATTTATTTTTTTAAAAAATATAAAATGATACATTCTATAGGTTTTGCGTTTGTATTAAAAAAATAATTTAATATATAAAAAAAAATTTAAAAATTAAATAGAAGAAATGTAATGTTTTTAAAATATAAGAAATGAAGTCAAAGATGTTGAAAGTTTGAGATTTAATATAAATTTTGTGTGGAAGTCTGAGGAGCAAAAGTATATTTTATCCTTTCAAAATACTTATGAGCTGGATACGGTTGGCTGGCGGCATTATTCTCGATCTTATCGCTTTTGATTTTAAACGGGTCCTGTGCTTGATTTGGATCGGCTTCCGTGCGGTCCCTCTCGTCCCACTGGATGGGATTATCTTTGACGAATACCACGGCTGGCTTGTGATTTGTACTTAACACGCATCATGAGAGCTATCAAATGCCAGCCGTTACAAGAACTTGTAACGCAAATCATATATATATATATATATTTCGTTGGATTGAAAGTGCTACTTTAGCTCATGCGGTAAAATTTTATCAACCTATAATTTATTGGCACGTATTCATCTATAAAAGAAAATAAATTTTATTAAATTTATCTTTTATAAAAAATCCTAAACCTTAGATATCTTCGTCTAAGGAAAGAACTTTCTTACCAACGATCACATTGGTTTCATTGTTTCCAAATCTCATCCTTCTTTTACCATTGCCACTCAAACACATCATCAAGCCATAACACTGACAACCTATGGAACCGAAGTAGCCCTTTTCAAAAACTCAATCCCTAAAGCCAGATTTGAACTCATTCTAATATTGAACTATGCCAAAATTATCTATTATCATCATATTTATTTATCATATGTTCAAATGCTTTGTTCAGAATGTTAGAGCTTGGTTGTTACTAATCAGAATCTTATGGTTTATTGGTTTACTTGTTATTTGCAAATGAGTGTTTATTACTTCCTAGAACCATCATGCTGAATGCTATTCTTTTGAAAAAGATTACCCTCTTATTGCATTGCATCGAGTCAGCAAGTTAATTTTGAAAAAACGGCCCAGCCTATGAGTTAAGCCGGCCTACAGAGCATCGAATTAAGTTGCTTCTTAATATTGTCATGCATGATGAAACTTGGGCACTACCTAAGAATTCGCTTATCCAAACGAAGACTGTAGAAAATTTAGAATAGTCTGGAGGGTTGGAGATGGAAGAAGACGCTTTCTATAAAAATCTTGCATGGCTCTTGGATTGCTCCTCTATGCCTATCTATGTTGATGCTGATATCCTAGAGGATAAACTAGTCAAGGATTTATTTGTCTACAGGGAGAAAAGGTGGAATGCTAATTTCAATGGGCTAGAAGATGGGGGCATCAAGAATTTTTTTGAGGCAAAAGATATACTAGGCTGGGGTCATTATCTAGAAACTAGGGTGGAAGCTTCTGTCTTCCATAAAGTTTATTCCTTTTTTCCTTTGAACGTAGTTGATGTAGCACGGGTCTCCTAAGGTAAGCGTTCTTCTATTATACTGTCCAAAGGTTATTGCAGTCTAGTGGTGACTCTCATAATGGTTAACTAAATTTATGAAGCAGAAAATTATGCGGTTGATTGAGTGGCTAGCTTTGTGATGCATCCTAATTATTTAAGGTTTTTTTTTTTTTTGTTCCATCTCAATTTCTCAATGTTCTTGGATATATCTATACTAGAAATGTCTAGTGAATTTGATTTACTCAAAAACAATCAAGTTTTTCTTATAATAAAATGTTGTGCCAAGATGTCATATACCTAATTAGATCGAATCTTGATTGCAAAGAATCTGACCCGCTTAAGGTTAATATATCAGGTTTTGAGAAATGCAATTCATGGCGATATTTGAGATTTAGGTTTAAACTAACCTCACCCCGTCTTTCTTTAAGGTTCGAATGTATGCCCAAAAAAAAAAAAAAGAAAAAAGAAAAAAAAGGTTCATTAAAAATATTTACAAAAATATAAATAGGTCCACTTAAAAAATAAAATAAAATAAAATTAGGCTCTCAATCTCTTATTAGTGGGAGTAGGACTAAAAATGTATCTTCCATTTCTAATTGAATTTAATCCTTCCACCTGATAAGATTTGGATATACATATAGATATGTACCTATGAATTTGGGGATATGCGGTTAAAAAAAAAGAAAAAAAAAATCCGAAAACCACCTGCATCAATTAGGCTTCGAATAACAGCCACTCCAGCATTGTGACAGCATTCAATTTTATTATACGATTATGTTTTATTTTATCTATTCAAAACTTATTCACATTATATGATGATGATGCTGTCAGTTTAAATACATCGTGATATTTCATATTTTAATAAACAAATAAAAGTATATAAGTTTATTTTATTTTTAATGATATCATCAAAAAAATTTTGTTTAAAATATTTAAAAACATCAATAACTTCAATGTATTCCTGTATTTACACATAATTTATTTCTTAAAAGTTCTTTAATAGGTAATTAATGATTATTTTTATTTACACTACAATTAAAGAGTGAGAGTAGTATGTAACGTAAAGAATTTTTAATATGTCTATATTATATATTTAATATAAATAAGTTATAATTTTTAATAGATTTTTAATATAAATATGATTGATTTGATAACTCAATCTTTTGGCCTGATCGTTGCGTATATTTGATAACTACATTTTAAAACAATTGTGCATCACATACAGTTTTGATAGTGCGCTTCTTTTCCATCCATTATGATTATGCTATTTACATGAGTTTTCATTATTGAATTCTAGTTAAAATCTTATTTTATATTTAAATAATTTCTTCATTATACCTATATTTAAATTTAAAAAATATGGATATAACTAATATATTATACTCTTATTTAAAATAATAATATAAAATAAATATGAATATATTTAATATTCGATTCGTATCAATAACTCTAAAATAAATATGAATATATTTAATATTCGATTCGCATCAAAAACTCTTTACAACAAATATAACTGCTAATTTTGGCATTAATTTGATATACTTATATGTATTTGCATTCATATTCATTAAAAAAACATAAATACAAACAAGGCTATATTGGCACCCCAATCTATTTTTAGTCCTGGCTAGGAGAGCTCATTTAAAAACGCATTACTTTATTGTAAAGCCAAAGTTGTCCATATCCGTATGATTTGGATTATATAAAAAAATCACATAATATATTAGTAGCCACAATTATAACCATCTCACCCAGTCCTGGTTCTTTGGGGCTAGTATTATAAGTCCTAATCCACTAAGCATTAATATTTTGTACCATCTCGTATGATATTTTTTTATACAATCTTTTTATGTGTAATCTTAGATCTTTCCTTTTCTTTCTTAATCCTTCGGCACAAATTAAATACTTTTTGTGGGAACTTCTTGAAATTTTCTTGTAGATAAAAACTTTTCTTATACAAACCTATTGATTTTTTAGTCATTGTATTCTTGATTTGGACAACTCCGACGACTCCCATCTCACTTTATTATCCAGACAGTTACATAAATACTTCTTTAATTCGCCACATTAGTACAATTAGAATGCAAAACAAAACTAGGTAGACCCATCCTCACAATCGAAATTTTACTTTATCAAAAAGATACATAATTGATTACCAGAAAAAAAAAAAAAAAAAAATTGTTTGATGCAACCGAGTACAAATATAAGATACTAAAGGGAAAAAATTATTGTCAAAATAATTAAGATAGTTAAATAATTTCTGTAAGCTGGACCATTTTTTCCAAATAAAAACAAGCTTCAATTTCCATGTTACCTCAGGAAATTTTAGTCAATCTATTCCAGACTAGATTACACCGCTCAAAGCAGAAGATTTATTTTCTAGCCGACTAACCGTAGACAGGTTGCTAAGATCGCCAAATTTGCTGGCGCTCCAAGAAATGCCTCATATTTGACATAGCCTCTAAGATTTGCCACTTGGCCTAATCATATTCACATTCACATTATTATCCATGTCATGTCATGAATTAGCTATATATATATATATATATATATAGCTAAATTTAGATCTAATTATTTTTTTCATCTTTAAATATTCATAATTAATGTACCTTAAGAATGAAAAAAAATAAGATAACTCTAAAATTCATGTAAATTTAAGAACGAAAGAGATGATCGAATTTTGAACTTGACTATGTCTAAATATAGCTAAGTCTACCTCATATGCATGCATGTGTCTATATATATATATATATATAAATAAATAAATAAAAGATAGATGCAAGTGTATGAATATCATATTGATGAGATAGTTAACAATCAGCCTTAATTAAAGATAAATGGAGGACCATCAAGATTTGAACACAAAGATGAAGACACAAATCCAATCTTTTTGGCATTTGTCATCTTATCAGATTGTATCGATCAGGAACATGCACCTCAGCACCAGCACCAGTAACACAATAAAAGAGCAAAAGCTGAACACTGTAGAGTTTGCAAGCATCTGAGATTAGGCTCCCCATTACATAAGAAATACAGCCATTAGATCCCATAAAAGAGAGGAACTTCCAAGGCCAAACATTCAATAGCAGAGTTTTAGCATTCTCAAGTGTAAACATAACATCAGCAAACCTTCTAATTGGAAACGAAAAAAAAAAAAGAAGAGAGAGAAAAGACGCCAACAAGAAGAGACAAGTAAAATAAAGGATTTTCTAGATCACAAGCCAGGGAAAAACAGACTTGGTACTGAAGATGAGGGTCAATCTGCAAGCTGAAACACCATAGGATCACAAAGAGCAGTTCTCAATTATTGCTCATCCTCACGTTTGGTTGTTTCTTGGATATCATCTGTCCCATCATCCTGTAAATAACACACGGATCTCATTAATTTCAATTCCTAGCAGGATCAGAGAAAAATATGGCAGGCAGAAATTTGAGAATGTCTATCAGAAAATATGCAAGACCTGCATATCTGAAGTCCACAAGGTGAGGTTGTCACGGAGAAGCTGCATGATTAAAGTGCTGTCCTTGTATGATTCCTCTCCAAGAGTATCCAGGTCAGCAATTGCTTCGTCGAAAGCCTAACAATAGAAATAAGAGAGTGAATTCGATGATTTTTATGCATAAAAAAGGCAGTACACTGCAATCATTCCTCTAAATGTCTAGGTTTCTTGGTACAAGAGTGAGTCAGTCGAGGTACAAGAAATGACAGGAGCCCTAACAATGGCAAGGTCCTTTCTATCTGAGCCTTATAACAAATAACAACAAAGAGGAAGACCCTTAAAATAATCTGTAGAATTAAAAGAGTGAAACAACGTGAGATCCCATTACTCACAAGGACCTTTAGAACTCAAATCAGATGCATAGGCCAAAATGAAAGCACAAACGCTACATAGCACCTCAGTAATATAACAGCAGATGATCAGTCAAATTTTTGGACAATGAAATCTGTAGAAGTACAACGAAAGTTAAGGACAAAATCATAGCCCAAAAGATCATATTCAATTTAACCTTTGACCATCCAAAATGCATATCAGTTCAATAAAATTGTACAGGACGTACATGAAAGATGTTTTGAAAAAAAAGGAATTGAGTCAAAACGATCCTATAGTAATTGTTGCAGGATGCAGGCATCCTAATGGAAACAGACGATTAGATGACAATTAGATAGACCTCTAAGAGAAAACACAGAACAGGAGTCAACCAGAAACTTCAAATTTTGCAATAATGGAAACTCAGAGAACAACCACCCTAAAGCATAGCTGAAGTAAAAAAGGCTGTATGTACACCACAGCACACTTACATATCCTCAAGGGGTGCATGGGCATCCAAGAATGACACACAAATAGAGCACAAAAGAAACCGATACTTGAACTTTTAGGTAAGATATTGAAAAGCAGGGCATGAAACATGATAGATTTGGAAAGATTACAAAGAAACAATCCATCGAAATTAGGATAGCATGACAACATCTCCCAAAAGATGAGGTGAGAGGCCTGCATCCCAACTAAAAAAAGACAAGTATCTTCACCAGCCAATCTGCTGGCAAAAATATAGTTGTTTGGACAAGCTATATACGTGCCTTACTCAAACGGCCACCAAAGATAATAAATTCAGAATGGCTTCTAGACAGTTAAATTATCATGGAATGGCCTTAGGAAATAAGCATCTCAAAGTACAATTCCATGCAAAATGGTTAAGCAGGTATACTTGAAACAAACATAGTCTTCACATTACCCTCCTACGAGAGATCCCTGGTTCAGTATCATCTTGAGTGATGAGTTTTAAATGGCCAAGTCTACCACTCCCAAAGAAAAAAAAGAAAAAAAACCCGCACCACTGGCATGCTATGTGGTGCTAGGGGTTCAAGTCTTTACAGCACTGCAAATTGCATCAATTCCCTTGTGCCATGCCAATGGTGCAGAGGTTTTTTATGGTAATAGGGTTGGGTCCGGTAGCAATTTTCTATGTTATCTCCTAAGCATTCGTTAATTATGAGTCCCCACTAATTCATACCATATGCTGAAAACATGCGGCTGATAATTAAATGGGACAAATTTTGGCATCACAAGAAAAAATCCATAAAAGAAGGCATCCAAGTCCTGTCAATTATTTACGTGGCAAATTTCAGAATGCGCTAATATCATGTAATAATAGATGACCTCAAAATACATGGATGTCCTCCACATTATCAATCGATCTCACCATGTCAAATTTTCTTTCCTAATTTTCTCTATTTAAATAGAGGTCAGTTCATATATATATATAAAGTTATAACCAAGGAGCCATTCATAACGACTTAGAAGCTTAGAATTAAAAGGAACCGAGGCCTAAGAACCCGTTCTCAATTCCAAACAACTATTCAAATCACAAGGGAAGAAAGATCCCTGACACATAATTTTCTATGAATCGAAATCTAAACACCAGAAGTAAAATACTAATCAATTCGACAAAGAACATAAACAAGCCCAAGATCCTATCTGCTCACCTGCTTGGCGAGAGTGCAAGCCCTATCGGGTGAATTCAAGATCTCGTAGTAGAAGACCGAGAAGTTGAGCGCCAGCCCCAACCGGATCGGATGCGTCGACGCCAGCTCCGCTAAGGCTATGTCCTGTCACATCCAACAACCAAAACAATATCTCAAACCCTAGTCAAATCCACTATCTATTCCGAAAAGAACCAAAATTTCTCGACCCAATCTGAAACCCAAACCCTAGCAACATCAGATCGGACCGGATCGGAATGAGATTGGGACCTGGGCGGCCTTGTAGGCGTTGAGGGTGTTCTCAGCAGCGTCCTTGCGGTCGGATCCGGTCTTGAACTCGGCGAGATAACGGTAGTAGTCGCCCTTCATCTTGAGGTAGAAGACCTTGGACTCGGCAACGGTGGCGGAGGGGACGAGTCGAGAATCCAAAAGTCTAAGGATGCCGTTGCAGATGTTAGTGAGCTCGGCCTCGATCCGGGCCCGATAATCGCGGATGGCGGCGACGTGGTCTTGGTTGCCGCGGCTCTCCTCCTTCTGCTCGATGGACGAGACGATCCGCCACGAGGCACGGCGGGCGCCGATGACGTTCTTGTAAGCGACGGAGAGGAGGTTGCGCTCCTCCACCGTGAGCTCCTCCCCCTCCGCCGCCGCCGCCGTGACCTTTTCCATGAACTCTACCATCTCCTCATACCGTTCCGCCTGCTCGGCCAGCTTCGCCATGTACACGTTCTCTTCCCTCGTCGCCGCCGCCGCCATCGCCGCTGGAATTCGATGCCAAGGAAGGGAAAAGAATGGATCGAAACAGAGGAACGGATAATGGCAAGAGGAGAGACGGATAGAAACGAAGGAGGCGAGGAGGCAGCTTTAATTTATTAGCAACTTGGAACCGACCCGTGCTTTGTACGGATGTTGGTCGAATTCAAATTTTAAAAGTAAAAATAAGATTAAAAAAATTATAAAATTTAAAAATATTGTTTATAAACTAACATTATAAATTGATATACTATTCTATAAACTATAATTATTATTTGTTTCTCAGTTTATTAAAATAAGAATTATATTAAAAGAAGATTCTCGCTTGCAATATAGTTTTGCACTTTCTTTAGCAACTGAAGGGTATTCATATATTTATATTTAAATATAAATATAAATAATAAAATTAAATATATATATATATATTTTATATTTAAATATAAATAATAAAATAGAAAGAAAGAAAAATTGAGTGTTATCTGTGCTGATTCAGATTTTTTTTATATATTTAAATTTATAAAATTATTATGCTTACTTGATTCTTTTAATCAGAGATATGGTTACTTACGAACAGTTATCTCGTAATTATTTTTATTCTTTTTCTTTCACAGATAAGTAAGAAGCTATGCTAGTTTTGATTCATAGATATTTTAATTATTTTAATAAATAATTTATTTTATTCTTATTAGTTGAATTATATTGAGTATGTGGATTTATTTTGAGTACGATGCCTTCATGTCATGGATTTAGTTTACCGTCAATGCGAGGAGTTGACGTTTTATGCTCTATCCATCGGTTGAGGTGTGATATAAAGTTTGACAGTCTCTTTGTTTAAGATTGTCTAATCAAATATTATTTTTATCTCGTATCAAATTTGATAAGATTAATTTGATTGAAATTATACAATTTAGTCCATATGATTACGATTCCTTATTGCACGATATTCCATATACGCATAGTCCACTGGTTGAATGGCCTTATAATTTATACCTAAGTTTCTCATCGGCCCAACTTGGCGTTATCGAAAACATCCATTAAGTAAAACACTAATGATCCATTTGGTTCAACATTAGGATTATAATTGAATTTAAAATCGCTGGTTCCCTCAACCTATTTAATTTATAAGAAATTAAAATTAAAATTAAAATCAAATTAATTTATATTATTATTATTTGATTCATTCAAGCAATAAAATTGGAATCAATCTGCATTTCCAATTTTCCTTTCGAACAAAAAATTTTAAAATTTAATTGATTTTAATTTTTTTTGATATATATACTTAATTTAATATTAATTTCATAAATAAATAGACTTAAAAATTATTGAATAAATGAAGATAATAAATAATAAACTATAATATATTAACATCAAAGATCGAATTGCAAATCCTCTTTAAAACATAATTTTGACCTTCAATTGAACTGAAATTAGATTCCAATTCCATCTAAATAGATAGTGAAAATAGAATTAATAATTCTGATTACCATTTTAAAGTTCTATTTTCATGAATCAAATAGCCCATGTGGATTTTTTTAATAATTATCATTGCATTTCCTTTTTTTTTTTTTTTTCATATCTTTAGACTATAAATTAAAACCCATATGGTTCTCGATTTTGAAAAAATAACTATCATTTTGTTGATTTCCCCCTTTCCTCGGTAGGGTCTGGAAACCAACCTTTGAAATTCTCAGACTCCATCAGAATTCCACACCTTTCATAATATAGTTAATTTCTTTTACATAACAAATTTCTATAATTTAAAGTAAGTTGAAAACCAATGAGTATTATGACATGGCATCTTTAGCATTCCTAGTCAACTTGTATACATTTTTCTAATGAAAGATTAATTAATGAGATTAATTAATGTATGTTAATGTTCCTAATAAAACTAAACTTCTCCTTCTTTTTTTTTAATTTTTGTATTATAATCAAAACATGGGTCTATTGGACTTCTTTCTCTGTTTTTTTTTTTTTTAATCTTTTAGAGGGAAAGGTTTAATATCATTAGTTGCTGTAGTCCAGAAACTTAACTCTATTTTTTTTCCCCTTAATTAGAACACAAATTTATCATACTTCTCTAATCTCTATATCTAATAGTATATTTGTTGTTAAAAAAAAAATGGTTCAGCCCTATTAAAGTGAGATGAGACTATAAACTTCACCCTAAAAGAGATGGCGCATAACTTATAGCCATGTTGAACATTTTTCTTAGAGGAATCAAATCTGCATTAAATTTCTGTCGAGATACACTCAAGATATAAAAAATAATAACAACATATTTTAAACACTTTTAACAATATAAAACCAATTTAAGATGAAATAAGTAAAAAAACCCAGCAATACAATATTTAAATATTCTACTATTAAAAAAGCATATCGACTCAAAATTGTAAAAACATGGAAAGATTAAAATATATACATTTATAAATTAGAGTAATATTTTGAAATTTGAAATGAAAATATATTCAAAAAATATATAGTTAATGCTTGGGGCAAAAATCAAGTTGGACACACCAATGATGGGTCAATCCTTGGTTGATCTTAGAGCTTCAATCAATTCACATTAGATTTCTTCGAGCTAGCTCGATGACAATCCAATAAACTTACAAGCATACGAACCAAACTTGAAAGGGCTCAATTTTCACCGATCGATGTTAATTAGAAAGGTCAGGTTCAGTCACTTATGGAGTATATTAGATCCAACCTAAATCTTATTCCATTTTTAACTAATTAGAGCAAAATTAGATTGTTATTAATAAAGATAAAAAGAATACGTAGATATATGTATGCATGCATGGATGGATGGACACATGCATGTTATGTATGTGCGGATTAGGTTCAAATTACACCTAGTATAATGGTAAGAGAGGTATACTCTTTTTTAATTAAACGATAAAGATTCAATACTAATGATTCAAACCATCTATTATCTCTAAACTACTTACAAATAAAAATTGTGACTTAAGACTCATAGCTTATATATAAAGCAACCAAAAATTGACATTATTTAAATTATATAAATTTTGACCATTTGATGTATAATGCTAGAGATATCGAAATTATGTGTTTTTTTGGTATGCAAGTAGTTTAAAAGTAGTAAATCACATTCAATAGCTCAGATCATCAATATAAAATTCTTATTATCTAATTCAAAAAGCATATAACCTAAGGAATAGGGGTGCGACCCAGTATAGACCTAGAAGTATCAAACGAACCGATCAGGCTGACCTGAGCTAACCCGAAGGATGGTGTGCCATGTTGGCACGGCTTGCCAAATTAAGGGTGAGGCTTGGCATAGCCCACAAGCCTAGCCTATGGGGCTATGCCTGATCATTCTAGGCTTGCTTGCCGATCCACTTAATTTTTATTTTAAAAATATTATTTAAAATCCAACAGCCAACTAATCTTATAAAAATTAAATAAATTAAATTATATACAAAACTTTGTTTGTGGGTAGGCCAGTGGCTTACTGTCACGATCGCATCGTGCCATCACTATATTGCTTAGTCTTCTTTTTCGTCCTCTATCCATTGAGAGGGAAGTCTTTAATTTTTATCAGTGCCTTTTATCTCAAAGGCTCATACCTCGAATTGTCGGACTTGGCAAGCCAACCTATCAGATATTTTTTATTTTTTATTTTTTATTTTAAAACTAATTTTAAGAAAACTAAGTAAATTAAATTAAATATACTTATCTTTTCGGGGGTCTTACTATTGGTATGACCATCATGATCATTCTTCTCATCTAGCCTTAAGATATTAACGAATTGTATGGTCTTCCATCTTTGGTCTTCTATTCCTTTATTCGTTTGAAGGAGACTTTTTATTTTCATCATTCTTCTGGTTCTGCATCTTATCTTTTGAATCATACTAGTATTTGAGTCGAACTAGCATCTCCACCATCTTGAGCTTCAATTAGCTCCACATATTGTTAAGTATATCCTTTTGCACTAAAAGCATATTTTAATAATACTATGGACGCTGAAGGAATTAATAGATCACATGTCATAGTGGCCAGCATGGAATAATTATTCTTATGTGCTAACCATCAAGCTAAAATATCAAGATTATCTATTTTTTTGAGTTAAAAAAATTATAAATCATTATTTAGATAAAGAATTAATTCATTAGATGATAAGGTTGCAGTTCTTAATTTTCTTTCCTAATTAGAATATTCAATATTTGATTAGTGTTATTGCCCTACTACTACTACTATCTTAGGCTAATCCTGAAGTAGAAGACCTTTTACTTTTATTATATTTTTTATCATATATATTATAAATATTTTATTTAATAAATTGCTAATTTCATCTTTGAATCTAATTTTATTAACTTCATCTATCATATTCTTATAAGTTTCTTTTAATATTATAAATAAACTATCTAATTTTATTTTGCATTCCATAATTAAAGCTAAACAATGAAAATATGAAATTATTTTATAATATCAATTAAATTTTAATTTCATTGGTGCAATTATATCTTCAAAACCTTCATCATTCTTACATCATGAAAAATGTTGGTAAAATTATAGTTGCCACAAAACTAAGAGAGAGGTGAGATAATAGGTACTAAATAAAATATTAGTAGCCTCATAAAAATATTTCAAAAATTATATAATAATACTAGAATTATTTCAATGATATTTTAATATTGTATAATAATACTGGAATTATTCCAGTGATATTCTAATATTGGTTCACCTCATAAGTGAACATTATAAAAACTAATAGTAATATCTTTATATTCAAAATATGATTATAACATTTAATAGGTAAAATTTCATCTATATTTTACATCTAATAAAAATTATCTATATTTTTTATTATGAGCATTACACAAACTTTTAAATTCTTATTTTTTAACTAATTAAGATTGCATATATTTGATAATGTCTCTAACTTTACTTACATATGTTTCAATAATTTTTAAACTATCTTATATAATTAAATTTATGATATGACATACACATCTTATATGAAATAATTTTATATTTAAGATGGGATGCAATTATGGTTTGAGTTAATCAATGGCAATATTATTATTAAAAATATTATCTAAACTAATTAAAAAAATTTTATCCTGCATATAGTATTCACATAGCGTATGCACGATATAAGAAAAGATGTTGGGCATTGTGTGAATATTTAATTAATTTAAAATTAATAATATTTTTTGCATTATTTGGTCATAATCAATAAAATACGCAGTAACACAAATATAAGATAAGTCAAAAGTGCTAGTTCAAATATCAAATATAAGTGCATGCTATCATTAGAATTTGAAAAATATGATTTTTTTTTATATTCAAAGAATTATTTAAAATAATCAGATTTAACAAGATTTAAGGCAGTTTTTATATATTTTTTGAAACATGAATTTTTCGTAAAGAAAAAAGCATTTCAATACCTATAATTATTTTGATAATTCTTTTCTATTTAATTTGTTAGAAGAAGAAAATTTTGTTAACTCACTTCTATGACCAAATTTAAGTTGGGCCTGGATAAAATCATGAGCTGCACTCTATATGCTTCTTTTACTGTCAGATCAGAAAAGCAATTTTTTTCAAAATATTATAACTGTAGTCTTTCTTGTAGACTTTATAAATAGTGCAGACTCTTTTGCTAGCAATCTTCTCAATGTTGAAGTACCGCATGTCTCTACAGGTTTTGGGTCCAGCCTTGGATCTATTAGTTGAGATGGCACCGGTGACACTTGTGGGCTTAGGAACATTGGTTCTAGTTTGTGATAATAGTGTGCCAAGGCCGACTTGATAATCCTTCATATTAGTATCGAGCATGAAGATCTAACGAGATGGTGAAAGTTACTAACACCGTACAAAGTAGAGACTAGAGAGAGTAGGATAACTAACTCTAAAGAGAGATTAAGAGAGCAATAAGATGATTAGGGAGGCTTGTAAGAAGATAAGAAAGGCTTAAAAAAAGCTTAAAAGAGTTTGTAAATTGGTACAGGGTGAAGGAGAAGAATTGTAAGCTATTTATAGAGGTTGAAGGGTTTTCAAATATCTCAAATAAAACTAACCATTTATAATTATTGGAAAGGACAAATAGGTCTTCTTGAGCAAAAGATAAGAATACCTTTGAAAATTAGTCATTTTTATTGTTAAAAAGGGTAAAAAAATCTTCTATTTTGGGAAATGGATGAAATTATCCTCCAAACTAGCAATTTATGGCCATTAGGGGAGCATTTCGGTCTCTAGCTAGTTGGGCCTAGGCGAGACAAACACATGTCTAATGGGCTATGCCTAGCAAGCCATACCGATGGGCCAACCTAGGGGGTTGGTTCCATGGGCCATGTTAGCGGGCCATCATGGGGGCCATCGTGCCACGGGTCAGTCCATTAGTGCCTAACGGGCAACTTAAGCATGTTTGGGCTGGGAGTCATACCATGCTAGCCTACCATGAGCCGTTATATCGGTATAGCCCGCAAGTCACAAGAGGGCAGCTCAACATGGCCCATTTTGTGCCATGACAATGCCAAGCCTGGCACAAGCACTGTAGCTCACGGTTGTGTCTGACATAGCCCATTTTGTATTAGGCCCATTCCATTTAACATCTATAACCTTTTCACCATCTACCACCACTTCCATCATTAACCATCTTTCACCACCCACTATCGTCGCCACTACCTACCAGCATTGCTATGCCTTCACCACCTAATACCGAGCCATGACCACCACCACCATACCATCCCTTTCTATCACTATTATCATACCTTCATCATACATTACCGCTATCACTATCATCATAACCATCATCTTAATCATCGTTCACCACCACAATCATATATGCATCACTTTTCAGACTCACCATCACTGCACCCATCATTTTTCTACCATCCATTACCCCTCTTCTTTACCTTTGCCATCTCTTTCTATCATTTATTATCGTATCTTCACTTCCTATCGTCCTTGTACTATATATTTTCTTAACATACTTTTTACAAAATTTTTATTAAAAAAAATAAAAATAAAGATAAAAAAAAAAATATTATTTTTTTAGAACTAAACATTCCTACTTTTTCTCTTACGGATTGATTCAAACATTGAAGTCAAGGTTTCCTGCAACTCTGTGAGCCGAAACCGTTTTCTGGCAAAAATAAACCATGGTAAGGTTCCTACTCCAGAGACGCATGAAGACCAATCCACCATTTGGCGCATTCCTCGGAGAATAAGCTGTTCACCTGTTGCAGCGAATCCCTCTCGGCCTGCCATCCCACAGGAATGCAGCCACTTTTTACCACCCTCTGAACTCCTTTTTTTTTTTTTTTTTTTCTTTTTTTCCTCCTCAAAGCTTTGGCCGCACCATGCCTTGGTCAATCTGAAGTCCATCCACCTCATGGTCCATGAACGGTCCCAGCTTAGGGAACTTTACCTCCTAACTTTTGCAATGCGTGATCTTTTTTTTTTTTTTTGGCACAAATTAGACCTCCTTTTCAAATTAATATATCAAGACCAACTACAGGTGTTCCCTGGTATTTGGGGATTCCTAGGTGCGGCATTTGAGGCTAAGGCCCTGGAGTTGTCCGGAAAATAGCTACCTCAGTTATGTATGGTAGGCGGTTGCTGTTGGCCTCTCCGAAATAGAATATAAGATGTTGTTTAGAGTGAATACTTTCACACAAATTTTCAGATAAATTAGTAGCATTTAAATTCTAATAATTTATTCTAAAAATATCAATTATTTTTTATTTTAAAAATAAAAAATTAAAAAAAGTAAGAAGTATTAATCTTTGATTCTTAAAAATATTTATTCCTAATGACTTTTCAATCAAAAGTTTAGATTTTTTAATTGCAGAGTTGAAAATATATATAACTTTATTAAAAAAAATAAATTAAAAATCTTTTTTTGCATTAGTTGACCAATAACTATTTCATATAAATATTAGATTATTAAGGGCTTCTTTTTGTATTACAGTGCTGCCAAGTTTACTGTGGAGAGAATGTTTACTCTGTTTCAGGGTCTAGCAGGTGTGGCTAGCCTTTTGTTTGGACCTGGTGTTACTAGATGGTGCTATGTTTTTTGGATTTGAGCAATGAAATTTTAGATAAAATATTAATTCTATATATATATTTCAATAATTATGCGTATGTTTCAATTTATGTCATGAAAACTATCCATGGCAACATCTTGGCGAGCTACGTCCATAATCGATACTTTGGTTGCCTTGACCTGTGGTTCCTTGGCGAGGGTGGGGGAAGTTATATTTCACTGCTATATATCATAGAATCCAATCTAATCAAACTGAAACTTCTATATTGTCTCCATTAACCGAGCCGTGACCTAAGAGGCAATCTTTAACAGAGCTTCCAAATTCGTTCCTTGGTTTTAAGGCATCCAAATAAGAAACAACTGGCGGCTAATAAAACAAATAGCCAACAGATTCAGAGTTGAAGAGCAAAATAAGTAGAACCATGCGATAAAACCAAGTGAGATCTCATTAGATAAAAATCGTCAAAATTATTGAAGGTTCAATAGGCTACATAAGACGCGTATGGGCCACGGAACGAGAAGAGCACATGCATGCATGCGCTGAGACATGTTATTCGTGTGGCCCCATATGGCCAACCTCATCCAGTCATGCTTCATTATGTGGCATACCCATGTTCATATTTGCTGGCTTTCCAAAATTCAAAATTTCTGGAATGTTTATAATATTCTAAAACATACTGAAGTAAATAGAGGATTTCAAAAATATCAACTTATAATAACATGGGTTATCACTGATTTGCTAATGTTTCAAAGTATAACAACTCATATTAACAGGGATAGTATGGAATATATGACATCAATGAGTGTATGATACTGTTGGTGCACTTAGCAATGAACCTTAAAATAAACTCCTACCATGATGCTAACCATTAAAATAAACAACTAATCCACTATTCTATTCACCCTGACCATGAGTTAGCTTACATAATTACGTATGCGTGCAACTTCCCAATTAAGACAAGGAAAACGCATGAAGTCAACTCCTCCTTCGACCACGCAACGAAAAATTGTTTGATGGCTAAATTCTATTACGTGGTTAGCCTTGTACTTGGCGATTTCCTATTGGGCAGCTGATGATGAACTCTCAATTTCCCACTAGATTCTATTACGTGGTCAACCTTGTACGTGGCGATTTCCATGATGAACTCTCAATTTCCCACGCCGCCAAGCCCTAAATTGACGCGCCGTTCGACATAAATCCATGGGTGCAACCTAGTATATAATTGGAAACGTCATAGCCGTCTGATACAAGAGATCAAGATGCTGTCCCAAAACAGAGGATTCGGATGAAACAGCCCTCGTGCCCGGATATCCGGATCTGGTCAATAAATTAGCCAAATGGCCCACAGATTGGATGGTGGTGATCATCACATGGGACATGGGCCCCGCTGTATCATGGTCCTGGACCACACAGATCTGGATGCCAACTGCTCGTATTCTCAGCCGCTGTTTCCCTAAACCGATTCGCTGTCACCATTGGTAAGGTTACCGCTAGCCGTGGTTTGAAGACTTAGACCGGCCTAAAGGAGTAAGGACGAGTAAAGGCGGTGTGGATGATACGGGGAGAAGGACGGGATCGTCGCTAAGTTTGAATTCGTCTCATAGATGAGGAACATCTCGCATGGGATTATAAGAAAACAGGAGGAATATGAGAGGGGGGGGACCGAGGAAGCCCCTGGTTAAGCTGGGGGAAGCCCATGGTTTCCAACTTTCTTTAAACGTACCAAGGGAGGTAAAACTTCTCTTGGAGACCAATCATGTATGAATATAAATCCCCACGGACATGACTGCATCATGGTTGATGAATGGTACATCCCGGAGAAAGTCCCAACCATGGCCATCCACTCCAAGGAGAGGAGCAAAATCCAAGAGCTTTACGACGCATGCAGAACGTTCATCTCCGGGAAGAAGGGGTTTCCCACCGTCAAGCACATCAAACGGCTACAAAGGATCCTTGGTAACACGCTTCACCTCTCATGCACATCAGGAGACCTTCGAACGCTTGTGATGATGGTGGTGTTCTTAATCTTCTCCTTCTTTGATTCATGGATCGCAGACGACATCGAACCGGTCGACGTCGGAATCGATGGATCCGGTGACGAAAGATCGCCGGCGGATGAGTCGAGTGTGGTGAGTCAGGACGGCCTCATCTTAGGGCAGGCTTTGACGCAGATAACGTATGTGCACATCCATGAATGCAAAGATTTCTCGGTACGCGATCACTTTATTAATAGGAATAAAACTTTTGATAATCAAGATTAGCTTTTCAGAAATAAAAAATTATTATAATAATTAATTTTTCATATTTTTTATTTTATTTAAATTTATTATAAATCTATATTATCTTTTAATTAGTCATTCATTTTTTTTTTGTTAGAATATGGAATCTTCTAATGGAAATCGAGATTCTTTATAAATTAATTTTAAAAATATTATCTATTCAAATATTATAAATATTTAATACATATTACATATAATACTATTATAATATAATTAAATATCTTATTATATATTATATTATATATCTAATATGAAATATTTAAATATTATTAAGTGTATATTAAATATATAATTAAATTAATTATTATTAAATATTTATATAAAAATTAAGAGCCTAATCTAAGATTACCATCCTTCGGTAATATTAGATACCCATCTTTTAAAAAAAAATTAGATTATCATGATTTATTGTAATTTTAAATTATCGAAAATTAAACATTACCATCCGTATTAGATAATCTCATGTTATCAAGATAGATTACCGTGAATCATGAATTATTCTTCCAGGGTTTGAAGTTTTTCGTATTAGCATTGTAAACTTCTGTAACAAGGCTTAGTTTGAACCGTCACGCTTTAAATTAGGATGTTGATCAACATTGAAATCTTCCATTGTTGTCAATCTTGTTCCATGTTTTAGGTTGCAAAGACAGCTTAATTGTTTCTTTAGTTTGATGTCGGATTATTTGCATCACTGACAGTAGTTTTGGCATGGCAGATGGGAATTTTCTGCTTCCCAGCTGGAGCAAAAATACCACTCCATGATCACCCAGAGATGGTAGTCCTTAGCAAAGTTCTGTATGGTTCAATCTCAGTAAAGTCCTATGATTGGTATGGCACACCACATTCAAGACCAAAGAAGGGTGAGCAAGCTTTAAGCTAAGCCCTTTATGATCAATAGGATTGATCAAGGAATACTCATATTTGATATCACATAGACTTGAACTTGTGTTGTATTGTGTCTAGGTGACTTGATCAAATTCGATCTTGATTTGATCCAACGTATAATATTTATCATGACTTCCTATTAAAGCCATGCCAAATCTGTTGGGTTTCATATTTGTTCATTAATCTGGAGAAGTGATATTAAACAAATGAATTAAATTTTAAATCAGTCTTTTGATATATTGAATAGAAGACAGATATAACAATCTATCTTAACAAATTTGGTTCACTGGATAAGCACAAATTTGAAAATATAAGGTACATCCATTAATTGAAGTACTAAAAAAATTTGGTAAGGTTGAGAATGGATAGGATATCATGTACTAATATATGTATCTACTCTTATTTGGTAAACATGGATGTGGATATGTATATTTGCTGAAATTAAAAAATATCTTTTATATCTATTTTAACCGGATATAGATGAAATCTAGATATTAAAAGCCAAATATAACTATAGATATAATGTATTTAAACTTTATGGTCACCAAATCAAAGATATCATCAAATAGGGGATAAATTATACCATGTTAATATAATCACTTATTTTTCTTAAAAGTTCATAAGCATTATATAGAATGAAATAGAATAACAAGTTGAATCATATATTCAAAAATAGATGGGATAATTTTTTTTTTCATATATGTGTTATTTTTTTTTTGATGAATATGAATATGAATTGATATATTAGTTGGATGTTAATATCAAATCAAAATTTAAAATGGATCTTATCCAACATACTTTCATCCAAAATTAGGACACTCTTCTTTAGATTATAACATGTAATAATATATTTGTCACATAGTTACCACATGAATTCAAATAATCATTAATTAATAACTTATGACAAATAGGAACATATCATGCTAGTTTTAGACATGTGGGCCTGTTTGATAAATTCAATGTATTGATACTGTTCTTAGCATATGGTTCCTCATAAATTAAAATAAAGTGACTCATATATCAGTGAATTATAGGTAAATTAGAATATCATTTCCACAATTCCTTTATAACTAATTTTATACTTTCATGAAATTGGTTAATGATTCTTACCATACTAATTATACATAATTTTCATATTTTAATTGTTAAAATACTTATATGACTTCATAAAGAAAATTTATTGCGGCTATGTAACCTAAAAGAAAAGTTTAACATGACTATACCTCACAGCTTTTGGTATATGCAAAATCTATATGGTATTAATATTTAAGGTAAAAGATTCATTCATAATTTAACACAGATTGACATGAATTGTGATAAGCTTCAAAGATTCTTTAGTCAATATTCTAAAAGAAAAGGACTGCTAGATGCAACCTAACATGGATTGTCTTGATTTTATTACTTGTATGAAGTGACATGAGACCCTATGAAGTGACATGAGACCCCACTAGCAAGGTGGTTGTTGTGGTTTTGGTTAGTCTCATGCTCATGTGATCTTTTCAAAATATTTAACTAAGGGAAGAAGCGTCATCCAAAAGAAATTGTTCATAAGCAATCCATTAGCATATCATGTCTTGATGCATGATAGACCAAGAGATATAGGTCCAAGATAACAACATTTTCAATGTTTATTTATTCTATTTTGATATCTCCCATCTGGCCTGCATGCCATTGAGCACCCTATGAAACCGTAGAAGTTTGAAATTAAAGATAATTACTCTCATATATAGGTCTATCCATTGATAATATAATTTTTCTCTTTCTAATACTATGACTGCATTTTTAACTTAATCATGTGGTGCCTTTTAGTTTAGACATGACAAATTTATATTCCACCTTTTCCTATGAAGTGTGAGTTATATAGAAACTCATATTTTGTGTTATAGTTGTAGAACGCTCTATTTTTCATATAGATTTATAAATATGAAAGCATGACAATTTTTTTTCTATTACTTAGAGAATAGAATGAAAGATGCACTAGAACAAAAAAAAAAAAAAGATTATTAATGATGATAAAAATTATTAAAAATTAATTTTATCATTAAAAATATTTGATGACAAAAAAAAATCATCATAATACTTGCCATGAAAAGTGTGTTGTTAAAGACAAAATAAATATTTTGTCATTAAATATATGCTATTGGTGATGAAAAAGTATTCATCACTAAAAGCATAATATTTGGTTAAGGCAAAGCATACACTTTTACATATAAATACAAAGAATTCTAAATTTTTAAATAAAAAGAAGGAAGATAATACTTTATGATAGTTATAAGAAACTTCAAAATCACAATGATGATAATAAGCCATAATTATCTTAATCAATATGCATACAAAATAATAGAAAAGAGTTAGGGAAATGTATTAGATGGATCAAATATTTAATATTTGGTCTCGTTAAATTCCATACATAATCTTAGGTATTAAATCTGAAATAAGTAGAAAAATTGAATCTTAAACATGAGTAGTAAGCAAAAAAGAGAATGTAGGAGGAGACCTCAAGATGGAAACCATGAAGATATGCATCGTCGGAGCTAAGCAAAGGGATGTAGTGATATTAGTTGAAGCCAAGAGTTAGGTAAATGAAATGTAACAAAATTTATCCATTAGTATCATAGGAAGGATTTTTGAGAGGAAAATCGTATGGAGATTAAAAGAGCGGGGTGATAAAGTTTGTGAGAAAGTCTAAGATTTTGAAAGGTAGAGAGAGAGAGAGGGGGGGTTTGTTGGAGGAAAATCTTTGAATTTAGGAAGAGAATAGGAGAGAGATGGTTTCTAGGGAAAGGCAAGTTATGTAATTTTGGAAAGAGAGAGTGTGTGATGGCTTTGAGAAGAAAGTAGACAATTTTGGAGATAGGACAAATAAAGATAATGATGAATTTGGGACGATGAGTCCTATTTTAGGAGGCTAGCCAGATAAATGATTTTAGAAGGAAAATCCTACTATTTTGGGAGGTAGATGGGAGAGATATTGTAAATGAGGCATTTTGAAAAGCAAATACTATTTAGAAAAGTAGCTAAGTTAGACACTATTAAAAAAATTATTACATGAGCTGAATAAAAAGTTTATAATATAATTTTAGAATTTATGAGATGAATAAAAAGTTTATTATATAATTTATAATATTTTTTGGTTATAAGAATTAATTATATAAAAGTATTTTTTAATTTCTATTTTAAGAAAATAAATTATTAGTGAAAATATTGTCATAATATATTTTTTAATAATTGATATACATAAAATTTAATGTTGTACTTTACATGATCAAAATTTTCAACTAAAATAATATTTATCATTAAATAAATAACTAAAATAGGTGAGACAATCTTACTTTGGGCATTTAAGATTTGCAGTTTTGTGGCATGAGAATTCATAAGATAAAATTAATTTAGTTTAATTTTTCATTAAAAAAAGATAGTTGATGACAAGAAATAAAGTTGCTACAATTTTCTTTTTACTCATATAATATAATTTTTTTGGTTAGTAATAGTGATTAGACATATTTTTATTTCTAAAATAATATTATTTATGGTTATAATTTAATGAGAATGTTACTAGGGCAACTAAAATTAAGTGATGAGAAATTTATGTCCCTAAAATCATAAATGTTTAGTGCCATACAAAATTTATGAATTATTAGTGATGACATATTTTAATTGCAATATAGTAAAGATCACCAGAAAAAATCTTCCTTGGTATGGTTGGATTTCATGCCATACTTGTAGTGATGAAAATTATCTACAAAAATTGCTTGTCACTGAAAATCACTAAGTAATAGATAGGTTATGAATCCTTATTTTCATCGCCAAAATTTCAATAATTGATGGTGTTATCAATTTTGTCACTAACTGTAAGTTATAGATAATTTTTAATTTTTAGGCATAGAATAAGAGTAGGTGATGAAAAGTTTGTACCAACAAAATGATAAATATTTAGTGACGAAAGAGATTTTGTCTTGAAATTTATGAATTGTTGCTAATTATAATTTTTTGTCATGGTATAACCATAAAACATCTCGTCAATATGGTGGGAATTGGTACCACTAAATTTTTATTTAAAAAATAATTTTCATCGCTAATTTACTAATACAATTTTTATACTTTTACTAATGAAAGTTTCAATATCACCATAAGTTTTACCACTAATATTTCTTTTTGGATTCGTTTGGTTCACAGGAAGTGACTTACAAATAGAAATAGGATATTTAGAAATTAGATTACCAGGCATAGAACGTCTGAACTATTACATTTAGTTGACTATAGAAAATAGGCATTTTTTTGAAAAAGAATGAAACTGTCATATTTGGTTGAATAGTTTCTTTCCCAGAAAAATAGTATAGAATACCAATTATACCCTTTAGTTTTTAAAACTTTTTTTTTGCCATCTAATTTTTTTAACTTATAGGGTTATAAAAAATGGTCAAGAAATCAAGATACCAAAATTCTAAAAAAACATGCCTCAAAAAAATACAACAGTAAAAAAAAAAAAATCCAGGATCAAAAATCAAATTAACACAGTAACAAGCATCAATCTATAGAAAAGATTTCAACCAATTCTTACTTCTCTTTCAGTGACACTCCATGGATCTAAAGCGAAGAGAAGCAAACAAGCGAGAGTTGAAGTGTTTCTTCTCTTCTTCTTGATTTAGGAAAAAGGATATATAATGGGAAAGAAGGGCCCGTTGATTTGGGAAAAAGGATATATAACGGGAAAGAAGGGCCCATTGATTTGAAAAAAATAAAAAAAGGTATATAACGAGAAAGAAAGGTATATTGGGAAGAATAAGGAAACAACGTTGCAGTGGGTGGAAAAGTAAATCTTATGGTACCAATGAGATTTTATTTCTCATAAAATATATTGTAGAAAATAAAATTTTGTAATCTATTTTATCATGAACCAAACGAGCCCTTCATTGTAGCGATGAACCACTAGAAATTCTAATATCCAAACTTGCAGTCTCATACTAGGCCTTGAAGGGTGTACATGCTGACTCAATACTCAATCGCACCTCCTCCTCAGATTGTAAAAGTATGTGAAGTAGTTCCAAGTATGAAAGAGAACTTAGACTCTTTGGATTGTTGCAGGTGGACTAGCAAAAGTTGTAGCCGATAACGAGGTCCGGCAAGCTCCATGCAGGGCTTCAGTCTTGTTCCCAAGAAGAGGCGGAAACATCCACTCCTACACTGCCCTGACTCCTTGTGCTATCTTGGATGTTTTGGCACCACCTTATTCTGAGGAGCTTGGAAGGCCAGCCACCTACTTCTCTGAGATACCCATCCCTTCTTTTTCTGGTGAGTTCGTATCTCTTGACCGCTATCCAGGATAAATATTCTCGGGAGAGCATGGAGTCTTATATATTCTTTCAACCGATCATGTTATTTAGGATATTCCGTGCTTGAAGAGATGAGTTTGCCTGAAGACTTCGCGGTCGTCGGAGCACCGTACCTCGGCCCCGAGCTCATCGTGGATGCAGACTTCTATTATCATCTGCACGAATAATCTTCTTTGCAGTGTATAGACTCAAAAGATTAGGAACTTCAAGCACTGTATCTTAGCGTGGTTCTTTCCACTCTTTGGAGCTGAATAAAAGAGACATGCAAACTTCATTTAATGGATCAAACTTACATTTCAAAACGGTCGTTAATTTTCACTCCTGATTGAGAATAAAAGTGGGTACAAAGGCAAAAGTTACAAATTACAGGCTACTCCTAATAATGGTAGTCCAAAGGCTACTTCTATAAAATGTTATGGCATTCATAGAATGTTGATTGTAACCATATATGATACCCCAAATTTATTCTCATATTAGATGGAAAAGAAAAGTATTATATGCTTATAACTCAAGTCCACTTGCTACCCATTAACTTATACTCGAGTTACTTATACTCGAGTTTTTTGGCCATGTGGTTTCGGCTACCCTTGCAGACCCGGCTCGAGGGTAGATTCTGGCTAGCTTGAGAGATTATGATAATTCAAGTCCACTTGTTACTCATTAATTTCTACTCAAGTTTTTACAGATGGGTTTAGGGCATTACACCATAGCTAGCAACCACTCGAAATCTCCAATAACTTATCTTTAGTTTTGTAATCTATAATTGGTTTATAGTTTTCAAACATATGGTAGTTCGGTGTAACTATCAAAGTATACTAGTGTAATTTGATAAAAGTTAAAGCATATGCTAAGTATAATATTTCAAATCATAGAAGTCAAATTCGATCACACTTAAACCATAACGTACTTAGTTGTATTTTGCCTTTAAAAAAGATTTCTTAAATATTTTAAGCATGCCTTTTGTTTTTTCCCAATTACCAAGACTCTTCCTCCTTTAAGGATATATATATATATATATATATAATAACAACAACAACACCGGATCAAAAATATTTCATGTATGAAATGTGAGGCATCTTATTGTTACTAGATTGCATGATAAGAACATAATAATTTGCATGATATCTCTTTTATTTGAAAATAATGATGGAAAGTATCTACTTCCAAATATTTTTCATGGTATGGGAGACCCAAAAATATCATAGGTAAGAAAACCTAATTATATTTTTCATGTGAAACTTCTTTTATCATGAACATCAAAATATCGCATACATTGCACCTAATCGGATCATGACCATTCGAAGGCATCCATCTTGAAAGGTCGTTTTCTAGTCGCTGCTCAGATCACTGTTCCATGTGGTGGTCAATAACTGATCAACCCCATTAACACCACCCAATGTCGATGAAGTGAACCCATCCTCAGCTTCCATGTAGGACCAATGATGGGAAAAAGAAAGACCACTTTTGCCGAAGCATTGATGAATGAGGCCGAAACGGGGGAAATGAGAAGGTGGCAGACCTGGCATTGTAGGGCAAAGACGGCGCAAGCGTTGGAGCGGTGGTGCTCGTGGTGCTCCTCAAGTGGTGCAGCAGCGATGGCGATGCCAAAGGCGTGGGGCGGTTAAGGTTATACGAGGGGTGCGGCGGCCCCTTGTGTCAAGGGCCAATTGTATTGCTAGTGGTGGGAGGGTGAGGAAACCATGGATAGGAAACCTAATCTACTACTCCGATCAGGTGGGTTCAAAGGGACTAAGGCCATGTTTGGTACGGTGGATGGAATAGGATTAAAATGAAAATCCAATATAATCGATCCGACATCATTTATCGAAAATATGGGATTGGTAAACTGATGATTTTTCATGTATTTTCGAGTCTTGCAAGATTAGATTGGCAATCCTTTGCCACTTGAATCTTGTGCGATAAGCTAAACAGATCTTAAGGTTGCATTTGGGATGTTAATTGGAATTGAATTGAATTGGATTTTCAATCTAACTTAGTATTTGAGAGAGAAGGAGAGGGAGTTATATACCGTGAGTCCCACCAAAATATTGGTTTGGTATGCCTAAAAACGCTGGATTGCCAAACCCAAAGAGAGCTTGGAATTGGAAAGCCGGTGAAATTAGATTGCTAATCTAATCTCACCTCAATCGAGGGTGGATACCAAACACACCCTAAGGCCACGTTTGAAATGTTGGATTGGATTGGATTGAATTTCCGATACAATCTAGTGTTTGGGAAAGAAGGAGAGGAAATTGTATACCATAGGTCCCGCTAAAATATTGGTTTAGCATGCCTAAAAAGGCTGGATTATCAGATCCAAAGGGGGCTTATGATTGGAAAAGGGTGGGATTGGATTAGCATTGCTAATCCAATACCACCTCAATTTAGGATGGGTACCAAACCAATAGAGATTGAAATGGGAATGGAGAGAAATTTTTAAAAATTCATTAGGTTCGAAATAAAGTTTTAATTACCTTTATACCCTTGTTAGATAGGTGTTTCTTAAATATACATGATAACATGTGTAAAAGTAAAAATTTAGGCCTCCTATTGTTTCTAAATATTAGATTTAGATTCTTAAATTTAAGCTTTTTTTTAAAATATATTTTAGATATCCATCATTTTATAATAAATTTGGGCTTCAAATATTTTTTAAAAATAACGTAATTGGGTTTAAAATTGATATACAATTCTATAATGAAAATGTCAATTGGTTTAGAATAAATTTTTGGTTTCAAATAATTTTTTTAATAATTTAATTGATTGTAATGTTGATGGCGATTTCTCAAGAAAAGTGGAAGGATTGAAGATTTCTCACGAGGAATGGGGAACCATAAAGGCGAAGAATGAGAGAAATTACTCATCATTGAGTGATGAGGTTGCAGAGGAAAGTAGGAACAGAAAATATACCCTTTACTTCAAATTTATCCCATTATTACCTATAAGGAAATAATGCTAATGGTGGGGATTGTTAATGAGACTAGGTGAGAGATTATGTTTGGATATATTTTCTAAATATATAGATTTAGACTGACAAACGAACCAATCCCGTTCTTCTTCACCTGGTTTAGTTTGAATTCTTAGCTATGGTTAGGTTGGATTGATAATCTGATCTATATAAATATTCTATAATAAATGTTATAATACATAGATGATTTTAGTAAATTCTTGGTTCATGATTTTAATTAGTTATTGCTTCTTTGGTTAAAATATTAATTTATCAAGGTTTTTTTTTTGTAACATGTGATATTTTATTTATAAATATTCTAAATTTTTTATTATTGTAAGATGTTCTAGAATATGTTATGTATTACCTTTTTGTAATTTAAAATTTGATTTTTAAGAAAAAATAACTTACATATTGATTCAAATAAATCCGATTTTGATTGCATTGGATTGTTTTCAACATTGGTTAGTTTAACTGCATCAATCCAAATTTGATCTTAGTAAAAATAAAAAAATAAAAAAAATAAAAAAACGTAGAGCCTAATAACATGATCCAAGTTACTCTAAAATGAGATCATGATTAGAACGTCGAAAACTACTTCAAAACCCATGTCGATTTCATTCATATGCTTATATATTTGCAAAATTTGTTATCAAATATAGTCGTAGGTAATCATTGTTTTTTTTTTTTAATCACCTAAATTAATTGACGAGAAAAATTATATAATTTATACTATCTTGTGTTTCAACTAATTAACGTGACACGTACCAAATTCCGGTTCGAATATCTAGTCTCTCTTCACATCAGGTGTATCGCACGTGCCTCCTCCTTCACATCAGGTGTATGGCACGTGCCTCCTGGGAATGCTGGGGCCAAATCGAAAACGCCAGCCTCCCGGTGGAAGCCCTAGCAGCCGGTCCTCTCTCTCGGCGCCGCGCTCTCTTCCTATCGAATCCGCACGACGGAGGTGTGATCCAAGATGAAGGTAATCCCGCTAACCCTAACCATCAAACCCTTGTCCCGCAGGTAGCAAAAAATCTTTTTTTTTTTTTTTCCCCTTAAACTGTCACCATTTTCTTGATGATTTTTCTCGGTAATGGTCGAACTCGGAGAATTTCTACGCCGTTTTTGGTTCTCTGATCTTTTTATTGTTATCTTTTCCCTCTAAAATGCAGTTTAATATCGCTAATCCCACCACTGGGTGCCAGAAGAAGCTTGAGATCGATGACGACCAAAAGCTGTGAGCATCCGTTTCAAACAATAATTCTTACATTTTATTAATTTCTTTATCCATTATTTTAGTAGATCCGGATGCATTAGCATGGTTTGCTTATGATTTTTTTTTCCCCTGTCATATGCTTTCTCTTTTTTTTCCCCATTATTCCGTGTATTTTTCGATGCTGTTGTAATTAAAATTCCTCCATTTTAGTTATAGATTGGCTGATTGTTAGCATGTTGTGCCAAGGAGGCAGTATCTCTTTTCTGGCTTTCGATGTAAAGTTTGGCTTGAACTCGTAAGACTGGAAGGGTAGGATATAGAATGAAATAGTTGGTGTATTGTCACTGGGTTTTGTTTTTGTTAAGGGCTTGAATGTTTGAACAGCTAAGCATGGTGCATAGCTAATTTCTTCCAGATCGGACGAGTTCTTTTTGTAGCTGAATTTCTTCATGGACCAGCGATGTTAATTGTATGAGCATCAAAGAAGTGCGTTTAGAAGTTAGTTGTAAATTTCTGTCCTCGTGATTGGATTATGTCGCTTTGAACATCAGTATATTGTACCATAGATGAGCCCAAGTTTTAGTAAATTTGTTAATATGGCTATTTCAGTGAGATCACAAGAGAATGTGCCGTATCACTTTTCTTATTTTTGTATCATTCAATTCTGGATATTGCGAAAGGGCAAGATGTTGGGTTGATGGCTTTGCATGAATATGAAATTAAGATGTTGGGGTAGTTAGCATTTTTTATTCAGAACCGTGTAAAACTACATCTTCATGCATTCTGGTGTTACAAGGATTGGAGTTTGTATGCGTTGTCTTGCATGTTCTTATCTTTTGGTTGTTATTACTCTGGCTTGAATTTCTCTTTTATTGAATGAGAGACTAGTTAATTTTTCTTGGAACATTGGTGTCTTTCTTATTTGGATAGCTACTTCATGTTTTCTGATGGAAATGCTTTCATGAAAATAAAGTATGGTGGTGGAGTCAAAATCATGATTTGAAGTTTCAATATAAGAACTTTCAAGCAATATATTCTCATTACATAGGAACTAATTGAAAATTTTAAATTTGAGTCCATGGATTATTTCCGTGATGGTTCGATCTAGTGGCACCTATGGAGGTGTTGTTGATCCTTGACTCTGAGTCTTTGGTATCCCATTTGTTTTGTTCTATGTGGATTTCTTTACATTGTCCAATGGTCTTCATAGTAGAGTGGATATCCAACAGCTATCCTGAAAATTTAAGGGCCTGGTGTTTATTTAAAATTTTCACCTATGAGGGGGCAATAAATAGGACTACCATTCAACAAATATAGAACTTTGCTATCAGAGAGGTCAGTTAGAGAAGAAGATTCAACTTACTAAATATATCTGGTCCTTGAGTCTCAACAATGATATAATCTCATGAGATCATAAAATAAATGAAGCCTTTTCTCTTTGTTGCTGATATCATTATCTTCAATGAGTTACAGATGTGATTAGTTCATAGTCATTGTTTGGTTGCCATGTGTCTTCTTCCTGGGAAAGAATTGAGCGCCCAATCATTTCGGTGCTGCTTTCAACACGGCCAATAGAAAATTTTCTTCCCAAAAGATGCAATCTTCCCACGGCTGTACGGAAAGTTGCATCCCATGGTTAGGATAGGAAGGCACTTTCTTTGGAACACGGCTTTCCAGGAACAATGCTACGGTGTGCCAAACGAGGCCATAAAGTGCTGTTTTTGTTGGGAATTTGCAATATTTTGAAGTATATTAGCAACTGTACATGTGCAAAGCATGTTTGAGAAATGTAAGACTTTAAACTATATTATGTACATAAAATGTTAATAGAATAGTGGGATCTCTCTCGTATTTTCTCCTTGTATTATCACCTGTAAAAAAGAGTAATAAGAATCTAATTGTTTTTCTTTTCTTCCTTTAAAAGCTAGGATTTGATTATTTTATTTAAGAGAACAGTTAGGTTTAGTTAAATAGGAATTAGTTATGTATTGTAAGAAATGAGGAAGGCTATTTTTGAAAAAAAATGACCGACAGAATCAGAGTGGAATATTCCTCAAATTCAAAGCTGTTATTTCTATGTATAGTGTAGATATTTCATTTCAGAATGTGATGGTGTGTCAGAACTAACCAATTGAAGTCTAGAGGTGCTTCCTTATGCCCATTGTGTTTGTCATTCTGTCTGTCTTTTGAGAAGCGAAAATTTCATTTGGGTGTACTTCGTTAAATTCATTTCCTCTTAAACATTGTGTTTTTGCTATGCAAGCTAATGTTTTCTCTTGCTGGAGTGAAGCTAAAGGTCTGTTTCCTTGAAGGGAAGTCTAAGGAAATACATAAAGAAAAAGGTCCTCCTGTATTTGAGTAAAAGCTTTGCTTTAAGACTCAGGTTCACTCTAATAATTAATGACCACTTTAATATTTAGATGCAAGGAAAGGATATTAATGTGCTTTCATGGAAATTTTGTAATTTTTTTTTGCTTTTTTTTTGGTTTAAACAAATGATTTTTGGCTCATATAGAGTGTTTTGTCCCCAATGTTATCATGTTTTACTTGTGAACTGAACAACTTAGGGCGCATTTGGTATGGCAGCATGGTTGGGATTGGATTGGGAATATCCAATCCCATGTTTGAAAGTTGAAAGAATGGATTGGCAAACTGTAGGCCCTATCATTTCACTGGTAATTCATATCAGAAATCATGGGATTGGCAAACTGACCCCCTTCCCTGTGTTTCCAAATCCCAGGAGATTGGATTGACAATCCCATGCAGCTCCAATCCCGTGCGGTCAGCCAAACACGCCTTTAAAGGATTGATTCTGTCAGCTTTTTCCTGCTGAACCAAACATGCACTAAGAGCTTAGATTGAATTTCTTTTGCAACCTTGATTTGATTTGTTAAGCATCTGCACTTTGGTGATATTGTACATACGAGGTGTTTTAAGTAGAAGCCTTTGGTTATATTAAATTATGTTTGTTGGATCTGATGATGCTGGCATGCAACCAGCAAGTGAAGCCTTACTCATGAACTAGTGGCTGTGAAATTTGTAAACCCCTTTTGGTTATAATTTGATGTTTAGGAGCTGTTCATGTCATAGAAAATCATATAAGAAGAACATAAGAATCTTTTTCCTTTTCTTAGATGAAATAGAATGAAGAGTTTCTATTTGTCCATATTTTTTTCGCTTTGCCTTCCTTTGATATCCAGTAATAAGGTTTGAAGTGTTTTTTCTGAAATTTAATGTCTTTTAGCGTTATATAAGGTGTTCTTTCTTTTGAATTGATGGGCTAGCCAGTTGTTATTGTAATTTTGAGTCATTTAAGGACTCCTAAAGGAACATGTAAGATGGAACTTTTGGAATTCAAGAACCTCTTATTTCTCTACCTTTTAAGATATCTTTAGGAAATCAATCAACACTAAAGATTATTTGGAGCACTGCAGTCAGACCTTGCTGGCTGCGGAATTCAAAGGCAATTAAGAAGGCCTCTCAAGAAGGATTGAACAAGAAATAAAAACTGGACATTATCCTTGCATCAATGAATCAGCAATTTATGAAATGACCTTGCATCGCTTAATCATTTAATTATAACCTTGACATCCCCTTTCTCCCCATTTTCTCCTTCTTCCTTTTCTTCCTGTAAAATAGTCCTGAAGAAAGTCTTCCTATGGTGGTAAGTTTGGCATCATAGTGTTTACGTGCATGATGTGTTGTTTTTGAATTTCATATTACAGATGAAATCAAGTGGTACATCTCAGAGTTCATAAGTTTGTTCATATTCAAGGTTGCTTGGATTTATGACCTTTCGCTTGCATGATTCCAATTTTAAAGTTGAGCATTAGTATCCAGTTTAATATTTCTATAACTGTCGGGTACACCCTAAATAAGGTCTTAGGAGAACCTATGTGCTTCAGAACTTGCACCATCATTGTGAATTGGAAATTTCAAGTCTGTTATAAGTATATTTTTTATTTTCAAGAAATACTGATGTCATTTGGAAGTGATGTTAGAGTAGCTTTGTCATTATGAGGGAAAGGAAGTGGTGTCAGAGTAGCTTTATCATTACGAGGGAAATGGCTTGCTCATGCTATTGAATGCATTTTGGCAATGTGAAATATTAAAGCCCAGAATTTTGGGGAGGCTTCATGAATTGGAGACCAACAAAGGATGCACTATTGGGATGTCACAAGCATGCTAATTCTCTGAATTTATTATCTGTTAATCAGATGGCCCTTCTAGCTTGAGTATTTTCTTCCAAAATAAAATGAGGAAGCCACAGTTTTTTTCCATTTGAATCAAACACTAAATGCTAATTTGAAGTACTAGATCCTTATTGGAACTCATGCTCTGGTAATTGAAGGGTTGGTAGCATAATTGAAGTTGTCTTGTACTTAGGTTGCAGGACATTTCATTTAACTTCTTTGGAAAAGTAGTCTTATCTGCTTGCTATCAGACTAGTACTTCAGATGGAGAAATGTTATTATTCACTGTGCTTTGATTTTGAGCTAACTAGTTTTGAGGCCTTAAGCACGCAAGCTTTAACTAAGATTTGGATGTCAAAGATTCATAAAGTTGATTGATGCACATGGTAGCTTAATGATTCTAAACTATTGGGCCAAAAGAAATGTGATTAGGAAGTTCACTTGCAAGAATATAACTTGATGATGAAAAAGATGTGAGTTATAAATCATATTGTTGCAATAACTTAGATAAATCTTATGATGGTTCTTATGCAGTTCCAGTGCCACACGTTACTTCCTAGAATGTCACCTGATGTTAATGTTTGTTAAAATTTTCTGATCATTGATTATCTATTTATATTCTCGGGCAACTGTACAGTCGGGCTTTTTTTGACAAGAGGATTTCTCAGGAAGTTAGTGGAGATGCTCTTGGAGAGGTATGATTTGACCAGATGTTACATTAACTGTGGATAATCATACTTATTAACTTCCATTTGATTCATATTGTCTTAACATAGAGTCCAAGATCATTCTGGTCATAATAGATCCCTGCTATCCTATACAGGAATTCAAGGGTTATGTTTTTAAAATCATGGGAGGTTGCGACAAACAAGGGTTTCCCATGAAGCAGGGAGTACTAACTCCAGGCCGTGTCCGCCTGTTGCTGCATAGAGGCAAGTGCATTTTGGTTTTTGGTCGGGTATTGACATTGCCCTGCAGAATAAATAAATAACCATGACTCTCTTATGTGACCGTTTGGTGGTTTGTATGCATCTTTGAGCCATTTAAACTTCCCCATTATGTTTTTTGTACATTGTTTCAAGTGCAGGTACACCATGCTTCCGTGGATATGGTAGGCGTAACGGAGAGCGCAGGAGGAAATCAGTTCGTGGTTGCATTGTCAGCCCGGATCTCTCAGTTTTGAATTTGGTGATTGTTAAGAAAGGTGAGAATGATCTTCCTGGATTGACTGATATCGAGAAGCCAAGAATGAGAGGACCAAAAAGGGCCTCAAAGATCCGGAAGTTATTCAACCTTTCAAAGGAGGATGATGTCCGCAAGTATGTCAACACATACCGCCGAACCTTTACCACAAAATCAGGTGGGCCAACTTTTGCACTCATTAATTGTTTATGTCTCCTTAGAATGTAAAAGATTTTTGAAGGTGAAGATTTTTTATGCCTACTTTTTTTTGAGGGATTTTTTTTAGAATTTTTTATGCCTACTTGTAAATTGATTTATGTGTGTTTGCAAAAAGCCTCGAGGTAGCAGTTAACTTCACAAGGACTCTTGTTTTTCTAGTGGTGATTTCCTATTAGAAAAGAAGTTATCATAGATTTAAGTAATATCGGCAACAGTTGAGGGAAAGTGAATAATATAACACTTTAGTGAAGACATTCGAATTCTTCTTCAGTTAAGGCCCAGATGCAGATGAACAATTCTGAGTTTAATGGAGAATAATCGATAGTTATTTTGAGTTTTTTTGTGAAACTGTATGATCATTTCTCTATTATTTGGTAACCGTAGCATTTTAGTTGTTGTCTTATTCGGACTTCCAAAGATTACTCATTACATTATGATAGGCCATTTTTCACTCCATGTACATTTCCACCAAAAAAATAAATCATTTAAGATTTTGTTCTCATTAACTTTAATCTATTACTTGAATGTTGTCAGTGTTACCATAAATGAACACAGCCCTCTAAAATCCTGATGCTAGAGTACAGCATGTATATTTTGTTTTCAACCATATGATAGTTGTTCCAGCTGTACTGATTTGTTTTGTTATGATAAGAAAGCGTCTATAATTCTGGTCCTCAATAACTGGCCCTGGAGAAGTGCTAAGCAGTATTTATGACAGATATCTAGATCATTCAGCCATCTTCCTGCTTAAATACATGAATCAATGCATTTTGACTTAAACTGTGCTCTATGGGACCGCTCATGTGTTGTACTCACAAGTCTCAAATTATTGACTCTAATAGCAAGGGACTTAACTGCCATATTAGGATCCTGTTCATTTAGGTTGATTTAGATTCATGTTTGTTCCAAGTGCCAGTAGGGAATTATCATGTTTGTTGTGCTCAAGTTACTGCATGCATGTAGTAGGTGAATGACCCACCATACAGGATTCTATATGTTCAGGTTGATTTATATTCGAGTTTGTTGCGCGTACTATTTTCTTTTTCAGCATTTATGGAAAAAAAAGCAGCCTCTGGACTTCCTTGAAGCTGTTTTCATCACAGATGTAGCTTTTATCTTGACTATTGTATTTGCAACGTGGGACTTCTTAAGGACACTAGCCAAATTTTTGTCCTGCCCAACTTAAAACAAAAAAAAATAGAAAAAGAAAAAGAAACAAAAGGTTCCTCACGTTGTTTTTGTGTATATATATCTTTCAGGAAAAAAGTGCAGTAAGGCACCTAAGATTCAGAGGCTGGTAACTCCCTTGACCCTGCAAAGGAAGCGAGCCAGGATTGCCGAGAAGAAGAGGAGGATTGCGAAGGCCAAAGCTGAAGCTGCTGAATACCAGAAGCTCCTTGCCATGAGGCTTAAGGAGCAGCGTGAGCGCAGGAGTGAGAGCTTGGCGAAGAGGAGATCTAAGCTCTCTGCTGCCGCCAAGCCATCCGTTGCGGCTTAAAATGTTAAGTTTGATTGTAGTAAAACAGTATTTAGATGATGAGCGTTTCCATCTGTTTGAGATGAATTCTGTCTTTTTGCCTATTATCTTTGGTTTTGAGATTTTGTATTGGATTTAATTGAAATAATGAGGCCTATTTTTAGGTATGTAGGGTTATTTCGTGCTTGTCTTTAATAGTTCGAGATAATCATCTGAAAGAAATTATATGCAGAGCTTATACACATTTTTCTTCTTTGATCAAAGAATATATACCATAAAAGAGATGCTATTTATTTTCTAATTTTTTTTAATTAAAAAATAATTTAATATCAAAATGTTAAAATTATCCTTCAATTTTCTTTATTTCCTTCTCTGGTCTCTCTATCAATGGTCAACAAAAATTACCTTTCAACATTTTTGTTTGTGATAATTACATTTAAACAATAACAGTAAGTTGGGCCTTAAATGATTCGTTTAATTTTTTTATAAAAAAAAATAGGATATTGTAGTTAAATTATTATTTTTACACACAAAATTACTTTAAATAAAAATATTTTTAAAGCTTTTTTTTTTTCATGCAAATCTCAGGTCAATGAAACATGGTAAAACTCATTTTTCCTTACAAAATTATTTTCAAAAAAATGGATGAAAACTTTTTTCAAAAAAATATAACTTAAAAAAATACTAAATGAGCACTAGTTGAAGTTGCACTGATTGAAAAGTTTCCTCAAACTCTATCTAAATTATCCCCTTTTAAATGAAAATACTGAATATTAAATCCGGATGGTTCCATTTTTGGTCTAGCATATATGAAAAAATTAAAAGATAAAATTTCTGTCAAGTGTTTTAAATGAGTCATTGATGGAGAGCTCCTCTCTCGGTTCGGACCTCGGAGTCGAACGAACTGTCAGGAGCTCAACTAATCCACACCGAATTTTAGAGCTATATATATATATATATATATATATATATATTAAAGGTCGTGTTGGAAATCTTAAATATTTTTTGTGAAAGAAAATATTGATCAATTTAATTTGACGTTATTGTCGGTGTTGTATGCTGCAACCATGATCCCTGCATCTCCCCCACCCTCTCTCTCACATAGAAGATATACCCTTGGTACAACTACCAAGCATGACCATCAAAATACCCCTAGCGTTCAAACTCCATGTAGGATACGTAACAAAATCTTCAGTGTGAGGACCAAGACATCTTAATCATTTATTATTTTTATATTAAGTCATCTATTACTAATTTAGGATTTTTTAACTATAATAATTTTTTTCTAAAAATATTAGAATTATAATTCTATAAATATGCAGGTGTTGCTTTTTCATCATCAATAATAATATTGATTTCTTTTTCTTTGGAGCTCAACCCTTTCAAAGTAGAAGGGCTGACCCTTCAATGTAGTCACTCTAAATTTAATTTTTTATTTTATTTTTTAATACGACTGAGTTGGTAGCAGAGAGTACACCAGCTTGGCAAGCTGGCACATTCATGCCTCTCTTTACGTACCGTGTTGTTTTAGACCTTGTTTTATGAGTTTTTTCAAGACTTTGGACGGTCTCTCTCTCTTTTTTAAAACCTCCGCTTTTCCCATTCTGAATTATGCTCTGATTTGCTACTGTTATAGTTTGTTCTCCATGTCAAACAACTCGGTCCACTTGCCAATGGACCCATGGGAATTATATGTCTGGGCTCATGGGGACCTTAGCCTTTTACCTTCCTTTGGCTGCTGCGTGCCCCACACATCCTATTGCTTCTCTTCTGGAAAAAGCAAGGGATGTGGTCCTCCGCTACTTCTAGCTCCATCACCTGCCAACAGCTCTACATCCACCTCCAAATTTCTTATCTCAATGGGATAGAAGAATAAAGCTTCCAAGGGGACAAGAATTAAAAGCAACACATCCGCACATATCATCCAAAGCATGACAAAATATTATATTATATCATTCTTATAATATATATGTAAATGGTTCTCTCATGGCACATGACAAAGATTATAAATTCCTGGAATCTTTCAGCAGTTTACTGGTTCAGTGAACCAGTTTCCACAAATGTCTCCATTAATCCTTAATTTCCAAGTAAAAATTCTATGTGGTTTTGTGATTCATCACTCGACAGTTCCTCCTGATCTCTCCTCTCTTACCAGATTGCAAGTTACCCATCCTGACCATTCCTTTGACGAAGGCCGAGAAGAATGCTGCCTGATGACGGCTGAACTTCTTCACCAACTTTCTAGTCCTCGCGTCCCCCGAGTACAAAGTTTGATCAGAGTTGAGGAATCCCTTCCTCTGAACCAAGTTCTTGAAGTACTGGTTATCGAACGCCAGGGGCGTGCCGTCGAGCCAGGCGGTGACGTTCCCGTCCCCACCGTTTGGACACAGTTCATCCAGCTTCTTTCGAAACTCGGGGTTCATGTCCGGATCCGGCCGGCCGGTGCCGGATTGATTGTAGAGGCGGGAGACTACTACGAAGCAATGAGCCCTGCCAATGGTGTGGGCACCGGAGAGGGCGACCAAATCGGTGATGCTTAGATTGTGTTGGTGAAAGACGTTGATGAGGGTGGTTGCATTGGAGCTGAAACTTGGCAGGTTCGTGTTGGCGTCCTGTTGGCTGACATTTAAGCTGTCCTCTCTTCCTAGTTTCACCTTCCAACTGGGCCCTCCACTCTGCCAAAAAATAAACCCAGCTGATTTGAATTAGACTGGATGACTCGAAAACAAACACTTACCCGCCTAATTCACAAGTTGTGTTTGATTTTCTGATTTTTCCCCCAAAAAAGTGTTTCATTGTCGAAACTAAAATCAAAGTTTGTAATCATCGAAAATGGAAGGAAAACATTTTCTTGGTTGATGAAGAAAACTGTGTGAAAAAAAACAAAAAAAATTAGACGATGCGAAAGGAGTGATTCTTAGTAGAATGTTATGGTACCAATGCAACTCCGTCTCTTGTAGCCATGGTGATGATATCAGCGCAGGAAACGACCCCCGGGCATCGCTGCTCCAGTGCCTCCTTGATCTCGTCGATCACCTCGAAATCACGGAGGGAGTTCTTGTTGGGCCCGGCATTCTTCTCGCAGATCATGGTGGGAGTGTCATCCAATAACACAGACCCATCACAACCCTGAAAGCAAGACCAAATTCAATAACAGCAAAGAAAATAACAAAGACAAACTGAAGCTGATAAATCGTTCATATCATGCATGGTTCACATATTCCAGAATTAAAAAAAAGTGTAAAAAGATAAGATTGCTTTATAATTCATATAATTTTAAGAGTGAAAAAAAATGATCAGACGTAGCAAAGTTCAGCCCTTTCTTTATATATATAAAAAATCTATTAAACTAAAATTTAGCATAGTATACCATATCAAACAAACCACACAGCAGATAGCTAATTGGAAAGTCTTAAATTATGAATTATCATGTATAAAGCCAAATCAAGTGGTTTAATACGGTTAATAGAATGATTCAGGATTGAAATCAAGATGGTTTGAATGGGTATGGATGGTAACAATCGAATTATATCAATTTTTGGATGATTCGATATAGTTCGAAATAGTATAGTTCGAAATGGTATAAAGTAGTAACGAACCAAACAATTGAATTGCACTGATTTTGTGATGATCTGATTTGGTCATCCTTATATATTAAAAAAAAAATAAAAGTTGAAAAGTTAATAGAAGGAATCTTATGAGCTCGTGGCTTACGTTAACAAAGCAGTCATGGAAATAGATTCTCAAGATAGCGGCGGCGCTCGTGGGCTCTCGGATCATGGCTTGGCGCATCACCGACTGCACGATGGACTCGGCCTTAGGACACGTCTCCGAGTAGTATCGATACCTTAGCTTGGTGCAAGCAATGGCGACCTTCGGCGCAAGGAAGAGGGAGAGGAGGAGGAGGAGGAGAAAGACGTGGAGTCGAGACATGGTGGCTTCTGTGTGAATGGCGAGAGGCACCAGTGGGCTGAGAGTATTTATAGGGTCGGAAGGTGTTTGTATGTATGCATGCATGTATGTATGTAGATGTTACCGTGACGTGCACTGTAGCTTGAGATGTTGCATTCCTTGATGGCTTTGATTTCACGAGCAGGTGGCTAGATATTTCGAGGAAGAGCCGGCCCTCAAGTTGGTGGAAAGAGTAAACGAAGACAAGTACGAACGATGGGCAGTGGTTGATTAGAAATCCGGCGTCTTATCCTCTGTCAGGTACTTCATTTCCTCCGCAAATGACTGCCGTCAACCTCTTGTACCCAGTCTCAGTACTTCATTTCTTCCGCAAATGAATGCCGTCAACCTCTTGTACCCAGTCTCAGAAAAAGAGGTTGATGGCGTTCATTAGAGAAATAAATGAAGTACCCCCTTTTGGATCCATGCGTTTTAGATCACTGGAAATTAATATTTTATATTTAATCCCTCCACACTAAATAAAATAATATTATAAAAAAATAGATACAAAACTTTCAAAAAAAAAAAATATTCTTTTAACTTTCAAATATTTGCTTATTTAGCCTTTCATATTTTAAAAATAATTTATTTCTAAAATTAACAGAACATTTGAAGCGTCAACTTGTTAACTAGCCAAGTATTCACATTAAAATAGCACATCGGCTATTTAACTAAGTTTTCATATAATTAAATATCATGAATGTAACATTCTTAAAGTATAAGAGAATAAACTGTAACAATTAAAGTTTAAAAACTAAAATAAATTTTGAAAAAAAGTTTGAAGGCTGCAGATTAAAAGTTTTAAATGAGTGGACGACAATTACATATCTCTTTTATATGAAATAGATGGCAAGAAAAAGAATTTTTGGTATATGCAATCTATTGCTTTACTTGTTGACTAAGTCAATGCGTAATAATATAGCATTCGCTTGTATTTCTATGTTATTGGCTCTACTTTTCTATACGATTCGTCTGATTTATAAGATATAACAAAAACTAGTTGATTTCTCTCTCTCATTTATATGCACAATGGATTGACAGATCAATCTAAAAATAATTCTAACAAAAATTAGTTAGATTTCTCTCTCTCTCATTTATATGCACAATGGATTGACAGATCAATCTAAGAACGATTCTAACAAAAACTAGTTGATTTCTCTCTCTCTCATTTATATGCACAATGGATTGACAGATCAATCTAAGAATAATTCTAACAAAAACTAGTTAGATTTCTCTCTCTCTCTCTCATTTATATGCACAATGAATTGACAGATCAATTTAAGAATGGTTCTAACAAAAACTAGTTGATTCCTCTCTCTCATTTGTATGGCCAATGAATGATGGATTTGGACTAGAGGCTAAATCTATGCCTATCATTAGAGACATGGGAACGGTCCATGCCGGGTGGGATATGGACTTGTTGGAGACCAGACTATTGCCGTGAGAAGAAGGGAGAAGGCTATAAAAGTTGACCAAGATATTGCCGACACGGGTCTGATTTGGAGTTGGGTCGGAGTCGGGTTAAATCTGGCGTCCACTTAATCTGACACCACATTTGAAGCTTTAGCGTGCCCTCTCCTTAATCTTCGGTAGGAAAAAGCGCACCAAGTCTGGATCAGATGCAACGTTTGGTGCTTGTTCCAAAAGTTAGCGTGTCACGGACGCTGCGTTCCGGGCAATATATGAAAAGTAAACACTAAAGTCATACATATGGAAGCCTCGACGGCGACGGTATTGGAAAAGTTTCTTTACACCGTAGAAAATATGGTTGGAAACTATTTGATATGATAGATGAGTGACATGCCACTAGCATGATCGTAAGCTATATATATATATATATATATATATATGAATATATTTGGCTACAATAGAATGTAGTCATCTCTCTTCTTCTTAAACCTATAAATTTCAAAATTTTTTTATTTTTTTTATTTTTTCGTATTTGATGTATATGAATTATATAGATTTAAAAATAAAAAAAAGGTGATCAAAAATGGTCTTAACTACGTAAACATACAAACAAACATACACACACACATATATATATATATATATATATATATATATATATATATGTATGTATGTATGTATGTATGAAGAGAGAGAGGGAGGGATAAATCTTAAATATAGGCAAGTCTATTTTTTTTTCTTTTAAATATATATGAGATTGACTTGATCACATTTGAATATAGCTAAATTCAAGATTCGATCACTTTTCTCACTCTTAAATTTACATGGATTCTAAAGTCATTTCGTCTTTTTCATCTTTTTCATCTTTGAGATTTACAAATTATATGAATTTAAGGGTTGAAAAGATAATTGTATTTAAGCTTAATTACATTTGAATGCAGCTAAATCTAACTATATATATATATATATATATATATATATATATATATATATATATATAAATTGAAAACTATTAATGTACACACAACTGTGTTACATGTGCCTAGCTTAACACAAAAGGAATTCAAGTCTATTAAGTGGGCATATTCGTGTTGAAGTGATTGCTAGAACAACATGGCCAGGTTTAGATAGTGCTCTTGATACAGAATAAAGATCAGGATATAAAATAGGTTACAATTCAGAATAAAGGTCTACCTAGCCCACTTGCATGCCTCAGCTGAATAACTCCTGCCTCTCAGTCTACGTGGTCGTTTACCACCTTCACCACTGCTACTTAAACGTTAAAAATAATAGTTTTTAGCTGTAGATAATGGTTTTTAATTAATTCAACGCATCAATCTAATGTGAAACCGTGTTGCGTTGCAGTCCTGTTTGCACTAGCTTATGGTCTATAACTTAAAGAAAATTCAACTTGTTTGCCTTGACAGTTTCAGGGTGAGTGGTAACCTTGGATGTAACTTCTTTCCAGTGTTTGAAAATTCGCCAGAACTGTGAAATTGGCACCAACTAAAAGTCCAGCCTTGGTAGGTTTTGAACCACAAATGGTGGTTCACACCCCTCGCCAACTTGCTAGCCGCCTTTGATGGGGGTAAAGATGACAGCCTTATCGTTGTGCTCGATGGGCGACCACTTCTCCTTGCTTCCGTTTGATGGCCGTAACGGCTGGTGCAGGGAACCTCCTCTCCAGTCTTTTCACTCTGACACTTTCTATTTCATTCAATTTGAAAATAAATTTATTTTCTTTTATGCTCATCAATTTTCGTACACATATCCAAACATCCTAAGCTTATCTACGACACCGACACTTTCTATTCCATCCAATATGAAAATAAATTTATCTTTCCTCATACCCATCAACTTTTGTACACTTGGGTACGAACATCCTAAGCCCACCTACGACCCAATAACTCCGTTAGCAAGCTAAAATCACGTGATCCAAAAACTTGAGTGGGATAGCAAGTGGACTTGAGTTATAAGCATATGACGCTTTCTTTTTCAAAATTTGGGGCATCACAATTAGACAAATAAATTAAATCAGATTATATGGGTCAATCTTTGAGTGGATATGGATCGAAAGGACTAAAGTTTGGCTTGGCTATGGATGAAGATTTTATATTTGATAGTCCTAATTTGATTCAACTTTGGCTTGAACTAATCTATCACCTATTATAGGCTTTAGCATTTTATAGGGCTTAATTGTATCCCAAAAAAAAAAAAATTTTTGGGAAGAAATTCTCGTGCATATTTTATTTGATTGGAATAAAACATATAGATGCAATTGATTCAAAGAGATGAATATTTAATGTATTTGTAGAAGCAACTCAAGATTTTATCCAAAAAAAATTAGCTAAAAAATATTATTTAAGCTGCTTAATTTTATATTTATTGATCCCTCTCTCATATATTATAGTAATATAACATAATACATTATTCATAATTATTAACAATATTATATTAATATATAACTAATATTATATTATAATATTTATAATGAATAAATATATAATATTATTATTTATTATAATATACTAATTAATATTACATTATTTTTATATATTATTATAATATTTTTATATATAATACTATAATATATTATATAAATAAGTTTTTAATGTTGTTATTAGTACTGTATGCATGATGATCTTCTATTTTTATGATATACCAAATACAATAATTTGGGAGCACTAAGAGAGCGTTTGGTATGGGGTAATTTAATTAAGATCACCGATGATCCATTGGATGGTAATGAGATTGTACATTAGGGCGATCCTACGTGACGATAATCTAAGATCATCCCCATCTTATGGATTACTCCCTATGAAGGTGATCCTCTCACCATCCTCATGGGTGGTGATCCAAGATTATCCCCTTTTGATGATCTTGAACTAAAATTTATGTATCAAAAAACCCCTTATTTATTATAAATATATTATAATAGTAATAATTTATATATAATATGAGATACAAAATTAATATATTGCACCATTATATTGTTATATTATTATACTACAATATATTATATTATATTATACTATCATATAATATCATGCTATTATATTATTATATAGTATTAATATAATAATATTGAATTATATTATATTAGTAATCATCTTTTATTTATAATATACTATATATGATACAATACATGTTATTATTATTATATTATATTATAATTTATCAAATATAATATAGTATAATATTATATAATATTAATATATATTATAATATATGATATAATTTAATATATTATTTTATATGATATTATATTATATATGTTAGAGTAATATAATATAAATATAATAAGAGTAATTTTAGTATTTTACGGTTAGTAATCTTGGATTTTTACAGCATATCAAACATGAGGATGCTAAGTTGCTGATGATTCTTAATCACTATGGTATACCGCATCAAATATGATGATTTTTAATCATTGAGAGTTAGGTTATCATAGAATTAGAATCATCAGTTATTCAATATCATTAGAATGATTCGAAAATGATCGTCCAATGCACTCTAATAATCCTAGCACCACCTAGGATAGCCATCATGTTGGATAACTAAACAGTCTTCAAAGTAAAATGAAAATATCCTGCACTTTTTTTTTTCCCTACATTATGGATATTACCTTTAGCCCCAACCAGCCTCCCCACCCAAAAACCTAAAATAAAATAAAAAAAAACTACGTCAACTCAAACGAATCTAAACAATGCTTAACATGGAAGATCACCGCTGGATACATCACAACTAGAGGTCGTATTAGGTTGGGCTAACATTGGGACCCATTGGGTTGGATTAGGGTTGGGCTAAGATTGGGACCCATTGGGTTGGATTGGTCCTTATTCGGCTGAACTCTTGAGTTATTGTTCTATATGAGGGTGTTCAAGTCATTTAAATAACTGTTCTCTCTCTCTCTTTCTCTCGCATGACGCTAGAAGTAGCCTGGGCTGGCCCAACTTTGGACCAGGCCATGGAAAGGTTCAATCTAATTCAGGCTGGATTTAGGGGACTAGAAGTAGGCTCGGCTCAACTTTGGGCCAGGCCATGGAAAAGTCTAACCTAATTCAGGCCGAATTTGGGTTTAACATTAGAGCTCAAAAAAATTTCAAGCTGGACTTGGGCCATTATTTAACCCAACTCAAGCCCAGCCCAAACCCGAATCCAAAGAAGATTTGAAGCATTGGTCCTTAGTATGAATTTTGATCCAGATGTAATCTCAAAATCTTAAAATATGATGGACCTTTTAAATTTTATATTAATTTTTTTTATCAATTATACGAGAATAACTCTTCATATCATAGCAAATTCCGTAAAGTGATCGGATACAATTATTTTAAATATTACCTATTTTTGTATAAATATTTAAAAATTAAAAATTAACTTTATCAATCCAATTTTTAGTTCAAATGAATTGTTGTAAGTTGACTCGATTGGGTTTTGGGCCGGACTTAGGCTTGGGCCCGAGCTGGACTCGAGACTAATTTTTAAAAAAATTTCAAGTTCAAGCTTAACCTAAAGCCAAAATTTTTTTTTTTGGCTAAGCTTGGAATAGGGCATAGCTCGGCCTGATCCAACCAATTTTCAGCCTTAGTTTCACATATAAAATGTATAAGTCTAAACACTTCCTATGATTTATTTTTTTTTAAAAAAATCCTGAGTATTTTCTTTTCAATTAAAAAAATTAAAAATTAGAGGCATGCATTGCCAAATTATTCATTTTGGAAAACTGTTCGAAAGATTAAAAAAGAAATAAAAAAGAGTGATGTTAAACTAATAAATAATCCTCACTTGAGAAACAAAGTTACCTTCAAATTGTCATTTTCAAGGTCACCTGAAATTTGTTGGGCTTCGCCTTTAATCTGACTACGAAGAAGATGCTATCTTATTTTCTTAAGATTATTTTCAAGAATATGAAAGTCATTTATTATAATAATATTTTTTCTATAAATTTTTTTAATTTATTTATTTCTTAATTAAAATGGCATTAAATTTATCTTAATCAATTTGGTTAGGCAATGCTAGGCTTGAGTAAAAACAAGATTTAAATATCAAAGCATTTGTAATCACGTGCACCGCACCTGATTCATTGTGCGATCGGGGGCTAAAACCCTGATGCAGTACCCTCTCTACGCGTCCGAGCCCCATAGACCCACCGCCCCACCGTCTCCCTCGCCTTCGCCGCCGGCGAGTCCGGATCCAGATAAGCGCGAGCGCGGCGGCGATGGGCGGCGGGCGAAAGCGCGGCCGCACGCAGCGGCGCCACTTCAGGCAGAGCCGGGAGAACGTCTGGAAGGATAACCCCAAGAAGACCCGCCCCGATGACCCCTCCACCGACGACTCCAACCCCTCGTGGGGGCCCTTCGCCACCCAAAACCTCGGCTTTGAGGAGTACTACAAGGTAATCGCATCTCTCTTCCCCTCTTCCCAAGATCCATTGATGCGCCAAGCTTAGGTTCCTTCCAGTTACTTTTTTTTTCGAGTCATCTATCAAGATTTTTTGGCGCTACGGGTGTGTTATCAATTCTCATTGCTGCTTTCATGATTAAAAATATTCTGGTGGTTTTCTAAAGTTGCTACCTTGTTTAGTTTTGACAGTAAAGTTAATATGCATGTAGTGATAGAAATGTGGCGCAGGAAGCGCATTTCAAAGCTTTAATTAATCGGTTTTAGTCAATCTTTGGTATTAAGTAAATGAATTTGTTAACATTCTATCGTAGAATCGTTTATGATGGTCTGAAACATCAATTACAAGTGTGAATTTTGGTTCCATTGCAAACAAAGGTTGTTTCCCAATTATTTCGGGCAATTCACCGAGTGCTTTTAGGAGATAGCTGATAGGTGCTGGAGTTTGGGTTGTAAACAATGCAAACTTGCTGGCAGATGTTGACACATATTAATCAGGGTAATGGTTGTGCTCATGATGGTGGAATGACAACTCAACAGCAAATAATGTAACAAGTCTATGAGATCATATTTTACAAATTGTAGGAAGTACATTTTTCATATGACTGTCATAATGATTTTGACAAGTCGATATTTGAAGATATAAATTATATAGAAAGGCAACGTTTATAATGAAGATGAGACTATAAAAGAAATGAATGTTTGCGAAGTCTTGTGGTTATGAGATCATTTTTTGCAAATTGGCACCTTTTTATTAATTGATTCTATGCTTTTTAACCTATGTTCTTTTTAAACATGAAGAATTAAGGAATTATGCTTGAGCTCTAAAGTGATAAGTCATAATTCTGTATTAGTGATGGCCTTTCCCATGGTTTTTAGTGTTCTTCTTGTTATGAACAATCATATCTGTATTTGTTTTATCTTCTTCAAAGTTGTAAAAGGGTACTCTTAAGTTTATTCTTCTTTTTGTTTCATTATTTCTATCAGTTAATATTATTCTATATGCTATGAACAAAGTATACCCATTATTTCGAGTCTTCAGACAGTCATTATTGATCTAAATGCATCATGTTGTCTTAATCTATCTACAAGGATAGCTTCGCAACTGCAAGCATCTAATGATGTATTACTAAATACAAAACTGCTAGACTTGAATGTTCCAAATTAGTGCTGATGTCCCACCAACTATTTTTCCTGACAGGTTGTCATATTAAAAGCTCAATACAAATTTTGTGCTCTCACATGGTTTTAGCTCTAATGATATTATTTTCTAAATCCACTGTAGTTCTTTGAGAGTTGAATTTTTGTAGCTTGAAAATGTTATTGAAAATTATCAAACGGCTTGATGACATATAAATCAAGTTTTACCAACTCTAATTTTTATTTTTATTTTTATTTTTTTCAATTTTGAAGGAGACATATTGGGCCAGTGTTGTATGAGGCTTTTAAGACAATGTTTCAAGAAAGGCTTGGAACTTTTAAAGCTTATAATTTTCTTGATATTTATTAGCATGGTTGATCTAGTAGTCTGAGAGGTAATATAGTATTAGTTTTGGGTTGATCTTAGAAGCTTTTGGTACCAGCTATCAACAACTGTGATTTGAATAGTACATATATATAATACCACAAATTGTTGCCTAGAATTACTAATTAGTGCTAGTTCTGTTCAAATTTCAATTTTTAAAGTGTCTAAATTTGCTAATAGGAGCAAGGCATTGTGCCTGAAGATGAATGGGAAGAATTCCTTTCTATGCTCCGGAAGCCGCTGCCAGCTGCATTTAGGATCAATGCCAGGTAAATTTGCACTTGCTGTCACAGTTATAATGTCATACTAGAGCAGTTTCATGCAGAAATATACTGCAATTGTGCTATATTTCTATTTTTATGTTTGCAATTTTGCAGAAGGGTTTTGCTCAAAATATGTGACTGAAGGTTGTGTTCATTTATCTCATACTAGAGTAGTTTCATGCAGAAATATGCTGCAATTGTGATATATTTCTATCTTTGTGTTTGCAATTTTGCAGAAGGGTTTTGCTCAAAATATGTGACCGAAGGTTGTGATACTAGAGTAGTTTCATGCAGAAATACACTGCAATTGTCATATATTTCTATTTTTGCATTTGCAATTTTGCAGAAGGGTTTTGCTCAAAATATGTGACCGAAGGTTGTGTTCATTTATCTGCATAATATCTTATATATTTTCTTAAGTTGGCATGTCAAACCCAAATAATTGGGATGATGGTCCTCTTATTCTGCCATAAGGTTACGGAAGTATAGGATTCCAGTTACTATCTTCAGCTGAAATGTCTGACTTTCTAAATGATAACAGCTACTCTTCTAGCTAAACTTTGTTGCAAAACCTCTCTGGTTCTTTTGTTTCTCAACTGTTTCCCGTAGCTGATCTTAATAAAGCTCTAATACTCATCGACTAATAAGTAATAGCAAAAAACAAGTGCAATGGTAGCAAAACCATCATCATGGTGGTGGTGGTTGTCATTGTCCTTGTCGTTATCGTCATCATCATCTTCTTCTTCTTCTTCATAAGACAAAGCTAAAAAATAATAACCAGCAAAAAAAGAAATGAAAAGAAAAGAGATGTGAAAAATGAGTGGAAAAAATCTTGTCTAAATGTTCTGACTTATTGTATTTTCTCCTCTTCTACATTCATCCAAAGAAAGTGGTGACCCCTTCATGGCTATCAGTGGTCATGGCTGATTGTTATTACTATTTTTCTACTTATTCTCTTTTCTCCTGTTTCCAGAATTAATCCATTCAAGAGATCATCTATCACTAAAATTAGCTAGATTGGGAAGTTCTCTCCGAAATTGCTAGTCTCTAACTTTCTGCGTGAAAAACAAGACCGGACCTCTATGCATCAACATCATTAAAGCTAGAATGACATCTGCTTTGATGCATTGTGGCAAGTCTCATGTTTTATAACCTATGTTACTGGATCCATCTAAACTTTGTCCAAGGCAATGGGAGTTGTGCCCCCTCTGTCACCTCCCAGCTCTGCCTGTGAGATGCACCTTTCCTTCTCAGTTTTCATGTCGCCCTTATTTTATTAGATGGGTCTTCATCTATATTCTGTTATCTTGTATAGTAAATTTGGGTAAATGATAACATTGTGACATCTATTGGTAATTAAATTTAATTGTGGCTCTGCTTGTTCACTGAAGTTGCATTTAGCAGTGCTAATTTTAATGATATTAGACCCTTGTCCTCCAAAGTGTTCTCCAAAATTCAAATTTAGTTCTCAACCCAACCAAATCTAGTTGATTGGCAAAGCTATTTGAAATGACTATGCACCATTGTTCTTGTTGTTACTTCCTGTAATAGGTTCATCTAAGGTGAGTGCAGAATGAGATGTGCTTAATGTCAGCTGAATAAAATCTCCTAGTACTCCACATTGTTCCTTTATTAATGCTTTTTCCAAATTTGGATGAAAAGATGGAGGGTTAATCTCACCCTTAGGTTGATGAATAGTTTAAAAAATTTCAAAAATGAATCCTAATTTGATTTCTATATATCATACGTACTCATTAGTGAAATTATCTCATTGAAAATGGGATCAGTGTGGGGTTGTTCCATGGCCTTGATGATGTTTGATGGTGAAAGGAGTTACGGTGTTTTGATTCAATAAATTTTATCAAAGGCTCAAAGCTATATTTGGTTTTATATATAGTTACATTTGCCAATTACATGTGACTGTCCCTTTATGTGTAACATTGTATTTCTTTCTTTCTTTTTCCCCACTTGACATTACTGCATACAAACCTATGTTTCATGTAGTTTTTCTTTAGAGTTTGTGCTGTGATTTAGTTGATGCTCGCTTTGTGGTATGTTCAGCTGAAATTGTTCTAACAAAGTATGAATCATCTGTGTGATAAGTATGAATAAGTTCTGGTATATCCATTTTTCTTCCATGCGTTGTTAATGGGGAAGCTAACTAATAACATTTAAATGCGTTGTTTAGGAAGTCCATGCATGTTTTCCTGCATATGCACATCTTGTGGGCATTTTTTCATATTTCTTCAACATTTACAGATTCTCTTTTTAGAACTTTGAGATCTTAATGCCTGCCAAGTTTGTTATGTTTTATGATGTTGTGTTGGTTTGGTGTTGCCGTCATTGGGCAAAATAAAATTCTCTTTCATTTTTTTGCAGTGGCCAGTTTTTTCCAGACATTTTATCACAACTGGAGAATGACTTCATGAAATCCCTGGAGGCTGAGGTATCCATTCCCTGTGTTACATTGCTTGATATCTATGCTGGAGGAGTCATTTGTTTTCGGATCCCTCTTGGCTTACTTTTCGGTCAATCTTTTTTGTTGGCAGGTGAATGATGAACATGAAATAGAAGCTATTAGACCTTTGCCTTGGTATCCTGGGAATCTTGCCTGGCATTTAAATTTTTCCAGGATGCAACTCAGGAAAAACCAAGCACTTGAGAGGTAATTCCTGTATACAAAGGCTTCTATATATTTTGCTGGACAGATGCGATGATCTGTGTATCAGGGTTATCATGAATGAGCATCTGATATTATTAAATCATTAAGTTCACAAAGCATAATTAAATTTATTCATGTAGACAATTTTGTTGGTGTTTATCTGTGACTTTTTTGTTTCTGTACAATTTTTTTGGTCATTCATTAAACACATTTCTAATCTGAAGTGTAAGCTAAATGTTCTTATCAAAAGTAATTGCTGAATTCTGAATGATGATTGTAAGCATGTTATGTAAACAAGCTCAGACAGCCATTTCACATTCTATTAGACATAGGAAAATAAGTTATGATGCTATTTGAATATATTATCTTGCAAACTTAATGAGTTGTTTATGTTATAAGTTCTTTAGATATAGAGTGTATCGACTGGTAGAGATGGTAATTCTCTTGTGTTGATGCAAGAGACCTTGGTTCGATTCTGGCCTTACCCCAATTCTCAGTCAAGCTACCACCAATCCTAGTTATCCAAAAAATAGTTATATATATAGATGGAGCATCTACCATTCTTGACAGAAAATTGAGTGCTGTCAATTGGCTAACTGTTCTCAGCTAAAGGTAATTTGAATTTTTTTAACCATCCAAAGCCAAAAAGAAGTTTGTGTAGCTTGGGTGCAAGCACGCAAACTTACCTATAAATATAGGTTGAGTGAGTTGCAGCAAATGTCCAAACTGGCGGAGGTGCAAATGCAATGCATTCGGATCCAGACTATCCATTTTACATTAGAAATATTTATAAAAACAAGTAGGATGATGTGGAAATGAAGAAAATGTTGGATATGAGTTTTGTGTTGGACTTGCTTACTGTAACATGCACTAATGTTGAAAGATCCGGCATTGTATATCCAATATAAACACAAATATTAAAACAAATATCAAAAAGTAGCAAGCTTTGATTGAATATCATATTGTTTTAATGTGTGTGATAATAAATGCCATACCTAGGTTTGGAATATGAATTCATGCATAGTTTCACAGAAAGATAGATGGAGACCTTTTTTTGTTAAAAAAAAAAAAATTCAAAACCTATTGCATATTCCTGCAAAAAAAATATAGTGCTAAGCACAAGGTGCTCCTTTCTTGTGCCTATCACGCTGCATTGCTTCATGCAGACTTGCATGTGACTTGCTTGGAGTGGATGTATTTGTTGAGCCCAAGATACATGTGATGAGGTTCTATGAGATATTGTTAATTCAAATTTAAATGTATCAGCCAATTAAAGTTATAATAGTTTTTTAAACAAAAGAGGAAAAATACTAATTAGTGCTTTTTGCGCATTAATTATGGTTATTCATGGATGTATTGTTGTACTGAAAACAGTGTACAGAGTAAAGACAGGTTTTAGAATCACCAATAATGATTATGTGTTAGAAATCATATGAGAGGCCATGCCATTACGCAACTGTGTAAACATGGTGTGAAGTATATGCAGATCCCACTTTTTCTTTTTTTAAAATGAAGATGATTGTTTATGGAGACAATCAATTATTAAACTATATGCCAAATCTCAGCTATATGAACATGGTGACCGCATCAGATCTAGAAACACAATCTTTTTCATGTATTTAACCTTTAAAATATGTGTAGTTTGCTCTTGATTTCATGGACTAGGTCTGTAATCCCACATTTTTAGCTTGATGAATTGATTGTTATGATGTAACACTAGTTAAGGTTCCTGGAAGTTAGTTTGTCCTCAACGTTTTGCCTTATAAATTTGTAGTAAATTGTATGTATGGGAAAATAATAATTTAAAAATAGCAAGTGCTGATTTTAAAATGAAGTGCTGTTATGAAATAAAATACTAGAAGGAGTAACTGGAAATATTTGGGGATACATGCAAATCTAACTGTCATGATTCTCAATCACTTACAATTCAAATTATAGATGTCAAAATGATTGATATATAATATGTATTTACATTTATATTGAGAATTTGAGATGCTGTTTACCAAACCGTATACAATTCAGTAAAGATATGAAACAGTTTGGGGTCTATTAGTTTTTGAGGACTTGCAGTTAGTTTTATTTGATCTAACACTTTGAAGAATATCATTTAGCTACACGCTTTATATCTTTTGCTGTCATTATCAGTATAAGATCTATATGTTTTTTACAATTTATTAATGTAGTAAATAGTAAGCAGTGCTATAACTTCTTTTGTAGTCATAAGAGCAGCTTTTGTGAGGGGAGGTTTGAAATTCAAACAGGAAATAGAGAAGTTGTGAAGATTTTAAAAACAGAATAATATTAAACATTTAACTGTTTTATAACTGACTTCATTATATTATGCATGGTTTTTACTATAAATGGCCTCAATAATTGAGATTTACATTGTTCCAGTTGAGATGCTCTTGCTCAAGACAGTCATTAGTTGGATCTTATTTGAAAGAATGATATTGTATTCCATGGTAAGGGGCATTTTAGTTTCTGATGAGACAATACATATATTCTGATGCTTTAATGCATATTGAATGGTGTTATTGTCTGTTATATTGTGATAAGATATTTTAAGTGTTAAGACATGTTAGTTGCTTCCATCCCAGTTCTGCCATACTGGAAATTAGAATAGCTTTTTAATGGCGATCCGTCTAGGTTGAGGCTTATTGGTGATTGTCCTTTCACCTTATTCTTGTCTGATGCATCAGATATGATTGGCATCTACTTCAAGGAGATGTCTAATCACATGGTATTTTAGAAGCCATTATCATAGATTGTGATCCTAAGTTCAACATTCTTGGAGATTCTGTGGAATGGTTTGCAGGTAGTTGGACAAATAGTTATAGTGAATTGAAGTTTGGGCTATTTGCTCTGTAGCTTTGGTGGTGGTGATGTTAAATAACAAGATTTAGCATCTTCCTTGATGGTAAAAATGTTTGCAATCTTGGTACCAAAGCTGTACTGGTAGCATGCTAGTACCATGTTAGTGTGTCCAGTTCGGGGGTTTTGTTCGGTGTACTGAAACTCATTATGCTCCCCTTACAAAGTATTGGTTTGATACTCGTGTGTTATAGTATGCATGGTGTAGGACGGCATTCACCAGTGTTATGAACCTTGGTAGTTACCTTCAGCCATCGAAAGAATGATATCCACTAAATATAGTCACTTGTAGACTTATAGGGGTAATACCCATTTAACATTTTGCAACAACCACGATTCCTGAGTTGGAGAAATGTAGTGGAGGGTACCGTCTATGTAGTACCAATGCTTTTAATGGAAGGTGGAAGATTCTACCACAAAATATAATATAAATACATTTATAGCAGTAAATTGGAGGGGGATGTCATCAGGCCTTACATTTGAATGCGAGTCCTTTATTCCTAGTAAAGTAAGATGGAACTAGTAATGCCAGAAGGCAGTGGTGAAAAACTCAAATTCACAGGACAGCCACCCCAAGATCAAGGTAGAGACCCTAATCTGCACCATGAGCAGCATAAAAACTGCAGGTGGACATGACATCAACAGCCGTTACCATGAAAATTCAACCACAATGACCAATAAAAGAAATATCTCCAACTGTATGATCAGTTGTTATGGGCATGTTTTAACTGCCAGATATTGTATGATATCAAGCAAAAAAGTGGGCCTTGTAGGACTTCTGATTAGATCATCGATGGTGCTTTAAGCTATAATCTATGTCCTGCTTTTAACATCAATGCTTATTATCTTGTTCCACACAATTGGCGCACAATTGGCATACATTTTGATGGCTTCATGCACAATAAGACCACAATAACTGACTTCAGTTGCAGAACTAACACCCATTGAATCTCTTTATTTTATTTTTAACTAAAACAAGGACTTTTACATTTTTTTATTCCTTTTCTTAATATTTTTGTTTTGGTGCTGTATGTTCTGTGCTGGTCAATGGCCAGGCCTCGCCACGCTTCATGCTAGCAGCAGTTAAATCTTTGAATTGGAGAAAATTTTGGTAAAGAAAAGAGAAGAGTTACAGTGCTCGATAGAGAGGAAAAGATTTCATTCTATTAAATATTCATCAACCAAAACTCTAAATCTAATTCCTAGAGTAACCCTCAAATACTAAGGTTTTTTCCCCTAACTTTTTTCCCCAGATGACTTAATCTTGACCATGCAACTAAAAGATCCACTAAAACAGAAAATAATAGTCCCGAGACAGCTAAAAAAGGCCAGAGTTACTTCTGACATGGATTGTGGTTGTAACATTTCAATGTCTCTCCATCCAAGGAGACTGATTTATGAAGAAGGCATTAAGGCATTATGTAAAAGGTACATAAGACAAAAAAGAAAAAGAAAAGCCAGAAGGTTCTTCTTTAGTCAGATTATGTAACTCCAATGGGCAACCAAACAACCTTTTATTTCATGTCATCTTTAAGAGGCATTTTGGTGACTTGTTAGGTATTTTTTTCAAGTTTTTTCTAGTTGGTCATCATTTTGTCCTATATATTATTTTGAATTAGGGCTTAGATGATGCATTTCCTTGTTGGATGAGTGGCTCAGATTATGCCCTTATAGCTGGGTTCGATTGGTTATATGGTCCTATGATAAAATGATGTTTTTTCCAGTTTGTTTTACTATTGTAATTTCCGTTGTGAATGTAAGAATTTCATTGTTAGCCCTTTGATGTAAGTTTCACTCAGGGTCCATTCCCCCCTTTCCTTTCTTCCCTAATCATTCTTTTTCTGAAGCAGATCAGCGTATTGTTGGTGCTTTTAGTTTACCTTTCTGATCATAGGGGCATCTAAGCTAAACAGTAGTTCAGTTTGTAATTTCGATTAGCCAAATAATTCTTATACTAGGATTTTGTTTGAATAATTTTGTTCTATCATTGTGACTCATGCAAAAAAAGAATGAAGCTTATAAATTTTTGACTCTCTTCTGCATGTTTTTACATTATTATTATTTTCTTGATATTCTTGCTCAAATATTCAAGGGCTCGGAGACAATTAATTTGCTGATTTGACACAGCAAAATAGTGCAACATTAAAATGTGATACAAATCTAGTTTGAACTCAAATCATAGGTTCATGTCCTTCTACAGACGCTGCATCTTGAAAAATACTCATTTAAACTTTGTGGATTTTGTAAGATCTACTTTTTTTCCTTGCTATTAAATTATACTTTTTTAGTGGTAGTTAACAACATGATTCTTCATTCAAAATTTAAGTTTATAATTTTCCAAATTTTGTATTTATTTCATGAGAATAGTCAACTAGCATTGCTGGCAAATTGATAATTTCTGTTGGATCATGCATCTTCTTTGGTAAATTTCAGGTTCCATGAGTTTCTAAAGCAGGAAAATGAGGTTGGCAACATAACAAGGCAGGAAGCTGTTAGCATGGTGGGTATTTCCTTCTAGTTTTGTATTAGGATTTCAATATGTAACTGTGACATGTTACTTTCACAGGGAACGGTTTCTTACTTTCGGCAATTTACTGGAGAATTATTTAACATTAAATAATTGCTGCAGGTACCTCCATTGTTCTTGGATGTACTTCCGGATCACCATATACTTGATAGTAAGCTGAATATTCATTTATCAGTTGATTAATTGTTCTTGTGCATTTTTTAGTTACTGTGCAACTCCTTTTGGAGGTCAACATGTGTTTCCCAAGAGACACCTTTTTTTGGCTCATTTCCTTAGTAACATTTCTAAGTATCACATCTTGTGGTTGTATCTATAAAGGCTTTTGTCATATAATGCTGATTGTTGACATGCATCTGCATAAACAATATGCAAACCTGTTATTATATATTATAAAACAAGGTTTCAATCAAGATTTCAAGTCTCATGAGATGGGACTATCCTGTGTTTTTTATTGAACATGACGTGTTACCATCCCAAGACAAAATGCAGATGATATTGGTGAGGGCCCTGCATGTTCATACTTTATGTTGTAGGCAGCTTTATGTTGTGCGAATGATATCACCCCCACTCAAGATGTCCCACTGCCTTGAGTTTCAGGATGGGATGAATCAGCAAATGGACTCAGACAGGATGGGATATCCACCATACTGGGTGTGGGGATGCGGGGCATCCTGTTCCACTAAAAGACCAGGATGGTGTGATACAGCACAGGCATATTTTCACTGGGCACTTGCAATTCAAACAGGGAAAGAATAACATACCACTAAATAACATCACAATGACTCGTTGCATTTACATCTATCTATTTGACTTCTGCTTTTTAGATCCTGCTACGTTGTACACACCCACACCCCCCCCAAGGCGACAACATATCCCTTCAATTGGTACACATGATGCCAACCTTTCTTAGGTTGTTTTAGTCTGTGTTGGACATGGACAAATTTTGTCAATGGGTTTCCTTGACTTTAATATTGGTAATCTTAACTTTCCAGAACTATAATTTTTCTTTTAAAAAATATGTTTTCCCATGATCTGCTACACATCTAACTCAAGATATTGCATATTGACTGTTTTTGGAGCTTGATTTTCAGTGTCAGGAATTTACCTGAATCGTTGTCTTTTAAAGTTTTATATATATATGAAAATTAAGGACTTATTAATAGATTCAAAGATTCTTAGGAAGTTTTATGAAGCCTTTAACAATTAAAATTAGACATTAAAGCTGGGGGTTCTATATAATTCAAACTCAGTACATGTCATGTGTGGAAAGCTTTTGTATTGGATTTAACAACATATAGTCTCATTCATTCAAGCTTATGTGGCTGTGATATGCCATAACTATCATGTTATTGTGCGCATGCTGAACATGCTGACAAGGTGCATCAACTTGTCCACTTTGTCGATTAAGAAACATCAAGGTCAATCAAAGCATATTAGGCTGTTACATGCATGATTCTCTTGTTTAAGTGTGCATATGTCAAATGAGACATGATGTGGGCGTCTCATTTGTTTGTGTCATATATTATACTAGATGCGCCATACCTGATTGTGTAACTAACTTATGTTCCTTGATGTAATGGTATTTATTGGTTGAATAACATTGGATAAATGCATCTCCAATTCATTAGCACCCCTGCATTACTTCAATCTAAGGTCTCCTCAACCAGCTCTCCATCCTTTGCACAATGAACCTTACAATAATTTTAAATGCTATACTTTGAAATTGAGCTTCACAAAATATGATTTAAATAATAATGAAAATGATACTGATAATATGCATTTTATAGTTTTTATGAGGTTTTAATGAAATTTTCAATTCTTTAAGCCTAAAAGATTCTTTTTAGGTGTTCCCATATATCTTTGTCAAATAAAGCATTTTATTTTCTAGCATAATTTCTCTACCTTTTTCTGTAAGATTGATAATTCTTTATTTTTTCTTATATATTTCCTACTGAAAATAGTCATTAATATATGGAAGGCAAGGTTCAAACTATCGAGGTATAGGGTCATACCAACTAGTCGTGGATATAATATGTATATCATATCAAGAATCATGCCAGCAAAGGGTATTTGTGGATGCATAGCTATGGCTGGTACTAAGGTTTGCGAAACTGAATATACAGCCTAGACCAGCTAATGACTGGTTTAGTATGGTATTAGTATGTACTGTACTGAATTGTGGTGAACCAAGGAGGGGCGATGACAACATATAGGCCTGAGAGAGGAGAGGGATAGCGGGGAGATACTTAGCTCTGGTGATCGACAAAGAGGGCTATGACAAGTGACAGATGAAGGGTACAACAGTGGGGGTTGTGACAGGCAAAGAGGATGACGTGAGGGTTGCATAGGGCAAAGAGGATGACAATGATGAGGGTTGCAATAGGCAACAATGAGGGCTGTGATGGACGAAGAAGACAACTAGCAAGCGTTGGAAAAGAGAGTGAGGGTTTCGATCGCGTGGGAGAGATGAAGGGATGAATCAACGAAGGGCCCTTTTCTATTTAACAAACCGATTGAATGGATTCGAACCTAGAATCCGAGGCCATCCAAGCTCGAACCCGTGTTGATTTGAATTGTTGAATCGAGTTATATCTCGGCCATTCCGGTTCGGTATGCTCCAAATTGATCAGTTTGGTATGGTTCAGCATACCATAGCTAGTGCACATGTATCAAGGCCTTTTTGGGGTTATTTTCATGTTTACTCAATTTCTGGTGTAGATTTTGTGATGCAGATGAAAAACCCCCCAAAATTGTTGATTTTGATTCCAAATTTATGCTTTAATTCATGAATTTACATGGAAAAAAGGGAGGAGGGAAAACATCTAGGTCCTGTTTGGGACAGCTACTTTTTTGGGTTGGGGGGGTGGGGGGGGGAGGGAGGCAATGGTAGCTGTTCGCTATTAGCTAGCTGAGGTAGTTGTTTCTCAACAGCTGGCCCAAATAAGGCCCTAGCTAGTTAGAATGATGTTCAAGCCCCAAAAATGGAAAATCAGGCTTTGATCCCACGGGCCAATGTCACTAGGCAATCTTTCCTTCTCTATGATTTTGTTCCTACCTTACAATGGAGAATGCTTGCAAAAGAGGTTGTTTCAGTCATCCTAAGTAATAATGCTCAATTTGGGCCTGTTTTCAGCTTAGTTTGTGCCTTTCTGGCCTCGCTCTGCCCCACACTGCTCAACCCACAGTTGATTTGAGTGGTTCAGGTGTAGTATTTGCTTGAATTGATGCCCTCTTGTGCCATGGTGTTGGTACAGTGTGTCAATATGCATGCATGCATTGTGTATGTATTTATATTTCAAACCTTTGCGTGTGTTTGTGTTGGTATCTATTGATATTTCAAACCTTTGCGTGTGTGTTTGTGTTGGTATCTATTGATATTTCAAACCTTAATATAAAATATTCTGTAACCAAAGCGTTTCAAATGTAACTAGTTTGACAGTAGTCTAAAATACCCTGCTTTGTTATTCATTTGATAGAGAGAACTATATTAGTTGCCATAAAAGAAATCCTCTTCAAACCCTGTCTTCTTTCATGCATTTTGGTATTTTTAGATACCTCCTTTTTGCTATCCAATGCTCCTAGTCTCATTTTACCATCTTGCCTCTTGTTTTCAACCTTCCAGAAATTGAAATTAAGATTTATTACTTGGTTTTCATTCACATTGATGACCTTCTAGGGTCTGGTTTCAGTTTAATTGTTTTGATGTAGCATAATATGTTTCAAGTTAATATAAACATTTATAAGCTTAAGTTCTTACCCTTGTAATACGTAAGTCATGTGAGGTCTTACCATTCACATCTGGTTGTTTTATTGCAACTTTTTTTTCGGAATTTGGAGTTATTATTTCACACTGATTATTGTTATATTCAAGTTTGATTTTTAAATACTTAGGGGCTGTTTAGTTCATGGTAATCCATCTGGTAATCTAAGATTACGATGCAAATTATCATATTTGGCAATTAGGCATGGTAATTTGAGTAGTAATATTTGATTTTAGTAATCTAAGATTACCACAAGTTATGGTAATCTAATTTTTATATGAAAGGTAGGTATATGAGGTTACCAAAGTTTGTTAATCTTAAATTATACTCTTAATTTTTATATAAATATTTAATAATATTTAATCTAATTATATATTTAATTTTTACTAGACAATATTTAAATATTTAATATTTAATATTAAATATATAATAAAATATTTAATATTTTAAACACTACTATATATTTTTATAATAATATGTAGATATTAAATTTTAAATTATCAATATTTATGACCTTTTTGCATATTAAATTATTACATAATACATTACTAAATTTTTGTATATTATATATTAATATATATTATATAATGGGATATTTAATAATATTATAATATATTATATTCTATATAATATATATTAAGTATTTATAATATTTAAATATATAATATTTTTAAAATTAGTTCATAAAGCATCTTGATTTTCATTAAAACATTTCATATTCTAGCAAAAAGGAGTGAGGGCCACTTAAAAAATAAAAAAAAAATTGATAATAAAATTCAAAAATATGATAAAATAATTATCATATTTTGTTATTTTGAACTAAACACAGTAATCTTTCATTCCTGAGAATCTAATTACTAAGTGTAAGATTACTAGGAATGTAGGATTCTCAATATTATTACATTACTGTGAACCAAACGCCACATTAGTGCCACTTTTTAGTCTTATTCATTTTTAGCAACTCAAGTTTATTTTGACCCTCTTGATATATGCAGTGTGTGCAGCTCCTGGATCTAAAACTTTCCAGTTGCTTGAAATTATACACCAATCAACTAAACCTGGATTACTGCCCAATGGGCTGGTGCTTTACTTTTCCCCTTTATCTCCAATCCATTTCTTATTCACTATTTATTTGATATCCTGATTGTATTAAATCCTAGGGTTGGTTTTAGTGTTGTAATCCTGATTTCCCTGTGTTTCATAATCCAGGTAATTGCTAATGATGTTGATGTTCAAAGATGCAATCTCCTCATCCACCAGACAAAAAGGATGTGCAGTGCCAACTTGATAGTAACAAATCATGAGGCTCAGCACTTTCCAAGTTGCTCTTTAATAACAGATCATGTGGAGACTTTAAAAGAAGGACCAGAAGAGCTGAGAACAAACATTTTGCAATTTGATCGTGTTTTATGTGACGTTCCATGCAGTGGTGATGGCACTCTGCGTAAGGCTCCTGATATTTGGAGAAAATGGTAATCTTTTACATGTCCAGTTCTCCTTTATACATAATCCTGCTATTCTTTGAATTAGTGTTATTGAGACACATGAATTACCTTCAGGAATGCAGGCATGGGGAATGGCCTTCATCGTCTTCAAGTGGAGATTGCTATGCGTGGTAACAAATATAGAACCTTTAATAGTTTTCTTTTTAATATTCCATCTCCTTAAACTAGGATTTCCACATTTAGTATGAGTGGCTTTCTATAATTTTGCTGTCATTGTTAGACATAGTGAATCATGTGTATTAGCATGTTTCTTGCTTGCGCAAGGTGTTCAATCAGTCAATTGTCAGCAATGGGGCACATGCACTTGACGTCTGAAAATAATATTAATGAAATATTATAAATCATAAATGAGACATAATTATCTAATTTATCAAATAGTTTGTTTTATTTTAATATTATTTGTTTAAAAAGTCAACAAATATAATTTATCTATAAATATTATCCCCTTCACATATAAAGCAAAGGTATGGAGGACAGAGGTGGGAAGTTTAGTCATTAAAATACAGGCTTGATCACTGCTTGCCTTGAAAGCAGCAAGATGCTCTTCTTCCATTAATTTCCTTTATATGATAATTGAAATGTTTAGTAGAAAAAGATAATGGAAAAGGGAAGGGGATGAAGTTTTGATTCCCCCCTATATGGATAGGAATAATTGATTTGTTGGTGGAAGGACACTAGTCAAGCCCAGGATACATGAGCATGCAAAATATTTACTTGGAATTGTTTCTTAATTAAACCTGTTGCACTATAAATGAATAAGATCTAGTAGGTATTTTAATTAATGAGTTCCATCAACTTAGTTGATAGATGGAAATTTAAAAAACTCTCTTTTGTATATAGTATAGATGTAAATTATTCAATTGGACATATGCTACTTTCAGTTTGACTTGATAATATGGAACATCGAAGCAAAAATTGCTACTATTTTGGTATTTGAGAAAAGTAATTCTCTATGGGCATGTGCATGCATGTATTTGCGTCTGTGTTTCATGCTTGTGTGTGCCTAATCAATTTTTTGTTCTATGGAAATTTGCTATATTTGTTGTAAAAGTGATGGCATCTGCCTTATGTAGTAATGGTATTGACCAGATTTGGGTCTAAGAGGTAAAGTGACCTTGATAATGAGATCATCACCTAACTTTGATGTGAATTATTTAAAGCTACTACCTATTTTGCTTTAGACCAGGAAGGTTCTCCTTATTTCAGACTTCAGAGTGAAAGCATATTGAGAAATTTTTGGTGTGCAAATGTAAGCAAGTCCCCATTAAATAGTGTTGCAAACTTGAGATAATTACAAGTCATTGGTTGCTGAATTTACCTTGAAATTTGTACAAAATTGCAATGATTTATTGCTGTTTGAAATTATGGTTAATGAATGCTCATGTTTTCATTAGTCAAATGTATTAAATGCTTGATCTGTTGCCTTTCACAAGAAACCAAGGTTTTTTTGTTTTTGGTCAGGAAGATGGGATCAGTAAAATTATGACTATCCATTTGCTGAGAACTAGAAGCTGGACAGGCACTTTTACTGTTCTAACCAGGAACTAGCAAATTGTCTCCCAAAAGAACAGAACTAGGGCCAATAAGTGATTGCTTGGCTTGATGATGATCAAGATAAAATAAATCTGTGCACCTTAAATGGTGACTTCAAATTTAAATTTTTATATCAAATTTTACTATTAGTCCTTTTTTAATTATAGTAGGAATTTAACTTTAATCTTTGTCCTTATTTAATTGTTTTCAGCTTAATTGTTATACTTCGGTAGATGTTGTATGGTTTTCCTTTTTTTCCCCTTTCTAACTCAAGCAATCAAATTTGCATCATCATATGACACACTTGTCCTTTTTCAGCTTTGGGTTTATATTCAGTAATTGCACAACATTGTAGAGGTGCATGTATACTTTATTTGTCATGGTTTGCTTCAGCTAGAGGCATCTTTATCTCCTCTATATCCTCTTTAGACTAGGTCCAGAGTACCTAAAGCTTTTTATTATGTGTGTTGACTTGTCCCTAAATTTTAACTACATCTTTCCACATATGACCTTAACTCCTTCGATATTTCCACATCTTTCCGCCCCTTTTGATAAAATGTATCTGGATATTATTTTGTATTCTCTTGTCCCTCAATTCTCTCTAATTTGACTCCTCCAACAGTCGTTCTAATGTATTACATAATGAACTTACTGATTAATGCTGATTTGAACTTGCATTTTTTTCCTGAACTTATCCACTTTGCTTCATTCTCAAATTACTTTTATGGATCATAACTTCTTGTGTGTCATTCTGCTTTGCAAGCACAAATTGATGAGTCTATTTTTTTTAAAAAAAATTGAATTGTTGCTGGAGTTGGACAAGAACCTCAATCCTGAGTGTGTCTTAAATTATTTGACATCTAACATAACACCACAATAATGCTTCACTGCTTTTGACAAAGGACCCAACTTCTTATGTGCTCTTTTTTCTATTGTGCTCAACCACATCAATTTTAGTTATTTTCTTATTGCATGTCCAAGTTCATTTACTTAATTGTGTTCTGGGATCTAAATCTGAAGCTTCTTTTCTTCTGATGTTGTCAATCACATACATTAAGTAAACAGAAACAAGATGATGGCTGTGAAGAAAAAATAATATACATAATGCTTATTTAGTATTTTTACTGGCAAGCTTTTCAATGCTGTGATGTTCAAGGTTTAGGCTTATGCTAGTGTTGTATTGCTTTTTGCAGGTATATCTTTGCTTAAAGTGGGTGGAAGAATGGTTTACTCTACTTGCTCAATGAATCCAGTTGAAAATGAGGCTGTTGTAACTGAGGTTATTTAATGTTTACTAGAAAGATATTATGTTACCAGGCCTTTTAAAATTAATTGTCCAACATAAGTCTCAATTGTTAATATTTGTGTTAGTTCTCTCATTTTGAACTTTTGGGTATTTCCTTTGTACTATTTAATTATTTTACATCTTTTGCTTCAACACTTTTTATTTTCTTATTTTTTGCTTAACCACTGCATTATTTTCAACGTATGAAAGAAAATATCATATACTATCCACATTCCACATGCATAGGAATTGAAGGGAGAAACTATCTTAAGTACTTGCAAAAGGGCCTACCATGCTATGATGGAGCCATTGTTTGTTACAGAGTATACCTCATATGCCTGAGCAATATTACTTTATTCCTAGTTAACCTCGTAGTGTCTTGGTCAAATGCAAGTGTACTTTTGAGCATTTTCACTTCCTAAATTTTAAACTTTCAGCATTTAATGTGCTGTATTGCTATTTTCTTTTCTCTTTGAATGCCCATTGCTACTAATTATTTCTCAATTCTCATCATAGAAGAAAACCAAAGTTTTCAACCACATGAATGTGACTTTGTAATAGCGGCATTCTTGGTGCATAACCACCACAGATCACATGAAGATACCTCTTATTCCAAATGCTATGTTATGTCCACCCTTTTTTTAAAACTTTTTAGCGATTAATCTAAAAAGATTTGAGGGGTCAGCTGTTTGGAATTGCAAAAAACTAAAATCTATATTGTTACTAAAATTTTTAGAGTTTCTCAACCTCTAAATTAGTGGAGATTTGTAATGCTACCATGGCTTGATTGGTCTGGTTAAATAGACAAATATATTTGGTATCTGACTTTTGAGCACTTGTAGGAGTTATGTTATTCAAGAATGTCTTGAAGAGTTCGCGTTGTTTATATGTTAGGCATATCAGTTATACTTTACAAGCCCACTTTTATTCTTTTAAAAAATTTCCATCATGCATTCCTGATAAATTTAGCACAAATGATGTATACAAGATTTTTTTTTTTTTTTTTTTGGTTAAACTACATTTTTGTCCCTCGAACTTAGGGGGCGTGTCCCTTTAGTCTCTAAACTTCAAAAAGTTGCAAAATTGATCCTGAATTTCATTTTTTGTTTCTCTTTGATCCCTACTGTTAAAACAGGATAATGCCGTGAGGAACTTGCCTACGTAGCATTCGATGTATCCTCCACCTCATCGCCACCTCAACAGTAAGGAAAACGAGAGAGAGAAAGAAAGAGAGAGGAAGAGGAAACCCGGGGGGGGGGGGGTGGGTGTGGGAAGAGCTGTTGCGCCCCTTTCCCCCTCCCCTTAGCGGCACGATGTAGCTCCCCCCCCCCCCCTTGCGGCCCTTCCTCCTGTGGGGTGGTGCGCGATGGGGGGGAAGCCGCATTGTACCGCCGGAGGGAGGGGGAGGGAGGAAGGGCCGCAGGGCACGATGCGCGGCGGCTCTCCCCTCCTTGGCGGCCCTTTCCGCACCCACCCCCCTGGCTTTCATGGTGGCCCTTTTCGCACCCACCCCCCAGCTTCCCTCTTTCTCTCTCTCTCTCTCTCTCTCTCTCTCTCTCTCTCTCTCTCGTTTTCCTTGCCGTTGAAGTGGTGATGAGGTGGAGAACACGTTGAATGCTATATAGGCGAGTTTCTTACGGCGTTACTGTGTTTTAATGGTAGGGATCAAAGAGAAACAAAAAATGAAGTTTAGGATTAATTTTGCAACTTTTTGAAGTTCAGGGGCTAAAGTGACACACCTCTCTAAGTTCGAGGATCAAAAATGTAGTTTAGCCTCTTTTTTTTTTTGATGATTTTATGCAATTGATAGCCTCAACTTAAATGCTTTTATGATGTTAATTGATTTGACTCACTATGATAGCCAGCAATGACCTATTCCAGTGTTCATGCTGTTGCTTAAAATTCTGATGATTGTCAATCATTGGAGTCCTTAAACAACTTTAATATTTTGAAGCTGGTTTCAGTTGTCCTGCCTTATGCTATCATTCACATCATCTGATTGGTTTCAGTGGTTTGCAATGCATATTCAGCTTATTTTTTACATGTGTCTTTTTCCAATACTGGCTTTTGTATATGTTGTTAACTTATGCTTGTTTTGTCTGACATAATTTTATCTACTTTACACTGTATGATATTGTGTCGTGTCTCATATCTCTCTAGATTCTTCAGAGAAGTGGGGGGTCAGTTGAGCTTGTCGATGTTTCATGCGAGCTACCGGAATTGATCCGCCGCCCTGGTCTTAAGATGTGGAAGGTTAGGTTCAAACTTGGATTTATTCTGGCCCTCACTATTTTGTTTATTTTCTGAAAATTATCCTACATTTTTTTAATGACGATGTCAAGAAATAAATACTGGAATTTGGGCTTTGCATGCTAATAAATTACCCAAGCTCGGCCAATCCGTGAGGATGCATTTCTTTTAGGGAATATAAGTTTGGAAATAATATTTGAAAATGGTCCATTTTAGTATGACTGCATGGGCAACCATCTCAGCCTTAAATTTAAATTAAATTTTGAGCTTCTGAACGACCTGATTTGTTGAACACTTAATTTGGAGCCACCGAAGCATGCGATATCTAATTTAAGGTGGATATACTGATATGATAGTGAGGTGGTTGCCTACATATTCTTTAGATGATTGATCTTCAATTGATCTACAAAATGATTTTGATGGAAAGTACTGAAGAAAATCAGAAAAGACTATGAAAAGAAGAAAAAACAAGAAGTATTGTGATGAAATATGTATTAAATTCAAGTTCTATTTAATTTTAAGAACCATATGTCTTCTTGTCTTTGAATCTTTGATAAAAGATCTATGATTCTAAAATCAATGATGGGCCTTCCAAATTGAATATCCATGTATTTATTTTGATCTCTACCTCTAAAAATGCATAGAAACCATATTTCGCAGGTCTCTAATCTACGCTGTTGTGAATACAAGAATGAAAGATATCAATGCCACTGGTGTGGCATAATATACGATAAGGCCCATAAAACTGAAAATCCACTTCATCGATCATGTTCTACACATCTTGAAACATGGATAAATTTGAACCCGATGGGTTTTGATGATTAGATTATAGCAAAATAAAGTATTATGTTATTAAATTATACATTTTTGTACATCTTTGTTGCTTTGGTTGCATTGGTTAAAAACCACCAAAACACATGATTTATGGTACCTAGCATTTTTTTTGTGCATATCACATTCAACATTTTAGATCTTCAATTTTGATAATTTATCATTTGTTTTGATTAGTTAAATCTCTTCCCATGGTTTTAATGCTTAGTGTGGTTCAATCTTATTATACAGTTTGCAGCTTTAAGGCCCGATTTGTTTTTAGGGTTCTTGCCTGGATAAATATTTTTTGGATATTGCCTCATTGAATTTTCCTATATTCATCTATAAAGATGTTTCTGCTTACACTTGATCAACTCAAACTTCATAGGTAAAAGATAAAGGTCTCTGGCTAGCTTCTTATAAAGATGTCCCTATCTATAGGAGGAGCGTGATATTACCAAGCATGTTTCCTAATCAAAGTTGCAGAGAGAACCCCGTGTCATGTGATGATGCACATGAGGATGTAGAAGTACTTGGTAGTGATACTGGGAAGGAGAATATCACCAATCAGAGAATGAGAGATCAGGATTATAAAAGCAAAGAACATGAAACTCACCGTGGGAATTCACAAAATAATAAAGTGCAGACTGACACTGGTGTAACTGCATATAAATTGGAGGAAGTTTCCAGTGAAAGTCCAGCTGTTGAGGAACTAGATGGTGACTCCAAAGTTGAAGTTTCAGGTTTTCCGCTTGAGCGCTGCATGAGGATCCTTCCTCATGATCAAAACAGTGGAGCATTTTTCATTGCTGTTCTTCAAAAGCAATCCCATTTGCATGGTAATTCAGGCCTAATTACTTGCTCGATCTTATGATGTTTTCTCGGAATAGCATATTTGTAGCATATCTTTTTGTTTTGTTGCATGATTGCCATTACAAAAGTGTGTTTGCTTCGCTATTGATTCTTCCTGCACCTCTTGCAGGCAATCATGCAAAGCAGTCAAATAATATTAAGAATAAGGTATCAGCAACTGTGGGTGAAAACCGTAAGGAAGAACATGAACCAGAGATAGAGCCTGCTGAAGATCTACGCCACCATAATGTTGCTGAAGCAGCTTCCAGTGCCAAGTTAATAAGTGATCAGTCAAAGGAAAATCCAAACATTAAAAATGCGTGTTCCAAAGTTAGGGACTCAGAGGAAATGGTTGCATGTGATGATGGGGAGACTGGTCAAGTGGGAAAGAAAAACGTAAAGGGAAAGTTACAGATGCAGGGCAAGTGGAGAGGGGTTGATCCTGTTGTATTTTTCACAGATGTAACAACTATTGATAGTATAAGATCATTCTATGGAATCAGTGAATGTTTTGCCCTTGATGGTCACCTTGTGACTCGAAATAATGATGCTAATCATGTGAAGAGGATCTATTATATATCAAAATCAGTTCATGATGTCCTCCAGCTAAACTTCAGGGTTGGGCAACGACTTAAGATAACATCTCTTGGCCTCAAGATTTTTGTAAGTGTTACTTTCCCTAGAACATATTTTTTACTCTCATTCTGAGGTGCATATCAGATTCTACAGTACCTTAATATAATTATAAGTTCTGAACTGAATTTTACCATTCTAGCAACATCGTACCGTATATTGTGACCTTGTGCTATGGATGCAGTCATTCATTAATGTGCTTGTGCCTGTTCATCTGAAATTATCCATAAATAGAATCGAAATATTTGACTCCAATGATGAGTTTTTATCTATTGTATTAGATGCTAGGTAATTGTCTCTGATGTTTTATATAATTAAAGCTTGGAAATAGATGTTGGGTCTGTCATGGAAGCATGTCCTTGTATCTGCCTATATCGTAAAACTCTACAATTGATTACGTTTGTCAGTTAACTAGAAATATATTTTACCTCCAGTGGGTTTTATGATAATGTTGTATTAAATCCCATAACATGGTTTAATTTACTGCTCCTTTCATTGTATTTCTTTAAAGAACTGAAGAGACAGTGCCTTGATTTGTTGACATGCAAATACTGGTTTGACCGCCCTTGGTATTGTTATTGGCTTTGTGCCTGCATTATTATTGACTTGTGCCAGTGTTGTTGTGTGGGTGGTAGGCAATGATAGGTTTCCTCTTGCTTTTGTTGTACAAGTCTCAAGAATTTTTTGCACATAACAATTTTGTTCAACAAAATGCTACATATAAACTTTGCCACATATCCAATTCTTGTAAAATTGAAATTTAAATTTCAATATATATATATATATATCTTGACAAATAACAATCTCCTGTTATTTGAATCATCATTAATTCTTTAATTGTAATGAGTATTTTTAGCAAACATGCACCGCACATACATATTTACTAGTATAGCATAAGTATCATGTATATGGATAGAAGCCAGAAGGTAATTTATAATAAATAAACCTAGCATCGTATAGACATCATAGGAATCAAATACTGCACAGAGATGCTGAGAGTTTTATATGTATGGATAAATGATCTCCACTATATAGGTTTCATACTTGAGTGCTGAACCATGGCTAAAAGTTGAAATGATGTACTTGAAACAAAATTATCGTCTGTTTTATGCCTGGGTTAAGTAAGTTTCCTTTGCCTATTGTTTAATCTGTGGAGTGAAACATGCTTTGATACTAAGAAACACAAATTTCAAGCAATCCTATTGGTCACTAAAATATTAATAGAACTATGATGTTTGAGTCATTATGTCAGCTGATTTCATGTGATTACATAATTTCTATGACCAAATCAGGAGAGACAGACATCAAAGGATGGCTCATCGCCATGTTCATTCAGATTATCATCAGAAGGATTACCATTGATGCTTCCATACATCAGCAAACAGATCTTATATGCATCCTCAGTGGACTTTCAGCACCTTCTACAGTACAGGACCATAAAATTCAAAGATTTTGTTGGTGCCGGCTTTTGTGAGAAGGCTTCAAATTTGATGTTAGGTTGCTGTGTGGTAGTGCTTAATGAAGGTGACCGTGATGTGCCTCATATATGCTCTTTTTTTTTTTTTTTTGTCAATAAGCTTGGAAATAGTTGAGTCATTAGATTAGCACTCTGTCTTAATGTGGAAAGTTTTGTACTCTGATTGCAGGAAATCAAGCAACAGATAATATTGTGGCAGATGCCTCAACAATTGCCATTGTTTGCTGGAAAGGCAAGACAAACGTGAGCATCATGGTCTCGCCGTTGGATGCTAAAGAACTACTTGAAAGGCTGGCTGTGCGTTTTGGAAGTGAGAGAGGCACTTTGTTGGAAGAAAATGAGGACACAAATTCTGAGATTGATACGATAACAAACTCTGAGGATGCTGAACCCACAGCCAACGACTTTGAGATGGCTGATCAGGGAGTTTTCTGAGCAAAACGTGAACTGACCAATAATAATGACGTGATAAAAAGATTTTGGTTTCCAGAGCCACTACTATAGTTAATGTATCATAACAGTCCAGCTATATTTATAAAGATTCAACATACTCAACAATTTATTTCTGAACTCCTGGTCAGTGATGTTTTTAATTGAAATTTTACTTCTTTGTAGACAGTGGAAAGCAAAGTGTAACAATAATACTGTTTGTGATGCAGATTTTCTATTCTTTGGTGATCTGTGGAGCTTTCAGTCTTGGTTATGATTCCCAACTTAGGCAGGGAAGAAGACTTTGGCTTTTATTCAATAATTCAATCATAAACTGGGTTAGCCATATGACACGACTTTGACTACTGATTTAGTAAATTGCTGCTGGCATGGGGTTCTTGCATTTTTAATTGTTATATCTGGAAGTATGTTGTGAAAAATCAGGATTTATATCTTGTGAGGGCTATATGACATGTTGACAGTCGAAAGTGTTACAAAATAACCTATTAATCTAAAGTCAACATAAGTCTTAATTCCAAACTAACTTTTGTATTATGTCTTATTAAATTTTTGATTGATCTTGAAATCATATGAGTTTATAGGCAGTTTGAAGATGATTAATCATATTTAATAGCTTAAATTATTGGCATAGTATTTTTTTTTTTTTCAGAAAAAAAATTGAAACTCTTTTATCCTCGTAGACTTATAGTAGGTGTAAATTGGTTTTGGATCAACGTGAGATTTTCAATTTACATTTATTCCTTTATATATATATCAAATTATTCATTTGTATTATTGTAATTTTTAGCTTATGGTGCATACGTTTAAATTGTTTAAATTTTTCTTCTCATTAATCATGGATGTCGCTATTTGAAATATTGACAAAAAGGATGTTATCATATGCAATTGAAAATTGTCTAAAGCAATGTCATATTAATATTATTATCAGTCATTTCGTAATCTAACTGATGCTAAGGACAGTTATCTGCTACTTTTACTCCGACATAAATCTAGACTTATTTACACAGGAAGTCCATGCCATGGCCGGTACGAAAAAAAAAATACCACCCAGAGATAACGAGAGGAAACAAACTTTGGAGAGCTTCTGTATTGTTAGATGTACAAAAGTTTGAAAACGAAAAAACCGAAATACAAAAGAAAAGACCCAATATTTTATTTCAGAGACTTTATTTTTATTTTTTCATGTCTGATAAAAAAAACATCTTGATAAGAAAACAATGTGGCAAGTACTTAAAGATTTGAGGCAGTCCAGCCAAGTCACTTTGCTTGCAAGCATTCTTATCGGCTGGTTCAAGAAAATAACTTCTTTTTCTCCTTTTTGTTCATTGATAATCCTTTCTTTTATTTTCTAAAAAAATCCAACAAATTCTCAATGTTGATTCTTAGCTCATGAAAACTTACTTATGTCTTGACCTTTTCTTTTCTTATTTTTATATAATTTTTCAATTTGAGAAAATTATAAAGTTTTATGTTTGTATTTCTTTTTTTTAATACATCTAAAGCCTTGTCATGGGAGGACTTGATTCAAATCCGATAAGGCTAGACAAAGTCTTTAACTCATTAACAAAGTTTCTCCTCTATTTTTCCTTTCCTCTCCTAGTTTAAGCGCCACATAGGCATCATCTCACTCATTAACAAAGTTTCTCTTCATTCTTTCCATTGTTATGATTTATATTTGATTGAATAAAAATCATGAATTCATATGTTCAAACAAATATATATACATACACATATTCGATTAAATTAAAAATCTCAAATAATTTTATGTACTATGATGTAATTACCTCATCTAAAAATTATGATAATTAGATGCCCCACTTCTCAATGGCATGCAAGCTCCTAGCATGGCCACCCCTAGCAAAACCCTTTCCTCTTCAACCATCAACAATTATTTCTGGTTCAGTTCGTCTGATACCTGAGGGAATCTTAAAGCTCAAATTGACGGGCTGTTTCAAATCGACAGACCAACAGTCGCAATTGGCTCAATTAATTGGATGTGATGTTCTAATGGTGACAACATATGCATAAAACAACGTGCAACATTAGATCATAAAACCTCATTTTCTGTCATTAGTCAAGCAATTAATTCAACTTGAAGGTTGGAATAGTTGAGTAGAGGTCACAGTGGCAGGAAGAGAAGTCTCATGGAGGCATCACCATAGAATCAAAGGTGCTCTACGTGGAACATCAAGGTGGCACACCCTCAGAAGCACAGCTTGAATTTTAACTGGCAACGAAACTGTTGTCTATGCCGGACTTTTAGCCATGCTGACTTGGCTCTTTGGAAAAAAATGGCAGCTCTAACCAATAATTCTCTACCGCCTTTCTAAGACTTTCTTAACACTGGTGATTTGACCTGTCCTGTTGCCATAGCACTGCAAAATTCTTATGCTGTTAAAGGTCAAGATCTTTCTCTTGTCGGGCTACAATAACGCATGGAATCCAAGAGCTCATCTTGACTGGGACTGTCGGTAATGATAGTGACGAGTTCTTCTTGATCATCTCCCTGCCAAACAAATGAAAGTTTGTTCATCAGCCGACGTTCCTTCAACCTTTACAATTCATCTAACATCTTGACTGGGACTGTGACAAGGGTATTCAGTAATGATAGTGACGAGTTCTTGATCATCTCCCTGCCAAACAAATGAAAGTTTTGTTAGTCGGAAAGTTTTGTTAATCAGCCGACGTTCATTCAACCTTTACAATTCATCTAACTAGGAAAGAAAGTTTGTCCATCAACTAATTCATAAGAAAGTTCATCTATCAGCCAACGTTCATTCAATTCGTCCAACTAGAGAAGGCAACATTCAATTTGTCCAACTAGAGAAGGCAACAAAGCGGATTTCGAACAGAAAGTATATTCTTCATCTTCACTCCCATGTTCTGGGAAATATCTAAACCTCAATCAATTTTAGACTCAATTTTATTATTAAAAAAATAAAAAATTTAAAAATATATTATAAACCGATGAATATTTAAAATATATTAAAAGGTTCAAGTTTAAAAATTTAAATCTAGTATTTAGAATGCAATAGCATACCCAAATTTGCATAATTATACCATCCTCATCCGAGAAAAATGATCAGCTTTTGGAGATGAGTTTGAAGTGAGGACGAGGATTAGGATTTTCATTTTTGAACCTGAAAGATTTTCAAAAATTCTTTTCATCCCCATTTAATCCTTTTAAATCCTCCTTCATCAGGACAGTTTTTTTTTTTTTTTGTGTAAATTAGATTTTTTTATCCCCATATTTTGTGTAAATTAGATTTTTTTATCCCCATATATAACCATCCCTATGCCTAACAATTTTTAAGAACCAAGTGGAGTCTTTGATGATAAGTTTTGTGATGCCCTAGCTTCGACATGTTGGAAAGGGAGGAAAACGCAAGTTTTTCTAAACAAGAAGGCCTCAGGTCATCAAGTCTTGAGGCTCTTTTGAATCTATTTGCAGATTGGTTCGTCTTATGTCATCAAAAATAGCTGTTTTACCCAAAGTCATCATTGTTGTAGTACTGGTTCGTGGTTGATGTTTCCTTGGCCTCAGCTTCTCCCCAACCCCTCTCTTTTTCTTTCCTTTTTCCTCCTTTTCATAGCCTTTCTCCTCCTTTTCATAGTCCAGCACAGGCTTAGACTTTGAGGGCTTCCCCATTTATAGTCCAGCACAGGCTTAGACTTTGAGGGCTTCCCCATTTAAGTTCTTCAGGTTGCTGGAATGTTGGACTATTTCGTTATAGCTTCTAAACTAAATGTTTATTGTCTGAACGCATGCTTGACAATAAAAGAAAAATATTCCAACAATTGAAGGCTTACTCCTGTCTAAACCTACTGCCTGTGATCTCTATCTGAGGCAATTGTGGTAGCATCCAGTGTCATAATGGGACTAATGGGACTGCAATAGTGCAGGTCTGATGGGGTTAATGGTAAGAGCCGGTCAGTCTCAACTACTAGTAATTACGGGTATGATCAAGTAATCTTTTTCTTTTGACGGGAGTATCTCATGTGGTAAACTGGACCTGCGACCAGATTACTCTTGCTTGTCTCAAAATCTACCACACGTGACATGGTTTAGTCAATGTTTTAATCCAGTTGGAAAGGTAAAAAAGACTGAAGCCACGTATTAGAGGCAGCCCAAGTCTTCCCTCTTCTTTCTTTCTATGCCTTTCATTCATGCCTTCATAACTTCTCTTTTAGTTTATGAGGTGATGTCAGGCATTAATTTAGTTCAACTCCAATGGAATCTATCAGAAAGAGGTGATAGTTAGGTAGCAGTTAAACTCCTAAACCTTTTGAACTCCATGATAACTTAATAGACTGTGCAACTGATGGAAAAATGCTACAGGCCACCTCACGATATGATGTTAATACACGACCTCTTCAAGTCGCACCAATTTCAAATTGCAACTTGGTAGAAGGAACTTTTTCTCACGTTACTCCAAGTGCAGGGAATTATGCGTTATGCCTTGTTAATTGCTAGCCAACCACCACCATTCATCTGAGAGCTTCTAAGCAACAAGACAAATACTCTAACCTGTCTTTTTTTTTTTTTGATTAGATTTGGATCAAGTGCACAGATCTAATGGCTTGTTAAATGCTTCTAGTTTTTTTCTAATGGCCGTTTGTCAGGTTTGTAGCTAATAGACAATTTTTGGGAGGAAGCGTATTAGTAATGAACATGTGGGAAAGTCCAAATGAAGGCTTACAAAATCAAAGTTTGGTTCTGAAAACGTCTCTAGTATTTTGTCTGATGCTTTGATGTTGATTGATGAGCTTACCAGAATAGAGAAATGGAAGAAAATGATTGTTATCTTGTAAGCTAAGGAACCTGAATTCAGGAAAATTCATCAACAGGAAGAACACATGGCAGCTTGAATTAAATTTATATTAAATGTCAGCATTCTTTGACAAAAGCCATTAAGGATCATGCTGTTAACCATTAAAATTGAATTTTATACAAGAGAGATTCATGTTCAAGTTATTGCAGTTTTCATTATTTAATGTGGGGAAGAAACTCAATCTCATGACCACTATGAATAGCCTAGCTATTCGATTCTAGATCAGCCATTCAAACCAATAGGAGGGAGAAAAGAAAAAAAAGAGAGCAAGAGGAGGGAAGGGCAATGGAAAGAATAGAGAAGAAGGAGAGCCAAAACCCACAAAATTCCTTCTATTCTCATCTTGGACTGACATGTCAGTCAAAAAGTTGCTCCACTCTATCAAAAATCCAGTCCAATCACCCATCTCTCTTTCTCTAATTACTTGTATGGTTCATAGAATAAGACTTTATGCTAATTGCTAAGGTATAATATAATTATGTTTTCTATCCATCAGGAAATGCAATCAAAAACCTTGATTGAGCACAAGCTGAATTAAGATCTCCATGCTTGTTATTACTTACTTCTTTGTGAAATTATTGGCAGGCAATCCAAATTAAGCCCATTCTTTCTAGCACAATAATCTAAGAATTAAATTAAAATAATTTAATAAATATTTATATTACAATCTATATGATCATATGATTTTAAAGTTTCAAACTTCCAAGAGGATCTGTGAACTTGATTTTTTCAAAAGATCGTATCATTGGATTATTCCATCTAGATGAAGACGGTCCAAATTTGACCAACTTGGGACTCTAAATGAATCATCCTTTCAACGATTGTCCATCATCCATAAAAAATTCATGAATCATTGAATTATTCTCGATTAATCTCCGTGCTGCAAAATGATGCAGAGTATATATCACTCACCCAATGAATTTGTTGTAAATAATTCTAGAATTTTTCAATAATTCAAAAAGTATTATCAGCATGCTCCAACTCTATAATGCTAAAGAACAGGATATCTTGGGCTTTTCTATTCAATAATTTTTTTAGTTGTGTTTTGTGGAAATATTATTTCGATAGTTAGTTGTTCAAGACCAGTTTAATTTTCTTTTTTTTTAAAAAAAAAATACCTGCATATATAACTCAAAAATGGGTTCATTTTACGAGAGTGCTACGAAGATAATTTATAAATTTAGCTCCCCCACCATTATTTCGATAGTTAGTTGTTCAAGACCAGTCTAGAGCTTGGATATACATCCAAGTTATACGCGTTTACTTAGAGAAGCCTAACTCTCTATTTTTTTTTTTCAGCTTACAAACTTAAGTGGAGTTTTGGTTCACTTTGCATATAAAAAAATTGTAAAACAGTGGCAACGAAAGACCAACTTGCAACCCTATGGAGAAATCTAGTATTTCTATACTAGATTTGCTGATATCATTTGTTTATAAAGTTTGGCGAATCTATCAAAGATAACGCAGTCCTAAATTAATTTAAATTTTCGTGCTCTATCAAACTTATTGACCACTCGTACCATCTTTTGTCATTTTGACAATGTCTAAGGCAGATTAAATGCAAGTGGTCGGCACCTTCCGTGTGGAGTTCATGTCTGACTTTGGTCAACATGCATTGGTATTTCAACCAAGGAATATCTTGCGACGTATGATTCACACAAGGCTCGTTGCTCATGCTGTTGGCCAGTATATCTTCAACTAAGGAATGTTTTACGCCATGATTCACCAGTAGATCTCCTGTTCAAGTTCTTGTACAGTAGAGAATATAACGTACTGGGCATCAACACCAATAGTTTGGTCAACATGCTTTGGTATTTCAACCAAGGAAGGTCTTGCGACATATGATTCACACAAGGCTCGTTGCTCATGCTGTTCGCCAGTATATCTTCAACTAAGGAATGTATTGCCCCATGATTCGCCAGTAGATCTCCTGTTCAAGTTGTTGTACGTTAGAGAATATAACGCACTGGGCATCAACACCAATAGTTTGTGTGGTAGGGAAATAAGCCAGGTCTTAAGATGCAACTTGTACGCAACCGTTCAATGGCTGTCGTGGTATCCCACTTGTGTGGTAAAAATTAATTTTATATTTTATTGAGTAGAAATTAGAAGGTGATGAGTCTTTTTTTTTTAATTATTTTTTAGTAGTTGTTATTTTGACAACAAGGATAGGAAAGTTGCCAATCATTTCGTAGCTGAAAAAAAATTAAAGTTATCTTCGACAAACAAACACTGGAGTAGGCACCTTTCACCAGTGCACTGGGACGCCATCCTATTCACAGTTGTGTTCTTAGATCTGTCCAATTTGAATAAAATCAGATGTTTCTGCTAAATAATAATAATAAAACATTAAGTTTTACATCATAAGAACAGGCAACAGTGCCATGTTGGACGGAGTATATCTTTCGAGCTAAAATTTCAAGTTATTCAAATATTTCTTCAGCATGCTTAGCATCCTTGCTGTATGTGACTTTTTATCTTTTTTGAGAATAATAGTGAAAGCACCATCAATGAGAATGGTGAAAAGTCATTCAGACCAAATGCTCGAGAAAATACCCTCTAAGATTGGAAAATAGAACCTTCTCCTGGTGAGAAAAAGATTGCAGCTACTTCACCAATTGCCTTCTCTAAAAATTCAAAAAAAAGAAAATATATCCATCCATGAGCTCATATCCTCCACAATAGTGGAATTGTGGAGCCCAAATAATCCTGAGGCGAGCCAAATACTTAAACTGAGCCGAGTAACCAAAAGAGTCTGGAGAAACTAAAATAATCCTTTGAGTTTTCAATTATATATAGAATGATAAATCGATCAACTTCATGAACCGGACCTCAAGCTTTGTCATCTTCCGATATCAATTTAAAGATACTTGAAACAAAAAGTGGTAGGGTTAATTATCACAGTGCTGAAGCGCATAGAGATTTTGCTCAATAAAGGGAAATAGGTGGATAATTTAGTGAACTCTAATGCCCTATTTTGAAATGATTTGTAGTGATAAATTACTCGGACTCGGTTCTCAAATAAGCAAGCTGCTTAAGCTTGGTTCAAATTAACCCGAACGGAGCTGAAGATCTGGCCAATCTTCTCACATGGATGAGCCAAGCTTTTGTATATATTTTTGCAAATGTTCAGGTTTGGCTCATTTATGAGCCAAGCTTCAAATTCTGAATGAGTTTAATTAGCTCATTTTGTTGCTCAGGTACTGATTTGCTCGTAAATAACTTGGATCATTTCCAGCTCTAAATATAAAAAATCACACCTTGAGTCCATACCTTTTTTTTAACCAATGGTTGAGTTTTTTGTGAAATCCAAGTAACTTAATGGACTGTATGGTATCTTCATTTGAATGAAGCCAATATACATGTACAATAGATCACTTTTGAAATAGTTGCTTGGCATTCTAATAAAAATAAATAAAAACCAGTGGTTGTCCAATTTAATCCTATGCTAGAATATTTTCTTCAAATAAAACAACTAATGGCTGTCATAACAGCATTATTAGCAGTTGGAGCACAAAATCATAGCATTACTGTTCACAATGCCAAGCATTATACTGTATACTGACATGAGTATAAGAATTTTAAAGAAAAAGAAGTGCTTCAGTTGAAATGGCAATAAAAATGACCAATAATAATTGTTTATTATATAATAGCCTTTATGTCTGCGTCATTATCTGGAGATATCAGAAACTATTTAAATGGCTGGTGTAACATGAAGACAAACATTATTTCAAACCGTGACTTAGCCTTACCAAACTTGCACCATTTCGTATAAAAAAACGATTGGAGAAGACCCTTACCAAACCTGTGCCAACTCGTATAACAACAAAAAAAAAAAAGAAAAAAAAAAGAAGAATGGAGAAAGAACTTTCACATCTCGTCTTGAGTGAAAAACTTAAAACCTATTACTTAAGTGGCTTGTCTTTTATTACAGATTCCATCAAGTCTTATTCACAGCTTACGAACTGGTGCTAGTTTCTCCAAAATTTTCACGAGCCACTCATGAACTGTCCATCTTTTTACCTTGTTTATTAGAAAGAGTTCGGACCTATCTTTTTTTACTAAAGAGTTCGGACGTATCCTCTCACAAACATCGTTCTTCGCAATAATGAGTGACATGTGAAGCGGAAAAAGATCATAAATACACCCAACCTACCACCTAAAAAGACTGTTTAACAGCAACGGTGTATTTTTTTTCTCCGTCTCGTCGGCTTTCGTGTTCCATGGAAAATTTTGGAGCCGTTCAATTTCAAGGCGGCCAACTTAGTCATAAAGATGTGGCAAAATAATAATTAGTCAGCGTTACGTGTAACGTCCTTCTAGTTAATACCACATGGAATGCAAAGTCTTAGATCCACTTTATTTTCATGGAAAAGATAAACAAACCTTTATATAATCCAATTGCAAAGAAAATATTTTACATCAAAGGTGTTATATGCTTCCCGTTCTACTTGGAGGAATTAAAAACCATTGTTAGACACGTTTTGAGGACCCTACGTCTATTTATTTGCGCTCTCTACCAGCTCTTCCACAGCTAAAATTCTCATGGCTTCTCCAGTGCCAAGATGGACTCCAAGCCCCGGTCCACCGCAGTCTTTCCGCCCTCGACAAACCGAGGAAGACGATATAGAGATGCACGGCCTCCGGACCGGCGTGGATCCGCCGGGAAGCATCGACAAGTCGTTTCCTTTCGGTGATACGCTCGATCCTCCATCGCTCGCGCACCCTCGCTCCCATCACAACGGCCGAGAAGAATTCAAGGGCCTGCCGCAAGAGGAGGTGGTTGAGATGCCGTTGGAAGGGAAGGGACGAAGTGGGGCGATGGTCGGCCGCGAAGGCCTCGAGAGTAACCGGAGAAATGGCTGCGTCTTTCTCACCTGGGAAGATCTTTCGGTCTCGGCGTCGGCCGGCAAAGACGAGCGCGTGCCGATCCTTTGCGGGCTTAATGGCTACGCGAGGCCCGGCGAGGTCCTGGCTATCATGGGACCTTCGGGCTGTGGCAAGTCCACCCTTCTAGACTCGCTTGCAGGTGATACAAATATACCGTAATATGTTGCCGTCTACGCTTCAAGTTTTTACTCTGTTCTTATATAACGTTAAAGTTCGCTGATATGCAGGAAGATTAGGATCCAACCTGAGTCAAACTGGAGAAATTTTAATCAATGGCCAGAAACAGAAGCTCGCATTTGGGACATCAGTACGAAAGCTTTTTTTCATCAGTTCTTTCTTTCTTTCTTTCCTTCTTTTTTTTCCTCTCTCTCTTTAAATCTTGTTAAAAAATCTTCCTTCAGGCTTATGTGACTCAAGACGACGTATTGATGACGACGCTCACCGTCAGAGAAGCTGTGTATTACTCGGCCCAGCTCCAGCTGCCGGACTCCATGACGAGGGCCGAGAAGAGGGAGAGGGCGGAGGAAACAATCTGGGAGATGGGCTTGGGGGGTGCCAAGGATACGAGGATAGGGGGGTGGGCTTTCAAGGGCATCAGCGGCGGACAAAAGAGGAGGGTGAGCATCTGCATGGAGATTCTGACTCGCCCTAAGCTCCTCTTCCTCGACGAGCCGACGAGCGGGCTCGACAGCGCTGCGTCCTACCACGTCATGAACAGGATAGCCAGGCTCGCCCGCCGGGAGGAGATGACGGTCGTCGCGGCCATCCACCAGCCGAGCAGTGAGGTCTTTGAGCTCTTTCATGGCCTTTGCCTCCTGGCTTACGGCAAGACGGTCTATTTTGGCCAAACTTCAACGACCAGCGAGGTAGGCGTCTGAGTCCTTCTAAGAATCTCGTGCTTCCAAACTGGCATGCCAAAGAAAATGAGGTTAAGTGGGAGGATGACAACCTTTTTCAAAGCATAGAAGCGTGTCTCACTGTTTCTCGTTTTATTTTCCATGGCTAGTTGACTATAAGGGCTCGTTTTATAAGATACCACCGATTTATTTCTTCTCTTTCTTACAATCTTTGGACACAGACCTCTCACAATATATGACCTTATGAGCAACCGACGTCAGATATCAACTATGAGAATGCATTAATAGCTATAAAATGGATCAAGAGGCACCATGTTGAATGTTGAGGCACAGGACATCACGTTTCATGGGAAAAAAAAAATTCAGAACAGTCACATCTCATGATATTTAAAACTTTACTATTCATATTATTAAAGTATTCATATATTAGTAAACTAGGAATAAAATAATGAACCGTCCCGCGATTCAATGAATCATAACCACGTCAGAACACGAAAAGAGCTAGAAAGTAGCTGTCCCTTGAGTCTATGACCTTCCCTTTTGTATAAGTCTATGGCAGCATATAATTGCGTATAATATTAAAAACTAAACGTATAACTTTTCATAACTGTTTGCACTTATTTTTTATTCGGATGGATCTATGCAAATAGATATGCACCAATGACAATACGAGTTATAGGCATATGAACATAAATACAAGCATGCATACAAAACGTTCTCCTTGTGAAGGACAAACATGTTACCGTTTGATCCCAATATATGGAATCTGCCTTGCCTGGCTGTCATACATCACATTTATCACTGTTTTATGTTCATATATCACACACAAAAAAACTCAGTATATAGAAGTAATTAGGCTTTGCTTGAGCATAAGAAAAAACAGCAGGATAATTAAGGCGAAAACTTTTGCAGGTTTTTCATAAAATTAAATAGAATAAAGGAAGTTCATGAGTAGCTATTACAAGCAATGGCATGGAATCAACTATGATGTATTTTCTCATGTTAATTAAGGCCATAGTTAGACTATGATAAGAAGAGAAATTTTTATTTTTATATGGATTTAGATTTGAGTAGTTGATTGGGGCTGTTGCACTCTTAATTCTCTCCAGTTCTTTGCTTTGAATGGCTTCCCCTGCCCGGCACTTCGAAATCCTTCAGACCATTACCTTAGGACAATCAACAAAGACTTTGACAAGGTAGACACCATCCCTTCCTGCAGCCTTTTACTTTTGTTAATCGTCTCTAGTTGAAGCCCTGGTAAAATTTCAACGATGTCTTTATGATGCCTTCCAACAGGACACCGAAGAAGGCCCCGAGGAGAAGCAAATAACCACTGCTGAAGCAATTGAGATCCTTGTGAAAGCTTACGAGTCTTCCACTATTTCGCAGCAAGTAGCTCAACAAATTGCAGAGATACGTGAAATGGTAATTAAGATAATTTATTCAACACCTCGTAGCAGAAGCCCTTATAATTTTCTTCAGAGAATATCTCAAGCTTGTGTTCTAATTTTACTTGTGTTACCTTTTATTAAAAGGGAGGAGCTCTGGTGAGGAAGGGAAGTCAAGCTAGCTTCTTAACTCAGTCCCTGGTCCTTACCACAAGGTCCTTTGTGAACATGTACAGAGACTTGGGCTACTACTGGTTGCGATTTGCCATCTATGTCGCCCTTTGCCTCTGTGTAGGCACTATATACCATGATGTCGGCCATACATACGGTTCAATTCAGGTATGTCAGTGACTTCCCTTGCAAAGTCAAAGGCCATCTCAGTGTTTTTTCTTACATATGTGTTATAATTTATGTTGGCTTTCAAATTTTCAGGCCAGAGGTTCTATGCTCATGTTCACTGCTGCATTCCTGACCTTCATGGCAATAGGAGGATTTCCATCTTTTGTGGAGGACATGAAGGTTGGTTATTTTCAATCTAAATAAACTTGTGCATCTGAATGCATGATGATTCCATGGTTTATTGTGCAAATAACTAAACTATATAAATGTAGCCAAGCACATGTTACACATTAAAAGCACTAATTAATTAACCTTCTCTTCTTGAATCATATATCATCATGATACAAGAACTATTCTATTTATTCATCATCATCGTTTTTCCATTTAACCATGCATGAGGGAAAAAAAGAAAAGAAAAAACATTCAGGTCCTGCATGCTTAATGAGAATACGGTGTTTTTTAATTTCTAATGCTAGTAGCCTAGTACTCAGTATGTGTATTATGACCTTAGCCATAAATTCTAATCATTTAGGTCCAAGTGCTTGCTTAACAAGGAAACATGAGTTTTTTTTTTCTGATAATATTAGTGCTGTATTCAAACTCTTCTTGTATTCCCTCTGTCTTATTGCTTATTTTCACAATATGGATCTTTGGATCCTTTCTTTGTGGGAGAAAAAATGATACTTTGATCATGATTTCGATGCTAAATGAAAACTTTATCTTTTTATTACATCATCAGTTTATTAAGATTTGTTTCTTGATTACTCCAATATCAACATGCAAGCCTTTTTCTCTGTTTTGGCCATTTCATTCTTTAGATCTTTGGACGAGAAAGACTGAATGGCCACTATGGTGTCACTGCATTCGTGATCGCCAACACTCTCTCTGCTACTCCATACTTGGCTCTCATCTCTGTGGCACCTGGAGCCATGGCCTACTACCTCGTTGGCCTTCAGGAGGGAATCGACCACTTTGCCTACTTCGCTCTAGTGCTATTCATGTGCATGATGCTAGTTGAGGGCTTGATGATGATTGTTGCAAGCATCGTCCCGGACTTCCTCATGGGCATTATAACCGGAGCTGGGATTCAGGGAGTGATGATGCTGAATGGTGGCTTCTTCCGGTTGCCGGACGATCTCCCCAAGCCTGTGTGGAGGTATCCAATGTACTACATTGCCTTCCACAAGTATGCTAACCAAGGCTTCTACAAGAATGAGTTTTTGGGTCTGACTTTCCCCAACAACCAAGCTGGGGGGCCTCCCACCATTAATGGTGAAGAGATTCTGAGAGATATCTGGCAAGTTGAGATGGGCTACTCCAAGTGGGTTGATCTCGCCATCTTGTTTGGTATGGTTATTCTTTATCGGGTCTTGTTCTTGGTGATCGTAAAGATAACCGAGAAGGTTAAGCCCATGGTGAAAGCCCTCCTGGTTAAGCCTCCAGAGCTATCCACCCATGGCGCGGAGCAACGCTCTGTTGAACGCTCACCACGAGTGCCAAAGAATAAATTGGCTAGTTATGATCTCCCGTAATAGCCTTGAGTCTCTTTCATACCTTACAAGCGGAGAAGTATACGTCAGTCGGTGTGTAACGAGTTCTTATACAAGTGTGTTTTGTATTAAACTCTTGCATCAAAATTATGTGTTCTATGGTAAACGAAGGCAGTTTGTATCAATGTATTCATATACAACAACAAGTATTTTTATGGATTATTCATATATAGGAACGCAACTTGCTTCATTTAAAGATAACTCATAGGCATTAATCATGGAAGGAATAATTAAAATCTAAATATTTATAATTCTCAACGGCATTCAGCCGTTTTCAAACACTCAAAACCACATGCATGAGATATCAATCCTAGCATCTCTCATTATCAAATATGATAAATTTAAATTTAACAAATGTTGAGAAGAAACTTGAAAGAATTAAAGTAGAAGAAATAATATACACAATCAAGCATTCTCAATACTCTGATCTAGAGAATTAATGCTTCATCCTTTTTTTTTAATTTTTTTATTAAGAAATAGAGCCACACCACTCATTGATGGTTCTCGTTAAGTATTTAACTGATAATTTTCTCTCTGTTTTCTTGATAGAAATTGGTTAAGTAATATTATAACATGAGCAAGCTTTGATACTACTTATTATGATAAAAGACATGCATGAATCAAAAAATTAATAAAAGAATAAGAGAATAAAATCAAATAAGAGAACAAACATAAAGGAATATATGTGGTTCAACCCACTGACCTATGTCTACAGATGAAGAAGAATAGAAAATTCTATTATCAAGAAAATCTTAAGATTATAAGAAATGTTCCTCATCAAACATTGAAGTTATAAGGATCACTTTCCCATAAGGACCTTCTCTTGAACTTTCACAATAACTCTTTAAGTTACTGAGGTAACTCAGGGTCAGGATCCTAAGCTTAAGTTAGAGCCACCTTAAAAGTCACGGCTATCTGTGCTTATATAAAAGAGGAATATATAATATACTACATGAACTATGACTCAAGTCCTACATAAATATGGAAACATGCTCTTTTTAAGCTTATAAATTATAAGACAAACTCTAACAAATCTCCACCTTAGTTTAAATTTTCAAGCAGTGCTAAAAAGATAGCTGAATTCTCTCTCCACCATCTCCATATACCTTAAAGGGTATAACTCAAGTGCTATATGCATCAATTAGGTCCAAGCAATAAATTTGATCCTTAAACAAATGGATGATACTCTAACAATAGAAACATTAGCCTCTTGACTGAGCTCACCATAAAAGGCTCTCAACCAATTAAGCTTACCAAATAAGTCTCTTAACTAATTGGGCTCACCAAATAAGACTCTCAACCAATAAACTCCATTAAATAAGTTTTTCATCCCATTGAATTTATTAAATAAGCCTCCTAATTAACTAAACTCACCAAATAGGCTTCTTCACTAATTAAGCACACCAAATAAAGCCCTTGACTAACTAAGCTCACCAAATCATCACCTATTCCAAAGTTATGCCAACTTTATCCCAAACTTATTTTAGAATGGAATAGCAACCCCTTTTTCAAGAAAATAGGATCAAACTTTTTTTTTTCTTTTTCTCTTCTTCTCCTTTCTTTCTCTCCCTTATGTTCAACAGCCTTATTGCTGCTTACATGGTGCCTGGTGTTCGGATATGACCACCCTTCGGAGAGACCTAACTCGTTTATCGATTAACAAAAAAAAAATCTATCTAGCAAAACAGCGGATGTTTGGGGCTTGTACCATGCCAAGATGTATTGCTAAAAAAATTATGCCTCACAAATAGCTCCTGGTCATCCGACGATGCTCCACAAAGCTCTCGGTCACTCCCTCTTAGTCGGTTGCTCGATCCTGACCGCCGCTGCCACCTTCTTCTCCATGAGCAATCGATGAGGAGGCTACTTCACCGCCTCATCTTAGGTATCGAATGGCTCAATCTGAGCTGTTTCGCATTCCTTCGCTACTTTTGCTTTGCCAACAAGGCCCGCCGCCCTTGTCGATCATGTCTGACTGCAGAGAAATAGGGTCTCTTTATGGCACCCTACACCGCATTCATCTCCGATAGCAGTTGTAGTCAAGCAGCAACAATTAACACCATTTGATTTCATTTGATTCATTCATCGACCCTTTTCTGATGGACCAACCCTTTTCCTTCACTACTTGGGAGCTGCCTCCATGACAAAAATAAGGGATACCAGGTTGTTCGTTCCTTGTTTCTCCTCCACCGCCACTTTAGTCCTACCAGTGAATTCTCCTTCAGCACAGGTGTCAATCGGTCCTCTTCTTCCTTTGCTCGACTTCTTTCTTAGCAAGGTAGCAATCAGATGGACCTGAGTCTTTGCTATATTGCTTGGTCACAAGGCAAGGCACTGCCCTCTTCCTCATGAACGACTTAGCATGGCCTTAAAATGCACTAAGATAGAGTTCTCTCCAGCTACTAAGGTCTCTTTCGGATCCTTTAACTCCTCTCCTTCTCTAGCATGGCATGGTAGAGGATGAAGCCGATTCGGTAACCAACTTCCTTCACTTCCGATCACTCATCCTCATCCGAGGCAAAGGTTCTTCGCATCGTGAGATACTTTAAGATTAGTGTGGATTTGAATCAAATATGATATACCTCAAGATTTGTGCTGCCTCTACTACACTATACCTCCTCAAGTTCTATGTTGTAGTGGTTTCCTGTATGCCTTTGAGAGCCAAGCTCTGATACCAATTTGTTATGACATGAGCAAGCTTTGATACCACTTATTATGATAAAAGGTACACAAGAGTTGAAAAATCAACAAGAGGGATAAGAGAAAGAGAGCACACAGAGATTTACATGATTCAGCCTACTGGTGGTGAAGGAGAATAGAGAATTCTACTATCAAAAATATCTGAAGATTATAAGAATTGTTCTCCATCAACCTTTGAAATTATAAGAATCACTTCCTCACTAGAGACTCTTTCATAAATCTTTGGATGTGCTTATACCTAACAAGACCTTCCTTTGAACTCTCATGATGACTCTCTCTAAGTTATTAGAGCACCTCGGATCAGAATCCTAGGGCCTGTGTCTAAATCAGAGTCAAAGCTAGAGCTACCATAAAGGTTAAGGCTACCTATGCTTATATGAAAGAGAGATATATAGTGTGTTTTATTGATTAGAACTTAAGTCCTCTAGTGTACTATATGAAATTATATTATTTTTGAGCTTAAGAATTCCTTAATAAACTCTAATAGGTAATGTTGTGCTATAGCATTACTAGCATCATGAAGCTTTAACTCTTGGCCTATATTTTGATGATTCTCTAGCTGGTACCCCACGTCTCTTTCTTTTTTTTTTTTTTTGTGTTGTTGTCTAGGCTGTTTAGGTCTTGAAAAATGTGGTGACTCTCCCAAATGACACGAATTTAAAGTGAAACCACAAAGGCAGGGTCCCCACCTGAAACTGGCCTTCAATGTGCCATTACAAGCTCTTTTGATTGACTCCTAATTGGTCATTAGTTTTGACAATCTAAACATAAGAAAATCACGGGACACCAACTGGTATATAAATTTGGACTAGTTTAGATGGTGAAATTTTGACCAAATTTTTCGAGCCTTCTTCAACGTTTACATTGCCTGTGTAGAGCATAACGTGTTGGGGACTAAGTTCACTCGAAACTCCAAAACTTGTCCGAAAGAGGAAGAAGAAAAGAAAAAGTTAAAAAAAAAAAACTCTCAACCCCACAAAGCTGTGCAGGAAATTAGTAGAGGAAGCCATCAATTCACTGTACTGGAGGCCACGAAATGTCTATGAAAGACTAAAAGAAGACAAGTTCTCCAATAAGAGATCAAATGGAAGCGGAGCAAACTGGGAAACTGGAGGAGGGGGGAGGGGAAACACGGTTTAGCTCCTTCACAGTAATCTTGACATTCTTTCTCTATCTCCTATAATTATTCTAGCAGGTTGCAACAATTCAACCAAAGGATCCTTATGCATCTAACGGCCACCTTCCATGCAATTTTTCTTTCCAAAGACTTACTAAAAATTCAATTTCTTGAGGTGGTATTTGGTATAAGGTGATATTTTAAATATCACTTGTAATTTTATGATGATAATAGGACCACTTTATTTAGTATGACAATGATCCATGATCATTAAGAGATTAAGATTACTGTTTAAGAGGATGAGCTTAATTCGGCCTAAGATGTTGAAAATGTTGGACCATCGTGGATGATGATGTATATCAAAATTTATGGATAATTTTGTTCCTATATTTATTATTGAAAAAATAAGGCTGCCCTTAATATAGCAAAAAAAATTGCCATCATTTCTTCCTTTATTTATAAGCAGTATATTTCAAACCTACCGCATCTCTGCTCTACCTCTCTCTCTCTCTCTCTCCTCTCTTTGATAAATTTTATGTTTTTAAATAATTTTATACTTTGTCAATTAAAATTATAGATTTTATGTTCATATATTATGCAAATTAGTTTTCAAAGGTATTAATGGTAGTGCATACATGATGATCTTTCATTTTCATAATATATCAAACATAATGATTTATAATCATTGATGATCTTTGATTATTAAAATATTTCATATCAAATGAAATAATATTGCATCACCAATGATCCTATTACTAATGACCCCTTATTATCCTCTGAAATTACAAGATGTATATTGCACGATATACTTAAAAGCTTATGCTACTAAGTTGTCCCACTTGTGAGAACTCAACCAAATCTGGAAGATTAATCATTTGATTTTGAGCACAAACATGTGTCAATCCTTTTCTTTTCTCATGATATTTGTTTATAAAGAATTAAAACTTCAAGGTCTCATCCCTAAGTTGAGATGTTAACCAATTTACTCCTTCCAATGGTGCTGATGTTTCTAATGCATTAGAGTTGCTATGACTCGTTAGAGTCTGATGAAAAATGGCTGAAAATACTAGAACAGGAACTGGCGTCCGATGAAAAGGGGCTGAGGGAAGTACTATGTGAGAGTAGGATGAGAGAGAGACGGGCTTCAACCGAGAAGAGAGGACAGATAAATTGTAATCTTGGATGAAAGGCTTGAATTTCAAATCCCTCTCTATTCTGATTTCAAGTGGAATCAATTATTTTAATTCTAATTTCAAAGCACCACATTATCCTGAATAACTTGCCATACGCCATGATTCACTTTCTCGCTTTTTGATTATTTATCGAGCGAATAAAAACAAAGTAACAGGAACAACCTATTCCACAGCGTCAATATATTCTCCTCTATTTATTCCACAATCCTATTCCGCCCCCAAGCCCACGCTTTTGGGGCCTAACATTGCGAACTCGGACTCTTATTTGGGCCCCATCCAAAAGCTGCAACAGCTACGGATATCCGAATGAGTTCCAACGACCAAATGCATCGACTTCAAGAATAGTCCCAAGATAATATATATATATATATATTAATATAGATACCAACAAAAATCCGCTGAGAGAATAGTCCCAAGATAATATATATATATATATATTAGCTGAGAGCCTCACATTGGCATCATAAAATGAGGCCCAACCTTGCCCCGTTGCTGGCTAAAACGATATCCAATGGCCTGAGGCCATTAGACTCAACCCAATTAGATAACCAAGGCTTCTTGATCAGACCCAGCCATGAAACAAAGTCCAAAGTCCAAACAATTCAAATCAGGACTCGGATCGAAGGCGAAAACGAAGCCATATCCCAAATAAATCCCTCAGGTCCTTCAGCAACTTGGATAAAGCACCATCTTTAAGCCTGGCTCAAGCTTTCCCTAGTAGAAATGGAAATAGAACCATAAGAACCACAACACATTCAATCGATCACTGCAATATGGATTTTTGTATATTTATTCTTCAAACAGACCCAAGAAACAAGGCCAGAAGAAGAGAGGAAAAGACGGCATTATCAAATATATGGATAATTTATCTCTTCCAAAACCTAAGAAACAGAGGACCTAAGAAACAGAGGGTTAGAGCTCTTCTAATATCTACTCGATCTTGACCTCGAACACATCCTTACGCTCCTCCTCCTTGACCTTGGGCACCACCACTTTGAGAATCCCGTTCTTCATCTCCGCCCGGATCTGGTCGAGCTTGTACGCCTCCGGCGGCAGGTCGATCCGACTGCTGTACCTCCTCCCGCTCTCCTCCTCCCCCGTCTCCTTCTCCGCTTCTCCCTCTATGATCAGAGTGTTCTGCTCCGCCCGCACCTTCACGTTGTCCTTCCCCAATCCCGGCATGTCGACCCGGAGGTACAGAGCGTCGCTCTCCTCCCTCGCGTCCCACCCTCGCCGGAACCCCCCGATGCCCCGGCTCGCCGCCGCGAACGGATTGTCCAGCATCTGGTCCATCATGTTCAACACCTGGCTCAAACTCCTCGTCGTATTGAACGGATCGAACACATCTGAAAGCAAAAAGGCAAAAACAACCCGATTTAGAAGATTGAAACAATAACTAAGAATCTTGTATGAAGGGATCGACGATTTGGGTCAACAAATAACGAGGAATGAGATCACGACTACCTGAGAAGACGCTGGGGAAGAAGGCGTCGCCGCGGCGGCGGCGGCGGCGGGGGAAGGCGGAGGAGTGGTCGCGCCGGCGGTCGACCTCGAGGCTGCGGTCGTCGTCCAGGTCGCGAACCTGGGCGTTGGTGTTGAAGAGGCGGGAGGCGGCGGCAGTGGGGCGGGCCGGGGAGAAGAGGAGCTTCTCCAGGAGCTTCGGCACGGGAGATCTCCTGGCGGCGATCATGGCGGCCATTGCGTCGGAATTAGCAAACGAACGACTGGTGATGATCGGCATATCGCGATTGGTAGAAGCTTCTTTGATCGGAGAAGAAGGAGAGGATAAGGTATTATTTATAGGGAGCAGAGCCGGTTTGATATTTTGATGCGGTTGTTTCTTGGAGAGGAAGCGAAGACGGGTGTAGAAGCTTCTGGAGACGAAAAGACGAGTTGAGAACGTTCGGAGGAGCTCGTGGGGTTACCGAATCGGAGCGCGCCGATGGTTCGAGACGAGCGGAATTTTAACGGCGTAGGATCCGTTTGATTGAGCGCGGGTCATCGAGCCCTAACCACGAGATGGAACTGGAGCCCCTGGTTTGCAATTACGGTGTTATTACCGCTATAACGGTTTCAACAACCTCACGTGAAAAGTTATAACGGCCGTAATTTTAATATTTTCCATTATAACGGATCATTTTATTTTTACTTGTGCCCTTTTAGATGAAATAATTTTTTTAGGATTTAATTTTTTATCTTAAAATTTCTTACAAAAAATTATTGCGCAGTCTAAAAAATAATATTATTTTTTAGTAGAAAGCAGAGGAGAACATAAAGTTGCCTTTTCCATTGTTAGGTATCATATTGTAGCCGCTATTTTAGTAATTATTTTGTTATTAAAAGTTTGAAAAATTACTTTTTTTAAGATAAATAATAATTATTATAATCGTTATTATATAATAGTTGATAGCAATTGTGACAGGAATCCATTATAAAAACATGATGTCTTGTTTAAAGCCTTTTCTAGGGCCACATTTATAATCATTCCGTCAATTATATTATGGTTACTTTGTTATATTATTTATTTGTATTTATAATCAAATTATAAGGAGTCCCTATGGAAGTTATAAGCGTTAAATTTGCATCATGTCTCACAAATATGGTGTTAAGTAATAAGTGCCCAAGATTCTTTTAATTCCTAGTTCCAAAAAGATTTCCATGCCTCATCAGCCCAAGTTTGCTCCATGAAGAATGCCTATGATCAAGAAGGTGAAGTCTAAAGTAATCATATGATAACTACAATAATCCAAATGCTTAATTGATATTTGTAATAATTTTGAAACACCCTTATCTCCTCTTATAAAAATTTTGTTTCCTTCAAATTACCCAAGTGCATACTAGCCTAGAGATTGGCTATCTAATTAGGGATTAAAAGATAATATATATAGAAAAAATAATTTTCTTAAATGCTTAGGTGGTTAAGATTGATAAAAAGCTCTAGACGTTGTTTGGCTAATAGCCCTCTAGAAAGAGCCATTTTCATAGCGAATTTAAAATCCAAACCTTTCTTAAGCATGGGAAAGATGATGCAACTCATTTTATAAAAAATTCAGAATACTTCGCTCATAAAATTTAAAACTTTATTCCACACATCCAAAAAAAATTTATTATCAAAATCTCAACATAACTTAACAATGGTTTTGCTGCGATACTTTTTAATTTTTTAAGTGTTAAAACATCAACCATCCAATTTTATTTTAACGAATGTGTGTTATTGGCAATTAGTTCCAATCAGTTCTATGCATAGTTGGTGCAATAAAAATATTAAATTTTATAAAATAATATGATAAAAAATTCAAACATTCTAGTATATATGCTGCTCTCTTATGTAGCATATAATGGTAACAGATATTGGATAATGGTAATAGCAGCAATGATGATGGAGAGATTGATTAAAGTAGAGCCACTAGAGAAGTGTATTGAGAGGTTGATAGAGAAGAAAAAAGAGGCAATTATCAATCGGAGTAAAGGATTTGCCCCTTTTATTATGGTAGAACTGTAGTACTTTTGTTGATGTGGTTGCTCTTACAGAGGCTTTCACCATGATAGAGCCATTATGTAGTAAAAAAGCAAAGGAGATAATGAAGGGGAGGATCTATGCTCAGCTGCCATAGTGGTACTACGATACTTTTGTGAAGGCCACTGCTATGGTAGGATTGCAGATGAAATGATAACTTCGAAGGAGATGAAGAAGATAGTGGCTTCGTTGGAGAAACTAAGGAGACAACAGCTCTAATATTAAGGGAAAGAGGCAACCTTAAAGCCGAGAAGTTGATTAATGTTTCTATTGGTGACTAGTTTAGCCAGTTATGAAAGTTAAATAACCAAAAATCCTTTCTTATACAAATGTCTCTGATTATATAATATTCTTTTTTTTAAAAAAAATGTGTTGCAGTAAAATTCAATCCAACACCGAACTCTCTTCTCAATTGACACTCTCCCATCCTCTTCTCACCTAATGTCCTTTCCTTGCTCCCCCTTTCTTCTCACTTGTTGTCCTCATTCCTAATCAATCTTTGTTTAGATATTTTCAGCCATTTTTCATCGAAATCCATTTGAGTTATACTTGAATCTATTAGACATTTTTCACAAATTATTTTTTTCCTTTTTCTTATAGCTCGTTCGATTTTGTAAGCATTCTTTGTATGTTTTAGTGCATTTTTTGCATACTTATTTGAAGTCAGACCTACTCAAACTTTTGTTTTTGATTCTAATTCCATATAAACTAAAGATACGGGGAGCAAATGATTTCAATTCCAATTGTGTTCTGACGTTAAACCACGCGTGCCCTACATTTAGTTCTCATGTTGCTGATCAAACTATCCACACCTTGCCTTGTGAACAGCCCAAAAAAAAAAAAAAAAATGTTGATGTCAAGATTAATGCTGGTTCTAGATTTTCTAAATTTAATAGAAAGAGAAGGATATCTATGAGTCATAAATTTGCATTCATTGCATTCTGCAGCTTTGCAGAACTTTTTTTTTTTTTTTGTTTTTGTTTTTGTTTTTATTATTATTTTTTTAAGCTTTGGAAACCCACCCACCCTTAAGATGCCAATGGATAAGCCCAACATCATCTTGAACACGATTTATATGGACTCAAGGCTAAGTGGAGATATCACTAAATAATGAACTATTTCAATGTTATTTATTCTCATCATGATGGAAATAGCAATTCTTATTTGTCTTGTTTAGGTCTCATCTTGATAGGATTTATTGGTGATGAAGCAATAGAAATTCTACTCTATGCTTTTAGCTAAGAATTCTGATTATATTTCTTACCTCTTCAATTTTCATAATAATTTTAAATAGATTTATCCCTGGAAAGATTGAATCACGGTTAGGCTGTAAAATTGAAAAAGCCTAGTGTAAGTTCTCCTCAAGATAGGATTTATATTTTAAACTCCAAATTAAGAGTGATTATTTGCGTAACAAAACTTTTATAGTATTTAGATCAAGGACGCAAGATAACAACAAATAAATCTCAGACATTGTTGACCCAAAAAAAAAAAAAAAAAAAAAAACCCTAATCCAATTCCAATGTTTTTAATATTTAAAGTCTTTATTAACCATGAACATTTGCACATGCATCATAATTAGTAACAAAAAAAATAACGTCATTATTTTATTTTCTAGTGGTTTACTTAAATATAATATAGTTTCTTCCATTTAGGATGGACATTTAGATGTAAAAATAATATTTATTATGCTAAAGAATAATAATATATGTTATTATTTCATCATACGGCAACTACTGTCAACCAATGAAAGCTAAATAAAAACTCTTATCTAAAAGACACTTACATATACTATAATTAATATTATAACATCAATCATAAAATATCGGCCTGTAATTTTTGAATAATATAATTACTTATGATACTAAGGATATGCTAAGAGAAAATAATTTTTTATTTATTTCTGTAAATTTAATTATCATGGTCCGCTATTAGCATCTCCGGAGAAAAAAAAAAAAAAAAAAAAAAAGGAAAGCCCCCCAAACCCAGAATCGGTTCCAGGCCGAAACCCGCCACCTAATGCCGGCTCGGACCGAACCGGAGCAAGCGGCCCGGTGGCTCCGGAGATATAAACGGAGAACCCGTGTGCATTTGGCCAGCGGAGGATGGAGGAAGAAGAGCACGAGGTGTACGGCCAAGAGATCCCCGACGACGGGGAGATGGAAGGCGACATCGACCGCCACGGGGCCGACGTCGACATGGCCCGCGCCGACGACGATGCCATTAAGGTCTTTCTCTTTGATTCCCTTCTAAAACCCTCAACCTGACCCGAATCCTGACGCTGATCACACATGCAGGAGCTCGATGAGATGAAGAAGCGGCTTAAGGAGATGGAGGACGAGGCCGCTGCCCTGCGCGAGATGCAGGCCAAAGTCGAGAAGGAAATGGGCGCCGTTCAGGGTTCATTCCTCCGTTCTTTACTATAGGGCTTTGTGATTTTCCTTCGATTTTATTTGAACTACTCCTCTCATTCTTATCAGATCACCTTATCTTGGGTGACTTTCTCATTTTTTAAACTTCTTTCTTCTAATAATCACTTTGTGGTGATGTTATATTGATATACTTCGCAGCATCTTTTGGACTTCTTCATCAAAATTCGAATATAGCAGTTAATGGCTGTAATTTGATAATATGACTCCTTGCTGGGTTTAATTGGGAATGAAATAATGGATGTTATAGGTGCTCTTATTTGCCATTACAGTGGTAAATAACGGAAAAATGGAAAACTTACTGCATTATTTGTTTTAACCAGTTTACCCAGAAAATGGTTCTTCCTAGCTGGAATAGAGTTTTATGCTTAAAATTATGATCGTGCTAAGTAAACAATGGAAATGTTGAATGCGGTTGTTTACCACTGTAATGAAATAATGGATGTTATAGGTGCTTTTATTTGCCATTACAGTGGTAAATAACGGAAAAATGGAAAACTTACTGCATTATTTGCTTTAACCAGTTCACCCACAAAAAGGTTCTTCCTAGCTGGAATAGAGTTTTATGCTTAAAACTATGATCATGCTAAGTAAACAATGGAAATGTTGAATGCAGTTGTTTACCACTGTAATGAAATAATGGATGTTATAGGTGCTCTTATTTTGCCATTACAGTGGTAAATAATGGAAAAATGGAAAACTTACTGCATTATTTGCTTTAACCAGTTCACCCAAAAAAAGGTTCTTCCTAGCTGGAATAGAGTTTTATGCTTAAAATTATGATCATTCTAAGTAAACAATGGAAATGTTGAATGCGGTTGTTTATTCCATTACATAACGGCCATCAAAATGGAATATCAGTCTGATAACAGCCATCATTTAAACTTTTGCAATTAATATACATAACATAATGAAAGCCCTCTAAAAGCCACTGTAAGGCCATTTTAAGACAACTGTTATTCAAATTTCAAACCTCATGGCATCTCATGTTTTTTACAGCTATTACATTTCTAGTCGTTTTCCATATTTGTAAAACAATATCCGAATGTTACTTTTCAAAATTATCCACAAAACCTAAACTGTTATGTACCAAAGTTTATATATAACAGTTAATCAGTTATAATTTTCTTTTGCTAAAACAACTTTTCGCCATTTTGTTGATTTTAAGTTTGATAATAATGATGGTAATGTTTTTCTTTATTTTTAGATCTCAAAAGTTTAAAGTGAACATTTTAAGAGAATTATTGTTCCCCTAGAATACTTGTAGTCCCACGATCGTTTAAGCTGAAACTTATCGGTTTGTGTTTGTATTCAATGTAATTCATCAATGCTATGATACATAATTGACTTTTACACATTGGAATGAAGAAAAATGCAAAAATACAGATTACATGTTCAACCTTTAAAATTGATCCACAATTTTTCCCTTGATTCAACCCCCCTACTGCGAAATCCCCCATGCTGCCCCTTTTCCACCGCTTGACTTAGCAATAGAAACTTGTCTTGATTGCAGTCTCACATAAAATCATAGTTGTTAGCCTGGATTGAACTGGCTGGTTGGATAGAAACTTGATGGCCTGAATCTAGGTCTGGTTCAGGCTTGTACTTCGGCCGGAGCTGCATTCGGCCTACTACAACCCACTGGACTGGGTCAGATTCGCTTGACCTTGCCTTGTTTCAGTGACACAGGCAACTCAGGCATCCCAACTGAGAGAGAGAGAGAGAGAGAGAGAGAGAGAGAGAGAGAGAGAGAGAGAGAGAGAGAGAGAGAGAGAGAGAGAGAGAGAGAGAGAGAGAATCTTAATTTGCAAAAATCTCAAACTTAGACCCTCAGACAAGAACAAGTCAGGACACCATCTCAACCAATGAGGCACAAACCAACTTGCTTAATATTGATGGTATGGTGTATTTATATAACATATATTTGTTAATGTTAATAGGAACAAATTTGAATATCAAGGTCAAATGGTGTGAACTCAAGAGTTAGTTCGCTTAGATTGTGGTGTTTCAGTAGTCAAGTTTTTTTTTTAATATTAGTGAAACATGAAAAATAATTGTGATCCATTTCATTTGCTTTCATAGTTCCAAACCTTTCATATCTAAAATAAAATAAATTGTCAATAAGTTATGCAAATTTTTCCTACACTATATTTATTTTTCCTATAAATATTCTTATTTACTTTAATTTTTAATATATTTCTGATTTGACCAATTGTCTTTGTGGTTGGACCAATAACCCAATGAGCTAGCCCCTCAACTAGGTTGATGTCCAATTCGGTTTTCATAAATATACATACAATTGGTGGAAAGGAAGCAGGGAATTAGAGATATCAAATGAAATAAATGAGTTCACATATGCTGGGATGAATTTACTAGCTATGAATTGTTTTGGACAATGTGAATTCTAAGTGCAGTTCACATAGGGGGAGAGATCCAGGGATATGGGTTATGGATTTTGCCATGTTATTCCCTTGATCTATATCATGTTGGAAACTTTAACTTATACTTTATCACTATACATCTTGAAGCAGGGGCAGAGCCTATGTTTTTCTCTAAAGGCAAAGAATCTTAAGTGGCTGAACACTTGGCCCAGCAGGCGAACATGCCAATCTCTGGTGATAGACACATGAATCCTTCATTTATCCATTCCTGCATAGGCACTTCATTGATGTGGATGGAATATCTATTGTTTTAGAGTCTTTGATTCCTTGGTAGTGCTTATTCTTGAATCTATGCATAATGGCCAGCTTATGGCTGAATCAGCTTACCAATGCCCAGGCGGACCTTTAATGCTATATTGTTAATGGATTAAAAAAAAATAACGAATGCCTTTTGAAATAGTCAAGCAAATAAAATCTTTTGCACCAATCTTGTGTGATGTGTTTTGAGTGTAATTTTCATTTCCTTTAATTGTTTGATTACCTTGACATGCCACTGTGTCTGCTACCATATGGATGAGTTTTTGAGCATATTGGTATAAATATCTTTAGCTACCAACATGATCTGCTGCTTTTTTCACCTCTTCTAACATAAACAAGATCCTATAGATCATTCTTGAAAATCGCAACATTAAAATGTGAAACCCAATCAAAATGTGATACTTTAGTTTAGCATTTGTTTTAGATTTTAGGCACCTAGTCAAGCTATTGAGGTTGTACCAAATGGAACTTGCTTTGATTCTCGGGCTTCCCTTTTTTTTTGGGGACATTCGTGACACATTCATGCTCATTTCTGGTTAACATAATAGTCATTTCTCTCTTGTTTTTTCCTTCCATTTATGTTTGTGCAATGATAACCATGCTCATGTATTCCTGGCACAGATCCCGCTAGTGCTGCTGCAACTCAAGCAAGTAGGGAGGAGGTTGATTCTCGATCAGTTTTTGTTGGTAATGTGAGTTTTCAGTATTCCTGTAACTTTTATACATTTATCAAATCAAGTGTAACTTATCTCTATATATTCCAAGTGTCCAATTACTAACTAATGTTCCTATTTTCTATGTTAAATGCACAAATATGTGGGGATATTGGGTGTCTGCCTGTGCTGCTTATCTTTTAAGAAAGGATTAAAATACAGTAATTTTTCTGTGGAATGAAGGTCAGCATGATACATTATATAGTGTTGAACTCCTTAAACATTTGGCACAAACTGGCATGAAAAGAAGTTTAAATATTGCCTACATATTACCAATATCGCATGAAGCTTTTATGGTAGCAGCACTGTCAGAAGCTAATATTCTATGGGCTACCTTGATTTTTAACATTTGGCTGATATAAAACAATGGCTTTTGTTATTTCCATGTCTAATCTATAGATTAGGCTCTTTGTATAGAGTTGAAAAGAGTTATTCAACAGGGAACTTATTAAGCCTGTCCTGAATGGAAATCAGAGCTTTTACAATGATTAGGCATGGATTTGAAAGCGAAGGAAGTATTTGAAAAACCACCTGATGTACTCCATTGCTTGCTCTCTTTCAATTCTCTCTCTCTCTCTCTCTCTCTCTCTCAACATTGAAGAGAATGAAAGGGTGATACTCTGTCCTTGCTTTTGAGAGAAGATAATCAGGATCTTTTTTGGTTGTTGCCTTCGTTACTTTTTTGTGTGTGTGTGCGCGCGCGCGCGCGTGTGCGTGCGTGTGTATGTGTGTGGTTAACATTGAAGAGAATGAAAGGGTGATACTCTGTCCTTGCTTTTGAGAGAAGATAATCAGGATCTTTTTTGGTTGTTGCCTTCGTTACTTTTTTGTGTTGTACCAAATACTATTGGTTTGCGAATGAGAGATGGGGTGAAGTAGCAAACTTAATCCAAATTGTCTCAATAGTAAGTTGGGACTGAAAGAAGTAGATTCATTTTGATTTGTACTGTTTTGCTGAGTACTTTTTAGTGAGTGATAGCGAGAAGATGCTCCAATACAATTGGGAGATAATGCAGTATCATCCTAGATTAGATGTCCTGTGGAAAAATTTACCCAGTTCAGATCTGACTTTAAAGTTTTTTGCTGAAAATTTTAGCCCAATAGGACAAAGCAGCATTCTTGATGTGATTAGTTACTGTTTGAATTAAATTTAATTGATCAAAAGAGAAGGTACTGGGGAGGAATGAATATGGAGGAACTTAGGTTTCCATGTCACAACTGAGAAGAGCCACCGGTAAGTTTTGGTTATCTAATTTAGTGTTTGAGTTCTCAGAGATAATGAAGAGGAGAATGCCTTAACTAAGAAAAGTAAATGAGAAAAGAATTGTGTTATTCTTCTAGTAGGGAACTTTGCTAGAAGTGCAACACACATCTCAGAATCTTAGTAGGCTCACTCTTGCTCTTCTGCTTCCTAAACACTTCCATTTTATCCTTTGCTTTTCTTTTTTTCTTTTTTGCAAGTAAATCTGCACGTCTGACCACTCACTCTTTGGATGACTAAGATCCCATTATGATTTTAGGCTAAGTCTTGGTGGGGATGACAATTGATGTTCTCTGCTAAAAACCAGAATGGATGTTTCTTGTGACAACAAATTATTTTGGTAGAAAGAGTTAATATCAAGGTTTGTTGTCTTGGTACTGGACCTTGTACTAGTACCACACTACTATAGTGTTGGTACGTTCGGTATGTAGGTTGGTTTAACATAGTGAGATTCAGTACCGGTGTTTAGCGTACTGAGACTCAGTACGTACTAGTTCGGAATCTCAATTTAGTACTGGTAAGGTATGTTTAGCATGGGATGGTTCACACCAATACGGCATACGATGGTAAACACCATCTTTTTTGTTGCTAATTCTTTCTTTGTGTTGCAGAGCAGATTTTGCTGTTAATTCTCTTTTGGCAGCTTTCTTGGTCAAACTTCTAACTTCTTCCTAGAGCTCTGGGGTCCATTTTGTTTTTTCTATATATTTATTTGGAAGCTTACAGTTAATATAGGTTTCTAACCCAGCAGTGGTGCTATTTGAATTTAATATACGTTATCAAAATCCATGTTTGATCAAACACTACAACCATTGCTTCTCCAAGCTGTTACCAAGCATTGTAAGTCCTATTTGTTATTTGTTCTCTGAATACAATTACTTGATACATTATGCTTGTCTCTGTGCGTTAGCTTGTGCATCTGTGCATGAATGCATCAGTGTCTTACAATGTGGTGCATGCAGCACAACACGTGCCCACATACACAGATGTGGTCTCTTGACCACACTGCATTGTCTGCATGTGATTGCTATATGTAGTCATACTGCATATGGGTTGAAAAAGTAGGGCCATTTGCACTATGCAGCAGTATATAAAATGCGCTTAGTATTGTGTGGCTGCTTGTGGCCTACTTAACATCATGGGGCTACACCCCATAATTAGGCCTGGTTTGGGTGTCAGGTGGGCCTAATACAGATATTAATAATGTTAGGATGTTTTATATGTTGCCATTAGGTATTAAGTACCAGATAGTAATCACTACTTGTTACTTTTTATTGTTGTTAATATGACTATTATTTATCCAAAAAATTATTATTATCATTATTGCTGTTTTTGTGGGTATTTATTGTATTTTATTTATTTTAAATGGCTGAAAAATAATGACTGCGTGTGTGGCCTGCATACTGTAATACACTGTGGTCCTTTGATTGCCTGTAAGTTGCATCCACTTCTTAAAACACTGAATGCATGCAAGCATGCATGTGCTTGTTTGTCTGCCAACTTGGGTACTAATTGGTCCTGCACTGCCACCTGCTTGCCTGCACATGTCAGACTTTTAATAACTGCAGATGTAATAATATCATAGTGAACGTTCAATATGTCATAAGCTGATGGCTTTTCCAGAAAGAACATTGTTTGTGTCCATAACTGATGGAAATCTTTTTCCTCTGAATGTTGAGTTTTGACTACCACTGACATGCCATGTTTTTCCCCTACTTATAACAAGTAAGTTGAGAAAGCTTCGGTCCCAAACATCTGATATTCTGCTCCAGCAAGATTCAATCAATTCCCATATGATTGTAGCTGAATGCAGAGGATAAAATACATTGCAAGCACTCGGGGCCTGGTTCCTGATTCGCACCAGGCAGCAAAAAAATAAAAAAATCAACTGCTTTATATATATTTTTTTGTATCTTATAGTGGTTGTTTAGTTTTCTGTTGATATATGCTTTAATTTACTAGTCTTTCTTTGACTGTTTGTTTTAATAATGGTCGCAGGGTCACTTTTCATTCAAGTTCTTTGATACCAAAATACGGGATTCCATGAAGTTTTTTAGAAAATAGACAAAAGAAAGAAAAAAAAAGTTATGTATGATTATTAGAAACAAAAGAGGGGAAGAAAAAAGAGAAAAAAAATAATAAAGGCCAGTAGAGGAAATAAAAGGAGCCTAAAAAAAAAGGAAGCTTGTGCGATGTCACTCATGGAACCAAAAAAAAAAAAAAAAAAGAGGAAGAAGCAAAGAAAGCATGTGGGAAGTCCAAAACATAACCTTCTCGGGCTCCCAAAAATCTGAAAGAAGGGAGGAAACTTGGGTGAGGTAGCAGGAAACATAGGTATTTGGGATGTGGTACTCTGAAGTCTTGGAAGGACTGAGTAGCCATCCAGAATTTATAATTGTGCAGAGAAGTCACTAGCATAATTGGCACAATGACATGGCACGATGGGTACAGGCAACTTTAGGTGAGTCGGGAATACCTTTGGGGTATCTAGTTACTTTCAAGCATGTAATGAGAGGTCATGGATCTCTTGCTTCTAGCTTTGATCATTTTTTTCCCTCTTTTGTTGCTCATTTCTCTCAACTCTTGTTTATCATCTATGCTGTTCGGCATGTTTTTACACTTTTCCTATTCAAGTTCTTGATGCATTGAGTATTTGACTGTCTTTTACTTGTCTGCCAATTATCATTGATGTTCATTTTGAGAAAGAACTGAGATGATCTATTTGATGGTGTAATTTTGGTGACCATATCAAGCTAGGGTTTGTCAAAAGTTTGATCACACTATTTTGGTGGTAACTGTTAAGATTTCTATGTTAAAGAAAGGAATGAGGTTTCATTGTTTGGTCATATGTGTGGTCTATGCCTAGCTTTTCAGCAGGGTGATTCTTGGCATTTTGGTTCAGAATAACATGAATTCTTTTAATTTTCCTCAGTTTTGGTAGTTTAATCTTGTTACATGCTGGCCTTTTCTTTTATTAATGTCACCATCACTTGTTCCATATGGTGGCTTTTCAGATTGCCATGATTAACTTATTGTTCTTTGATCAATCCATAATATAAATTGTCTCAATTTTCTCTTGAGGCTCTAGTAATCTAAGTTGTACTTTAGCAGACCTAATTCATCGATGTCAAGGTTTTATGCCAAGGTTTTAAATCACTTAGCATGAGGCCATCTTAGTTTTTCCATGGAATGGAATGGGCTACCGTACTGTCCCATCCTGACATTTGGGATAGGTGGTTTTTCAAGATGTGCTAATTGAGACAGTAGGATAATGGCAGGACCATCCCATCCCTACACTTGGGCTGGTAAGTTATCCTGGCATTCCGTGGGATGTCCTGTTGGATTTGAAATGGTTGATGCTGTTATAAGATACATGATGTGAGGATATCTGATGCATAGTGGATTAGAATGAAACTAGATATCCTAAGGAAAGCTATAACATAAAAGATCCTATGGAAATAGGATCAGGAATTATAGTCATTGGTGCATACTCTGTACATTTGTGCCTTGTTTTATAATTTATATCCAATTATACCGTTACATACATTTCCCTTGTTTTATACATCACCCTGGGACTAGTTACTGATTAGCCATGAAAACAATGGACGGGGGGATAAAAATTTCAGTCCATACGCCTTGAACGTTAGATGGCATGCAAACCACAGACCAGAAGTCAATTTTTCTGTCAAAAAAAAAAAAAAAATCTTGATTGATGGGATTAATCACAGCCATCTATCAAATGCTCTCTTGAATAAATCATGTGCATTGCATGTGCTTGCTGCCTGATTAAAATTGGCAAGGACCATGACATACTGGACTCTATTCCTGTACATGTGCTCTGTTGTGTCTTGGAGACGGTACTTCAGGGTAGGGTGCCAAGTCTGTACAGATACTCTCCTTAAAAGCTTCATCCAAACAAGTCTGAGGAAGAATTTTATTAGGTCAGAACAAGAATACCATAAGAAGACACAGAACTGTAAAAAAACTTTATCACTTTTTTGTTATGATTGGGTATGTGATGTTATGAGTCAGATTCAGCCGGACTCCAAACAAACCTCAGGTTCAGATTGATGCTATGTGAAATGAAAATGTTGCAGTTTCTGTTTTAAGTTTGGGGTTCAAACATGATACCTTGGTTGCATGTTATGCATTTCCTGTTACTACCTAACTAACCATAAGTTTATGCTGATTTTTAGCTATAAACGTGATATACATACTGCTAAAATTGTTAGCTGTCATCATGTGATCTTTTGAACAGTCAACTGTCTTTTGTCCACCCGACACCTCAACATCTGCTCCGCTCATACCACTGCAGGTGGATTATGCATGCACCCCAGAAGAAGTGCAGCAGCATTTCCAATCTTGTGGAACGGTAAACAGGGTGACAATTCTGACTGACAAGTTTGGCCAGCCCAAAGGTTTTGCTTATGTGGAATTTTTGGAAATCGAGGCTGTACAAGAGGCTCTCCTCTTGAATGAATCTGAATTACATGGCCGCCAACTGAAGGTGCTTTAGTTATGGAAGCTTTCCCCCAGTCAAAATCACTTATTGTGACCTTTAGCTTTACATCTCTCTTGTTTTTAAATGGAGATGCTTGTTTGCAGGTATGTGCCAAACGAACTAATATCCCTGGAATGAAGCAGTACCGTCCACGGCGATTCAATCCATACCTCGGCTACCGATCTAGGAGGCCATATATGCCACCATATTTTTACTCCCCCTATGGATATGGGTTAGTGACATGGTCCTACTTTTTAAATGGGTAAGTTGACCCTTTTCCTGTTTCAAGCTAATCATTGACAAACTCTGTTGCCTTTTCTGCAGGAAAGTTCCCAGATTCAGAAGGCCAATGCGCTATAGGCCTTACTACTAAACGATGAAGGGTCCTGTTAGGGCTACATGACTAATGTTCTAGCATGAGGTTGGAAATTTGCTTGTCCCCAAGTGTCTTGCGCTGGTCCGCTTGGTATCATTCCGTTTCTGCTTTTTTTTTTTTTAATGAGCTTAGGTGAATGATGAGAACCTACCGTGAGTGCTGTTGTCTTCATGCTGGATGGATTTAAATTAGATGCTACAACTTTCTTTATTTTCGCCGAGAATATAATGTCAACCTGTGTTGGCTGGCCGACAAGCAAGTTCTTCTCTGGTGATTGCAGTATTTTTGGGCCGGAATGGAATGGTTAATGTGGTCTTCCTCGTCGGTACCATATTCTTTTTTATTCTTTTTCATCCTTGTGTCTCTTTGGGTTTGCTTTGGTTTTCCGGGTAGGAAACGTTACGCGACTGTGTGAGGCCTTTTGAGTAGCGTTTTGGGACGAAGTAGAGGCGCCGGTGCTGGACTAACTGGCCTTCCAATTTATCCTCTCACTTCCTCTGCTGATCCAAAGGATGTAGACGGTTTTTAGTAATTTGGGTTTACGTTAACTTGTTCTGGACTGTTTCTCACAAAAAAAAAAAAAGAAAAAAAAAAGAAAAGAAGTCATATTATTAAAAAAAAGTCTAGTGATGAAATGTGGTTTTGATGAACACATAACTTTTATTAGTTATATTAATGCAACCTCCCAAGAAGGGTCCCATTTATTAATGTACACTCTTCTTGACACTAGAGATAAGTTAACAAACATATTTTTAATAATATATAAGAAGATGGACAGAGGCTTGAATAGTTTTATAATATTACCAAAAAGTAATATATATATATATATATATATATATATATATATATATATATATATATATATATATATAATTATTAAATATATTTTTTCTTATATGGATGGTTCTCAATGTTCTCATTTAATTGAAATGGTATTTCTGTAAAAAAAAATATTTCCTTTGTCCGTGTTTTCTCTCACGTGTAAGCCCCACCCAGCGCATGGCGTAACTCGTGAGCGAGCCGCTTTGCCAGCGGAGCCAAGCTGCTCACGAGCGTTCCACCCGTGGGTTCAGTTACGGGCTTCCAGGGTCTCTCATCATCAATCATCATGACCGTTGATCCGGTAGATTTGGTGGTCCCGCGGTGCACCTGCCCCAAAGCTCCCCCAAGATTCACCACGTGTCCCCTACCCAGTGGGCCCATTACCTCTGCCACCGTTGATTCCAGCAAACGCATCCCCACGAGGTCCGCCCGTTGTCCGCGGTCCACCACCACGCGTCTGCGGTGACTCGGGCCTTTCTCGCGGTTCCTCGTAACCCTCTCCGCCCGGTCCAAAAATTTAGAGGGAAAAAAAAACCGAGCCGGTCCCGCCCTAACTGCACGCCACCCATCCTTATCCCACCACCGCCACCACCACATCCACCACCATTCCCCATCCCCCACCCCCCGCCAAACCCAACCCTAACCCTAACCCTAACTGTAGAGAAGCTCCTATCTCGATCACTCGACCTTACGACATGACCGCCGGCGGTGCAGTGGAGCGCCACCACGGCCCGCAGCCCGCGGCGGAGTTGAGGAAGCCCGCTCCCGGCCAGCCGTGGTCCCACCTGGAGACGGTCCACCTCATCGAGGCCTACGAGGAGAAGTGGTACTCCCTGAAGCGCGGACAGCTCAAGGCCCAGCAGTGGGAAGAGGTCGCCGCCGCTGTCGCCGCCCGATGCGGCTTCGACGGGCTCTCCAAGACCGGCACCCAGTGCCGCCACAAGATCGAGAAGCTCCGCAAGCGCTACCGCGCCGAGCGCCTCCGCCCCAACCCCTACGCCTGGACCTACTTCGAGCGTATGGACCGCATGGAGCGCGGGCCGCTCCCTATCTCCGTCCGGGCCCCGCCCCCGCCCGCCGCCGCCACCGCTGGCGCCACTGCTGGCGGCCCCTCCAGCGACGAGGAGGAGGAGGAGGAGGACGAGGAGGAGGAGGAGGAGGAGGAGGAGGAGGAGGAGCGGATGGCGAGCAACACCAGGAGCATCAACGGCATCCTCCGGGAGGGCAACTGGGGGTTTTCTAGGGTTTCGAGGAACCCCAGGTCCAGAAAAAGGCGAGCTTTTGAAGAGGAGGAGGAGGACGAAGGCGAAGACGACAAAGAGGAGGAGGAGGAAGGGGTGGGAGGACGAGGGGAGGCGCTCTCACGATTGGCGGCGTTGGTGAGGAGGTTTGGAGAAGGGCTGTTGAGGATGGAGAAGAGGAGGATGGAGATGCTGAGGGAGGTGGAGAGGGATTGGATGGAGATGGAGGCGAAGAGGGCCGAGATGGTGATGGAGTCGCAGCGATGCCTCGTGGACACCATTGCCAACGCTTTCTCTTCCATAAAGAAGGCCAAGAATTCCCAGGATTTGTGAGAATGCCAGGTCCTGCACTCCCCACCCCACACCGCCTTGTCCTTTTGATGATTTTGTTTTCTCAATAAACAAATTTTGGGTTGAGATAGATTATCCAGCCTTTTCGTACTTTTGTTAAGTTATGCCCCCCTTTTTTTTGTCCGTTTTTCGACTCCCATGCATCGATGGGGACTGTGGGAATTGAATAATATTATGGTTTTATTGTTGGCAATAGGTTTTGACGATTTGATCTGTTACTGAGGACAGTGCTGGGCCTTTCTTAAAGAATACGTTATTTGTTCTTGAAAGGGCAAGAGAGAGAATGTCAGTGAGGAAGGGTTTAAATATGTGTATTTTAGTGCGGTAAAATTCTATCAGATGGACCCCATAGAATGTTATGGATCGTAATTGATTATCAAATATCATGTTGATGAGCATTCTTTTTTTTTTTTTTTTTTTCTTCTTCTCATAAATTCTCATTCTCGGTTTTACATATAAAATATCTAATGAGGAAAACGAGTTATGTCACATGTCAACATATAAAATACTTTTCATGGTCCAGGCATCCAATCAGGCAACTTTCTTCCAAAATATTCATAGACTGTTCTTTTCCGTTTTAGGATCAAGCACACAGGGATTCTAACTCCAAAATATTCATAGACTGTTCTTTTCCGTTTTAGGATCAAGCACACAGGGATTCTAACTAGAAGATAACAAAGGGGGGAAAAGAAAAGATGAGAAGAATTTGAGGTATTCAAAAGGAATAAAGAATAGATGCCTTACTTTTGGGGTGCTGGGGTACCATATGGTTAAACATACCATAAGAAATATGCTTTGTCCTTTCATTGCTTGGTTCATCGATGTTTTCTGGTGACTTATTGAACTTATGACTACCCTTGGAAATTAGCTGTCTAGTGCTGGACATTTGCTAAACATGGTCATTATTATCAAGAAGCTCTTCTGCTCAAAGCCAGTAATCCGATGTTGGATGTTCCAATCATATCAAAGCCCAACCTTCTTTGATACACCAAGTCTTGCCTCTGCAACCAAAACAGTATCATTTCCATGCAGGTATAAAGATTTCCTAGTGAGAATACTCTAGGTTTTGATTACCAAGGCAGGTTCTCATACAATGACAAAGTTTTCTGAGTTTACAACATCACACATTGATATACTTGTTTGGTCCTAAGTAGGTGATTGCTGAATTAAAATCATAATATTATCAATCTTTTAAACTTTGTCAACTCATACATCTTAGTTGAGAATCTTTTTGCAATTAAATTATAAATTATTGGCAAATGCATTTTGAAAGAGCATATGACTACTTAACATAGAAATATACAAGCTTTATTATATATCATATATTTTGATCCATTTCCTGTGAGTCTGATATATCTCATTGTAGTTTTGGAGAAATCAGTTTTTGTTAGATTTACCAGAGTAGCGTATTGAAGGAGGATAATTTTGATTTTTCTTGATCATTTCTTTGAAATAGCTACCGAGTCTTGAGGAATTGCAAACTGGATTTAAGAGTAAATCATTCAATAGATGATTGGGCTGCTAGTAAGGAGGCTACAGCATGTGCAATTTGTGCTCCTTCATGTGACTTGGCATTTTTTGCTGAGTGTGTTTTGTCATAGTTGAAGTCAGAATTCCAACCCTTTTCCTATCCATAGCCTTGACCCTGCTTAAGTTATACATGTAGGTCAAAATCATAGGAAATTCTGCTCGTTCCTTTTGTGGAGTCTTGCTAACGAGTGTTGTTCTTTATGATGGGAAATGACTTCTTTGGATTGTGCTTTTGCTGTGGTCAATCACAACAAGCTTAAGAAGCAGGCAATTTATGTTGGTTGATTGAGAAACTTGTTATTAGATATTGTCTAAAGGGGGAAGAATTCTAAACTAACCCAATTAGGTGGTGTTAGTAGCCCTAGTTGTTGTTTGACAGAAAGAGACAAAATTGGATGGTTTTCTCATTTATTTCTACCATCTTTTATTATTTTTTAAGTTCTTAATATTTCAGCAGAGTGACATGAGAGTGGATATGACCACTATTATGTCAAGATTCAATGAGAAAGGAAGGCAAAAAAAAAGGCTTTTTCCCCATGGATGGTGGTGTAGGAAAAAAAAATGTCTACCATTGGAAAAGAGGAATCTGAAACATTTTAAAATCACTATTAGGGTGAATTGAAAAACTTAGTTTGGCTAATCAAATCTAGCTCTGCCTTTGCATCTAGGAGCTTCTTGTGATGAATATAGAAAATTCTTATCCATCTAAAACCCACGAGATTTTGTCCTAGAGCAATAGTCTTATAATAGGAATGTAGGTACAAGGTGGAGTATGAGATTTGAATGGACAGTTTTAAGTCATAGAACTTTTTTGAGTTCAGACGTTGCTGAAATATTTGGAGGTTCCAAAAGAATGGGAAGTTGGACTATTGCTGTAAAGCTAAGGGTTCTGCTTGTGTATGGTGGGAAGAACTACAGCTGCAACACGTTCAAAGATGTTGAAATAGTAAAGGTAAATTTGATGAGAATGTTGACTTTGATCAAAGAATTAAAGTATAAAAGATGTGCATGAGGGCATCGATCCAAAGAACCAAAAGATGCGCAAGGGAACCTGAGATTCTCATATACTTGAGTTAGGTATAGGTGCTTGGAGTGCTCAAGTTGTGTAATGTTTTTAATAGATGCAAGTTATAGAAGTTTCTATAGTTAAAAAATCTCTTAAGAAAAAAAAGCGATTGATATATTTGTTATTGGACTTCTATTTGATGCATTGTGTGCAGTGGAAGTGTTGTGACTTTGTGACTGAGATTTCAAAGCAGTTGGATGCCCTGAGAAGATGATAGAAGGTTTAGAAGGGCACTAAAGGAGGACCAGTGATCTAGAAAGGTAGATGTTACGGATTAGAGGGGATCAGTTGGACTTGAGGACTCGCAACAGAAATTGGCTGCAGGAAATAAATTTGGAGTAATGGAACTTCTAGAATGGGTAACATGTGGATGAATGCAATTACACCAGAGAAAATTGGTTTCATGACATTATATTGGTGGGACAGGCTATTTCTCTGTCATGAAATGGTAGGTTAGTTAAACCCATTGGTGGATCCTTACATGGAAAAAAGGACAAACAACTCTGTAAAACAATCCAATCATGTATGAGGACTAGGCAAACCACTTTGTGTCAATGGTATGATTTTCTTGAATTATTAAAGTACATGGCCCATATTTTGGGTTTCACACATGAATTGTTGGGAAAAGGCTCTAGATGCGATTAAAAAAAAAATCAGAAAACTGCAATGTCACGTCAAATAAATGAGGGTTAGGGTTAGTATTGACTAGTAGGGTCTTAATTAGGGTCTGCATGAAGAGGCTGGAAGATTATGGGTGAGATATGTTTCTTTACCTGGACTTTGGTGTTTGCCTCAAAGAATCTATCTGGCATGGAGTTACAAGTTGTGCCTAACTCTTAAATAATCATTAAATTCTTTGATGCAACGTTTAGAGATCAACGGAGAATTGACCTTGCTGTCAATAAGTTTGATCCAACAATGGCATTGGATGGGCTTCTTCCATTTCTAGAGGAAGGATAAGGATTAGAGAAAGGTATGCCGAACCGCTTGGTATAGGGCATATTGAATTGTATTAGTGTAAAACTAGTATGGTTCATCATTTCGAAACGGTATGAGCACCACCTTGAACCATCCTATTAGCCTAGAACCATCATATACCAATCTCATATTGACCTTGTATCATACCGAACTGTTCCATACCACGTCGAACCATACGGTTCAGCTTGGTATAGGGCAATTTATGGGTTGCAATCTTCCAGTTCATCTAATTGGTACGTCATTGGTTCGGTACGGGATGATCGGTATGCTGTTAGTTTGGTACAGTACGTTCCGTACCGAATCATAGTAGTCTAGTACCGAAATGGTGCCAATTCTCTGTTTGACGAACCTTGGGTTAGAGAGGAAAAAAACTTTGTAAAATGTCATGATTCTTGTATCCATGTGCTATTATTTGGAGTTCAGTTGAGGATCATGCATATTAGAACTGCTTGATGAATAATATCTTTTAAAGATTTCTAATATGCAATTTATAATCTCTGAATATATAATTTAGTTAAAATTAGTATCATACTTTCATCAAAGCTTAATAGGTCTGGAGGGGCTTTTCTTGTGGTTGTTGGATTCAGATATGATAGGCTGGAGAAATCTTGAAAGCAAAATCTGGTGTATTATTCACAAATCATTGCAAAAGTTGGGAGACAAATCTTGAATGCCACAACCCAGCATTTTTTACGGTATTGTGATGACTTGTGGGCATTGACATGTGGCTCAGTCAGCAGATTATGGTGAGACACCTAAATTTAGAAGTTATGATGGTATTATGCTGAGTCAATCCACAAGCCATATCTGCCTAATGATTAATGGATTTTTGTGATTGGTCTCTAAAGCATCCTGACAGTATCATAAATAACATATTAGACTCTGGTGCCATAAAACTTAAGAATCAAGTCTTGGAATGAACGCAAGTACATCAGTAGGGGGAATGGAACCAATAAAAGGAAAGTATATTAGTAGGGCATGGAACCAATCTTTACACTTAAAACATGCATCCAAATCTGCATGACATTGAAGTAGAGGTGTTAGGTTAAAGATACGATCCTCTAGACTCATGTAGAGAATGAAAGAATATATGTTGTTTGTGGATAACATGCATCACATGGTAATTTTGATTGCTGAGGAGGATGCATGTAAAAGCGGATGTTTGTAGTTCTGGGTTATGTTGTAGTTGCTTGCTTTTGAAACCATAGAGAATATGTTGTGACATTGGGTAGTGGGTACTAACTAAAATGCCGATAAACTTAGCTAGTAATTTGATTGCTTAAGTTATTTGGATTTGGTTGTAGTGGTAGAAAATTAGAGGGGGTGCATGAAAACAATTTGGCAAATACAAAGATGTTGAGGTGGCTGTAGGGCAAAATTAAAGAGGATGAAACCAGAAACTGTTGCATCTTAGAAAGCTTACTAGCTCGGCCTACTAGAAGAAAGAGCTATAATGAGTTCATTTTCCTTGTTTGGAAAAGGCAGAAGATTGGCTGGGTTCTTTCCCCCTTCCAATGTGTGGGGGCTGTTTTTGGGTGGGTGAGTTTTTGCCGGGGGTATTCACTAAGTTTACAGAATTATAAATACAGAAGGGGCAAACACATATGACTACACTTCGTTAGGCTTTAGCAAGGCTGGTATTCTAGACTGTTCTGTTAGCTATTTGTTTCTTGGCAAACTGATTTATCTGTGGGGCTGGTTGTATGGAAATGTCTTTGTCTGTGTAGCTGACATCAATGCATGGTTGTTATTCTTTTCATGTTATGTGCTAAGTAGATAATCTTATGATTCCTACCATAAGGTTAGCCAGTCTACAATGTTGATGAATGGGGACAGACTACAGTGTTACAATTCCTGATGAGCTGAATCATTTATCTGTGAGAGATTGCTGCAATCCTGATCAAGGGGGGAATAGACCTGATTCTTTTGACAGGTCTTGAATAATGGTTTATTTACAACTGCAACATAACTTCTTGGATTTTGAGTGCTGGAATTGTTTTTGAATTTCCTGATCCACTGATTACCCCTGTCAAGGAACAAGAATTTGATAGAGGCATTAGCCAAGGATGGATGCATGTAGAGCAAACAGTAGTGATATTTATTAGATGTTAATAGCTGAAGGTTTGGGGTATTTCAGGTTACCATGAGGAGCCACATACGAAAAAAGAAGGAAAAGATATTTATTCTTTCTTTGAAATTAGGATTGTATGGGGAATAGTGAGTGCTAGTGATTTTATTTTGACATCTGTGAAGTGAGTAATCATACCAAAAAGGGCTTGTCCTTTTATTTTTGTAATACTATTTTCCTTTTTTTCGAAAAAAGGGTATCCAATCAATTCCAGATCTTCTGTACCCAGGCGTGGTGTGCCTGGCATACATGGTTGGTGTGTATGTTGGGGGCCCTGTGCTGCATCAAATGAGGGCCTGCAGAGGCACTCATGCAGCATGCAGGTCCCAGTGTGGGCATCAATCACATGCAGGGGGGCATGCCCAAGCACACGTTGCTGGGCACACAGGATTGGCTGGACTTTAGTGCTGGAGTCTTTAAACCAAGGCATCATGCATTAGGTCCTCATGCCAACTCTTAAAATTTACAACTAAACTATATTAGTCCAACATGACAAGTGTTTGGACTGGCAGCCTGCTGCTATTTGTGCTGAAACTGTACTGATCCTGCACCATTTGCATCATTGTGCCAATGAGCTCTGGGAGTTCCAATCGTGGCTTTCTGAATAGGAGAATCGCTAGCAGCTTACTTATATGCCATCATGCAAATTTGGATTTTTTTTCCCCTTTTGAGGCGAGGTGGGAGTGCCACCTGTATACATGTATGTGGGCTAGTTTAAGACTCGAATCCTCAAACCCTAAACCCCTGTATGTAAAAGCAGGGTAATGACAACTGAGCTGATCCGCATTTCATTGGATCTCGATGGGTTCAATATGAGTTATTACTATGACTTTAATGTCACAAAGAATGGAAATTTGAAAACGACAATGTTGGATATATAGATCTCAAAAAGTTATATAGCTCTTGGAACCCCCCCCCCCCTTCCCAAAAAAAAAAAGAAAAAGAGTTTGTGTTTGGTTTTCAAAAATGTCTTTCATTCTCATTTTCTGAAAATAGTTTTAATTTTTTTATTTTCTGATTTCTAGAAAACATGTTCGGTGAGTGAGAACAAAAGCTAATTTTTGGAAATGAGAGGTGGAAAACAAATAAAGTGGGTATTGTTCACTTCCGTGTTTTCAAGTTTTCTAATTTTGTTTTTTATTCTCTTTTTTGTTTTGATAAAAATGGTGAAAACATCTTTAAACTATTTTCTATTTTCTATGATTTTGGAATTGTATTTTTTAAAAAATTGTTTTCATTTTCAATCACCAAGCATTTTTGTAAGAGTTTCCTATTTTCTATGAAAATAAAAATGAAAAACATGATTATTCTCAAAAACCAAGCACATCCTTAGTTTCCAAGTAAAAATATCAAATGAAATAGAAGGGATTGATTTTTTATAACTAAGCAAATGGTCATTGATGGTCAATGGTAGCCAAAATAATATTGTTGACCAACTTCAAGTACCAGCTGGTATAATTTAACAAACCGGTTGATTTGCATACTAACTATGAGATAGATGAAATATACTTGTTGGGAGCGTATGGACCACTGCGAATTAATGCTTCTCTAATATCAAGGCCATGGTCCGTGGAATTAATTATCAAGAGGAAAACTTTCATCGAGCCAACCTCTACATCAACCTATCTAGTCCATGTCTGGGTTGGTTTTATGTTAAGAAAGCTCAACCTAGGTAGTAATTTAGTATTTTTCTAACAAAAAGGAGTTAGGAATATAGTATTTAGTAAGGTTTTTATTGAGGGCTCAAGTACGATACTTGTCCCATGCTAAATTAAACTGAACCTGAGATAATATGTAATCCTAATGTGGACCTTGGTCTAACTCATTTACTAACCAAAAGCAATAAAAGATAGGTCAGGTACTGGGTATGGTCGGTGTTGATTTACTTGAGTGGGTTGGGTGTGCATTGACTGGTGATATGACCTATTTGATTCTGACTTCTGCAGCTATTGTTTTCATCAGTTTCTGAATTTGAAATCTAATGGCCTAAAATTATGTTAAGCAACGAACTATATAAAATTTTTCTTGAACCATATATCCATTAACTTATGAACTAACTTTTAAATAAATGAAGTCTGTAGAAGGAGTAGGGCTTTCAATTGGCCAGGTCAGTCCTAGTGGTTTGAAGTCCCAACATGAGAAAATGGACTTGGGCCTAAATTTCAGTCAGGCTGCAAAGGATGATCAGGTCTGAAACTAGATGGTTCCTTCTTTCTCTGTTGCTGTTATTTTTTGTTTTGATTTTTTTGTTTTTTGGTGATCGAGGAGGGTCCTATGCGATGAGTATGTAATGCATGGTAGCCTTCTCCCACATACTCCTACTTACCTGAATCCTAATGAAGGTGGGATTCAGAAGAACTGAATGGGCCTTGAATTAAGCCAGCCTAAAATTAAAATACTTATAGTTGGCTAAGGCTTTAGGCTAATAACTTTGGGGTTGAGCTCCGAACTCAGATCTAAGCTTTGACTGATTCTATTGACATCCCTAACACCTATGAAGGAGCTACTAAATTAATAAGCCCTTAATGGATAGAACTCAAACCCTAACAAAGAACTGAATGGGCCTCGAATTAAGCCAGCCTGGAATTAAAATGTTTATAGTTGGGTTAGGCTTTAGGCTAATAACCTAGGGTTTGGGTTGAGCTCCGAACTCGGATCTGAGCTTGATCTAGTCCATTGACATCCCTAACACCTATGAAATAGCTACTAAATTAATAAGCCCTTAATGGGTAGGACTCCATCCCTATATAACACAAACACACATACATGCATAAATATGAATGTGTATGTATGTATGTATACATTCTCTCTCTCTCTCTCTCTCTCTATATATATATATATATATATATAGTGGTAGACTTAGTTATATTTGAATATAGCCAAGCCTATATCTGGTCACCTTCCCCATCCTTGGATCCACATAGTTCATGGATCCCAATGGGTTGGCTTTAGGACCCATATGGATTTAAAGGTGGAAAAGGTGATCGGATCCTAAACTTAGCTATATTTGAATGTAGACAAGTCTACCGCGATATATATATATATATATAACTATGAACAACATGGTAATGGCTTATCATTACGGCGATGATGTATAATGCTACAGACATTTGGTTAAGGGAACTTCATGATTGTTATTTCCTGGATCCTTAGTTTGTGAATTTCAAGCACCTTCTACAACCCTCTTTTACGAGATCTTTAGAAGATTGTCAACTCCTTTAAAGCCACTCATATATTTTGTAAGAGAATCAGCCTAGATAGTAGCTGGCTTCAGCTAGCAGAGAGCTTAATCATATTCATTAAAGGGAGGGGTTTCTTCCAATGGTTCTAAAATTGTTGGTTTTTGTGAATTGTAATGGTTGTTCATGTATAGGCAAAATCTTGTTAAAACAAGACCTTTAAACAAAAGATCTAGTTTCTTGTATTTCATACCGAAATCTAAATTGAAACTCATTTCAAGCATACATTGAAATATATAAAAAAAATGTCATTTTATATTTAAAAATGTGTGAACAGAATCAATGAAGAGCCGTAACTTAATTCTTCTTAACGAAGAAGCAGTTGAGAAAAAGGCTGAAAAATATGATCTGTTTAGGTGAGAATGTTGATGAGAGTCCACAAAGAGATGTGCTGGGTCAGCTAAGCTTGGATGAGCTCCTTTCAGTTGCTGAAGTGCTCTTCATTGTTTTGCCTGTCATTTATTCGATCGGGTGTCTGTTGGTTCAGTGCTCGCAGAAGCGGCAAAACCATTCCAGGTGTCATTGAGGAACGAGTTTTGTTGTCTGCCAGTATTTGCTCTTGGTCAGCACCTTGGTGATTGAGAGTTTGATTTGCTGGAGGCTGGCAGAGGTTGTATAGGGTGAATGAGAATGGGATGAATTTTGATTTGGTACAAGGGGTTGAGAATGTGGAGCAGGACATATGGAGCTTGGTGACAATAGTTTGGGTATTCCATAGCTACTTGAGAGGCTTGGGATTAGGTTCAGAGTCACAAGGCAGGCCTTGGAGGAGCCAATTAATGAAGTAATACTTATTTTCCTGATATATTTGGTCTTGTAACAACTGGTGTTTCATTGCTCCTACTATTTGTGGTCTAAATCTGTCATACTATTAGTGCCAAACATCCTACCGCTTCTGCTTTTTGATCTAAATGATAGCTGTTGGATTACTAAATTCTTTATACACTACATTAGTTCTGCTGATTATATGGATGCTTATCATGTGAATAATTTCTTCCTAATTCTAGTTTAGCATTTGGCCTTATCCTTTTGTCATCATCTCGAAAGATATCATCTACAAACCACGTATACCATGGTATTTACAGTGTATCAGTGGTGAGTTCATTTGTAACAGGTGTAGAGTGATATGGGCTCAAAGCTGACCCCTAGGCAAGTGGTGATTGGAAAACCACTTTTCACCACTGTCATTTATTAACTCCTCATAACTTCATGATGCATATTTCTAGTTATTTAAACCAATGTTTTCTATTCGATAGACCTCATATCAGTAGCTTGTCATCAGGTTGGTATGATATACCTTTGTGTCGATACATGATATGCTGCTGGAGGCAAGACAATAGCTGTACCATGCATTGGTGCAATATTTGTCAAGCCCCCTCTACCATGTTAGCACCTCATTGGGTTGGAATGGTATGCCTGGTATCTGGTGATATGGAATATATTAGACAATAGCTGTACCATGCATTGGTGCAATATTTGTCAAGCCCCCTGTACCATATTATCACCTTATTGGGTTGGAATGGTATACCTGGAATCTGGTGATATAGACTGTATGAGATCGAATGACTCATTACAAACAACTTGATTTAATCTACCCTTTAAGTAACATTTTCCCTTGATGTCTAGGAAACTTACTATTTTTTAGTATTGTATTTTTGGTTCCTTCAGGTTGATCAAATTTTAAGACAATGTATATATTCTACCAATTTACTTATTTGCTTAAAAAAATAACTTGCATCAGTAACCTTCTGAAAATATAAGGAAACTGATTCTCTGAAATGATGAAATAAATTGTCGATATATCTGGCATCTGTTCTGTCAGCCTTTTTATATCTTTATATAATGTCACTGATAAATTTAATTTCATGATGGATGGTGCAATTTTGCATGTCCATTTTATTCTTATAATGGTATCATAATACTTCTATTACACTCATTTGGCATCTTCTTTGCTCTGAAGATTTAATTGGGGGTGGTCATTAACAAAATGGACTTGGTTTATACAAAGACATTTCATGCCTCAATGTTTTAGATCCATTGCAATTCATTGCTCAATTTTGGCTCCTACAATGCTTGGTTATAGTCTTTTGTCCTTGCTTTTGCAAGGACGTAATATACTAATTTGGTCTATCATCTATCCTTGTCTCCTGTAGGCAAGGCTTGAAGAATTGGCCTTATCATCCCATTTTGTGCACCATGCCACCACATGTTGGCAATGACTAGGTACATATGTACTATGCTGGCGTGTGACCCACTCACTGACATACTGCATTATTTCATACTGCACTTCTAATTTACCTTGATCTAATCATGAGGGTTTGTTAGTCGTTTTAAGAGAAATAATAAAACTTTATTGACATTCCTATTTGGAAAATTGGAATACTGCAAATATGGTAAGGACGAGATTCTCAATGGTGATATAATATTTGAATATAAATGCATTGTGAAATTGATTTATTATTGCATGCTATGCTTTGCAGCATCAAGATTTTCACTTCTTGCTTCTTTTCATTTCAAAAAAATCATATCTGCTAGCTAGTACTGCCAAATCATAATTCTGTAGGCATCTCTGTTGTCCCTCGCAGCCCCTTGCATACAAGCCAATTGTCTTTTTAGCACTGTTATGCATTATGCTTGTGGACCTTAATTTGATAACTGTTTTTGTTTTCACCTAATTAGAACATCAACATATGTGGATGACTGCCAAATGCACTGACTCTTGGTTTCCCTATCTTATGTAGGAATTAAATTGTACAAATTTTGTAATCTGCATTTGCATTCTTCTTTTTGTTCTGATTAATTGGAGATCTGTACCTAGAGAGGAAGATTAGAAGTTGCTGTTTCTTCACTCTAGTAGACTATCATTGTTTGATTTTGTCTTTGTTAGGAATATCGTTCATTTTATGAGTGATATATGTGGATTTAAGGTGGTCATGGCCTTTGTAAGACATTATGTATGATATGTTTATTTTGATGGGAATATATGTGGTGAGTTATGTCTGTTGAATTTCCTTGCCTACCTTGATAGCATTGGCTGCTGTAATAGTTAAATGCAATGGCAAAATGCTAGGAGCATTGAAGACCATTGCTGCTTTAGGAGAAATATCGCAGAACTAAGTTACTATTATGACAAGATAGCAACTTTATTCAGGTTTATTTAAAGGGCCATTATGCAGCTGTGGTCCTGACTATCCATTGTCCTGGGAGGGGCGGACAGGGAACAGAACCTAAGCTTTTTTCTTTTTCTTTTTTTCTTTTTATTATGTGGCACAAAGTGGCTGCCCTAGGACTCAAACGCACGCCACTGCACTTGTCAGCCCAAGCCTTTTACCATTGTATCAATCAATGCCCTAAATCATTCAAGTTTAATTTCTTCAAATTTTATTTATTGTCTATATTTAAGAGGGCAAAAATCTGTAATTGTAGTTACAAAGTATTGAGTTGAGATTGATTAGGTGGTGTCATGGTAGCAACACCTAGTGGGATCAGCAGTATAAAGGTGGAAGCATATGAAAGAATAGAGTGGGAGTGAGCTTCTATAGAGTGTACAGCACCCAGACTAGAAGTGTTTTGCATCCAAAAACATCCAAAATCTGATTAGTAGAATCTTTTGTCAACCAAGAACAGAAAAGAAAACGATGAAATGACTGTCAGATAATTCTTTTGCTTTTACCTCATGCACACAGACTGGTAATACCTGAACTTCATCATTGTCGTTTAGGCCTTCTCTCATTTAATATGAAATCTGTTATGGAGCAAAACTACAGTTAAGTAGGCTTTATGAAATTTATATTAAGCAAAAGAAGGGCTATTTGACTGATTGTGGGTAAGGAGTTCTACCTTAATGATCATAGTTTAAGCTTATGTGACCGAGGGAGAACCTTCAACACTCTGCTGCACTTGACAAGAATCTGGATGCAAGGGGAAGATAAAATATTTTGATAAAGATAAAAGAATTTGACTTTGGGAGCTACATTCATCACTAAGGCATAGATAAACCTGAACTTGAATAAATTAGAGCCTTTGACTTCATGTGATGTTCTACAAATTCTAATATCATTGGGCAGTGTTATTTGTTTTATCACAAAATATTTGCAGAAGCAAAATCAATCTATAAAGTAGCCAGTGGTCATTGAAGGAATGCCATGGATCCTGTGTTCTTGCTGTGAATATTTGACTTCTATGAAATCAAATGTGAGATGCCTTTTGCATTTTCACAGTTGGAGCATAATTGATGCATACAGACTGCTGCTTTCGCACAGAAGAACTCTGAGGCTACTCGAGCACTAGCACTGCAAGAAGACATTCTTGATAGGGATCTTGGCGAAATCCAGAAGGTCTTGTAGGCAATGCAGGCAACTGTTCCCTAAGCACACACCTTTCTTACAGGTATCTTTATCTCCCAAATATTGTATGTATTCTCAAGTGATATAATTGTATCCTGCCAATTTAGGTCCTTCCCTTATCTTTACATATTTTAAATTTTATGGTGTTGATCTTTAAATTGTTCTTACTTTTGGCGGATTTATAGAAAATTTTGTGATATCGCTCCTTTATTTTGAAAAACTATCAAATAAGAATATGCGAGAAGGAAACCTAGTGTCGGTGGATTTATGTTAAATTTTTCAACAAATAGATAATGTTCTTTTCAATGTCCATACTGAGAACTGTATTGATATGCTACTAGTTTGGTATGATACGATTGGATATAATATGATGTGCATTTTATATTGAGATAGGTTCTTATTACTTTTTTTTTTTTATCACTCTTAGCAATGGTACTGCCCAAAACCAGGCGGTTTGGGTCAATTTTAGGTGGTTCTGCTCTGCTTGGACTTTGGATTGATTTGATTTATATATTGAATTGGACTTTGATACATACCAGTACCTTGCCAATATGATAGGGTAAGGTCGATATGGGATGGTACTGGGTGGTATGATAGACCTAGTTCTTCCTTTTGCGAATTCTTCCTACTTGTGATATCCTATTAAAAATAGTTGTCTAATTTTAGTATCATATAGGAAGTCTTTGGTAGTGCTGCCACATGATTAAGATGACAGTTCTAGTTTTGTTTGATGATGTTCCTTTTGATTTTAGGAATAACTCAAATAAACCTATAAGGAGGAAAATATTATCAATATAAATGATACTATATGGGGGTTGTATCTGTTGGACTGGCACATCCTTATTAAATAATGAATTTATGGAGCTTTATGAATGTACCTGCAATGAATGCATGGAGCTCATGTTTGAGTCTAAAGGCCTAGAAATAGACCACAATAGCATGTGATTTGTGGGCGCATTTGAATAAGTTCGCCATGAAGGTGGAAGATTTCCTGAATAATGTTCTCAAAAAAGAAAAAAAAAAGAAAAGGTTCTCAAGAGTCTGATTCTTTATCTCTAGTATTTTAATCCATTTGGAATATATATCTAGACAAAATCTTGGATCATATCTCTTGTGTTAGATCTGACTTGCACTGCTTACCATCTTTTATATCAGTAAGCATTATTATACACATCACAGGACGCATCATTTTTTCAGATATCAAGTAATACGGCCTGTTGTGGTTTGCATCACATTATTATCTTCAAGAATGCAGCCTATGAATTTGTTTCTGTGGCTTAATTTAGTCCTCCTGTTCTAGCATGTAATAGGTAAAGTTATGATAACATTTAAGCTGGCTAGAATCAGAATTCACTCTAGAATATTAACTTGGAACTTCAGCTTGAATTTCTTTCATATTCTATGCTTTAAGTCAATTCTTCTATATGCTGATTAGCTATTATTATTTTTGCATTCTTCCACTCATTTTTCCTTGTTGAGCAGTTCTGTTAAAAAGCAACTCGAGTCGATCCTTGCAATTGGGAAAGTGAGTATTTGGTGGCAAGCAGGACTCTATTGGAGCAAGATAATCATTGGAACAACTAGTTCAGTTCCAGAGAAGGAAGCAGCAAAAAAGCTGGAATATAGAGTAGATGACGCTGGAGGAAACGACAACAAAGCCTAGTTTAACTCAGCTTGCACCTTTTCTTCTCCAAAGACCTTAAGAAGCCATTCTTGTTTGATGTAACATTGAATGCAGTATATTGATGGAGCTGTTGTAAAGAAATAAGGACGTTGACATTGTTCCATTTTGTTCTAAATTGAAAGGATCATGGCTGAATATAGTATGATGTTTTGGGGGAAAAAATTGATGCTAAGAACCTCCAAAGGCTCCAAGCTGGAATAAGCTATTCAAGCAATATACGATTTTCACTCCAGATTATCTTGTACTACCACATCTTAGCTGGAGTTAGCTTCCATGGAACAAGACCTGGTCTCATATCTATTTTCGGAAAATCTCACTCGTTGGGAGATTGACAGTGCAGGTCATGGTTTTGCGATGACCATTCAGAGGCTAAATGTGAGTTAATTGTTCCTAACTTGATATATTCTTGACTTCAATCTTAACAATCTTCATTCCCAGATTGTTTAACATGCTGCGCTTTCATTGTTCCTCATGATTAAAGCTTTTGGAATGGTTATTGCCTGTAGTAAAACTAAGGAGCACTTCGAGTTATTTTTGGACAACTTATTGATATTTTTTTTCAAGTTTTGGTGAGTACTCGAACAGCTAGTGATCAAGTCTCTGCAAAGGGATTATAATGAATTTGCTGATTATCTTGCACCATTAAATAACAGTGCGTGTGAGCAGGGTTTTGTTTTTAAGTTGTGCAGCAGGTTTTATGGTACATTAGCAGGCATCTGACCGTTTTTCATCCTGTTACTTTTTGGCTTTTAAGAAGCTGGATCTGAAGCAAACTTTTTTTTTTTTTGTACCTCCAGTGATCTAATCTGAAACAATATAAATTCATGACAAAAATAATGACTTTTAGATATTCCTATCTGCCTCTCTAGGAAAATTATAATCATCCATATCAGTATATTTTTCTGATATTAACACTTGACATTTATACGCTCCTTTTTTGTTTCTGGGTTGCGGGGGGGTCGACATTTATATTTATCATCTGCTTAAAGGGCAATCAATTGATAGATTGGTTGATGGATAAAGAAAATATAAAAAGGTATCATCTGCTTAAAGGGCAATCAATTGATAGATTGGTTGATGGATAAAGAAAATATAAAAAGGTATCATCTGCTTAAAGGGCAATCAATTGATAGATTGGTTGATGGATAAAGAAAATATAAAAAGGAAGAGTAATGATTCACCATTTAATTCACAATCTCAAACATGGCACATAGGGATTGGTGTACTGCATAATTAGATAAGCTGGAAGATTAAAATCCAGCTAGCACTCGATCAATCATTGATTTGTACATAAAACATAAATTGTGCAGTGACATGACTTAGGTCTTGAGCATTTTATTTTAATTTTATTTTTGTTAAATATTTCTTAGGATCGGTCTCTTGATTGATCCAAAGTAAAGTAATTGTAATTTTTTATGTAAAAGATAAATAATAAAAATATAAAAATATAAATAGATAATTTATCATTAAATCTTGAAATCTAAATTAATTAATTAAATATTTTTAGATAAAAACGTTATTATTTTTAACGTACCGGCTCTTTTTTTTATTTTTTAAACGAGAATGCTTTCTCCCGTTCAAGTATCATTGTAATCCAAAAGATAAAAAAGAAAAAAAAGAAGAGGAAAAAGGAAGAGGACGAGAAGGAGAGCACCATTATCAACCTCACTTATCTTACAAATTTTTTAATCTTTTATAATAATAATAATAATTTAATTTATTTTTATATATAATGGCAATTAAATAAAAAAAATGACAATTAATTACAAAAGCAGTTTTTTACAAATTGATAGTTATTTTATCATATTATATATATATATATATATATATATATATATATATATTATATTTGTTTCAGTTAAGAGATGAAGCTGTTTACCTTTTTTTTTAAATATATATAATTAAGAAATTGATCATTTTTTGAAAAATTGATAATTAAGTAAATAATTTATGCAAAACCTTTTCTGAAAATCAATGAAACCGGAAACTCATATAAAAGGGTTCATAGAAAATAAAAGAAAAATTTCCTATCGCGGCTCCTGTTTGTCTCGGACGCCAATGGAAGCTCTGCGGAAGCTTGAAAGGGTTCAGAGGATGCTGTCGTTCATGGAGGCTCGAGGGCTCTCCGTCAACCACCGGGGCTCCGACCGCTTCCTCGCTTATTTCCTTCTCTTCTTGGTACCCCAAATCCATCCTCTCATTCCTTTCCTTTTTTGTCTCTCTTCTCCTTTCGTGCTTTTCTTGCTCCAACCAACGGTTGCAAACCCAAAACCCAGAAACCAAAAACTCTGCTTTAATCGATCCCGTGATCGTAGAACGTGCGAAATGATTAGGGTTCGATTCGGTTTATATGATCATTTGCGAGGAATGGTGGGAGAGGGTGAAATACAGTGTTTGCAGCACTAAAGATAAGATTTTAAAACCTAATTCGTCCATTAGGTTCGGCCATTGCAACTTTCGTGCAGAGAATATAAGAAAAATGGAAGTTTTGAACAGTTAACTAGAAATCAGAAAATAGAAGGGTGAATCGTTGTAAATTAATATATGATTCTTCATGGATTTTCTTTTCTATGCAAGAACTAGTGAATAAGTTCGACCATTCACAAAAAATTATGTGAGGAAGGGCAAGGTGAGGGATATGAATGGTTTGCTTGGACTTTATTACCATATCAAACTCTGGCAGCAAGTCTTATGCTGTATTTCTGCAAAGTGCACATTTCTTGAATTAAAATATATTAAAAGGTAGCCTCTTTCTGATTCACGCCTGGCATGTTTTAATATTTTGCTTAAACTTGAAGTCTTTGGTTGCATAATCTGTCATAAATAAGTGTTTACGATTAACTCCATACCCAATCAAATTTTTAAAATTACATAATAGATTCGTTTCTTCACTGGATAATGGAAACAATGTAAATCTACTGTGTATTGCTCATATGGAAGATGTAAATGAGGCACGAGCCATGCTTGTTGTGTATGCCTCTTTATGTGATCATGTGGCTGACTTATATGACCTCAACCATAAGTTTAAAGCAGACCTGGAAGTTATAGGATCACTTCATGCTTCTTGAAGAACTTGGCATGATATGCTTGCATGCTAGCTTTACTGTTGGTTTAAGCTGAAACCTTAACCATGTCATTTTTTAAAAAAAAATAATCCATCAATTTTTTTGATTTGTATATCAATATATATTTGGACCTAATTAGAAGTTGATTCCACAAAGGTGCAACCATGTGGTATAGTTAGCATGGAGAAGAGGTGTGATCTGATATCTGAGCTTCTTCAGAAGGTAAAATGGATTGCAGATTGACTTTATAGTTTCTTTTCATGTTAATGAGATTTTATTCAGCTGATAAGTATAATGCCTTTGTTTAGCAGATCTCATCTGAACTTCTGGAGGAAGCACTGTTCTTTGTCACCGGGGAAGGTAATTATATATGGGATAACAAACTGAACCATGAACCTTACTTAAATCTGGTTATTTTGTACCGTTATCATCACTGGTTGCAAGTCTTGATGGTTCAGATGAGTTAGATAAAATTGCCCGCCCTTGAAATGACAGTGGCTGACTGACTTTCTTTGTCAGTGACTAAAAAAGTTTTGATTCCCCATCTGTTGCTATTGAATTGTTATCACTACTAATATTCAGTTGACTAATAGAAATGGAATGAGTTTTTATGGGTTGTTTTGATTTTCTACAAAGAAAGAAAATGAACGTCGGCATTGCACTATCTAGATTTTATGGGTTGTTTACTCTAAAACTGTGCAGATTACCAATAAAAGAAAACAGCTGGGTTCTGGAAGGATTTTGGCCAGTTGTGGCTTCTATTTGAGTTATCTATTTTAATGACCACAACACAGCTACCTCTGATGGTTTATTTTACTTTGGCAGCAGCATGTTTTTTACACTTCAATATCTCTTATTTCTCACTCTAGTTATATTAACAGATACGATGTCAAAATTTTAAGTATATGCTGTCATTTCTTTGTTTTCGCTTCATGCTTCCTTCTAGTTTTAGTATAAGTTAGCACGGTTTGCCATCTTGGTATCGGATTCTATACTAGTATCACATTGGTACATTGTTGGTACACCTGTTATGTGAGTTGGTTTAGCATAATGAGACTCAGTATGCCACCCATACCAAGTCTTGATTTGGTATCAGAACGGTATAGTATGCCTGGTACGGGGTGATACGTATCGGTACGATATACCAAGTAAGTTAGCTAACAAAATTTGTGAATTATGACTGTATGAATATAAAACTAAATCATTTATTATTTTACTTATGTTCATAGGATGTGACTTAGTTTTATGTTGGCCATCAGTTTATCGCAACCCTCTTCATTTGTCCGAGTTTGAGGCCAGCTATGTATAAAAATTTTATATAGATGCAGAGTTATTCATTGTTTTACTTATGACTTTCTAAAATTTTTTCTATATGTTGGAGTGTTTCTGAGTGAATTTACTTTGTTATTACAATATAAATGTATAGTTTACTTCATCTTTCAAGCTGGTACTTGTTTCATTACATGAGCTTCTCAAAGGACAGAGTCCAGTTGAAATGCAGATAGCCAGCAGATTTATGTTGAGCTTCCATCCCAGTTTTACCTTGAAGACAAAATGAAGCTTGATAAACCAGAAGCTGAAGACCTACCTATGATTGGACTTGATGCAATGGAACGAGCAAATTCAACCCTTGAAGATTTTGTAAGTAGTTGATTATCCTTTAATTTTGCATGCCCAAGTACAGTTGAAAATAATAAAAATAATCTTTCCATGCAATTGTCCTATTCTCCTTGGTTTGCATGTGCAGATATTTTGAGGACTTCTTTTAGTTTCCAGATAAATATTGAAATCACTCAAGCTTGACTTGGGAGATGCATATCCTCAGATATATCTTATGGATTTTATTTTCATATTTTATGGATTTTATTTTCATATCCTCAGATATCATGAAGAGCTTTTGCAGTTGAAAAATGCTTATCAAAATTCTACAATCTTGATTGAGGCAACTGTCTCATTCCCCAGAACATTTAATTCTTTTTAACTTGATGCTTTTCTTCTCAAGCTGTTGGTGCCATGTAGCATCAGTAGTTGACACTGCAATATCCAAATACAAAGAAAATTCTTGTCTTCATCAACTAAATGTATGGGAAAGATTCATAGGTTACATTTTGCTTGGAATAAGGTTTGCCGTTTTAGTACCAAATCCCATATAGGTGCCATTACCGATGCTGTGTCGATATGCCCCGGCATGTGGGTCGATTCAGCGAGTTGAGATTCTGTACATACCAGTATGGGGTGCCTGGCATGGGGTGGTGCAGTATGGCATACCTTGAATGTCTTATGTGATGATGAATGGTTCTTTAACACAGGTAAGGAAAAGACACAAATTAGTCTAGAATCTTCATGATTGTACATGTGTTGCATGCAGAAAATCAAAACAAATGTAACTCAACTCTAGTTGCTTCATAACATACTCGGGAGAAATGATAACTATGTTTTGTTTTTCCCCTCTAATTGCTCTTATGCATAATATGTATTCTAAAGCTCCATCAAGTAGTGTAATATTTCTTTTTGTCTCTTGTTATTGGTCATATTTGATATAACGTTAGGTCGTTGTGGGAACTCACATGAGAAATTAGGTGGGAAAAACCATCCAGCAAAGAGAAAGTAGTGCGGTAGTGGATCATAAACTAACATTGTAGGTCTTTATTCTAGGACTAAATATCTCTAGGTCAAGAAAGTAAGTAAAGAAAAACTTATAATACTCATAGCATGAAATGCTGTATCTGAAAGTTTGAATATTTGTTACCATTCTCTGGTTCAAAACCATAATGTAGCAATGAGTCTGAAACCCATGCCATCCAATCTCATTTCAGTGTCTTAGTTACGGCTGCTGAAACTGAAAGTACAACTGCACAGAGTAGATTTAAGGGGATGATTTTGGCATTAGTTTGAGTATTGGTGCACTAATTTCATAAAAATTTTTGGTAGTTTTACATGGACCTTAATATGCATGATGTTGGGTGTGGCGATGCACTATTTTGGTGCTACTTTGCCATTTATATGATATTGAATACCTAATAATATGACAGCATATCATGTTGCAACTCAACATATCATGTGAGCCCCAAATTAATCTGCACTCGGGCACATGCATGTGCAGCAGGCCCTTTTATCAAAAATTTTCATTGCAATATTGAAGGATAGCAATGGGTAGCATTCTTCTATGATATTGGTACAACCATGTTTAAATTCTGACAGACATTAGCACATTTGTGTTAAAAAAAGACGCCTTGGTTATGTTCAATTCAGCCTACAAATTTGTTATTCTTACTTTGCTCAAAAGATACTGACTAATCTGTTAAAAAACTGACTAATCAGTTAAAAAAAAAAAAAAAAAAAAAAAAAAGAACTTGCATTCTTTGATTCAGCCTATAATTTGTTATTCTTACTTTGTTCAAAAGATACTGACTAATCAGGAAAAAAAGCTAGTTATGTTCTTCGATTCAGCCTATAAAACTTCTCATTTTAGTACATTATGTTGAATATATGACGTAGAATTTTAAAATTTAGATTCACTTGGCCTGTTTACTAAAATTGCTACATAGTTTCAACTTTCAATATCATTTCTTGGTTTTCTACTTTCCCTTACATGAAACATTGATATATGTCAAATATTTTTTGACAGACTACCATTCTAACAACCAAGTCATTCGTTTATCTTTTGAATGTGTGTATCATTTCAAAAATTTTGTGTAGTTAAATTTGTTGGTGGTGACAAGAACATGCTATTTGCTTTAAATTTTTCAGTGACTGATTCTTTAGATATTTCATATTAATTTCAACCTGCTGGATGTTTGCTCAAATAACAGTGCAGATCTTATTTCATGTTTCATGGAATGGATGTATTCAAACCACAATCTATTTTTAAGTTCCTCCCTGTTCTTTCTTTTACGGAGAGCTATATATATCAGGTACATTTAGATAAAATTTTTGATGATTTTTTACACTGTATCTAGAACAAATTCATATGATAACTGATGACCTTTATATTTCTTGCTACAGCTAGACACATTAAATGAAAAAGATTTGCATTTATCGTCACAGGATTTAATTTCTTCAAAAAGCAGATATGATCACCTGGGTTGTATATTCAAGGTAGTAAGCTTGAACACGTTCAATCCACGATGTTTTTGAATGAAAAATTTATGGCAGAGATCCACTCTACCCATTGTAACTCTTGAATTGGCATGCAATTGGTGTTTCATATCACTTGATGCAGGCTAGTGAACAAAGTGTGACCAATGATCTTAGTGAAGCTTCCAGACCTGATCCATTTGATCCTCTAGTCTGTCTTCTTCAATGTCGAGGGCTGCTGACGGAGCGGTCAGGCAACTTGCCTTCTGAGCATTCATTCGTCATTTTAATTATATCCTAGGAAGGAAATGTCATTCTAACTCTTGCTTTTGTCTCATTTTTATCTAGAATAAGAACTGAACTCAGATCAGGTGCTGAATATTGGGCTCTTGAGAGACAGCTTTGTCACTCGTTGATGGGTAAAAAGAAGGTGCCTCTGATGTCCCCCTTGTACTTCTGTTCTTGTTCCCACAATTGCCTTCGTCCTACTTAGTAGCTAAAAACTTCCGCTCCTGGTAGCATATCTGCTTTGGAAACTCCTTGGTCTGGCTACTTGGCTTGAAAGCTTGACCCAAAAATTTCTAGTCTTGGACTTCAGTTTTAGACTAGCAGTCAGGCCTGGTTCTAAAATTTGAGACCCAAAAATAAATTTGGGCTTGGCCTAAGACCGTTTTCAAAATTTGAGCCTTCATATTAATAATTTTCTGATTTATTGCTATTGTTGGATCAAAGGTACCTAGCTGAGTTTTAGAGATAAGTTCTGTCATTTGTAAGCTATAAACTGATCTTTTGAGAGTTCAAGTCTGGCAAGTTGAGAAGGTTGGTTGAGTCTATAAAATTCCTGTAAGGGCCTGTTGTGCAGGTGTAGTTTGCTGAATATTTTGAGCAAAAATAAGTATCACCTTTTGCCAGATCTGGCCTCCTATCCCTTTCTCCAGTGTTCACCTTCCTTCTCTCTCTATTTTCTATATTTTCTCTTCCTTTTGATTGAACATTTAATTTTAATTGTTGAATACCTGCAATTATTTTATTGTAATCTAAATTACAATCTGATTGGAAATATCACTTATTTAATTGCCTGTATTTTTCAAATTGGCACTTATAATCCTTGAAATTGCATAAATTTAACAGTTGCCTGAAATTTAATTTTGGGTCAACATCGAGCTTTTTCTAAAAGCCTTAAAATCTCTAGATCTAGTGTTTTTTGAAAACTGGACAAGAAGCATTAAAAGTGAGTGAAACATTCAATTCTCTAACCTATTGGGTCTACCCATGGATATGCAGCCCATCCTCATGTGGTCTTACATCACCTAGTCTCCTTTCTCTTGTTTGCTGCATCTTTACAATTGTGATCTGTCTATCTCCAATGTGCACGGTGGTTATTTCATCATTTGTTGCTGCTTACATAAAGGGCTTCCTTGCTCTCCCTTCCTCATTCTTTTCCTTTTAACCTTTGGGTACTGAATGGTTTTATTGTTGGTGGTGTTAAGGTTTGACTGATCTAAAATTAAGGTTAGTGGATTCAGTAAGGCTTGGTGAGTTAAGGAGGGAGATTTTGGAAGGATGGGAATGGGATTGGAGGAAAGGGCAGGGCATCGAGATCTTGAGTATAGAATGGATTTCGATTTAATGGCAGTTATAGTGACACAATATGTTTGGAATGGGACTGTCGTTGGGTTTCATTTCGATTCCAAGGATCAACTACTTTAGGGTAGTTTATTATAAGTGAGATTGTGGGATGGTCTCTCTCTCTCTCTCTCTCTGTGTGTGTGTGTGTGTAAAGTCCACTTTGTTCTGGTATTGATTTTGTCATCTATTACACTCTACTTATTTTCTTTTATGATTCCAAGAATTATAGCACTTAAATGTTACATGACCCTATATATTTGAAATTTGTTGTTCTTTTTGTGCTTGTATCTTCTCCTGTAAAGATTCAGCCTGACATTTAATTTTGGTTCAGATACTAATTGAAGATGTGATGAGAGCAATTCATCTCAAATCTTTTGATTATCGAGTATTGAATCTTTTGTTGTATCAGTTAAGAGGTCAAGAGGTAAATGCTTCTCAGTCAGCTAAAGTTTGTTGCAGTTAATGTATGCAACTAGACCTTATTCCACGAATTAAGGTTTTATATTTTGCTGTTATGTGATTAATTTGTATACCTACCTGAAGTTTAACAATTATGCACAACAATGTTACTAATATTTCAGAACTTTGGCCCTTTTTCCTGTCAGTAGTTGAAGACCTTTCAATCTCCAATCAAAATGTGAGGCATCTTAGATGGACTATTAAATCTTGTTGTCCATAGGTTAAAGTGATATAGGGAATGGAAGTGGGTTTGGAAGCATGGCTGTACCATTATTTAATGATGCTTGTTTTTGTAGTTTGGACCTCCAGAAACTTTGTTTCAGTTGCCTAGGTTAAAGGTCTGTCAGTGGTGGGATGGATAGTGTTCCAGGGACTCCATGAAACTCCCTCTTTGGTGCGATACTGGTTAAGATCGGTGAAGCACCTAAGTAAAAGCATAAATTTTCCTTGCACTTTCCTGAATGGTATCTTTCCATCACCAGGTGGTTGACAATAATTGCAGAAAAAATATGTAAGCCTCTAGTCTTGGGTGGATAATATGCCACCTACATGCTGGTAAGATGGTCTAAAAGTATTTATTTGCTTATTTCTCGGGCTTAATTAGATACAGATAGTGTGCTTCCATTTTTCATGGCATGAACATTCAGTCCATGAAAGATCACCCACATTTTTCATCATTATTAAGTGAGTGAATTGGTTCACTATCTCCAACAATCTAATGATTTTCGAATGCAGATCAGGCATAGATGATGCGGGGAAATTTTGTATGTTAGGCAATGGAGCCTTGCCAATATTTCATTACTTTGAGCGATATTTTTTATGCAAAATATAGTTATCAGGTGTCACCATTCTTAGAAGGCCCATGCTGTTTCACTGCAGATGCATGTTAATTGTTTCGAATTGTTCAGGCTCTGATCATCTGCATTCTTTAGGATATTGGCTGCAGCATGGTCTATTAGGTGCGTCTTTAAGCCTATTGGCTTGTTCATAGAACAAGGCATGCCCATGTCTCCACTTTGTGGGTGATTCTTATGGAGGCCATGGTCTTGTAGAATGGATGGCAAACACTTACTGTCTTTGCAGGCTTGCACGACTTCTAAGATAAGCATGAACCATTCTGACTTTAGAGCATCTTAATTTCCTAAACCATCGTTATCTTTATTTGAGCCTCTAGTTCAATTATATTGGTATATTTCAACTCAGAAGATTTTTATGTGGATCATTGTAAAGTGGTGATTTATTTTGCATCTTTGAAATTCATTAGAATTTTCACTGTGATGTATCTATTAGAATTTTTTTTTAACAAGGTATAGGTTTGTATGCTGACGCACATGACCCTATTTGCCAGATCCCTTCATGTCTTGGACCAATTAAGTGATTAACAGCTATATGTCTCACTATAACAGTGTCATGGTCATAAGGCTAACATGCCATCACTTGATCTTCATTGGATGAAAGCCAAGAAATAAAAGGTTGAGGGGATGGTAGTCCTGCCAAAGCAACAATGCAATAATAGCAGCATTGGCACTAGGAGTGGACTTATTGGTATATGGAATGTTCTTTGAATATCCTGTTTGAGATAAAGCAATTTGCTTTGGTGAAGTAGGGTGGAAGAAATGGCCGTTCTTTTGCCACAATCTAGTATTCTCCACATTTTGTTAATTATCTATCTATAGTTAGATTAGAGCAAAAGCTCACCAATAAGAAAGAATAAGATAAATAGGTGCTGTATATCTTCGGACTACCAAAACTGCTACTAGAACTTTCTAGGGGATCCATCTAAATCTAGGGTCTATTTATGATCAGATAATGAACGAATTTGTTAATATCTGCTAGAATTTACCTCTTTATAATAAGTTAATTTTTGTACATTGATATCTATCTAGGGAAACATAATCCACTCGATGGAATATCATTACTTTTCTTGTCTGAATTCTTTATGGAAGCCCATATATTCATATTATGCAATATTAAGTTGGGCATGATTAGGGGTATACCATATGTAATGTGATACGAAAATGTTTTTTTGTCCTTATGCATGGAACATTGAGTGAAAAGGGACAAATAAAAAGGCCTAGTTAGTCTAAGTTGTCATCTGTATTCTGAGCTATCTCTTGAAAATTTTGGCGGGTGCATAGATCCTCTCGTGATCAAATCAGAAATCAGGTTACTCATTCAAGCCTTTTCTTTTTTGGTAGCATTATTTTTACGCTTTCTGTGGTTTTGCCAGGCAGGCATTGACATTTTCTGTGTGCTGTTCCTGCTTGCAGTTATTTTATTACTCCCAACATATACTACCAGGAATCATGGTTTGACATATGAAACTGTTTTGTTGTCAGACTGGTGAATAGAGATGACAACAGGAGTTGGAATTCGATGCGTATCATTGAGCAAATTTTAATTTAATTGATATGTAAAATATTTCTATTCATCCATATAAGATGTATCAGTGCATGCCTGCATGCTTAGAATCTGTCATTGTTTGTACACACTTTCTATAATCTACCCCTAAAGAAATGCAGTGTATTTTCACCATTAAATGTTTGTGCATGTTATGCATTTTCACCTATAGTGGAGTCCATTTTTCAGGAGTCTAAAGAGTTGGCATACCCTTCTTAAAGTAGAAAGCTTCAATACAAAAACTAATAATGGCACCAGTTCCATTCCTCCGTAGTCTCCAACATTCACTAAGTTCAATTAGGCATGGGCGAATGAAGTCAGACCTTCCACTGGCAAATTCCACCAAGTTCAGCACCCAGTTATGTGCATCAGTTTTTGCCTTTTGCAGAAGTGCTAAATGAGTGCATTGCTCCAACAGTTCTCTTTAATTTTAGACAGTTGTTTTGAATGATGACTTTTTTCACATCTTTGCCATGTCCATATATTTATTTTCTTTCTTCATCTGCATGCTATATGGTTCACAGTATACATTAGAGTAGTGGACCAAGTTATTTTGCATGTAGTAGTTGTTCTTTGTTAAGAACTTCCCGACTTCAGACTGCTGAAATGATGATTTTCTTGAACAGATTAGCTATTCATTTGTATAATGGGAAACTAGTCTTATATGTTAATTAATACCTCTGCACATTTTAATGACTTCCTATTTGCCAAGTTGTTTTGAAGGTCAATGAGTTGCATATGGAGTTCCTATCAGTGTCAGAATTCCTGGTTGAGGTATCAGATGACTTGTAAGTAAATTCCTTACTTTGATGTATATACCATGTGACATAAATCTACTATTAAATGTTCATCACTTTTTTGACAATATTCAATACCTCGGCTGTTGAGAGACATAAACCAATCTAGAGTCACTTTGAGTACACCTGGTGGACATGTTAAGTACATGTACTAAGCAGTTTTATTTTATTGGTTAGTGTACTCGCATGTCTAGAATGTGGAATGCATGCTTATGGCTGGAAATGAGATGGTGCTTGTGTGCATGTTTGGCATTGTTATTATGATTCGGCTAACTAAATATGGCGCTGGATAAGAAAACAAGCAGTTCAGTTGAGTTTTCGCACTTAAGTTGAATGCTGACAATTGGCAAGCCAGTGCAAGATATGGTCATTTTGACCACCTGTTGCAAACCCTCACTTGACTGCTTACTTTTCGACTGCGTTTTGTATATTATTTTGTCCGATAAGATATTGTTATTCTGAGTCGGTAACATGGTTTCGTTTCAATGTAGATATGATTATGAGGTGGGCTTCTATCATACGATTGCCTTTGAATCACAACAATGTTGAGAAGGATTTTTGTTAACTTGTATTTTGTCTATCATGTTTGGATGCCATTTCATCTGTATATCATAGGATGACGTTATAGACAATAGCTTCAACATATTGCGAATGTTTGTTGGGATATATGGAGCTGCGGTGGCGCCAGGAATGCTGGTGAGTTTTATACAAGCGCATAATTTTGGCTTCTTTGAAATGTGGTGTTGCCTCCAGATGAGTAAACAGCATATTGCCGAGGAAGCAAAATTTTGAAATTTGGTGTAGATATTATCAACAGCAACTGCATTGGTTTTTCCATTGCATGTTTGATTGCATCACTAAGTGAGTTTATTCTTACTTGACCCTTATGGCAGTCAACTGTTTTCCTCCTAATTTTCCAGGCAAAATGCATCACTGAGGCTGAAGAGAAGTATGAGCAATTATCAATGAGTTTGGATCCTGAGCTGTCATTGAATTACTGGCGGAGATGCGAAGAAGCTACAAAGGAAGGTGAATCCTAGTTCTATCCTGTTTCAAAACATGCGATGAATAATTGTTATACCTTATCCATTGCCAATTAATCCTCATCATCTTTTTGTTCAATAGGAGGGGCAACTTCAGGGCATGCCTTTGGAACGTGGAGTATTCCTCCTGTAATTGTCGATGAGGAATCCTTTCGATTGGAAAGTGTGAATAAGAAACCAACTGCACATGCTAGTTGATTTTGAATGGAAATAGTAAAATCAGAAACATGAAATGATTGCTATTCTTAAAAGCAATTTATATTTAGAGGGAAATGGCTTCACTGGCGTAAGACCTTGCAAATAATTTGCTTCGGAACTGCAAAGAAATCAGTGCAGGTTCAGCTATGCCATCATCCAGACTTGAATAACTGTCTTCAGACTTTGTCCACTGCCTGTTTCATTTATATAACCCAGTGGATCGAGCTCACATGGGTCTGCACTTCTTTGAAGGCATTGTGCAGGTTGGTTAGAATATACTTCTCAGCAAAAATACATTTAAATTTACACCATTACACTGAAGAAGTTCCACTGGCCAAGGGAGGAACCTTCAGTCTTATCTCAAAGGATGTAGCATTCTGAGTTAATATGTGTGGAGCTGCTAATAGCAAAGAGCCAAGGCTTGTTGGCTCAATAACACGCTTGTTGGAGCTTTTTCAAACTCTGAAACATGCCAAGCTCAGGCCCCATTTAAGGCTCAACTCATAAATAAGTCAAACCTGACACTTCTTAGCACAAAATAGCAGCAGCTCAGGCCCTGGACAACAGGTTCATTCGACCTTGTGGATAAAAAAAAAAAAAAAAAAACGAAGCTCAAGATCGAACACCCATTTCGTTCAGCTTGGGTTGGCTGGTTTGCAAGCCTGACCATGGATTTCCAGATCCCATCTTGGTGAACATTGTCTTGCGGCTGCTAGAGGCTCAACATTTCAGGCGGCATGCTGAATCTTGGAGTTGGCCTACATGTGGCCTTCCCCTTGGTTAATTATTATGGTCCAGCTGATCAAGTGTACCAAAGAATGCTAGCTTCCAGCAGCGAATATTTGGTGCGAAGATGACATCAGTTTTTCACTGCAATTCAGGGCTCGACCCATTGACTTCTCGCGAACTGCTGAGCACCGAGCATGCGTCACAAGACAATTGCTTCGAATGACGAGCAGCAGGATGACTGAACCGCTTAAAAGCATGACCGACGTCTTCGATATAACTCATTTCGTCCATTTTGAATCATAAAATAAAGGTGAAATTACTCTACGCTGCGGTTTCCTCTCTGGGCTCACGGTTGTTTGCAATAAAGGCTAAGAAACACGTTAGAGTTAAAAGTATAAATATGACTTTGGTGGAATCTTTGCGTCTGGTTAAACGTGCCAACTTCACTGTAACCCTCTAAGTTGCGAATCCATTGTTTCTCATCGTCTTGATGTCAATGGAAAACCTAGAGATAAATTTTTGAGGAAAATAAGTTCATACAGACAGGTTACTTTTGGGGGGATTTAGAGAGTGAAAAAATCAGTAATGTTTTAGCCTTGCTTCAACAACGTAGATGGTAGAAGCCATGATTCCACATTATAACACCAGTAACAATCACCATTTTTTTAATATAAACTTCAAAAATTTTTGAGTATCATTAATTATAAGCTTTTAGTGAAATACTAGGGTAAGAAAAGGCCCAATCAGAATCTAATGAAAGAGAAAATCATGTCCACATCAATTGTAACAAAAATGGAACTTAAGTGCTATCTGTAGCATCTCCTCCGATTCTCTCTCTCTCTCTCTCTCTCTCTCTCTCTCTCTCTCGCTTTTTTTTCTAACCATCATTATCACACCTAAGTTTCATTCTTGTAACAAAGTTAAAATAAGATGCACACCAATTGTAACAAATATGCCATACCTCTACCAGTTGTTACATGCAAAGGTGTATTGTTTCGAACCCAGATTTTGGTTGAAAGAGGAACGCTCTACAATGCAACATGACATCTTTCCACACATTGCCAATAAATGAGGACCTAGGGTGAGGAATTCTTTTACACAAACTCCAATAAAAATAAGGCTACAAATGAAATAGGTTGATTTAAGACTTGATTTGATCTCGATCTAATTAAATCAAATCTAATCAATATTTAAAGACTCAAGAATTAGCATAGATAAAAAAATTAGGCTTGATCTAAATTTTGGATCTGATCTAAGTTAGTTCTAAATTTTGTACTTTTTAACCATACCCAACTTGTATATCATCTAGGTCTCATTTGGACCAATAAAAAAATAGGCTAACCCGATCTGAACCTAATTTGATCAATCAATAAGCCTAAATTATATAAACCTTATTTTTTTTTACTTTAATTATTTTTACTAATTTACTAAATAAATTCTTAATTAAACTAATTCCTATTTTTATCTTAACAACTAGCTGCATCTCCTCTCATTTATTTTTACTTAATTATATCTAAATATTTATATTTTATTATTTATTTTGATAGATTCTTATTTATGATGCTTACAAATATATCATATATTTTAAAGATCATAATTTCTAGGGTTCAGTTAAAGTACTTTTTAAAGTTTTTCCAAAAATCCAATTTCAATCCTACCACTTCAAAGCCCCATTTATCCATTCAAAAATCCCTAATGCCTTTAAACTTCATTTTATTTATAGCACCACTCATATATATATATATATATATATATATATATATATATATATGTCAGAAGCATAATAAAAAAAGTTTAATATATATACTTAAAAATGATCAATTATTTGAATAGAATTAAAAATTTTTAAACAAAATTTTAAATTAAAGTTGGCTCTTTAAAATTTAATTTAAATCTTTTAACGATTTTATATTTAAGTATTAATTCTTAAATTATATATATAAAATAATAGCTAAATATTTGATTCAAATGTAAATCCGGTGCCACCGGTTTCAACCTCAATCTAAATATTTTTGGATAAACTCAGATTATATTTATATCAAACATGATTCAAATGGTTTGTTGGATCAAAAATTAATTTTAGAGTACTAAACCAATTCAATCTAATTAATAATTAAATTAAATTTAAATTTAAAATCATAACTCGAATATATGAAAAAGGATCAGATCAACCATTACCCAGCTCCTCCTCAAGAAAGGGAGAAAGAATCGGCGGGCCCACGTGGATCACCGACAAGGTTAACCTCTCGTCCCCGTGCCCAAGATTCTCCCTCACCTTTGTGGGACCCACACAGAGCTGCAGACAAAATTTACTCTCACTCATTTATTTTGGCTTCTGACGTATGTCTGTCTCCTGAATCAACCTCCCCATGAACAGCTCCTTGACCGAGAGCAAGCTCTTCAAGCTTGGAAGCAGACAAGCATCATAAGTTCGGACGCTTCTCATCAAGCTTAAGTGTGCTAACACTCAGCTAAGCCTGAGTGGTTGAGCACGCAATTTGTTCGAACTCCTGCCTCATAAACAAGAATTGAAAGCAGGAGAAAATTGATTAATAAATGCAAAGATTCAATGCTGTTGCTTGTAAGCATGAAGCATTTTTTATTTGAGGTCTTGTCATGGGATGCCCCTCGCTATTCTCTGCCGAGGTTCAATGTTTTAAGCTCCAATAATGACATGAAAACTGTTGTCATGTGTTGCTTTCTTGTATAAATTTTCTTTTTGCACATATATATATATATATATATATATATATATGGTAAGATTCTGGTCGCTGATACTGTGCCAGATGAGATGCCACCAAAAGGTTCTCATGATGAATTGGATTTCAAATTTAACATCCACACATTCTTCACATCAAATTCGAATACCAACTGCATATCTGGTGTTGAAAGTGGATGACAAGCAAGAATTTAAAAGAGATTATAGATATTTAAATCTTTTAAAAATCCTTGAACAAATCTTCCCTCCCAAATAATACTGAATTAAAATAGAATGCATGTACTCACTAAAAAAAGGGTTTTTATGTTTACAGACGCAGGAGGGGTCCATTAGTATGTTCCAATATAACATAAAATCACTCAAGACTAGGCTAACGCTAAAGTAATTGCAGCAAGGTATGATCAACCAACCAACCGTGTGCCCAAGTGGTGAGGCCCAGTAGAGGTAGAAATTTCAAAGCTAATGAGTGCGATTTCTTGAAGCTTGTTTCCGAGTGTTTTTGGCTGGTGAAGCATAGCCCGTACTCCGTACATCCACTGCCTCAAAAACTCAACCCACCCTTTGATTGGAACAGGATTCCACCTCACATACACTCTGCTGAGTGAGCGAGCGAGAGAGAGAAAGAGAGAGAGAGAGACCTCTGTACCGCTGTTAGAAATCGATCCATGAAGCTTTTTTTCTTTTCTTTTTCTTTTAATGACATCCAAGGCTGCAAACATCTCACTATTAGTCTTGACCTGACCCAGGCCCAGTTTCACATGTTTTACAATGCACTCAGGGAAGGTTGATTCCATGTAAACTGGCACTGAATCTACTTTAACACTGATTCTATATAAACTGGCACTGAATCTACTTTAACGTTGATTCCAAATAAACTGGCACTGAATTTCTAGACAGAGCAACTTGGAAATTAACTTTGAAAACCTTTTGCACATGATTTATATGGGAGTGGTCATAATTTTGACAACTACATATATTATGTAGTATATTACTAGTTCACCCAATACTAAAAGGAGGAAACAAAGCTAAGGAATTCTTGTTGGTAGCTATGCTTTTTATTCAACCATCTGGAATGAAAAATAATGTTGAGAAAATCGATCTATCAAAAAAACAAAAAAAGGAAAAAGATAAATATCAAATCCAACATAAAAGATAAATAGTACCCACAAGTATAAACAAAAATTTATCCATGCTAGATGTAGAAAATAAAGTTTAGAGTAGTGGTATCTTATTAGTCATTCTTAACCGGTTGTCCCAGAGAAGCAGGGGAAAAGCACTCAGGATTACAGTGATAAGAATGAACGCTCTGTCATTCAACATAGAGAGCATCCAAACTAAATTGGATTGATTGATGATGAATAAAAGATGGTAAGAGAGCATATAAAAGTTTTTAAAAAAAAAAAAAAACATAAAATAAAATAAAGGAAAACATTATAGAATCCATGATGAACAAAATTTATTGTATATAAATTTGTAATTCATATACTATATGATACTTAGCCTAAATACATGTTTCCATTTCACCAGCCTAAGAAGATACAGGCGATACAAACATAGTTTACTTTGAAAAGCATTGCTCTGGTTACCAATGAAACCACCCAAAAACCTTCCCATGATAATCTGGAAAGTTAAATAGCTTTCAAAATTGAATCCAAACATTACACACAAAAAAAAAAAAAAAAAAAAAACCCACCCAGCCATTGGACAATAGTGGAGCCAACCAAAGGCTGCCTGCCACCAAAGACATATATATCTTTATATGAAGCAATTATTGAGTGCAAACTTCTTGACATATAGTTGCATGGCTTGCTCGCTTTTCCTGCAGGCACCAACTCCATTACCTAACTGTGGAAGATCCTGCTTTCGTCTAGAGTTTTTAGGACCAAAAAGAAAAAAAAAACACTCAGAACCAGCTAGCCTTTTGTCTCTCAGAAAAAAACAGATTAGCCCTAACAGTTAACTCTTAGTCCTGAAATCAAAAGGACAAGGCCACAAGGGTACCACAGCTGACACTCTTCCCTACCATCTAGGTAATCTCCTCGTGGCTATGACCCCACAGATGTCAGAAACCTTGCCACAAAATAACAATCAATTCATACAAACAGCACCCTCTTAATGGGATCCGTTGGAACAGCGGAGTGAAAGAAAGCAACTGTAGAACTAAAATCAATTTGTTTGAACCAAGTGCCTATCTTGTAGAGATTAAGGAAACAATCAAACAGCATCTCAATTATGATTTAAATACCTCTGAAAGCGCTTTTAAGCACCGAAATTTGTGTTTATGAAGGTTGGCACATCCCTATCCCCAAAAGATCAATCTCGTGCTCAAGGCAGTGCATTCTAATCAAGAATATGCAAGCACAAGGCTGAGTACTGATAACTTGGCTGCATTTAATTCATCTCTGGATAATAATCAAACTGTTTCAACAAATGATTCCCAGCCTGCCTCACCCTATTATATCAGAAATAACTTCTCATATACAAGTAACTTCATAATATTCATTGAACAAATTCAAATAATTATCCACTAGAGATTTCCTTAGCAATGAACAAAGAGGTCCAAGCACATCAATTTGCTTCATGTAAACACTCGAGTTGACGCTCAAATGCGCCCCGTTCAACATTTCAAAGTAAAGATACAATAGGATTTTTATAGTAGGTTCTAGTGGATCTAAAAAGCACCAGCAGAATAGTAGTAGTGGCAGCAGTAAGCAGTCCTTTAAAAGCAAACAAATGATGCTCATGGAGATGGAGGCCAATCAAATCCAGCAAAGGCAAAATTTAGCCCACCACCATAGAACCTGACTTCCAACCCCTCCAGCCCTTGCTCATCATCCCAAACATTATCATCATCACTCTCCCCCTCGTAGACATCAACCCCATCCTCCATGAAATCCCATGAGTACACTGAGGAATCTGAGTAATCTGAGCACTCATCCCAGAAGGTCCTTTCATAGCAGTCCACAATTTGAGGTCCCAACACCTTCAAATTAGAATGCCTCTCCTTCAAAAACTTGTCATCCAGCTTCACATCCCAACAGCCCCTCACGTCCAGGTACTCAAGATCCCTGCACTGTGAGAGGATCTCAAGGACCCCGTGAGTCGTAAGGAGGTGGTAGGCCATCTCAAGGTGGCGAAGCTTGGGCATCGTACAAGCTATGGCATGGGCCTCATCATCTTGGCAGGCCTTGTCTGCCACCTCCAGTGGGTGCATCCTCCAACGGAGCCCAACAAGGGCCTTGCAGTGCTTGCCAAATGCCTCAAGGGCACGAGGACCAACCTTTTTACAGTAGCTCACATCCAAGAAAGTAATGTTTGACAGTCTTGGTGCAACAAGTTCAACAATGGAGTCACTTATTTCACTCCTTGGCAGCTCTAAGGTCTGAAGGGAACCAGCACTTGCAAAATGCAAAAGAAACAGCAAGGAATAAAACAGATTCATAACAAATGACCATCAAAAAGAATTATCAGTATCAGGCCTTTGCAAGATGTTGACCTAATCCTTTTTATAAATTTTAAAGTTTGTTTAGAGATTGGCTCTCTTCAGCATTTAGGTCTGATGCAAACCAGGAATTGCAGAACCTAACAGAGGAATTAGATGCAAAATGCATATGCGCATCATTGAAAGCTATAAGTAAAAACTTTGACTTAAAAGCTCCAAGAGATGATCGCAAATTTTTGCTCTGTCCATGGTAGTTGTTCACATGATCATGAACTGAGCTTCCTATAACTACGAAAAGGAGATCTGTGATCAGATCAGCAGACATTTGGACAACTAAAACAGATAGATTGGAGATAGATTGGAGGAAGAAGTGAAACTAAAACAATAAAAATATTTGATAAGAGAATATAGTGGTTTACATCTTAAAATAACATCCACATTCTAAGTTTTGACCTATTTAGGGACCTATCCATGCGGATCTATACATTAAGAATCAAAAACAGTATCTCATATTACTGTAAATTTGTTTCATTAATCTTAAGCTGCAATGATGCACATTGTTGTGAACCTATGGACAGATTGGTCTAACATCTCCACAATGTGAAGCTAGAAATATCTTCTAATAACTTTTCAGAATTGCTAACCATATCATATAAATGTGAGAGCTTCCAAATAAAATGATTTTTTTTCCGAAGTTAAGATTACCACCGCTGCATCACTAGAGAGCCAGCAATTAACAAGAAAAGATAGAATTTTGATGAGATGAGTTTGCATGATGTGATCCTTGAGGTTAGTTAAGGAACTCAGATGATGTGTTCAGCCAATAACATCAAGCTGTAGAAACAAAGAAAAAATGGAATATTTTTTATCAGAGGAATTCTACTTACTGGTCTGCAATGAAGGAAAAGATGGAATCACTAGCGAGTCCAGAGACACTGAGCCGGCGGAAGGAGTCACAACTCCGGGCAATGAGCATCTGAAGCATTCTATCCAAATGCTCCGGCTTACACCGCTGGCTCCATTCCTCGATGTCAATCTCTTGCCAGCAGTAAGGCCCAGAGGCCGCCCGGCGCCAAGCTTTGCAGACCATGGGGACCACAGTGAGGATCTCTTGAAGCGAGAGGTTCCGAAAGATCAAGCCCAGAGCATCAGGAATCATCTCCTCCCATCCCCTGAATTCACTGCATTCGCCCATCTCGTTCACAGAGGAAGAGAAGAGCCACCCTATAGCCCTGCCGAACGACTCAGATCGATAAGAGAAATAGAATAAAGAATTAGAACATAGAAACTATTCAAAATGCAGCTAATTTAGATTCCAATCTACTAGATTAACTGTATTAGAATCCAGAGAGCCAAAGAAGAGAAATAGATTTTTTTTTTTTAAAAAAAAAAGAAATCAAGAAAACAGAGAAATTTGAGGGACATGGAAAACCCTCATTGTTCAATGGATCACCTCCCAGATCAAATAAGCAGCGCCCAAGAAGTCGAAATCGAGATGCAAGATTTCATCACAGGTAAGATCTCAATTTTGAATAGAGATCGAGGAAGAAATTATCTTCGGTGGGTAAGACAAGAAAACTCCCCCAAAACTGATTCTTTTAAGCAATGGATGGACCGATGGACCAAAACCAAACCTATCTGAAACCTTAAAAGATCAAGAGATCAAGAAAAGAGAACCACCCAAAGCGAGAGATTATTAATGAAAAAAAAGGGCAAGAAATTGAACGAGATCTTTTGCTGTTCAATCGTTGGTTAATCGTACGAGAGTAGGGGGCGATCAGATTAAAACACAGACACGGAACGGGCAAGGAAGAAGTGGGGTTCGAATTAGTGAAGAAGGGAAAAAGGATTGCATTTTTTAGTCAAATTGCCACCGAAAAGCTGCATCTTTTAGTCAAATTGCCACGGAAAGCGAAAAAAGAGAGACCAAAAAAAAGTGAAAGAAAGATGAAGAAATCAGCGACCCACAGGGGAGGGGAGCATTACTTCCAACACAACAGAAGGAGCTTCCTTTAAATCCCAATCACCAAAGAGCAATCAATTTTGCCCACAGAAAGTGCGGAAAACACTATTAAATCTTCTTTGGGCCACTGCCCACGACCCAAACGAGAAAGAAATGGGAAAAATGGGCATAGACAAAAAAGAAGGGCTCATAAGCACCGTTTTTTTCTGCTTAACAGAGAGAAAACAGTTATGAGGCAAGGGGGGAAAAAAGAAAATAAATAGAAGCCCGAGAAGAAGTAACGGAGAAGGAATACATGAAGAAATACCCAACAAGAGAAGTACGAGAACTCCAATTGGGACTCTTCGTTGGATCTGCGTCAGTGACTGTGTGTGCGTGTGTGTGTGTGTGTGTGTGTGAGAGAGAGAGAGAGAGAGAGAGAGAGAGAGGAGGAGGAGGAGGAGGAGGAGGAGGAGGGGAGGCACCCAACTTCCAAGAAATCAAGAGAAAACTGCGGCAAAGGCTACAGGGCGGCAAAAAGTAAAATAAATAAAAAAAAATGGAGAGGAGGAGTAAAAACTCTCTCTTTTTTCTTTTATATTGTGCGGGAGTCGTCGCTTGTGGGTGCGAATCTTGCGGTGGCATTAACAAGGGGAAAAAATTATTATAAACAAACCGATCCTTAGTACAATTGCTGCAGTGATGGATTTTTTTTTTTTTTTTTTTTTTTTTGTCCTCCTCCTTCAAGATAAGTTGCCGAACCATTCAATCATTTCTCATCTCAAGAAAGTTTAGAAATTATTATATCTGACAGTTTGATGTGTTGTGTTATCTCCTTAGGATATGATGCAAGCTAGAAGTCTCTCCTGCCAACTGGCCCGATAAGTTTAGTTGGCCCATCTCCATTATGTATGTGTAAAATTTATTGCTTCAATGCAAAAATATGTCATGATGATTTTGCTTAATTGTTGCAGCTTATTAAATGCTTACAACTCGCAGGTAGATTAATTAGAAATAAATTCAAAATTTTAAAGCTAATCTAAATTCTTATTTATAATGCTATGGGAGTTTGCTGCCAGAAAAGGAAGCTCCAGGTGCTGATTGCGTTCTTGCTTCATGGAATGTACAGGATAATAACGTTGTTGAATCCATAGCTGATGAGCACCCTATGACACTGACAAGTTTATCCATATATATATAGAGAGAGAGAGAATAATATTTGGAACTAAGAGAAGGTTTCCAGTGTTGCCATCCCCTAATAACGAAGCTCCTCAGCCCCACATACCGCTATTTATCAGTGAAAAAGGGTCACTTTGTTTTAGCCCAACCTACCCTTAATAATTAACCAAATTACTAGCTTTCTTTTATTGTGTAACTAAACCATCAATAGCCATTATGATGAAAGTAACAAAACATAATATTAGAATTATAAGTCATTTACTTAAATCACTGATTACAGAATAAAATTATATTTTTGAACTAATTTGGAAATTCTGAAAAAAGTATTATCTGAATAGGATGGATAATGAAAAATATTTGTTGTTTTTGTTATATAGCAGTCATCAAGGCCTTGGTTAAATAATGACTGCAGTTGAGCACTTTCCAAAGTCAAGATACATACTTGAGGATGACTTCAATATTTTGGTTGCTTGGTTGACAAGAGAAATCAGATGGGTTCGTCCAGTTTTTTGTTTCTTGAAGCATCTTCTTTTTTTTGCTTTCATGCGTTTCTTCTATGCTTATGTTTTAAGGAAGGGCAGCTGAGTAGCAGATTATTTAACTGGGATCGCATTTCACTTGAAGACCTTTTAGCTTTGGTCTGATTTTTTTTTTTTTTTTTTTCATCTAAATATTCTGGCTGACACTGATACTCGTGGTATTTTATTTATAGATGTAATAGTCTTTATTGTCACCAAAAAAAAAAAATGTAATGGCTATTATTTTTTTAATGAAAAATAATGATTATTGTTTAAACATCTATTACATTTATGTATAGTGCAATAAGGGCCTCTAAAATTGTTACACAAATATTATATTAATCATTATTACTATTACTATAAGAATATTAAGTATAATTAGAGGTGGCAATAGGTTGGTCAGATTTTGATTGACTCAAAAATAATGATAGACAAAATCTTGACCCATATCTAACTTGACCCCAATTGAGGCCATCCTAACGTCGTCAATTTTGCAAGGCTTAACTTTTAATGAATCTAATCTAACATATCAAGTCTTCTTTCTATAAATTTTCAATTAATCTTTAAAATAATTTGAGTAATCATTAAAAATCAACCCCGTCCCTCCTTTAAGGCTGCAGAAAAAATAAAAATCAACATGACTCAATCAAATTTAAATTGTTTTGACTCAAAATTCAACCTTTCGAGTCAAAGTTTTGCCTTATAATCGATCCATTGAAAGTTTTAGTTAAAAAATTTAATCCATACCTAAACTAAAAAATTTCTTATCTAAACTCCCATAAATAGGGCCAGGTTAAAAGGGATTCTCAAATTAGATCAAACTTTGCCACACTCAAAGTTGATTATCAAAATTTGACATGGACATAATACAAATTAGAAGTCATGGCTTGTGACAGATCCCATCACTCCCAAATTCGTATGCAACACCAAACTTTGAATGTCTTGCTCATAAACTTTTGCAGGATTAGCCTCAATTTTTTCAGGATTCCGTATTTTAATTCAGTTAGATATATTCTTTCAAACTTTTAAAACAATTTTACTTATAAATTAATATACATGGTGAAAAATGGTGCTCCCGTCCATTTAGGCATTGTTTTACGCCCAATATTTCCTCAGCATCAGTCGTTCATTCATGCTCTAGTGGAATCATAACTTATTTATTGATAAAAAATTATTAGTAAAAATTAAGCTGGTCACTTTTAAGAAGATGTATTTAACCTTAAAAAAGTCTTCTTTACAAACACCCAAAATGTACATCCAGCTCAATTCATTCAATTAGATGCCCTGTATTAGATGACGTAACTACTGTAATTAAGAACCTTATGAGAACACACGACAGATGATGATGACAACCGTAGGAATAATTAAACAATTAAAAAAATTCAGAATGCATGTGCTAAAACCTTATTGGCTAAAATAAAGTAATTGGATTACTTCCTACCACCTCAAGAATTGAACTAAATAATCCTTGACCAATCATTACCAAAATGCCCAACTCATGGTTGATATGGTAAAACCACTCTAGATGGCTATAAATAGAGGACCAAAGCCTTTATAGCAAAACACCGACAGATTGAATGGAATATTTGTATTATAAATTTGGATAGCATTCATAATCCAATTCTATGTTTGAGTGGATAAAAAAAGGAATTGATTGAAATTGATAAGCTATGAGTCCCATCATTTGATCATCATCTCATATCAATATAGAATTAGCGTACTAGCTACACCCTCTAGATGACCCAAGGCCACAGGATTGGATGGGCATGGTACTATGAATCCAACCCTACGAGGCCTTCCAAACATATTTGTAAGGTAGTTTTATTTTTCTTTTTCTATCTTGTTATTGTGCTATATTTTATTATTTTATATTTACTAATTTGAGCATCGAAAGTTTTTTTTTATTTTTTAAAAAAAACTTTGGTTCCTTTTATACTATCTTTAGATATAGGTACTGCTAATTGACTGATTCTTGTATCTTGATATTGCTGACTGATCTATCTTGAGCTAAGTTTGTAATGAAGAGTCTGTAGATTGATCTGTTATTCTATTGATTTCTAGTAAAAGAATATCATTCATTGGTGCACAAATAAAAGAAAAAAAGAAAAGAAAAAAATACACGAAAACTTTATATATATTTTTAAGTAACTAGGTCAACTTAAACTTCAGATCGGAAGAATCTAAATTTAATTCATGTGAATTAAACCTAAAACACTACCTTTCAAATGGTGTCAGGTTAGCTTAAAAAATATTTTTTCAACCCATCAAAATTTTAAGGTAAAATTGGGTCAAAAATAACCTAGACAAGACCCATAATAAAAATCTGTAAATTAATTATCTAATTAAATCTTAAACATATAAATTGGAACTTGACTCAACCATCAAATCCCTATGCTCAGCAACCTGAAATGAAATTATGTTGACAATAATTGTTAAACAACAGATACAGAATGCCAAAAATATATTTTGCACGAACTTGATTGAGCTATATAAAAATTACTATTAACAACACAAATTGTTGAATTATATAAAAGTTATGAACAAAAAAAAAAATGATAATCATGAAGCAATGTATTAGTTTTAGCTTGGTTCGGGTTGAATCACATCACTAAGCAATCCATAATCCAACCTATATCTGAAAAAGATCATCTTTTTTCTTTATCAAAGTTTAATTCAAATGATTTGGGTTTACATTGGACCAGATAAATTTGCATGGGGTTAAGCTTTCAAGAGTGGGCGTACCATGTATCTTTAAAGTGATATTCCTAAAAATCTCCAGCGGTGAGCATTTGATTGCAGATACCCAACTAGAATAAGTTACGTCAACATAATAAATAGTGGAAATTTCTTTAGATCAACTATGATATACTAACCGCAATAACAATGTTCTTCAGATGACCAAATTTTTTTTCTGAACTATGATATTCCTGAACTATTGTCATTTTCCCTTGTCAGATGATTATTTGAAATGTCCTCACGCAATAAAATAAATGGAAAATCTTTTTAACGTTACATGGATTTCACAACTTATAGACAGAAGACTTAATAGTTAAGATACTTGCATGGATTCCAAATTACTGATCCTATCTCCTCTTTTTTTCTTCTTCTTCTTCTTTCTTTGATTGGTTGAATTTGTAATCTTTGGTGATGGCATTTGTTGCTATTGGTTTCTGTCATTCCCATTTCATTTTAAGTTGTTTTTTGAGGAAAATTCTTTTTTATTTTCGAGTTTTAAGTTACTTGATGTTTTTAAATTTTGAATTTTTTTTTTTTTTTTTTTTGAAGAATTCAAAGTTTTTCCCTGAGACAAATCATTTGATTTTTCTTTTTTTCTTTTGCTGTTTAATATTTTCAATTATATTAATTTGTCCATCAAAGAAGAATTTATCACATAACATTTAATACCTTTTAGAGAAGCGTAAAGCATTTCATCTTTATCAATTGAATTGTTATTTTGAACTGTGCCATTAATAGAGCTCCACACCGACTAGCCAGCAAAGAGAGATTCAGACTTACACGAGGAGTGTTAATAGTTGGCATTACTAAAACATTATGGTCAAATTAGAAGACGATGACAGTTTGCACTTGTCCAACTGATGAAAACCAAGAAAATGGAGAACAGTCATCAAACCTTCACGCTAAATTCAGCTTTTATCAGTGTGAGAGATGAATACTGAAGGACCTGTCTTGGCCAACTGCTAGATTTCATTCATGTTAGGTGCCTCCCATAGTGCAAAAATCCAATTGCACATCTTTAGTTTCTCAGAGCATCCCACTCTGATTTAAGTCTGGCTAATAACTAATTAGGAAAAAGATGGCTTCAGCCTTAAGGCTTCAGCTGAGGGCATCACTCTCAAAAACCAAAGCATTGAAGCAACTGAAATGCTAGCACCATGAAAAAAGAAACCAATGAACGCAACTATCCATGTGCCAAAGTGCATGGCATGGAGCAAAAGCACAGTAGTAATCACCTCACCCTGCCACCTTCTGTCACCGTCGAGATAAATGTGAAAGTGTGATGAAGCAAACTCCTTGCACGGGGCCCTACTGCTCTTATTTATTGCCTTTTTACCTTCCCAACACTGGCAGGTGGAGCAGCTTCAGCCTGCATTCACTTGACATGCCAATCTGAGAGAGAGACTTTCAAATTTATTTATGGCTTTTTGAGCACTTGAAACTTATATACTTTTTTGATGAATGGGATTTTCGCAAAACTATAAGAGAGAATAAATGTGCTGACCTACCAACCAGCATGCCGCATGGTAAGGTCATCCCATCAGGATAGCTCCTGCCATACCTCACCAGTACTAGACTTGCAACCCCTATCTGAAACACAATGAAGACCCAATTCAAAAGCTTCAGCAGAGTCGAAGAACACCAAATGGAGGACGTCCTGAGTTAAGATTCATTTAAATGGCTTCCGTAATCAAGTCATAGACTTCTCCCATCCGTGATGGTTATATCATTCAAAGGCCCACCAAGGTACTGGCATGTACCCGGAACATAGAATACCTATCCCACTTTCGAAACAGGACAGACAGGCATGTAGTGTTGTTCATCAAATGAAGACCCTAATTTTACTTGTCACAGACATCGCATATACTTTGTACAATGCCATCGATGCTTTTTACATGGGAACCATCAGGCCATGCATAAAGAGGACCAAAAAACTGCATTTGGTTTGCTAAGTGTTCGTACATTCAGCAGTCCATATCAATGTTTTCATCTCAGTGAAACATTACCGGAGAATAAGTTTGTATACAAATAAAGTTAAAGCAGTAAAAGATATAAAGAAAAGACCAAAGATTCAGGAATCAAGATTCCTTTTATATGTCATGCAAGGAGAGGTGCAGGCATGCATCCATCCCCCTCACATGTAACCCATACTAAAGGAGAAAAGGGGGGGGAAAAAAAAATCTTTTTGTCAAAAGGATTGCCAACGATGTAGTATTCAAGCCCCAACTCTGATGCTTCAAAGCCATCCGGTTATATGAAAGCATGGCACCACCATACAGATCAATTTTCTTAATATGTCTAGGAAACACCTGGAACACCTGGAGAGCATTCAGAACCTGCCTTCACATGATAATAACCAATGAAGATGACATCATTCCCTGTAATGTAGTCACAGGAGTATAATATATTAGGGGAAAGTTACTCAAAATAAAGCTAAACATGAAATCAATTTATATGCAATAAAGGAAGTACAACGCAGGCAGACCCTAGACAGGTCGTAACAGAAACCACGTACAAACACATCTGGCTGTTCATATGCATCAGTAAGGTCTCTGTCATCAATAAATCAATATCTTACACCAACAACCAAAAAAAAAAAAAAAAATCCAACTCTCCAACATGCATGCATGCACATGTGCACTTTTATGTTAAAGCCTTGGAAATGGAATTATCGATGCAAAATCAATGATGGACTAACCAAATTGAAGATCCAAACAGTTCATCATGATTCATGCCACAAAAAAAAAAAAAAAAAAAAAAAGCCTAGAAACCAAAATTAATGTATTTTGATGGTTTCTAAACAAATCAACAAGCAGATGTCAAAATGAAAAAATTCTCAAAATACAAACTAGTTATAAAATTAAGCTTTATGACCATCCATTACAGAAAAATTGCATAAGAGGCAGTTGCTTAAATCATGAGAAGAGATGTTGGCATAATTCATTGAAGGATTGACATCTGGTAACAGACAACCAACAAAATGCGTGCAATCTTGAGAGCCTTCTCAATCTAGCATTAAACCACAATACTTCATGGTGTTAGTCACCAATTTACATGCTTCTTCATTTTGCTTGTGATGTTCTATACAAGAAACCAAGATTCTTCACTGCTACAATTCAAAGTATCCAACAAGTATTCCCAGAGGTGTTGATGCATACAAGACTAATACCTAAAGTGGTTAAGGAAACCAACTAATGCTTGCGATACAGTTTAGCAGTTATCTAGAAAATCAAGGATGGGGTATCTTTGCTTCATCTAGAACAGTAGTAAAGTAATACAATTTCCTCTTTTTCATAGTTGATATAATTGGTTTCCACTTTTCTGTTCAGAAAATTCTCTGTCTTTCCAAAATGTCCTTCTTTCTGAATCAATAACAAGTATCACATGGATCTAACCTTCTGTATTATAGTAGAAGGCTGGCATTTGTCATGGTATAATATCCAAGGCGGAAAAGAAAATGATCAAGTTGTGTCAAGGATGGTGGTTGGTGGACCAAATATGAAGGGGAACCTTCAGTGCACCTCATTGTAAGATGCCAATATACAAGTAGGATGGAGTATAGCATTAGTGCAAGTAGGAACATTTTTGCAGTGTGTATAGGTATAGGAAAGCATGATGCTAAAGGAGATTCTTAAATGGATGCCAACCAACCCATTAAGGATTTTAGGTGACAGAGATGGTAAAATTTTATATCAAATTTTAGTCTTTCATTGCCACAATCCTAGGGGTAAGATAATCAAAGAAATATTAATTTATCACCAACACTAGAAGTGGAAAAATGGAATCAACATCTAGGGGTACATATAGGCATTACCACAGCAAGGAACTGATATCACAGCAAAACTTCAGATGGAGATACAATGAACATCAGATTTGCTGTCTGCTATAGTTGCAAGGAGGCAATCATCAATTGTTGTCAAAGTTTCATCATGACAAAAGGTATTGACAGCAACATCATGTTGCAAATTTCTATCTTAAGGTTCATAATCTTAGGATGACACCTATCAGTCTCTTTTAATAATTAAGAATGCCTTACAATTAGTCTTCAGAGAATTTCAAACCAGTGCAATCAGGGAAAAGCAATTTAAAAATTTTACATAGAAGTTCCGGACAAAACAAAAGAAGTATTCTGTCATGTTTAACAGTGTTGGGGCCATTTTGATTAATGGACAAATGCATATATATGAGTATCGTCCACACGAGTAATGGTGGAAAACTATAGTGAGATTTGAATTGTGATAAAAAAGATACAGAATTGTATGAATTCAGTTAGTTCAGCCAACAAGCATGGACTGAACATAGGGCTTCATTATGATTAAAGAAGCTATGGTTGAAGTGCAATGAATGTATAGGATGACATCTGCTTCAACTGGGCAACGCGATTGACCATGTTTACCAATTCATGGGATTGGTTTCACCAAAAGGCCGTCAACTAGGGAAAAGTTCTATCCTATAGTAATTCTTAAAAACAAAACATTTGGGCTTTTTTAACCAAATGAAACAGATCACTGAAATAATTATATAACTACTATGTCAGCCCCATTATGGTTTATCTAAAGCAAATCCAATTTTAGCCAAAGCATACAAAAGTGAACTCCTATTATGAATTTTATTGATCTCTACTTTTACTGGTTTGCTAGTTGCCATCCATAAATTTTAAGCAAGCATATTAATAGTTGCCTATGTTATTTCATCCTTTCTTCTCAATTAAGTTATCATTTCAGCAATTTTCCTCTGCAATTTCATGCAGAATATTGGTTATCAACTAGTAACACATATAACAGCCATAAATTATAATGAATAAACATAAGTTAAAAAGATCGCTTACATATATTCCGTATCCATATATCATGTCTTTATAATATTTCTTAGTGAGTTCTAAAATTTATTAAGCATTCCAAAAACAATGAAACAGTCAACAGTTTAAAGTGAATAATAAGCCAACTCTTTTCTGAAAGTAAAGCTCTAATACTAGTTTTGTTATCTTTCTCATTATCTGGCATGCATGCTTCACATGTGTGACACAAGAACAAGATTATCAACATGCCAAGGTTTCACAAAATCCACTTGATGTTTTCAACCAACAGAAGTACTGGTTTATTGACACTGGATGAGATTAGCATGGAATTATAGAGCAGAAAAATATAATTGCTCATCAAGTCAAGCATGGAATTCTTTTGACCTCTATCGTGGTCAAAATTTAAGGGACATTGCAACAAAGAGAAGAATGAAGATTGTTTTCAAAACAATTCATCCCATTTGTTTCCTTTAGATAATCAATGCATAGATACTTTTGACAAACACATATGACATTTATACCACTTTTCCTTGGATTGTTTCAGGTTAATAGGGATATTCCTTTACAATAGAAAAATTTATTTATAAAACTTAGCTGTTCTTGAGGAAAAAATCAATAGGTGTGGCAAGAAAAAGAAAGACAAGTCATTTCTTAGGAGAAAGCAAGCTAATAACAAGGAATCAATATATGAACCAGGGCTTGCCCAAGTGGTTACACCACTTCACTAAGCGACTAGAGGTTTTGAGTTCAAATCTTGGGTGGTAATTTTTTCAGTATTGGTACCAAGGTAATTAAAGTGCAGGTGAGTCTATCTCCCTTTATCTTAAAAATTATCAGTGGAATCAATATAAGGAAAAGCTTAAATAACTTCATATATTCAATAAGAAATAAGAGATATGTTGAAATGAACAGAAGAAACTGAGAAGACTTGCCCTTAAATAGTAAGATTTTGGGATGGTAAATAAGGTTAATGCTAAACTAAGGTTACTAGAGAAAAGAATAGGAACGTATTTCTTCTTCAACAGTATTCTAGAGAATAAGATGAAAACAATGCATGCCCCAAAAAAAATAAAGACAATCGGCCAACAATTGGAGGTAACAGAATTCCCAACTCAAAACAAGGAAGACCAAATCCAAAAAAAAAAAAAAAAAAGATGATTGCCTTACCCATTGTGGCCCAAGGACAAGCAAAGAAGACGGGTGCAGCAGGGATTGCTAGGGCGGAGACTTTTCTTATAGTAATCTACTTGTTGAGGTGCTGGAGGTGGCACACCTTTCATGGAAGTTTTTGCCAATAGGGAAGTATTTGGACAGATGGCTCAAAGTGGAGTTTGTGGCAAACAATCTAATAGCCAAATGGAAATTGGAGAGGGAATTCAAGTACCTAGCAAACAAACTCATAATTTTTGTTTTCCCCCTCTTCCAAGAGCACAATAGTCAAAGTGCAGATCCTTGCCATGGTGCAAATCCTTGTGCCCTATGCTCTCTCTTAAATACTAGGATCAAAAAATAGTTCTCTTCATCACTACAGTTATTGAAATGCCTATAATTGGACATTTGCAAGGAGAATATCATGAACGAAGATTAAAGGCATGTTCGCTAGAGCCATCATTAGGGCTAAAAGTAGGCTGAGCTGGGTTAGGCCATGCCCTAGCCTGAGCCAATTTCAAATTTTCTTTTAGGCTTCAGACTGGTTTCAAGCTCGAAAATCTTTTCAAAATCCAGGTCTGAGCCTGATCAGAGCCCAAGCATAGACCTAGCCCAAAACCTAATCGAGTTGACCCACAAAACTTATTTGGGCCAAAAATAGAGGACAAAGTTAATTTTCAGTTTTTAAGTGCTTGTGCAAAAATAAGCAACATTTAAAATAATTATACTAATAAATAAAGAAAGAGCTATTTTTACACAATTGAAAAGAAATTCAGTACAAAATTTAAAAGGCATACGACATTTTAAGGTTTTCGGATTGGATTCGACCAGGTTCAGGCCTAATTTAGGCCAATGCTTCAAGCCTTCTTTGGACTTGAGCTTCTAACTAGATCTAGACCACACCAAATAACGATTCAAGCCCAGTCCAAAATTTTTTTGGACTCTAAACTCAAACCTAACCTGAATTAGCTTGAGCTTAGCACAAGACTTGATCCGAAGTCGAGCCAACCCAATAGGCCATAGGCCAGCCCAAGCCCACTTTCCACCCTAGCCAGCATCCAAGTTAAGATTGACAAAACTTCCATTTTCCAAAAATGATCGTAGTCACTAAGAGTTTCTAGAAGCCATTTTTGTATGAGAATATCGCTCTATCGCTCGTGTGCGGCTACATCTAGCATCATCTTCCACATTGCTCTAATGAGGCTATCATACCTACTTAATATGTCATCCAAACCATGGACTACACTAAGGCTTTGTCATGAAATGTGAGTTCCAATATCTCAAGTTCTACTCATGGTGCTGCCCTTCCACCTCCAATTATCTAGTCCATGGCTCAACGTTAGGCTAGAAGGTAATTTAAGAGATGATAAAAATTAGGGTTACAACTAAGCTACGCTGAACTGCACCAAACCATTCAGTACATGGTGTACCAAACCATATCAGCACATAACTAATATGGTTCACCATTTCGAAACAGTACAAGGCTAGTACCCACTTTGAATCGCCTTATATAACCCAAGACCGCGCTATACCAACCTCAAATTGACCTCGTACCATACTAAATTATGCCGAATCACCTCATTTGGCTTGGTACAAAGCGGTTCATGGGTTGGGGACTTCCAATTCACCCATATTTGGTACAGGGTAACTAGTACACCATTAGTTCGGTATGGTATGCCCCTTAAAATTCTTGAATATAATGACATTAATATTTTCAGATAGGAAACCTACTAAACCTACAAGCATATGTAGGTGAAAAAGACCCGTACATGCAATGTGTGTGCTGCAAGGCTTCTTAATCCATTGAAGATATCAATCGGTGGATGGCAATGTTCGCGATGTCAGTACCAAACCTCGCATCACTATCATTGTGTTACAATATTGGTACATCTGGTACAGGATCAATTTGGCATACCAATATTTGGTACATCCGCCGCACCATGTATCAGTTCAATAATGATATGGTACAATATGATTGGTACTAGTATGGACTGATATGGCATACCATGGTGAAAAGTTACCATCTTAGACATTTTCCTACTTTCTATCTCTTCTCTCTTCGCCATGCTTATTCCCATCTCCTAACACACTAGCTATATTCTCCTTCGCTAGCCCAATACCTTTAGCCAAAAGTAGACTCTAGAGTAGTTTAGTAAAGGAGAGATGCCAATACCGCCTTGCAAATAAAACGTGAGCAATTCTTATAGGGACTATCATATCTCTTTTTGTCTCTCATAAAGGAGCCCATGATCATCCCAAACCATTCCCAACCCTCCTTCCTTGGGGGGTAAAAAGGAACACCATCTATCTCTAACAAGGACAAGACATGAAATCTCTACTTCCCCTTATTTGCCCTAAGCTATGCAACTATCCAAAAAAAAAAGGACCACCATCATTGCCACCACCTTCTTCCTCTACTCTCCTCCCTCATCTATTCTTCCATGGGTTTCAATGCCAACCAGTAGCATAGGGCATTGTCATGCAGATGGCAGCACTAGCATAGTGAGATATAAGGGCAAGCAAGATCAAGTGATGGAGAGAAAATCATAAAAAACCAGAGATAAATCTTTTGGATCAAACACTATTGAATTTAGAGGCTATCCAATATACTTACCTTGCATGTTATCTTTTTCTACTTGCATGCATGTGTGGATCTAACATTCCTTTTAGAAATACCTCATTTGGTTCCATTCTTTCCATCTTTACACTCAATGGCAGGGATTGGCTTTTCGATTATTCATTATTTGAAATTAACCATTTAATTTTGATTGAAAAAAAAAAGAAAACATATTATTTCCTGCAACTGTTTGAAATTGATCATGCTTATAATTTGCACATGTTTAAGAAACCTGGTTAACTAATATTCTTTCTTTTGAAAGCAATTTGAAGACATGTTGGAGAACTTTCAAGTTTTTAATTCTTCATCCAACATTCAAAAATTTGACCATTCTTGCAGGACTTGGAATGCAAGAGAACATGAGATTTAAAGGAGAATAGTCTCCACAGTCTACAAAGATGCGATGGCAACAATCCTGAATGGCTTTGGCGATAAAGGATATCCAAGTTTTCAACTCATGGACTAGACTATCTAAATTCTTGCACATGATGATATGAATATTTAGAAATACTGGCATTGTGTGGAATTCTACAGTCATTTAAAGTTTAATTTTGGATATTTCCTTTTTCTAGGTTTAACCAAAATAGTATAGAGCCATGACCTGAAATTAAGGATTCCATTTCCACTACATTACATATGATTCTGAGAAGCTACATAAGATGCATCATTTGAATGTGTTAGCTGCAACGAAGAGACTCATTTTGAACAAGTTATATCATCCTAATGGTGTGGGGAGGGGAGTGGCGTAAAGGTCATATTCTATGTCATGTGATTAGTTTGGGCTAGGATTAGTTCAGTAAAAATCAATGGTTTAACTTCAAGTTTGGGTTTTTTAAGATAACAAGCCATTGTGGCTATACATAAAGGGTTATTGCAATCAGCAAGATTCTGCAAATCTTTCATAGAGTTAATAAATTTTTGTTTCTATCCCATACCCCTTGTCCTTTTGTGCTCTTTCCCTTACCAAGGCTCAAGAATTTACCTCTAAGTAAGGATCTGTTCGATCCATTACAGACCCATTGCACCGCAGTTTCATTATTCAAAATTCAAACATAAAATCCAGATCTGATACCAGAACAGACAAATTGAAATGTCATCATCTGTATCGTATGAGTATTTGTTCAATCCTGCTATGGACCCATTGCTCCACAATTTCTATATGCAAAATTCAAATATAAAGTCCAGATCTGATGTCAGATCATACAAAATTGCAATGTGATCATCCATATCATTTCTTTGATGTGGCAATACATGTCCGGCAAGACATGGCAAAGACAATAGAACAAGTGGCATCAGTTTTATAAGTATGCAGAACATCATAAAGATGCTCAATTTGATCACATCTAAAAAAATATTTCAGAATATTTTTATGATCCTAAGAGCAGAGGAACTGAAACCTCATTAAAGACAAGTCCATAATATGGCCAACAAAGGCTTGAACATCAAAATATAGTTATTGAAGCTCTAGGCATTGATTAATAATATAATGAGCTAGCAACCAAAAATTTACCTACCTTGAATCTGTAGTCACTTATCCAAGGTTAAATTTCAACAAGGGTCCAATCTTGGCTTGAAGTTGTCATGACAAGATTAGGGGCATCATTGTCATTACACTTTTCTTTATCATTCATTTAAGTATAGGATTAGTTAAATTAAAAACATGTTCAAAATTTAAATTTTGATTTAATTGGGTTGAAGTCGTCATGACCTATATGCAGTGATATGAAAAAATTGAAAATGTTGCCTCTTTTTTCTCCCATCCCCTTTGTCCTTTTTATTCACTTGCACCAAGGTTGAGGATCTAAAACCAGCGATAAATATCAACTCGCCAAAATCCTATGCACTAATAACCCTCAAGAGTCAAGACAACCACCTAATGGAAAAGAAATGAAAAAGAAACACTAATTAAAAACTAGATCTTAGATCACAACAATCATAAGCCACTGAAAACATGTAACACATCCCTTCCTCCAGAGAAACTAAATCGACTTTAAGAATCTGCTCTCACTTTACAAACCTTGCATAAAAGCCATTTAATTGCCATGATTAAACTAAAGACTAGATATTCCTAAAAGGAATTTTACTCACTAAATTATATTTTAGCTATAGCGTTTTGGCTTTGATTTTATTTTTTAGAACTAAGATTAGATTAAAGTAAAATGTGGTGATTTAAGTTATATCACCACATTAACTTTGTTTAAAGTCGTAGGGCCCTAGTTGAGCTGGCCAATGGTTGAAAGAGAGAGAAATGGGCAAACTTTCCACCCTCCTAGGCAAGAGACGAACAGGCACTCTGTCCTACAAGGCATCCTTGCATTCAACTCTACTCCCCTCTCTATCTTCTAAAACCCAGGGTCAGCCAATTGTGGAGAGGACTTAATAGATTTTTCTTGTTTTTCTTCTTTGCTATTTAAAACATCTATGGCAAAACATGGAGACTAGTAAATATTCAAAAATAAAAAATTTTCTATCTCAAAAATACTACATCAGATCTGAAAACAAGTCAGCACTAGACTGATTCAAATCAGCCACGAGCTATGCTGGGCTACATCAATATGTCCAAAATGCCAACACCATAAAATCCTAAAAAATCTAAGTTTACAGGCATTGCACTGCTGTGTCTTCTCAAAGTTGATATATAAATATTATACCTCTGCTTTGCATCTATAATACATTCTGCGCATTTACTATGTATACGAATTTTTAAGGAAACCACTACTTGCAATTTCCACAACCTAGTCAACATGCCCTCCTATTGCTGAAGTTACCCCTTAACTTGCATTGATTACACCCAAGTTATGGTTCACCATACACTCAAACGATGGGCTTAAATTATACACATGCATTCTAGGCCTGACCCACCCAGCACAGATTACCTAGCAGCCATCTCTTACTAAATATACCCCAACTCACCTTCACACCATACAACTTCAATTTAAAAATATGTTTACATAATAATTTCCAATAATTCTGCACACTCACTTTGTAGTTTTGAGAAAAGAGAAGAAGTTGCCACTTCCCTCCCCACCCACCCAATAATATATCACCACATAAACTTTGTTTAAAGTTGTAGGGCCCTAGTTGAGCTGGCCAATGATTGAAAGAGAGAGAAATGGGCAACTTTCCACCCTCCTAGGCAAGAGACGAACAGACACTCTGTCCTACAAGGCATCCCTGCATTCACCTCTACTCCCCTCTCTATCTTCTAAAACCCAGGGTCAGCCAATTGTGGAGAGGACTTAATAGATTTTTCTTGTTTTTCTCCTTTGCTATTTAAAACATCTATGGCAAAACATGGAGACTAGTAAATATTCAAAAATAAAAAATTTTCTATCTCAAAAATACTACAAGGATGTGAAAACAAGTCAGCACTAGAAAATTGGTACATCACCCTACCCTCACCCCCCCCCCCCCAAAAAAAAAAAAAACACACCACCCATCCATCGCCCATCTCCATCTGATCCGCTTCCCAGCCCCCTTTCATTTGCATCTATTCTCATTTCTAACCTCCTTACCTGTAAACACCTCCATCCCGCCACACCTAAATTGGTACAAACCCCTAGGCCACCATCACCCTCACCACCATCATCTATGACCCTCTTTATATCTCCTCTTCCTTCTCACCCCCCCCCCAACACTAAGCAAGAGTTTACCCTCCAAGATGAACTCGGATAGGGAGGGCTGTCTAGACCTTGTGCCAAAAGGTTGAGACCAAAAACCGAGTCTTGGCACAACTCAGCCTAGTTGATGCCACAAGTATAACTTCATTATGAGTTTTATATCACAAACTATCAAGGCATCCTCAATAGGGGCAGCCTTCCTCTTAGCAAAGAATTCATCTTCTCCATACCATTCTTTTTGCAATTTTGCAAATTGCTTGCTTCTAATCATGTCACATGTTCCCCCAATCTTTGTACTTTGTTAAAAATGTTTTGAGCAGGTTTCCTCACACACCAAGCAAACACTAAAAATGTTTTGAGCGGTTTTCCTCACACACCAAGCAAACACCAAGAAACTTGCATTCCCATTTGTTAACTCATCTTACCGCAAACATGAGTGACCGTCCTTTAATAAATTTAATCTCCTTTGCCTGCATATCTATGCAACTTTATAAGAACATTTCTTTTACATCAAAATCAACTTCTCATTCCTTTTTTTTTTTTTACTTGTTTCATTTTTTTAAGACCCTCGGCACAATACTCGGCTAGCATTTTCTATATGAGTGGCTTTTATCAATCAAACATCTTTCATCAACAAAAATGGCAAAAAAAATATCTAATTGTAATGTCTTTCTACCTCCTTTTAACATAGATGCAAGACTTTGAAAGTCAACCTTACGATGCACATTAATTTTGCTTGCTAAAGTATGCTCAACCTTTTTGCCAACTTGTGATTTTGCATTTTCAACGCCATTATTTCAAGATTCACTAAATCAAAGCATCCCGATCTAGATTTCATTATTGCTTTCCTGTTTTCTTCAGCACCTGTATGGTTACAATCTTTTGTATTTCTCAATTCTTTTCTAAATAAAACATTATAGCTACCTTTTCTGAAAGCCACCCTCATGCTTTCTTTATATATTTCGATGCAGCCACAACAAATCGATGATGTTTTGATGATAATTATGTTATCATGGCAGATTATTTCTATTACCAAGCTTAAGTTGACTAAGCATTTCCAAAAAAAAAGTATCTAGCATTTAGTACATCAACCATTCATCTATGGTCCGACATTGATTTGACACAATTAAGTAAGGAGTACTTTCTTTCTTCTACATCTCCTTCTGCTCTTGGTATTATATTATTTCTATTTTTTACAAGCCACAACAAGGATTATCTAGCCCACATCTTATTTTAATAAGTTTGCATTTTTTTGCAAGCTCAAAAACTCATTACTGCTGACATATTGTGCAAAATCATCCAAACAAATATTGACTTATTAATGAAATCGTAACTTCATTCTGAGGTCATATACTGAATATAGGGGAAAAACAAACCATCAAAAAAAAAAAAAAAAAACAACAACAATAAGCCCAAGTCTGCATTATATCATAATCACAAGTCTGCATTATATCATAATCACATAGAATAACTTTTTATAAGATCAAAGCAATTGCACCTGTGAAAGAGCATGAAGTTTCCACTTAAACAAATGCCACGGGGAAGATGGAAATCGTACCATTTGATGAGCGATCCAAAGAGAAAATGCTGCATGATGGGCACCTTCTCAAGAACCTCAGCCTTGTACATCTTCAGCATTCCGCTGTTCACCTTGCTCCATGTCGGGACCGCACTGATGTCATCAAGCATCGGGGAGTGCTCCGCAAACACCCCCTTCTTCACCTTCTTCACAAAGCCCACGCAGGCCAAATACATATACTCATGGGAGAAGTTATCAAGAATGTCCTGATTGTGAATTGACTTGGGTTTCATATACTTGTGATCAATAAGCTGAGCGGAGCCAAAGATGAAGGGGAGAAAGTGGTAGTCGTCGAGGCCCCAGACACCGTGAGACCCAGCGGGCTCGAGACAGTATGTGGTCTGAAGCCGGCGCATGAGTTCAAGATAGACGACGAAGACCCGGGTAACGAGGGCCGGATAGTCCTCCTCCCTGATGAGACCGAGGCGAGCGAGGCAGTAGAGGAAGGCCGCGAAGTTGGTCTCGTGGCCGGTGCCGTAGTCGATGCGGGAGGCGTTGCCGAAGGAGTCGAGGAGGTAGGGTAGGAGCTCATCAACAGCGGGAAGGAGCTCTTCGGAGGGTAGAATGGGAAGGAGGAGGGCGGGGGTCTCGGCGGAGAGGCGGGCGTGCCAGGACCTGTAGGCGGGGTTGCCGTAGCGGGCGGGGTGGGGGAGCGGGGGGATCTCGTCGATCCAGCAGGTTAGGGTTTGGAGGAGGGAGAGGAGGGAGGTGAGGGTTTGGGGGAGGGGTGGGACGGGGTCGGAGAGCTTGCGGCCGCGGACGGAGTGGGAGAGGGCGGCGACGAAGCCAAGGAAGTGGCGCCCGGCGGCGGAGGAGTGGAAGCGACGGAGGTCGTCGGGGGAGGAGATGCGTTTGGTGGGGGTTTCGAAGTGGTACGGAGGGGAGGCAGGGGGAACGGGGAGGGGCTGGGGAACGGGGGCGAGGATGATGGCGTTAGTCTGGGAGGGGGCGTTGATCGCTGGCGCACGGATCGGGCGGTATGCCGGCGGTTTGTCGGTCCATGGCGGTGGAGAGGCGACGGAGGCGGTGGGGCCGCCGCAGGCGCAGCAGACCGACGGCGGCAGCGGGCTCGCGTCGGCTGCGGCGGAACTGGAGCAGACGGCGGCGCACGAGGCGTCAGTGGAGGCGGCGGAGGAGGGGGAGGAGTGTTCGGCGTCGGCCATTTTTTATGGGAAGCGATGGAGGGTTCGGATGGGGAGAAATGGAGACGAGAGCAGGATGAGAGGGAGAAAGAGGAAACGGTGTGAGTTAGACCGGGAAGTGAAGGTGTACAATGGATCCGGTGGGCAGTGAAAGCGCGCTGAATGTACTGATTAAAACCGTTGATCGTTGATCATGAGCCATTTGACCAGGCCTGGATCTGAGGTGGGCTAGCTGGTGAATTATTACTAGGCCCAAACACTACTAGGCCTAAATAAAGGTGTGCGGTTCGGATCGGACTATGCTCCCATTGGTTATTTGATTATTGGATTTGTCTTAAGATATTTCACAAGTCTCACATTTTTCTCCCACAAGCTAAGATTTTTTTTTGGGTGCAGGCCAAGTATTAGACTTGATCCATGAAAGATGTTTTAGCGACTCAAGTTGTAGAGTGAGTGGATTGTTACATGAGAAGATCAACGTGATGGCCATGGCGATGTCGATGAGAGAGGTGCTTCGATAGAGCACAAGGCTTGCAAGGACGATGATAGCCAAAACATGGGAGAGTAAAGAGAGATTAGGCCAAGGCTTGCAAGGACGATGTCCGGGTAGAGAATGCCCTGATAGCTCATGAAGTGATTCCCACTCTCCCACCGAGCAGCAGCTTACCAACCCAATGGTGCTCCAAAGGCAAGCAGGTCGGGAGGAGAGGAAGGAAGAGAGATTTCTCTTTTCTGACGAAGAATAATAGCACCAACGTAAAATGTTTAGTCGTAGGTGATCATCTTGTGCATAACGTATTTGACGTATTTCTAAATAGTTTTCTCTCTAAATTAGCATTTGATCCATGTGTCCTGTTTCTATCAAAAAAAAAAAAAAAAAAAAAAAAAAGAAAAAACTTCCATACGACTTGATGAATTCTCTAGGATTTTACTGCAGCATGGATTCTATGCCTAGCTTCTCCTTACACACCATTCCATAGGCCTTTTCTTATTCTCAACAAAATACGTGCCGAATTAAATATATTTCATGGGCCAAGCCTAGAAACAAAGCTCCAAGCATGAAACTGGGTTTGCCAATGAGGTGTTTTTTGATGGGCTAATTCCGGGTTGCTTACACTCAAAGATCTAATCTGTCTCCTCTCTGCTCTTTAGAAGGGATGGGTGGTTTGGTATGGGATGATGGGTTAATCTTCTTAGGATCAACGGTGATGAAATCACTTCATCTGATTGCATCGAAGTAATCTTACATAATGATGATCCGAAACCACTTCCGCTTCATGGATTACTTGCTTAAAGTGGTCATATCATCGTCCTTAATGTAGTGATCCAAGATCATCTTAGGCTAAAATTTATAAACTAACAAAATCCTTAATAAATATATTTTAATAGTAATAATTTATATATAATATAAAAATATAAAATTAATATATTATATTATACTTAATATTACCTATTAAAATATATATTATTATATTATATTATACTGTATGATAATATCATATATCATATTATAACATTTAAATTATATTATATTAGTAATATTTTGTTTTATAATATAATACAAGATATAATATATGATATTATTATATATATTACATTATACTACATTTTAATTTATCTATTATAATATATTATAATATTAAGTTATATATTACGATATAATTTTAACATATTATATTATAGGACATTATATTATATATGTTATAGTAATATAATATAAATATAATAAAGATGATTTTGATATTTTATGGTTAGTAAATAGGGATTTCTGTGGCATATTAAATATGATAATCTTTACCCACTAGGGATCATATCATTTTAGAATTAGAATTACTAACGATCTATGATAATAGTCATTAAACGCATACCAAAGGTACCCAATATGGCCCAACCCGAATTTTGTTTAAAATATTTGGGAGTCATGTGGATTGGTTCAAATTGTATATGATGCTAGTCAAGTTAGGTCTAGATTAGCCCTTAAATTGAGACCATTCAATATGTTCCTCCATGTCGGGACTGAAGAAGCCAAGCCTGACCTAAACGGCTAGACGTGATCCAAGGGCATCTAACAAAGCCGACGTCCTACTCAAATAGTACATAGATCTCGTGACAGAGCTTGTGATGGGGGGGGAGACCTTCATTGAAACTCTTCAAGCTCGCTACAAAGTGGATTCCCTTCGCACTTCAGATTTTGACATCCAGCGGAGGCTAGATGCTTCCAGAGAAAAGGGTCTTTGCGTGCACTGGAACCTGAAGGCTGGAGAAAGATTTAATGAAGGTGAACAAAATATGAAGCATTAGGAGTAGCCTTAGCTAGGCTTTCATTGTTGATCCCTTTTGTTAACGTATTTTTTCTCCAGCTGTGGGCCTCTATGGATCCCTTATTTTGTTTTTCTCAACAGTTTTGAACGCACCATTGATCTCTCTCTTCTTTGCGTGCATTTAAGTTCCTGCAATATTCTAACACGTCCCACCTCAATCATGCAAGCTCTATGAGATAAGGCAGGAGCCAAATCAGTTGAGAGACATATAGGCCGAACCCCACCTCAATAACCTAGGCCTTTTTTTTTTTTTAAGCTATGGCTTATCCTTCTTTCGTCCTCTCTGGCTATCAAACATGCGTGCAATCTTTCGGTCAATCAAACAAGTCAAATGTCTATAGTTCTTCGTCCACAGTTGCAAACAAAGAAGGTTGTGTAGTCCCAAGCCTTGTGACAAGCCATAGATTCTTTTCTGACAGTCAAATAATCAGTCCATTCCACCAATTGCAGGTACATATAATCCCTCTTCTGCGGTCATATCAATCTTTGTTAATTGACTCAAAAATTATTTGATGTCCGACAAAGATGATAAACCAAGAACATCATTCCTAATATAATTTCATATAGGCTATGCAAAAGCAGTACCAAAACCTACAATAATGCATTATAGATTTAGTACGATACAGTATAACATGCATTTATGCTAAATTAGAATGCCAATTTTTTCTTACTTTTAATCATAACATTAATTAGTAGCAAGTGATATAAATCAATTCCATTTTATTTGGACTAATTTGGTCCATACCAACTCAAAACTTAATACTGTATTGATACCTTATTAATATAATACGATATGATTGGTACAAATTGGTATAGCTAACCTTGTTACATTATGCGCTCTTTTTCATAGTGCATATAATAAAGGATTATATTGCTCACCAAATTAGATAATATTTAAGAAGCAAATTTTCAATTGTTTGTCCAACAACTTTTCACGTACTTTGAACCTGAACGATGCATTATTAGCCGAGCATCAGAGAGTAGTAATATAGTATGGTACTATCGATACGGGTTGGTATAGTTGACCTTTCATATTTTTGCATTCTTGTTCATATTTCACATGACAAGGGACGACCCTACTGGCTAAATTAGAAGACAATTAAGTAGCAACAAGATCAATCACTTGACCCACAATTTCCCACATACTTTGAACCGGAACGATGCATTATTAGCCAAGCATCAAAGGAACCTGGACAAATGCATTGTTAGCCGAGCATCAAAGGAACATGCATTGCAAGGCAAGTCATTGATGGAAAAACAAAACAAACAAAGACGCTCTAAGCTACAGTATCAAATTCAGTTGCCAATCTTCTTTGGTCCTCAAACAAAAAAACAGGGTACCATAACCGGACAAGCGAGACCAATGAAAAGAATCCATCCTGGTCCCCATACCTATGTCCAATCCGTGCATCAAATGGACAGGAAACCTAACACTATTGTTGCTACATGCTCTCCGTCCGCATCTCGGCCAAAAGGCCGTATGCTTTCAAGCGGAGCACCAGGCGAAACATTGAATGTCTTGAGTGCGCCAGGGTATAGAGCCATGCGCCAAATGCGTGGCTCCACGCCTATACCGCTACCGCTTGTTTCTCTTGGCCTGCGACTTTTGAGACAAGAAAGGAACCCGAGGCCAATCATCTCCGTCCATCTACATCCATAATGGGACGTTTCCCAGGGCAGATGAACCGTTTCACGTCCCCCCCCCCCGCTCTTTAAGCCGTACAACACTAGTTCGGCGCCAGGCGACGTTTCCCGATCTATTGCCAGACGCTGACCGTGGGCACTCTCACCCACGAGAAGGAAACTCGGAAATCAAAAGCTTGAAGCTTAAACGTACAAATATCGATTCAAAGCGGAGGAACTGAAAGCGAAGAAGCTGTTGAAGCTTTTAGAAATTTATCACTCTATTATTTATCATCGTTCAACTTTGTTCTTCTCTCATCCCAAAGAAATAAAAAAACAGCCTACCAGCCTCCAGCCAAACGACACACGGTTGCCCATTGCCAAACGTAACTTACAAGATGGTAAACAAATCGATTGAAAGTGCATGATTAATAAAACAAGACAGACATATCCTCCTGCCGAATGATGAAGCATCAACAACTTATTATAAGGCATATTGTTTATGGCCGATTATACTATTTTATCAAAAAATTAAATTCATCGTAATAAAGCATATGACTATGATTCGAATGATTAGCATAATTTTATTATTAAATCTAAAAATATTATATAAAAAAAGATTTGTTAGGACATGAGACTTCAATCACACTATAGTTACAACTCTCTTTTGGCTCTTAAAAGAAATAGGTCAAAAATTTATTTTATTTTTATTATTATCCTCTTCATTCATTTGTAGACTATAATATCTCGTTACTTTTTTTTTTTTCTTCACTAACTTAAGTGTTGAAGAATATTTAATTTTATTTTTTTTTCAATCGAATCAACTCACTCGTTTCTAATTCATTAAGCACACCATCTTAACACCGTAATATGTATACAAGTAGGTAGAGGTATACGTATGGATGTAGGATAGGCCAAGACTTTTAAAGCAGATATGATAACCGAACAGCGCCTATTCTTGGTTTTTTTTTTATCTTTTTGTCCAAGCCTGAAAGTAAGCGAGGCTGTTCTTCAAGTAATAATAATACACAACCTAAGGCTATGGCCGGAGAACTTTCAGCGGCGAAAGCAACCATTCGTTCGTACGATATGGCAATCAATAATTGCCTTCCCAACCTAACCAGCCGATGATCCTCGAACCCAACTTCGGCAAAAACGTGCAAAACCTGGAAGATTTGCAAATTTGCCAGGCAAGTCCTCTACGGCAAAAGCCCAAGATATTTTAAATTCCTTTGGATGCCGGGTCTCGTGAACCCAAAAGATGGCTACATTGTCGACAAGTGGAGTCATTCTTCAAATGGATTTCCTCAGCTAATCAAGCATATTCCATCTTGAGAGAGCGGGGAGACGATCTTAACCCTGCTTCCTCTAGCTTGAACCTTTTCAACAATAGATTTCTTAACAAGTGAGAGATCTCATACCTGATGATAACCCCTGAACCCGTGAACTCAAGGGGATTAAGGGAAAATACATGTTACATTACATCTTATCATGCGAACTCTCTATCTTTCTATGGCGATGATGCTGATATTTTTGTAGTAAAAAAGATCAAAATTTCCAAATTAAACAGTCCAGACTCCTAGGCCACATTTGGACTTCGAACAGGAAAGAATAAATACTGTTTAACCCACTTATTTTTCTCTTTTCAAACCAAATAGTCAAACTTACATAGAAATTATTTATTAAAATCGTAAATACTCTTTTTCTCCCCCAAAATTATTTATTTAAATCAACCACACCAAAATTTTTTAGTCCGCCTCCAAACACAGACATAAATAAACAATAAACCAACCAAGAACTTCCAATCCAAAGACTGAAACATCCGCAACACTTCATTAGTGCCTCCGTAGAGTCCATTCCACTCATCCACATAGAAACCGAAAAATACAGTAGAACAACCATAGTTATATATATATATATATATATATATATATATATATATTTGGATACAAATTCTAATATGATTTATAATATTATCACACAACATCTAGTACAAAACTTTAAAAACCTATCATTATCAACACCTCCCTCCCCTTCTCCTTCCCACTTATATCTTTCCTCTCACAGTTTATATATAACAAGAAAAAAAAAAAGAGGGAAATATTTGAGCTTGTTTTCCCAAGTCTCTCTTACATTACACCAGGGTGGTACACTGCGATGTCTCCGGGTCCCACATCGCCGGTAACATATACTTCCTCGCGGCCAATCCCCTCGCATTATAGCTGGCCCCAGTAGTGGAGTCCACCATCGCCTTGCCCGGGTACCCCGGGTAGGCCCCACTCCCGAACACCCCCGTGCAAGCCGTCACCGCCTCTAACGGCGCCGTCGCCGGCCCCTGGTAGTATCCGTCGCCGTAAGGGTTCGTCACCGTCCCGGCCAACAGCGTGGCGAAGTTGATGACCATGCCGTCCATCCCCACGTCGCCGTTGGGCGCCACTAACGGCGGGTTCTGGGGCCCGTAGATGGGCTGGTGGAAGGGCCAGGCGCACTGGCCCGGGCACTGGACCGCCGAGTTGCCCACCCAGATATGAGCGAACCGGGCCCGGCCGAGGTGGCCGGCCGGGGCGGACCCGTGGGTCCCGCACCGGCTCATGCAGAACCCCTCGACGGCGACGTCGGAGGAGGTCAGCACGGCGGCGACCGCCCCGCGGTGGTGGCCGGAGCGGGCGGCGAGGGTGGCGAGGTCATTGGAGGTGAGGGTTTTGCCGAGGGAGTACCTCTCGTCGAGAAGCTGGAGGCCGAGGGAGATGCGGGTACCGGCGCCGCGGTAGCGGGCGGTGGTGCGCCACCAGGAGGCGGCGGAGGGGGGCGGCGGGGCGGAGGTGGAGGAGGGGGAGAGGGAACGGACGAAGTCGGCGAGGATGGAGCGCTGGGAGGCGGAGAAGCCGCCGTACCACAGGAGGTGGACGGTGAGGTTACCGGTGAGGAGGGGGCCGTTGTGGTACTGGAGGACCAGGGGCTGCTGCTGGACGAGTATAAGCTTCCTGGGATCGGCAGCGGAGGATTGGAAGCAGAGCAAGAGAGTAGCGAGGAAAAGATAGAAGGGCAGCGAGATAGCCATCGTTAGAGTAGGAGAACGGGGGCAATTAAAACCGTGCGGTTTTTGCCAGCTCCTTCTTGGCTTTGGTTTGGCGTTGGCTTGCAAGAAGAGGAGACGAAGGCATTTATATAGTGGGGGAGAGAGACAGAAGGGGGAAGACCGGAAGAGAGGAGAAACAGCTGGAGGCCACGGCGACGAGAGCCACGTTGGCTAGACCACCAGAGTGTATATTTTAACTGGGGTCGGATACGGTGGGTTGTGGGAAAGGGTGGTTCCAGTGAGGAGGCCATTCGGGTACGGTCACCTCACTGTAGTGGAGGAGCATACCGGGCTTGGGTTAAAATTGGTTGTCCTCATACTGTAATTAAGTGAAAAAAATAAAATTTAGAATTAATGCATTCACTCGACAATTAGATAAAATGCCCATGGAAGTTTTGCAAATGACAAATTTCAACTACCAGTACAGTATTGCATGGACTTGATTTAGTGATAACAGAGGTACAATTTTGTCCAAGTACTATAATTAGTGTGGTGTGATTTCTTAAATTACTAAAATCTTTTCAAATAATTAGAACAAAGTCTCGTCAGTTCAGAATATCGATTTATATCAAAAACAGATTTGGCATCATTCTACTCAACAAAGTAATGCCTCGGTTTGGTGCCAACATTCGTTGTTTAAGTTATTTTATATCAAGCTTGGACTCGCTTGGTAATTAATGGATCTGTTCCGGCTTGGCAGAGGTTTGGGTCCGGCCGGCGAGGTGACAGGATCCATTCCTCCTCGGGGAACGAGAAAGGCAGGACCTGCCCTCGCCCAGGGGCAGAGGCGGTAGAAATTGATGACGTGATGGGCAAAGAATAAAAGGAGATGAGAGAGAGAGGGGGGATAAGAACGCCCGTGTTGAAACTACTGGAATAGCCCTTCTGAGTTGGCCTATTTACCCCTTTCCCTTGGCCTTATGCTGACTGTTAAATATTGCATACCAGAAGTGGTGAGACGTGGCAGCAGCATCTCCGAGGGTGCCGTATCTCCACCAGCACCTCGTTTAACATAACAGCTGGTTTGATCTCCCCTTCCGTTGACGGGTGTCTGAAGAGATCCAGGTTGTGATCGGTGATGCTGAGAACGTTTCCAAAGTGCGGCATGGGTAGAACGTTTCCAAAGTGCGGCATGGGTGGGCCGTATCTTGGGAGAGGCCAAAGCTGTGGACTGTGGGGGTGGTATCATTGCACCAAGCTGGTGAAGACCCCATGGCTGCTTGAGAACTCAATTAAAGTAATCGTCGGCAACTCGGCATGGCCGCGTTGGTCAAGTACAGATCCTTTTTAAGCTCGTCGGACGCTAAATTTGACCGTAATAATGTTGGGGACTAGATTGGCATCATTAGCAGCTTAAATAAGAAACCAAACCGCTAATCATGTAGGTAGTGGAAAAACTTCTGATAAGCGCCACCATGCTGTATTATTATTGTAGTAGTAATTTGAGGGTAGCAAGTTGTGCATTCAACAAACCAATGCAGCTTTGGAGTTACAGTGAATCTAAGTTTGATGCTTGCATGGAGACTTCTTTATTGTGCTTAACCATTTGGTTGATACTTCTTATTTACTTCCATTCATCAATAAATACAGTCTCCCTAATTAGTTTGCTATTAGCATGCATGTTTTATCCTGTTGCAAATAAACCGCTCGTAAATCTTATAGGTCTCTTTATTTTGTAACATTTAATTTTAAAAATAAAAAAAGTTCTATAGTACCAATTTGGTTGCTAGCTTAAGAGATTGTCTTCATCCAAAATTTATATAAAAACACTCAAATATCCTTGACAAACTCTTGGTAAATGTAAGTGAAACAGAATAGGCAACACTCATTTGTTCACAGGTTCTCACATTATGACAAAATGAAGCATATCTAGCACACAACAATGAACGTATGGTGTAACTTTAAGTTCAAAGGTTGCAAGGATTATGGATTCTCAACTTCACTTTTCAATTTACTAGGTATGTGCCCGTGCATGTATGGACTATTGTGATTTATACTTCAAAATAAGGAAGCAAATAGCTAGGGAAAAGGGGGAGAGAACCAAAAAAAAAAAAAAAGCTTAATACCTGTCAGAGAGAATAAAAAGGACCTGCCATTCTTTTTTAGTGTAACAGGTGTTATTACTTGGAAGCGTATAGAGAAAGAAAAGAAGGCAAACTTTTCTAGATTTACGATATTATATTAGAAGATTAAATGAGCATAGATTTATCTAATAAAAAAAAAAGAAAAGAAATATGATTGTCTTTAGATGTACCAGGCTTCCAGATCTGTGTTGGAGCACATCATCCATCAAAGCACATGGTTTAAAAAATTCGAAGAGGTAAAACGTGTTAGGGTGGAACGATTTGCCTTCACTCAATTCTGTCCTTAAGCTGGGGCCATAGCTTCACCGAACTCCAACCAAAAAAAAAAAAAAAAAAAAAAACTCTGTCACCCTCTTTCACTCTCTCTTTCTCTCATGTAATGATCACGGGCAGTGACAGAAGACAAGGAGGAGCACCTTAAGCAGACGAAGAGAAAGGAGAACTAAAAACGTGCAGCGATGCACACCACCCTTCTTTTTGTACCATAGCGAAACCAAAGTAACGGGATGATATTACCAGCATGACAACAATGGAGCAGGGAGACTACCTGGGAAAGGGTGGACAAACCAATTAAAACGTGCGGAGAATCTGTGAGTACTTTATCCCACATATTTTACGATACCATCAGAGCTTTTCTACGTAGAAGCGAGCAGTGGATACCTTTGTCCTCTGCTTTTAAAGAAGAAAGAAAAAAAAAAAAAAAGCTTTGCCTTGTACGCCGCACAGTCCTCTGTGTGGTAGACCCACATCATATCGGATAAGCCCGGCCGACATGGAAAAGGCCAGCCATAACTGGACCCTGGCATCATTAAAGGTGGCACCAGTGGTCCTCATCGTCAATTAAGGACGATAGATTTATATACATCGCCGCAGGCGTGCAAGACTCACACAAAATCGGAAGGTTGATGGAGTCGGCGGGGAGCGGGACAAAAGACCGGCGCTGGCCAAAGGGGGGGGGGGGGTGGAGAGAGAGAGAGAGAGAGGAATCCACGTTTTCGCACGTGCGAGGGCATGGTGTCGCACCTGGTGGTCCGAGTTTATCCTGATTTTCGAGGGGAAAGAGACGAGACCGTGGAGGAGACAGGACTCCTGAAGTGTTGCCGGCCAACATGCTCTGCGGGACACGTGCCGGGCGACGAGTTAATCCAGGGCTGGATAAGATTGTAAGAGCTCGAGGATTTCACGCCAGGTGTGCTGCACGAAGGCTGCTCGCTGGTCCGGAAGATGGGACAGCGTCACCTTCCTGACCCGGTCAGGTCGAGTCCACAAAAGCACGACCAATTTAGCTGGCTACGTGGGTGCCCAAGCTCGTGCACCAATGCGGTGGAGCACGAGTGTTCACACGTGTGGTCTTCGCATGTGTCTCGGATTTTGTCACCTGTGGCAGCTTTGGAATTGGAATCCTCCGGGAATCCTGTCGATCTCTTCTCACTTATCTGACGTTCCCTTGGACAAATCTTTACTGGCCGAAACATTAAGAGGAAGGAGGAGTAATATACTGAAGTCCCAACGATATAATCCTCCATGAACGCAAGGAATAAGAATTCTCCATTACAAGGCGTCGCTGTATCAACCGCACCATGCTTGGTTTGCAAAGTTTTACTTGGTGGAGCGTGTGCTTCAATCATTAAAATAAACTATTGTATCATTTAATTGCGAAATTCTTTTTCAATAGCTACCAATAACAACCAGGTGCAGTAATATGTTCCTCTGAGACATATGCCTTCACATCACGCATGAGCTTGACTCAAGTTCTATCCATTTATTGTTCTTCAAATGGACTGATTCTCTCAGCCAATTATGCATTCATTTGCTAATGCGTGCATCTATCCAACAGTTAAATAGCTACCCCTTTCTGCTTCTACTTTTAAAATCAGTTATAGGACAAATATTCTTATCTATTACACTTGCTGATGGTTTAAAACATAATGGCAACTTTTATGCAAGATTATAAACAAAAATACTTTACTAGAAAAGCAAAACATAATGTAGAATTCATAAGGTGATAAGGCTAAATTCTTTAGCCTCCAAAAAAAGGCAATATCTAGTACTATACTCTACACTAATGCCATTAGTGACAATCGGTAGGACGATTCGAAAGCATACGATAGATACCTTAACATGCAGTGCACATCCAATAAGACAAGACACCCATGTCTCTTGATAGATTATAGTAGACACTCACCTACAGAAAATGCAGCTTATGGTACGCAATGTATCTCTATCCATAAACGCATGTTTATCATAGTGAAACATGTGGTTCATGATTTATGTAAGCATACGATCCCATCGCCAAATATGAAACCTACCTACTATAATAATAATTTTTTTAAAAAAACTTATCTAAGGAAAGGGGCCCCTCCTTAGGAACTCCCTTCAATACCTCTTCAAAAACTCATCTTCTACGCCTAATAAGGTTGAACTCAGCCCCCTCTCTCCTGTCATTTTTTTTTTAAAATTTTCTCTACAGATCTAAAAGCTATAAGGTCCACTTTGGCCACCCGCACCATCTTCCTCCATTGATTTGATCATCAAAGGGCTCTTACTGAGAAAACCTAGCACCTTTTATGCTTTTCCTTTTTTATTGCAGGCCATACTAATGACTCTGCAGCTCTTTTTGCCAAACTTGCCATCAATACCTTTATTTCGAGATCATCATCCTCGTTATCTATTTTGTTCGTGCCTAAAGGCTCGCGCCTTATCTCCAACACCATTAGATTAGCATTATTTGTAGGAAATGAAGGAAAAGCCATGTTGACCAAGTCTATTAAAAGAGCTCTTGTCAGTAATAATGACACCACCCAAACTAGTTCGGGAAACAGATATCCCTCTCTATCTCCTGTAGAGGAGGTTACGGCCAAGTAGTTCATTTAATTGCAGTAACAAGCTAAAATACTTACAAAGCTAATATGGACTTTAGTCCCCTAGCTAGTGCAACTGACAGAATTGATGCCATCAGCATGGCCAGTGCCATTGCAAGAAAGTCCCTAAGAAGCATATCTCATGGATACCTTAGAAGTAAGGACTTATGACGAGGAGGTCCGATAAATTGCAGATGGAGCCAACATCATGGAGTCTCTGATCGCTTCCAAAAGGATCGGCTAAAAACCTAAGACGATAGCTCAAAGCCATAAATAAACATCTTAGTGTTATGATGAGGAAAGTCCGAAGAGGCCCAAATCTTTAGACGATTTCGACTTTGAGATTGATCCTCCATTCGTAAAGGAAATTATGAGGGAGCCCCTATTGCCTAAATTCAAAATACTATAACTAGAGTAATACAATGACTTAGGAGTCCACCTGAAGACTAATAAAATTATAATGATAGTCCAAGGGACCTTGCACGTCATAATGTGTAGAGTGTTCCTAGCTACTTCGAGGAAAGTGAGTCAAACCTAGTATTCGGGACTTAAGACAAGATCCATTGCCTACTTCAAGGAGCTTGGGAGGCACTTCCTCGATCATTTTATCATCGATATTAGGCATAACAAGACTAGCATGAGCTAGATATCTCTGAAGTAGCGTAAGGGTGAGTCGTTGCCTTAAGTAATTCAACAATATGGCGCTCAAAGTCAAAGGCCTCTAGTAGTCCGTTGCTAGTGCTGTTTTCATGCACAGGTTGCTGGATTCGACTCTTAGCTTCATATTCAAAAGGGAGTTGAAATATATGGCCGAAATCTTTAGTAAGACTGATAAATACATCAAAACCAAAAAGATTCTGGAGGGAAGTGTGAGGCCACCTTATCTTTTAAGAAGAGGTAGCCTGATCAAGATTCGACGGAAGGACAACACAAAAGTATGAGCTCAAACTCCAAAAGCCAAGAAGCCCACCTTGGTATGAAGATGGTTGCACTCCACTGGCCCCCTAAGGTGGCAAATCTTAATAAAAGTCCCTCCAAGGGATCGAAAAGTCAAGGCAAATAAAAAACGCCAAAGAACCATGACGACAACTGGCCTATGGTTAGAGTAATCCATATGATCTTCATATGAATTGCTTGAAAAAACTCTTCTCATTAGGAAAAAAAAGGTTCACTCCATTAGAAATATCGACTTACTTAAGAAAACATTCTTTGAAAAAAAAAAGTTAGCCCAAATTCAATCGAAAGAATTCTTTTCGTCAAGAAAAAAAGATGGTTTATTTTGCTAGAAGAGCCAACTTACTTAAAAGAATTCTTCTTGAGAGAAAGATAGCTGATCCCATCTTTAAGCTTGCTCGAAAGGGTTATCCTCATTAGGAATGAAAAGGAAGTCTGCTCTGTTAAAAGAATCGACCTGCCTATAAGAACTCTTTGTAAGAGAAAGGAAAAGTTAGCCTATATTCGCTCGAAAGACCTTTCCTTGCTAAGAAAGAGAAGGATGTTTGCTCTACTAGAAGAATTGACCTACTTGAAAGAACTCTTCTCTCAGAAAGAGAGAGCCGATACCATCTTCAAGCCCACTCAGAAGAACTCTTCTCATTGGGAAAGAGAAGGAGGTTTGCTCCATAAGAATAACTAACCTACTTAAAAGAATTCTTTTTGAGAGAAAAGAAAGTTGGCTCAGATTTACTTAGAAAAATTTTTTTCATTGAGAAAGAGAAGGAGGCCTGCTTTGTCAAAAAGGTCGACTTATCTGAAAGAATTCTTTTCTAGAAAAAGAGAGAAATTGTCTCATCTTTAAGCCTGCTCGAAAAAACTCTCCTTACTGAGAAGGAGAAAGATATTTGTTCTATCAGAAGAACTATTTGTTTGGAAGAACTCTCCTCAAGAGAAAGATAAAGCCGGTCCCTTCATTATCTCACTCAAAAGAACTCTTTTCATCGAGAAAGAGAAGTCCTGGTCCGCTTCACTAGAAGAGCCAACTTTCCTAAAAGAACTCTCTCCAAGAGAAATAGAGTTGGCTCCTGTCTACTCAAAAGAACTTTTCTTGAGAGAAAGAAAAAACTGATCGCATTTTTAAGCTCACTTGAAAGAATAATCCTCATCGAAAAGAATAGAAGGTCTTCTTTAGTAGAAAAGCTAATTTGCTTGAAAGAATTTTCTCTAGAAGAAAGAGAGAGCTAGCTCATACCTACTTGAAAGTACCCTCCTAACTAAAAAAGAAGAGGTATGCTCTGATAGAAGAGTTGACTTATGTAGAAGAACTTTCTTTATGAGGGAGAAAGAGAGAACTGATTTTATTTTAAAGCTTGCTTAAATGAATTCTTTTCATTGAGATAGGGAAGGAGGTTTGCTCTACTAAAAGAGTTGACCTACTTAAGAGAACTCTCATCGAAAGAAAGAAAAAGCTGATCCATTCTATTATCCTTGTTCCAACCAACCTAAAGCTTGAGGTTAGCAATACTTGCATGTGAACCTCACACCAAGATGCTTGAACACTAAGGAATTAAAACTTGAACAAATTTGATCAGGTGTTCCAAAGTGCACCGGTGAACTTTAAGGCAAATGATAAGTGATGAGTTATTATTGAATTTTTCAAACCAGAGAAGTTTATCAGATACAACTGAAAGGGCTTTAGTCAAAGAAGATCATTGAGAGTTAAGATGACACACATATATGTGTACAAATACAAATACTTATGTGTGTGTATCTTATGCTCTCTCTCTCTATAATATATATATATATATATATATCTTATGCTATGGAGTCTATATTGACAGGAGTAATTATCTTTTTTTCTCCCTCTCCTTCAAAAGCTTAATGTCTTATATTTATGAATTTTATCTTATCCAATATCCCAGCAGCCTCTGCATAATCTTTGTGGAGGCACAATCTGACCGTAAACTTTGCATGAATGGAAAAGGCTTACTCAACCTACATGAAAATAGTCGAAGCACTGCATGAAATTTTGGCAAGAATCTATAAATTCATGATGCTAAGCATCCTTATGCCTTCCTTTTCAAAAATAATCTTAGCAATTTTGAACACATAATCTATGACTGCAGATTTTCGATAGATTTGAAGATTTAGTCCTCAGGTCTCAGGCCCCTTTCATCATTCTAATTTCACAAAGGCAACTTTACTAACATGTTATCGTTTTGAATTTCTCATTGAAATGTTCAGTTAGCTTATCATAAATTAGTGTTTCATGTTTAACTATGCTAAATTGCTTTCAGTGATTAAGCACCATGGACATTAGCTCTTACCCCATCAGCTTAGAAATGTTTATCTTCTTACTTATTTGCTATCTTATGAATGAAACCTTGTGTTTTGACTCTTTTATTTATTTTAAACCAAATCATCTTAGACTTCAAACTATTCAGGTGGCTCCTTTTGTAGTCCATCAAGTGCATAATATTCATTTGTAAGCATAATTGCCACATAAAGTATTGCACCTGCTTTTCTACCTAAACTTGACTTCAATAATGAAGTACTTTGGGGTGTATTTATTATGATCTAATTTAGTCTTTAAGCTCTGGCCAAAGTTAAGACAATGATTTTATTTTATTTTTTTTTATTTTTTTTTATGGACATCAGACATTTATCATTAGCATTTTTTAAGGCTTTTATAGGAGACAAATTTTATCATGCTTTTGATCGTACATGAATAGTACTGTAAATAAATAAAAATTCAAAAACGAAAGGGATGGTTAAAAAAAAAAAAAAGCTAAAGGCCTTTGAACGAAGATGATTAAAGATCAAATTTTTAAAAAATTTAATAAAAAAAGCATCTTAGTAGAAAAATATATGACACCTATAACCTAAGATAGATCAAATCAATATTCTTGCCTTTGCTTGAAAAAGTGGTCATTTAAACCACTTTTGTCAACGAAATGAGAAGCATAAGCCCAAACTAGAAACAAAATTTTGTCATTGAGAATAACCAGTAGGGAGCATTTTAAATCTAAATTAAAAACCATCACCAACTTCTACAGGTTCATTATGGTCTCCAAAGCAAACCCAAACACGAAGCTTACACCAGAAAGCCAAAGGACCAACCCCAAAGCTGAAGATTGTATAAGAAAGCTAAAGAACCAAGAAAACTGAAAAACATAAAACAAATAAATAAATAAAGCTAAAAAAAAAAAAAAACAAAAAAGAACAAAAACTCATCATGATCAACTGGGCTAAAAGTAGAGACTAATTGTCATGCAAAATCTTGAATGGCAGAAACGAGAACTTCAACGTCAGGTAAAATCCCCTCTCATCCTATCTCCCTTATGAACAGTAACAGGAGCTCGTTATTAGAGAAGGCAAAATGAGAAGAAGGAAACGCTTCACCAAGTCAAAACCCGGGGGTGGTGATCCCCTTTCCTCTTCTTCTTCCACCCTTCGACCGGCACGTCCTGGGCCGGTGGAAACCAGCGCGAAACCGCCCTTCTCTCGGCCCAGGCTTGGCCACCAATTCGTAAGGGGCTTGAGCGCATCTCGTCCGAGACTAGTTTAGCCGAAAGGATTCGGGTCTTCTTTGGCGTCTTGATTCCAGAACTTAACAAAATGGACCTCGTCTATCTTGTTCCACCACTGAGACCTAAAACTTTTAAACTATTTTTAAACTATTTCATAAGACCTAAAATCAGTGATCATCTATAATTAATATAATTAATTAATTAATTAATTAAAATTTATAATTTAAAAAATTATTATTTTATTATTTAGCTTCTATTTTAAAATTATCATTTTATCCTTCTATATTAATTAATTCAAATCAATTAAATCAGGATAAATAGATTAGTTTCAGATTCTTGGACCAATAAATTTGGTTTCAAATTCAATTGAGTCTATTACATTAGGTTAAACTTATTTATTTAGCCATTTAAACCTTCATAAATTTTATAAATCGATTGGCCCAAATTAAATAACCTAACTCATCTTATATCAAAAAAAGGCACCCATCCTCTTTCTTCCATCTATCTGATGTCTTCATCCAACCTCCATTTTGTTCCCATCTAAAGAATAGATCTCATCTCGTGGTTGATTATATAGTGCAAGCTGGTGGGCTGGATGTATGCTATAAAAGCCATACGTGCAACATCTTGTCTCAAGGCAAATTTGTGACATCTAACATGTCTTCATGCAATCACCACCCTGCACTTGGGCAAAGTACGTAGCCGGATGGTTTGTATTCAAACATTTAGGTATTCCTTGGATGCTTTGTTTAATTATTTGAAGATAGCTTGTGCCGTTGAGGGGCATGATAAGGTGAAAAGCACAATAGACAAAGAAGATGGCTGATTGAAAGGGGCAGGCCACTTCATTATATTCAAATTTTATAGATTATAAATCAGCATTTTATTGAAATATAATGTCTCAAGAAGTTAGAGATAATGTGAAGAGCAGCTCTTCTTCATCCCAATGCATTCTCTCCCTTCCTGCATCAACTCTTCACCCTTTGCACCTGTGTTCATGGTTGGTTGTGAACATGCAGCAACATACATCTAAAGTCCAAGCAGGCTTTTAGCCAATTTGAGAAAAAAAAAAAAAATTCTAATTGTATGTGATACCTCAAATTTAGTCCTACATTGAATGAAAAAAAAAAGAGTGATATACTTATAACTCAAGTACACTTGCTACCCATTAACTTCCACTTAAATTTTTGGGCCACATAGTTTCGGTCCGCTAACGAAGTTTATTAGGCAAGCAGATGGGATTGAGCATGAAGAAAGGGTTACCCATAGGGCTCCGACTCGAAATAAATTCTGGCTAGCTTGTGACGTACGATGATTATGTCGGAGATTGTCATGTGCTTTATAACTCAAGTTCACTCGCTATCCATGAACTTCCACTTAAATTTTTGGACCATGTGATTTTGGTCCGCTAACGAAGTTTATTGGGCTAGCATGTGAATTTGGATTGTGATACTCTAAGTTTAAACTCACATTGGATGGAAAAAAGATTGTCATGTGCTTATAACTTAAGTTCACTTGCCACCCATGAACTTCCACTTGAGTTTTTGGGCTACATAATTTCGATCCGCTAACGGAGTTTATTGGACTAGCATGTGGGCTTGGAGCGTTACATTGCATTTCATTGAGACATGAGAATTTTTGCAGGAACTATTTATAAATGGATGTGTAAATGCCTATTGTTATTAAAGATTTTAAATACAAGAATTTAAAAGGTTCACGGCAATTGTTAAAATAACATTTTATAAAACTGCTGAAATTTTAAATTTATTTTTTTTTATCATAATTTTAGTCTAGATAGGTCTAAACATTGTCTAGGTACAAGTATTACGGTGCCTAATGAGCTCTGAAATAGATGGGATCAACTTAACTCTAAAAGTGTGCTTGGCTATTTGGAAGCAGAAGAACCATCGCATTTCTCTCAAGAAGCAGAGCTGTCAGGCATGCCTACCTGTCATTTCTTCTTGGTCTTTTAATAATAGTTGCTAGGGATCGTTTGTCCACGGAAGCTGCTGCTCCCAACAGTTAACAAGCTGGCCCTCAGCACTGTATCAAACGAGCTCTTGCTTGGACCATGACTTCACGCTTGGAGATAAGATAATATAAACAGAGTCGCGTTGCACCTGGTCCGCTTAGGGGAGCCCAGACAACACCACATACTACCAAAGCTATGCTAAGTAGAGCATTTAATTCATTTGTTTCATTCTTTGGAAACCACAGCGAGCTACGAAGAGAGAAAGCAGTGGAACGTCCGGAGAGAGCTGTCCAAAAGATTCCCCTCACGGGTTCGCCATGTCATGCAGAGCCTGACACTCCCAGCATGAGCGACTAATCCCCATCTAATAACATGATGGTATCTAAAACTTAAAAGCCAACAATTCTAGAATAAAAGGGATAAAAAACTCATATTTTATGACAGCCATAGAAGCATGAGTAGAATGATGAAATTCTTACTTTAATACAGTATAAATTTGTTCTATGATAGTATGAGTATAATTTATTTCTTTTCCAAGCCTGATGATCAAACTATCTAATTAATAAAATGTAATGTTGTCCTCAGTGAATTAGTTTGCTAGTGAATTATTCAGTAGACTAATTCAAATTCCCTGCACAACGATAAAAATGGAAGGAATGTAACAATGTTCTGATTCTTGGGTGATGAAAATCTCTTAGAATCCAAACTTAATCCGATTCAATCTGCATTTATATTATAAATTATATATATATATATATGAAATATGATATAATATAAAAAAGTATTAAGGTGTGGACTACAGGTAGGAGAAATGGGCTAACCCTTTTTGAATCTTTAACAAAACTAGTTTATATTAATATATATAATATATATTATATTAATACATAAAAAATAAATATATTATAAACTTTATAATAAAAATATTAAAAAATAGAATATATAAATAAATTTCTGGACTGAAGTATCGTCTCCAACTCCGTCACCCTCCATCTTTTGGAGCAGCCGGCGCCCCCTCGGTGTCCACCCGACGGAAGACGACCAAGAAGTACCATGCCCGGTCAAAAGACCGAGCTCCCTCTGCTCACCGATCCTCTCCAGGCGAGTCTTTCGTTAAGCTGGCTACCCGCGGGGCCGAAGAACGCCGTCATCATCGTCCTCCTGCTCAACCCTGGCTTGATCAAAGATGATGAGTTATGTCACCTGTGATATGTACGGCTATGCGTATGGATTTATGTACCTCTATTAATATAAATATGTGATGTATTTTTTTGTAATTTTTTAATGCATGTATACTGTTTTTCAATTTGCTTTAAAGGCACAATTGAATAGCAAATTACTAGATGTTTGATCCGTGTGTTTTGACCGTGGGTTGCGATTTTAGGGTCAGATGTATTGGATTTGGAGCAATTCGGTCATTTAGAGTGAAGTCCGAGTAGCCATATTGTTTAAGGTAAAATGGCAGTGAGAGCTACCAGCGCCTCTCAACGTTGACTTCTAAAACGAAATGTATCATTTAACAGACATATCCTAAGAAAATAAAATTGATCTTTCATCAGATTTTTTTTATTTATTTAATAAATTAGTGTTTTACACATTAATTCGTGAGAATTTTACAGTTACATATAAATTTCCACCTTTGTCGTATCTATGAAGAAATTATTGTAAAATTTAAACAAGTCTTTTCATTAATTTTGGTGGAATAAATATGATTTAGATTAATTCATTTTTTTCGGAGCCAGTTGTAGACAAAAGATCACAAAATTGAACTAGGATATGAGTCATCCTATTTAAATTCACATATGCCAAATAAGAATCTCTATTTAAATTTTTATTTTTGATATATGATATGGTAAAACTAAAATTAGCTATATTTCAATAAAAAAAAATATAAGGTCAAGATTATGTAATCTTAGCCGGCCATATGTTGGAAACTGTTAATTGTCCCCCAAAGAAGGAGAAAAGCAGAGACCTCCACCCTTTTAGCAGCGTCGTTTAGCATCCACGTGGCTTTAATCTCTATTATCTAAAATTTTAAGCATCAGATAAATTTTTTTTTAAAAAAAAAAAGAAAAAAACGTTATTTGAAAATGAATGAAAGAATTACAAACTATATCCATAGCGTGGTGTTCCCGTGTCCCCATCCGTATACATCCCACTATGTTCCCGTGTCCCCATCCGTATACATCCCACAACACGCTACACCGAAAACATGCTCAAACTTTCAAACCAAGGTGGAGCAGGTGGCCGTTGACGGGTCAAACAAGGCAGGAACGAGGTATTTCCGCGCGTGGGCCCCATTTGCGTTGTAGCTCGCCCCCGTGGTGGAGTCCACCAGCAAATCCCCGGGGTATCCCGGATACGCCCCCTTGGCATAAATCCCCGGGCAGGCCGTCGCCGCCTCCAACGGCGCCTCCTTTGGCCCCTGGTAGAACCCATTGTTAAACGGGTTGGTCACCGTCCCGGCCATCATGCTCGCCAAGTTGATCACCATGCCGTCGATCCCGACGTCGCCGTTAGGCGCCACCAGCGGCGGGGTCTGGGGCCCGTAGGCCGGCTGGTGGAAGGGCCACGCGCACTGGCCCGGGCACTGGGTCGCAGAGTTGCCGACCCAGATGTAAGCGAACCGGCCGGACTTGGACCGGGGGGAGGACCCGTGGGTCCCGCAGCGGCTCATGCAGAAGCCCTCCACGGCGACGTCATCCGCCGTCAGTACGACGTTGACGGCGTTCTTCGGCTCCCCGCGGCTCGCCAGCTTGGCGATGTCGGCGTCAGCGAGAGACTTGCCGAGGGAGTAGGACTCGTCGAGGATCTGCTCACCAAGGGTGAGCGTAGGGAACTTGGCCTTCGACTGGGCGTAGTACTTCTCGGTGGTCTTCCACCAGGTGGAGACCGACGGCTCCGGCTGCTTCTGGCCACCGCCCGTTGAGGAGAGGGAGGTGACGAAGTCGGAGATGACGGCTCGCTGGCTGGCGGTGAACTTACCGTACCAGATGAGGTTCACCGATATAGGCCCCGTGAGGAGAGCCCCTTTGTGGTAGGTTATGACAGGGGATGGTTCTTCCACCAAGGCATTGAGCTTTCTAGCCCCAGCGGAGCACTGGAACAGAAGAGAAGCTACCACTACCAAGATACAAAAGGAACAAGGGCTGATACTGGAAGAAGCCATTAGCATAGAACAAGAAGAGAGGAGAGGGGTGGTCTTGGGTTAATGCTATGCGCTTCTCTTTGAGGGGAAGAGAAGGGAGTGGCAGTAGGAGCTGGATGAAGGGGAACGAGCAGACTGAGGGGGGGCTTATATAGTGGCAGGGATGGAATGGGGCTTTGAAATGGTGTTATTGATTAAATAAATCATGGAAGCCGGGAGGAAACGAGAGACAGAGGTGGTGGGCCCAGAGAGGGGCTTTAGGGCTCATAAAGGGGCCATGGTGTGGCCCCAGAACGGCCACTAGACAGCTGGCTTCTGCCACTAGACAGCTGTAGCATTCACAAAAGTTTGCTTTCTTCCCACAATGGACTTGCATTGAGAGCTTGGCCGGTGAAGTGGATTGGAGAGGTGAGAGGGGTGTTTTAGGAATGAAAATCTTGGGAGTGGATAAGAAGGGGTATTTTGGGCAAAGAGTTGGGTTGGCTTGTCGAGGAGTTTGAAATTTTAGAACGTTACGAGAGGGAGACAGGCTGGAATTTCTTGCAGTCGTGGATAAATTTAGCTGAGTAACGGGGGGAGCGCGTCGTTTTATTAATGGCCACGGGTGGGGAAGCGCGTACGTCCCAGCTGGGGAGTGGTAAGAGGGGGGCGCGGTCTCGCGCTGTACGGGCCACCACCACCTACCTTCTCACCCAAAACTCGTGACCCCTGGCCATGGACTCCAGACTGTTCATTATGGGAAACAATGAAACGGGTGATTTCTTTGGTCAAGAGTTTGCTGGCTTGAAGAGCTTGCGATCACATGGTGAGGATTGCAGGCACGAAAAAAAAAGTAGGGAAGATTGTCATTCAGAAATCTACTCATAAAAAATTGAACGCCCTCTTCTTGTGACCTGACAACATTGTTGAGCCTTCCCTCGTAGTTAGTGGCCTATGGATGCTTTTATAGGTATAATTTAAAATAGAGTTGATAAGCTTAAGTAACACGCAAGGATTCAATTAAACAAAGCCTACTTGAACTTTCTGCTGCTTTATTAGTCATGGCTTTTATGAACTCAGGCGCCTGAGTTTTTCTTTTCTTTTTTTTTTTTGAGAAAATAAGGAAAGAGGCTTCTCTCATTAATATTATTTAATCTAATAAAGTATTTACAAAAATAATTTATAAAAAAAAGGAGAGGATTAAAAAAATAAAGTATAACAAATAAATTGTTGAATTTGCTCATCTCCCTCGAAACATAAGGTTTTTCACATAATAATCACCACTTGAGATGCGTATTTAGTATGAAAGATTTTAAAATTTCTTCAATTCATGTGTCACGTAAAAGCTATGGTAAATTAATTTCAGATTTTCTCTAAATAATTGGTACTTTTTTTTTTCACGTTGATCAATGCTTGATAATATTTGATGGCATTTCGCTTAATTTTAAGACAGAGGCTAGAGAATCGGCAATCAAAGAATAGATAATTTGCTAACTCTTGATTAATCCACAGAGCACACAATACACAGTTATTACTAAGATAACTTTTGTTTACTCAAACATCATCTATATTCAGTTTATTCAAAAGAGTTAGTCGAAGAAATATTTTAATTTTTTTTAGAACAAAAGCTTTCCACATATTTGAATCGCAATGCGGCATTATGTACACACAATATAGGTGCAAGTTATGTAAGCCAAGCATTCTTAAAAACGGTATATATTTAAAGGGGCTAAAACTATTCCAAAGCATGACACCATGCTTGAGTAAACATGATAGCTTTAAAAGGAGCATGGCTAGAAAACATCATAATTAACACCTCAAAAATTTCTCTGTGCCTCCAAAGAGAAGGAACATGTTGTCATAATGTTGAATGGAGTTTTCTTGGTGTCCAATTTATTTGTCTTTCCTGCTCTGTATAATATGGGGCCATGCACACAACGTGCATGGTCTCAAGCTTGGCTCAAGTTCCGGCCCTCATCATAATTGTACACGGCATGGTAGAGGCCACACCATGCAGGTACAAGAAAACTATACGCCTCTCTATTTGCTTATTTGTTGTCTACTCGCTAATGTTGGAGTTCATTTGGACGGAAGGGCACTTTAGATAAGGTGGAGTGGATATAGGATAAAAGGCGAATGGCTCCTCCTAAGAGTAGATATTGGAGTGAGATAGAAAGTATCAAATAAGATTTGTTAGGTTGTCTCACCATTTGCTTGAGGATGGTAAGAGTTATGTCTTATTTTAGTAGCAAAATTTTCTCTTTTACTGGATTAATATCCATAGAAATATGGCTATACTTTTATATTTCTATCAATCTATTACAATTCTTCTTCTTTACCCAGATTTTAAGGCCACTAGTATATTAAAATCATATTTTATATAAGCTTCAAAATAATAAATCCAAAGTGAATCTCAGCAGCTCCATTGGTGAACCCAACAGTAACAACCGGACACAGCTGCCAGGTTCCCTTTAAATCGTTCCCCACTTACTGAGTCATTGAAATCCGGCAATAGACACTCCAAAAATTAGGAATTATTTAGCTCGAAGCATTCGATTGCTTTGCTCCATTATTTTGCGGTCTTCTTGGATGTCTTGTTTGTTTGTAATAATGGAGTGGGTTGGGTTCCAAAGCTGTCACCCTGCGAGGAGAGGAGTGGGCTCTGTTAGGCTCCGGCGTGTCTCATGGGCAACTTGGCCTTGTTTGTTTTATAAGCTGAGAGCATGGCGAGGTGCTAATTAAACAACAAACCTTGAAAATATGCTGCAGAAAAAAGATGACTAAAGTAATTTAATGAACTTTTTGGCAAGCAATATGAACCTTAAATATAAGCTGCACTTGTGGTATCTGTAGTGCTATTACTGTGCACTAAAGAATTTTTATGAATTTTGAGGGCAGAAATATTGTACATATAAGGTTAGAGTTGCAGATAAACCCAGATTTTCCTAAACAGCACTGCCTTAGGCTTGATAATCGGCTCTATCAAGCTCATTCATCACAAGCAATATCTACAGATCAGCTTATTTATAAACGAGTTGAATCCAAACAGCTTTTGTATCAATGATGTGAGTATTAAAATCCAAGTTTTGGCTTAAGATTTGCTTGTCTACTCAGTATATTTTGAAAGCCCAAGTGTAATAGAGATATAAAGATGCAATCCTTTACCTATGACAAAGTATTGGTCCTTTACTTTTTCGTAAATTGTTGACAACTCAGCAACCTACAAATCTAGTCAACTATATAAACAGCATTTTATTTTAGAAAAAATAAATACTATAGTTGGCTGTATTTGGATTTTGGAGAACATGCACCACTCTGGATATAAATTGCTGAGGTGTCAGCAATCTGCAGTAAACTAGGTAAATTACAAAATTTAAGAGTGCATATTAATTCAGCCAATCGATTGCCACTGCTCTTCTCTGTTCATGTATTGATGAAAGGTTTTAGAGGAAACAAGTAAAGCATCTAATGAGGCCGGAAGATGAACCATCCATATCATTCGTTCCACTAGGAGCTGATCAAAATAGCTAAAAAAGTTTCCAATTAAATACTGAACAACATCCACAGAGACCTGGATAAGAACCGAGAGGAAAGGCTTATAAAATTGCCACGTACTAGGGTCTAAACTTTGATCACCTAGACAGTGAGGCCTTCACAGAAGAGGAACATGGTTGATTTTTATGCAATCTAATCTAGGCCAGAAAACAGAGCTTGTTTCCTGGATGAGAGAGCATATTGCAAGCTCGCAACTTGGCTTTAGCATAGACCGTAGAGCCAGGGGCATGGGTGCATGATTAATGAGCGCCGAAGATTGTTGAAGTTCCCTAAACTTTGAGAACGACTTGGAAGCATCCTCACCCAAAAATCAAGCCATCAATTTTAGACTAGCTGGGAACCATCTCAACCACATAACAAGGGAATAATCTCTAGACCACTGCGTATTAAACCATCAATAGTTGTCAGCCAGCCATCTTTGCTGCAAAATTCCACGGTCCACCATGATTTCATGACTCACGAAGCTGAGGGGAAACACCCCTCCTCTTTAGTGTCCAATTCAGGCACCCACCTTCCCAATCTCACCTCTCTCTCTCTCTCTCTCTCTCTCTCTATATATATATATCGTTCGAATATTCATACCACTTTAGTTAAAGAAACTTGCACCCTTCTAGTGCTATCACTTATGTCAGTTTAGCCCAAGCCCAAGTGTGCATGGGGTCGAGAAAACTAGCCACCTTAGTCCAGCCATCACCGCTCACACACAACAATGTTATAGCCAACCAAGGAGACAACCCCATCGCTATCTTTTGATGGTTAGGTCTTTTGTACGAAAAATATATTAGTGTGTTAATAGCATTTTAATTTAATAGACGTTAGATAGATCTAACATATGTTATTTTAGAAGATTTCAATATTTTCATATTTGAATTATAAAAATAATAGAATATAAATTATATCTCTATTTTTTTTATAAAAATAATAAGCTACTAGCCATATGCATATTTTTTCATTCATATACTTCTTTGCTAAAGATAAAAATATTAATTTTATTTTAAATAAAAAATAAAATAAAAATATGAGCCATATTCCTACTCTATTACTTGTACTGTTTTACTTTAAAAAATAAAGATATGATCAAAAATAGAAATATAAGCTATATTTTTATTCTGCTTCTCATATATTTTTATACTAAGGATATAATTTATATTATTATTTTATTATTTATATCTTTATTCTTTTAACTAAAGAATACTTTTAACTAAAATACAGGAATGTGAGCGACATTCCCATTCTTTTACTCTTATGAATGAGTGGAGACTTTCCTTATCGATCAGATATATTAACCATACTTTTGCTCTTTTTACTCTCACGAAAGAATTAAGGTTTTTCTTATTTTTTCTTTTGAATTCATCCTGCGTCCATTAAATAAATATTTTATCATACAACTCTATTTAAATTTTAAAGCAAAAATTAAGCTATTGGTCATCGGTAGTATCCTAGGTGCCGAAGACCAAACCTAGACTTGGGGCGAAGAAGACTGGCATTGTGCTGGTTCTAACGGCCCAGTCGTGACGGTCGAGGGGTTCTGCATGAGCCGGTGCGGACTCCACGGTTCGGACCGGAAGGTCGGTTCGGCCTACATCCGGGTCGGCAGCACGGCGACACGGGTCAATGCGCGCGGCCCTCCACCAGCTGGGCTGCGGCCCCAGACCCCGCCGTTAGTCGCGCCTAACGGCGACGTCGGTATTGACGGCATGGTGACAAACTCGGCAACCGTGATGGCCGGTACGGCGACCAACCCGTTTGTAGACGGATTATACCAGGGGCGAAGGAAGCACCGTTGGCGGCGGTAAAGGCTTGCCCGGTGGTTTATGCCAGGGGGGCGTATCTGGGATACACCGGGGATTTGTTGGTGGATCCCTCCACGGGGGCGGGTTAAATTAGCTGTTTTTATTCCGAATATATGGGGGTTTTGAGCATGCTTTTAATTGTAGGTACGTATGGATGACTCAGATAGAACAATGTAATTCTTTCATCTCTTAATCTTTCGGTAAGAAAGAGACAAATTTATGATTCTGATCTATCTATCACTTTGATCGTCTTTAAGAAGAGTTGAAGGGGTCGATTTAGTATCCTTGCGTCTCTTGATCTATAATTTAGGAAGACAAAAATTAATGGATTACATTGCCTAATAGTTTGAGGCGAAGGGAGAGCTGGCTCTGCTGAAAAGATTAAAAAGAAAAAAAGAACGAAAAAAAAAAACAGAGAACAGTTCCAATTTTGACAGCATGTTACAATATATAGACCTTTGTTTTGTTGGCCATCTACATACTCTTCACCAACGTATGTGTGCAAAATTATTCTTATAACCCATCCTGAGACCCGGTTTGTATCCTTTGATGGGCTTGATTTGCATCAGTTCTAATCCTTCTGCCCCTACTCGCAACGTTAAAGTGCCGAAATATTGTGCAAGAGCAAGGCAAACCTCCGTTCGCTTAGCCATCTCAATTTGGAGTGAAGAAATAATAAGACAAGGTAAGTGAAATCTTATATTCCCTCCATAATAAACCTTTTGTGTGGCAAAAATATATGATTGCTAAAAGTTATGAAACTATTTCCAAATAGTTGCAGTTGAGGATTAAAACAAAAAAAAAAGTCTTTATAACCATTACGTAAGTGAAAATATACTTTTTAATTTTTAAACTTTTACTCAAAATTTTTGGATTATCACAGCTTAATTTCTTATATTTTAAGAATGTAGTATTCGTGATGTTGTATAATATGGAATCAAATAAAATTGACAGAATATTAATTATTTTATTAATTTTTATTATTTTATAAAATAAAGTGTTAGAAATATGATATTTTAAAAATATAAGCGATTAAATTATAACAATGAAAAGATTAAGAATCAAAATAAATTTTAAGTAAAAATTTAACGATCAAAAGTATATTTTAGTCTAATAATTATATTTTAATATTAAAAAAAACTGTAATAGTAATAAAAAAAGAAAAGAAACTACCACTATTTAGAATTCTTTTAAGAGAGAATTAGTTTTATTACTATAAGGGTTTATTTAATTGATGAGAATGATTGTTTGGAATCAGAATTAGGGTTATTGATTCAATTTCAAGCATTTGTTTCTTTATGAATTTGCATTATTCATCTTACACCAACTTAGTAGCTTTTGCTTAATTAATAAGTTCGGGGAAACTGCTCTTTCCCACAGCCTCATGCTTGCACTTTCTTCCAAGCATCCTAGTGAGACAAGCAGTGCGTGAACACCCCTCTGAGAAAAGAAACCCCTCTCCCACCACCCCTTTTTTTAAAGCTTGCTCTTCTGCTCATGGAAGCACCATACTCCGAGCACCCTTTCAGTCCTCATGCATTTGATGAACATCAGATAAACAGGAAAACGAATAAACAAAACCCTCCCACACTCCAAAGTCTCGTGCCTATCGCCCTCTAAATCCTCCAAAATGCTTCACTCTCCCCTGAGAATGCTTCTGTAACCGTGCACAAGTCCTATCCACATTCATGCACTTCCTTTCACGCCCACAATCCCATGCATTGAAGTCCGAGAAGATGTCACCACGCCGCTTTAGAGCATCTAAGCAACAACGCATGAACTGGTGCGCTTCATCATTTCATCTGGAAATCCAACCGTCGACAGGCTCGCAAATAATTCATGGCTTCCAAGGCCACATGCTACGAGACAAGCACTTTACTCCATCCACCCCAAGAACGGTACGGTCCCGAAGTGTTTGTCTCACGCTTAAAATGCTCGTAACAAGAGGCTTGCAGTGCTCCGGGCTCTGGAAAAAAGGCCAGGAGTTGGAGTGCTTCCAGTATCCCGTGAAGTGGCAGCATGGGCTCTGTCCCCCCCTCAAACCCAATGGATTGGGTACGGAGAGTACAATCATGTCCCGACACTTGAATGCCCGTGGCCTCCCCACCTCATTTGCGAATTTGACTTTGCGCAGGCTCTTTGTCCTCAGCCAAATCCAAGGCATGATGTCTCCAATCTCTGCAAATGTTAAAAGTAAAATTTACAGTAGAAAATGGGAGGTGAGACAAAGTGATATCAATTGAGATTCCATGAGGCCACACCAAGGCACGCTTATTTGGATGCCATCCTCAAACTCCTCCCGGGAATCTTATTCCTTTCATTTCTTCCGATGCTTGTCCATGTGCCCCATTTTCCTAGCATCATCCTGTGCCCCATTTTCCCTATTTCTTCCTTAATTTTTCATAGCCACCATTGCATGAGACCCATGATTGAAGTCTCACACTTAAGTTTTATCCTCAGTTCCGTCATTTAGTGCATTGATAATGTTCTCTCTCCTTTTGGTTTTCAAAAGATAAATCTTCGCGTGGCATGAGATGGACTTTATATTTTCTGCTAACAAGACTGTTTTCTTTTTTTCCCTTGCCACTGTAATTTGTATCTTGCTCCAATGAGCATCAAACTACCACGTTTGTGGCAACAAGTGATTTGTGTACTAAGTTAACAACCAAAATTGATTACTAGTTTCGCTTCGTTCTATTCCTATGGAAAAAGGGAAAAAAAAAAGGTCAACTTATGGCAATGAGAAAGCAGTTAAGGCCTTAGGTTTATGATTTTGTTGGTCAAAGCAGTCCTCTTTTAATTCACTAATAAACCTGCTATAATTTGCATGGTAGGTGGGTCACCATCATATTAAGAAGGCAATTTTTGATTTCTTATTTGAGAAATCCAGATGCATTGAAATCCAAAAATGAAACAAACCTAGATATGAAAAATATGTAAAAATATTTATAATTCGATATATTATATGCATGTAGGGTATAATAACCTGAAAGTTGTGAAATGAAGGTTTAATATTTTTTTTTTTTTTTTTTTTTTTTGAGAAAGAGAATAGAGTAAGACAAAATCATATTTGAAATATAAGCCATTTCAATGAGACTTGTTAATTATGATTTATTCTATAAGTAATGATGATTGAAGATCCTCCAAATTAATCCGAAAACATGAATATGACCATAATGTTGCATCTTCTAGGTTTTAATTAATTTTTAAAAAATTTATAGTGCAAAATCTGCCAATAGAAAGATATAAAGATTTATGGGAGGAAGAAATATCCCATATCTTACCCTTGGGAACAAATGGGAGATGTTTGAGATAATAAACATGCAGTCCGAGCAATTTTACTTTTAACTTTATTTAATTATTAACTGTATATTAATAACCTTCAGATTAGCCATTTTGGAATTTCATTTTTCCTTTGACTGAAGAAAAATAAATTAAGTTTTTCCTCCCATTTTGGGGTGGATAAAACTAAGTTCTTGTTCATTTAGTATGTTTATAAGGATTTGATAATAATAATGGTGAGGCCTTCTTCGTGTCACAAGATTCAAACCCATCCACAGGAGTAGCTGCATGACTATGCCCTCTTATCTGGCTCTGGCCCTCATGCCACTATTCCCTTAAAATAAAATACAATAAAGCTTCCCTCCGTATTGAGCTCTTGAGGTGGCTCTATATCCCTCCCCCGGATTCAATCATAGTTATTAGGAGACAAGCACCCGTCATTGCTGATATCATACAGCATAACTTTTTTGTAGCCAGTAGGCTCTTGGGCAGCAACTTCGGCATTCGCAGTCTTACTCTCCTATTTAAATACAGAGCTCATATTCTATCATTATACAATAATTATGATGGGCTCTCACTGCTCGCATCATCACAACAAAAATGCCACTAAACGCTTGGTGCATTATTGCATTATATTATCACCTTGTCCTTCTCCAAAGAAAATAAATTGCTGCTCTTCAGAGAATCCCTACTGAATAATTTGGAAAAGCAGGAGCCTCAGGAATCTAATCTCACTTCCAATGTTTGGTGGTATCTACCATCTTTGAAGCTTAAACAAACCAATTAATTCATCGATCATGTCAGTTAGCTATCTTTTTCCCTCTAAGTATCATGCTACTGTTGTAGATTGATCATGTCTCCTATAGAGTGAGAGTTGAAGCACCAAAAATACCAAAAATACTGTTGTAGATTGATCATGATGTTTAACCACGAGCGTAGGAATATGTCCTTTATAAGCTTAGATTTCAAGTTTTTAATAGTATGGCAACTGTCATGTGCTAATGAGTGGAGACCAGAAGAATCTTGATGACAAGCTAACATGGCTAGAGTTTCACCTGTCTATCTCTAGATTAATTCACTCGGCTTCGAACGTTGGTACACCCGGCGCCCCGGTCTGTGAACACACTTCATATCTCTACTCAACCAGAAGTTGTCCACCAAGAGGGCCTACAAAAAATCAACTTCATTAGATCTCTTCATGAACAAATTCTTCAATAAAAACTAACAGTAATCAGATGGTAACTTGGTTTGTGTATAAATTTTTCATGAAAACAAGCTATTAGAGCTTAGAAATCCAGTATTCGATCTTCTTTACATATGTAGATGGCATGAAATTAGTAATAAGTAGGGGGATGGTGTAATATCTCTCTGATGCTGCACTAATTATTGAGTTAAAATTTAATGCCTGTTGGTTCAGTAAAAGTTCTATTCAGCAATCAGCAGAGGTAGATATATGGCTCCTTCTACATTTATCCTTTCAATCCGAGCCACAATAGCAAAATGGCCTCTAACAAAGAAAAAGGCTGCAATATATATATATATATATATATATATATATATATTTGGGTACGGTAAAAGCTGTACCATTTTAAGGGATTTTGAAACCTTTTATCAATTTTTTTTTTTTTTTGATAAGAGGGGAGCTTTAGTAGTGCCGTGGAAACAACACTCCTCCAGCATCTGTAGCCAAAGCAGCATTAAGCTCTACAGAAGGAGATTTACGCTATATAACAAGAGTTGAGAGAAACACTATCATGCCACCAAGGGGATCCGCTGCCTGATTCCATTCTCAAAAGCCATATTGAGCTATAATAGATCCTCTGCAAGGTTGAAGATTATTGGTGAGGCTTCTCAAGAAACCTTTTATCATTGATATGCCAAATAGCCATTTTAGAAACCAGTCATGGTAAAACCAATTTGAATTGTCACTTCTTGAGATGTGCAATACTGTGGCAGAAACTTGATTAATGTTTCCATACCCTGAGTAAAGATGACTATCATGCTATAACTAACAAAGCACTAAATAAAATAACATCATTTGCTTTGATATCATTATTCTTTATCTAAACTTTAAGTTGAAGCTCCTCATCCCTGGATACAGCTTTTTGTTCGGTATATTTTAAGCCAAACTAAAGCTTGGGCTTTTCTAAACAAGAATATCATGGTACAATTGAGTACAATTAATAGTCAGATGAATGATTCTAACTTCCTAATACTTTGTTCCACTTCTCTGATTCCTCCTACTAAACCAATCATATAGTTGATTCCCTTCAAAATAGATGCATGCCAACCTGACTTCACCCAAATAATCAATCAGATTGGCCGACTCCAACAATATAATAGTTGTCCCTTACCCTCCTTACCAGTGCCTTGAACTGGTGGTACACACCAACCAAAGCATTCTTAGCTTTCTAAGTCACCAAAATAACCTAGAAGTTTGGCTAATCTATTTTACAATTCTCATGCTTTGTCACAAGGAAGCACCTTGGAACCCTCAACCAAACACATGCCACCCAAAACCTGTCCCCTTGCATTTTACCATTCCCCAACTTCCATGCTCCAATAAAACCAGAGAGCCGACAGCCAAATCTATGTGAGCTACCCCAATCTCCATACAAAATATTTATACAAAATTAAGTCACGAGGAAAAAAGAAAGATGCTGTGGTCCATCACCCATCATTAATCTCCCAAAGAAAGCTGAAATGGACCTCCCCACATAACTTTGTTTTTCTTCTAAACCTGCTGCTTGGTTCATGCACCCAATTTCCCTATATATACCCTCTCACATTTCCCCAGCATCATCACCACCTCCAGATCCCATTCAAAAATAAGAGCACTCCTCTCCATCTCCAATGGCTTACTTCCTTTTGAACAAAATAGCTCCTTTTCTTCTCCTACTCTTAGTTAACTTTGGAGATAAATGTTCTGCGTCTAGAAAACTAGCCTCTTTGTACCAACCACCTCCAAATCTCCTCACATACCACAATGGTGCCTTGCTCCAAGGGGACATTTCCATCTCTATACTTTGGTATGGGAAGTTCACCCCAGCTCAAAAGTCTATCATCTCTGACTTCCTCCTCTCCCTCACTCCCCAACCTCACCAACAACTAGGCTCTACAACCACCACACCCACTGTTTCCAAATGGTGGAGCACCATCAATAGCTTACTGCAGAAAGCCGGCAAGAAGAAGACCCACATGTCCTTGGCGAACCAAATCTCCGACGAGCACTGTTCCATTGGCAAACTACTCAAAAGGTCTCAGCTACCTGAGCTGGCCTTGAAAGCGAACCCCTCCAAAGTAGCTGGGGTGGTGTTAGTCGTGACCGCGGAGGACGTCACGGTGGAGGGCTTCTGCATGAGCTCTTGCGGCTCCCATGGCACGCTTGCCAGCCCCGGCTCGGCCTACATTTGGGTGGGGAGTTCAGCAAGCCAGTGCCCCGGCCAGTGCGCATGGCCTTTCCACCAGCCCGTGTACGGGCCCCAGGGACCGCCACTGGTGGCCCCTAACGGCGACGTTGGGGCTGACGGCATGGTCATAAACATTGCTGCGTTGTTGGCTGGGACCGTCACCAACCCCTTTGGGGATGGGTACTTCCAAGGGGATGCGGAGGCCCCGGTGGAGGTCGCCGCGGCGTGCCCGGGGGTCTATGGGAAGGGGGCTTACCCAGGCTATGCCGGCGAGGTCCTGGTGGATGCCGGCACGGGGGGGAGCTACAATGCGGAAGGGGTGAATGGGAGGAAGTATTTGGTCCCGGCGACGTTGGACCCTGCCACCTCTTCGTGCTCTCCCATTGTGTGAGTGTGTTTGTTAGTAGAAGAGGATTGGCAGTTGCTGGGCTCAAGTCCCTTTGTACATGCATGCATATAATTAATAAAGAGGCCATTAGATTTTTGGTTAACCTGTGAATGGAACGATGAGAAGAAAAAGAAAGGGCCAGAGTGCTGGTTGTGGAACAATAATAATGGTAGCCTTTCCATTGTGTGAATAGAATTTTGAAGGGTTGTTTTCTTCTCAATATGGTTGCGAGCTCAGCTTTCAAAAGAAATTAGGCTAGAAGGCAACGATTTAGAATTTGAAAAATATGTTGTAAATTTGTCAAAAGTTTGAAAAGAGTTTAAATAATCAAATAAGTGAAAAAAGAGTAAAGCTGGAAAAAAAAAATGGACTTTCTAAATTGTTTACTAATTTTGAGGATTATTTGGCTATAAGAAAAAAAAAGGGATTAATTTAAATTTTTTTTTAAAAAATAAGCTGGAAAATATTATAAGGCCTAAGCAAATAATGTGAGAATGGGCTGTGTTGATCCAAAGGCCAATTAAGCTTGACAGGATTTGGTCTTCAACAACTGCAATTAGACACAACATAGATCAAGTTGCAGAAGGCTGCAACTCTAGGTAGGCTTAAATTCATTTTTACACCTCTCAAAGTTTTGTTCACAATCAAATAGGCCCTCTTTTTTTCTTTTGTAAAATAATTTTGTCCACAGAGTTTTCAGAATAGACAAATATGATCCTTCTGTTAATCTTTTACCAATAGGAATCATTGCATGCTAATATGGGTCCATTAGCTTTCTAGCTCCAGTGAACAATATTCCTTTTCTTTGTTATAACTCTTATATGTATATTAATATATCATGATAATAAAAAAATATGGGATTTTTAATTTTAATGGGACTTTTTGACTAGCTTTCAATTCTAGTTTTTGGGCTAAGAGAGTTGCTACAATGAGGTATCAATTTAAATGAAAAAAATAAAACTCATAGGTCATTAGCACCAACGTTAGCATTTTCTAGTCGCACAGTGACTTTCTATTATATTAAGTGATCGAAAGTTAATAAATGGATCATATTTATCTATTTTAAAAGTTATATAAAAAAAATTTTCAACAAAACTAGGAGAGGTCCGTGCAATTGTGAATAAAACTTAAAGAGATCCAAATAAATTAAAACCCGACAGATATTACAAATTTAAAAAAATATTTTGTTGGATGTAAATGCAAGTGATGAAGTTACTTTTTAAATGAGACAGTGAACCTACTTGCACTCTTGAGAGCTATATTTTTAATTTTTTTCAAATAATTGTGTTTTTAATCAATTAATTAAATATGGTTATGTTGAGATCATTTGTACATCTACAAATAGTTGTACCAAATTTTAGTTACAATTATAATTCAATTTTAATAAGTGAAATTTAAAGAATCACTCTCTATTACAAAATCTAGTCTGCGCCAGGATATTACGAAACTTGGGCATAGACCATACTGTGCTCAAAAATGAGTTTCATATATCAGCAAAGTCCTCTTGGGTACGTGTCCACTGTTGATATATTATTTATGTTGTTTGGATTTATTCATACCTTCTCTTGAGTAATTTGGATTAGTAGTTTGTATGAACCTAAAATTTAATAGTGATATATGAGGGAAGGACCTGTTAGAATTTTAAGATGACACAAATAAATATGGCAATAAATTTTATTTATCATTTGATATTCTAAATTTCACATATATGATCCTAAAATTTCTATATTTCAAATATATGCTAAGTCTAGAAAACAACTTTAGATTATTTTTTTAAATAAAATAGTATTTTTTTTAAAAATATTTTTTTATCACTATACTCTACCACCTATAACCTCTAACTATTCTTTAGCGTTCATATCATCACCACAACAATCATCATCATACGTCATCCTTCATCACTACCATCGTATCTTTACTATCTACCACTAACATCATAATCATAACTACTATACGTCCATCACTATCTTGTTTCATCGTTACTATTATGTTTTCATAAGACTTACCATCCACCTTCACAACGGTTACCATCTATAATCACGTAATTGCTATTACGAGGTTCAACTCATCGAAATGGCTTGCTTTGCAAAAATCCCAGAATAAACCTCGAATAATCCGATGATAGAGGTCTTCATCATGCTTCCCAACTGGGCCTGACCGTGACTTGAATAAATACCTGCACGTGAGCTTCAATGGTTCTTCGATTATTGATAGAGAAGTGCACATAGCAATTAATTTCTGAATCAACTAATTGATTAGATAAATAATTAATTAAACTACTTAAAAATAAACCGTAAAAAATTCCCGTGGCTGGAAACAGAACAAACGTGCATCTCTGGACACCAAAAGAGGCAGAATAAAGACGAAGGATGCTTAGAGAATATAAAAAAGTAAATATTCTGTACTTGCCAAAACAGAAAATGACGCGAATATATTCGGCCCACTAAACGAAACATCCGCTTTAAAAGGACAAAATCAAGCCAGATATCTTGCCAACTTTGCATCAAAAATACAAATAGAGCGGGACTGTAACGGGGATGAGCTGGGATCGTCGGGCTCCCAGGCCTTGGCAGATGAAATCTAATAATCCAAGAGGTGCCTTTGGGATGATAGAAAGGTATGACATTTTCTTATTCCCATTTTTAATTTTTATTTCAGTGTTTGAGGGCTCTTTAAGTACAAGTAAGGATCGAAAATGCCCCCGCCTGTGGCCAATCCTTGCTTCTTTATGGTTCATATTGATAACAGTCGACACGTAGTCAACTGAAGCTTAGGATGGAATCCTTGTGTGAGACCCTATTGGTGTGGGTTACCTGTCAAGTGACCGGCCGGCCTTACTCTTCTGCGTGCCCAGCCGATCCTCTCCGGGCGACGTCTTCTGTAGTTTCTTTCCTTCGAATTCTGCTTGAATGGATGAGTTTCTTTAAGCTTCATGGAAGAATTATGCAGATTTGATTTGGCACCAAACATTCCTAGGTTTCAGGAAAGAACATTTACCTTTAGCCACCGATGTTGGGAAAAACAGTGGAAAAATTCTACCAACTGAAATTATCTAGATAAATTTTATTGTGCACTTCTGAGAATAGATTGTATTAAAATTTCACATTGTTTGTTAAATAAGATATTCTTATAAATACTTTAGATATTTTATAGCTAGCTTTATATACCTTATAAAATTAGAATTTATGATAAACACTGCCGTGGTCGGTCTACTCAAGATATCAAAATAAATGGTAGGTAGAAATTCATCCAATTTAGTATGTACATATTAGATCATATTTAATTATTTGTAACGTCGAGGTTAAACTCCTATCGTAAATATGACATGATTGGATGTTATTAGGAATACACCCAAGTGTATCCAATCATCCATGCATGGTAAGGCTGCATCTATATATATATATATATATATATATATATATATATATATATATATATGTAATAGGACTGTTTAGTCGTAGAATATGTTTTCTATTTTTCATCTTTTGTTTTTATCATCATTTCAAGTCTATATATGTAATAGAATCATTGCATGTAAGTCATTGAATAACTCATCTTTAGGTTTGCATCTTAAGATTATTGAGACTGATTGATACCTACTAGGTTGGTACCAAGCTGAAGTGAGCTCATTATTGATCTAGTTTCAATCATAGGATGAACTGATTGAGTTAGGTGGTCTCAAAGGTTCATGCAATCCTAGTTTGATTAATTTACCTTAATTTTTGAGAAATAATATTCAATAATTATCATGAATATTAATAATTTATCTAGATGACTTCAATATGTCGTTCCATATTTTGGGGCATTTAATGATCATTATTAGCTATAAAGTACTATTATTAGACAATAATAAATTACCTTGGAGTTTGTATTGATGGCTTTGTTGCTTGGAAGGATAAGCAAAACATTTAATGAGATGACTCATCATTAATGGCCACTCCACCCTTAAGCTAGTGGATGCCACATGGCAGCTTAGTACAGGATAGTATGGGCACAAAGTTTTTCATCTAGATGCCTCACCATTGCCAATAAAAGGTTGAGGAAAAGTTCATTCTCTTCACATCTGGTTAGTTAGTGTTCTCCTTACCTTGCTCAGCCTAAGTTCTCAGCTTCTTAGGTTAATCTTCTAGACAATCCTTCTCTCTCTCCTTCCTTTTTGGCTTGTTATGTAGGAATAGATCCTTACCAGTCAGGTTGGCTAGATTATAGCCTGACCCGACCATGCCTTCCTCTTCGACTAATTCCTCGGCCTCATCTTCCTCAACCTTGGGGCCAGCAGTTCTTTGGACCAAGGATCTTTCTATCCTCACCCCTAGGGATATGGTTTACATTAGGCAGACCTACTTTGTACCCAAGGAGTTCCTTTTCGCTGCCCCAGGTGAGTAAGAACAAACTTTTGACTCATCCAAAGAGCGACTCATCTTGCACGAAGATGCTCTCAAAGCCTATTCATCCTTTTATTGATCAATTTCTAGGTTAGTACAACATTGCACTGACCCAACTTCGTCCTAACTTGTAAAGAATTATGACCAATTTTTTATTTAGAATGCCACCAAAAGGAATCCTTATATCTAGTATTCTTTTTAGATAGTTTTTTATCCTTAAGGAACACTTTATTGAGGGTGATGATGCTACTTCTCTACTCAACAAGGTTAGAAGATCCTGTTCGGCAGCTCTTCTTCCATCCATCGATGAAAGAATAAAATTTTCTTTGTTTCCTTAGCTCATAGAACTTGGTTCTTAAAGGTTGATAGCAGCAATCGAACCTTCAACCAAACTAGACACCTTTACTTTTCTTTAATGAAAGGAGAACATCGAGCGGTCCAAAAAAGATCTTTTGCCGAAACTTAATGACCTCCTATGTAAGAAGGCATTAATCTGAGCAAGGCTTACTCCAGCAACTAAGGGTAAGCCTAATATCCTATACTTAGAAAATTTCTTTTCTTTTATCCTATTTAGTTAGGTAAAGCACTTTTCTAGCCATCTGCTTCATCTTCTTTGCCTGCTCTCTTACACTCAAAAAGAATAGAGTTAGAGGATCCGAAGTTTTCCTTAGGGAAAACCCTCCAATGCTTATGTTAACTATGAGTGGATAAGGAGAGAATCCCAGAGCTTTGAGTCGAGGCACCTAGGATTTAAGCAAAGAAAGTAAACTTACTTTACTTGAGGTTTCTAGGATGCTTTTATAAACATTGGGAGTAATTATAGAAGAACTTAGGATCTTTAATCAGACGATTATTATTGAATCCATAATCCAAATTTCAGAGAGATCATATCTTCATAGGAATAGGTTCTTCCTTATAAGATTAAATTTATCACATATAAGTAGAGCCTACTTGGAAAAAGTGACTCATATGAAGAAGAGGAGTCTTTGTCAGTTATTAGAGAAGTCCTTTCGTCTTATTGCGTGTCATAATTCTAATCATATCATCGCAGAATCTATCCGCTGGACCAACCTACATCAGCATCAATATAAGAATAGCAGAATCACCTTCTCATTTCTACGGATCTATATTAGAGTTATTCAATTTAGAGGTCCCATTTCTGCTCGTCGCCATTCCCACATGGGATTGGAGCCCACTGGGTCGAGACATATATTTTAAATATACAGAAATTAAATAAACACGTCAACTTTTTAAAAGCACTGCAGCATGGAGTCCAGGGAAGAAAGTAACGAATTTAAAAATTTATCATAGGTAAGAAGCGGATGGGTGCCACGGCCTCGTTGACCCTGTTCAACGGACGATTTTTCCGGGATCATATTTAAAGACATAAATTAATTCACGGGAAAAATATCCGTTGAAGTGAAGCTATTAGCAGGCACGGTAGTGAATGGACTCTATTTAGTAGTTAAAACAAGAAACAAAAGAAAGCTTCGGGTCTCTATTATATTTTCGAGTCTAATCAGTGATATTTAGGAAATAAAATGTGATAGATGAAATCATTAAAATATACGTGCACAATACATATTCAACATATTAAATTTTTGGACAAATTATATGTACCTTTATTATAAGTTGTCTTTCATACTAGATAAATTAAAAACATAGAAAATATAATTAAATATTACAATAAGTTAAAAAGGTATGATCAAATATCAAAATATATGAAGAATATAAAAAGGTATCATAATATATTACCATACCATGAACCCATCACCTCAACCATGTAACATGGCCACATAATTCATAAAGCATGGCTCTAGAAAGTATAGAACACCTTCAATTCTGAACTAATATCAAACATAAGCTAATACAATGATAAACCAAAACATTTTATTAATAGTTTATAAATTTAAAATATAAGGTTCAGAAACATTTAATATTAGATATAAAATGCTAGCTATGCTCTTATCAAAAATTCTCAAAGTGAATCTTAGAAAAAGCACCAATAATAATGTAAGCTAACAGCTCAGATAAAAAGTTCCTCTCATATATACTAAAATAAATAATAATGCACATAGAATAAATAAGTTAGCAACAATATCAATTATTTCATATGCCAGCATTATGATGTTCAAAATTTAAATTATAGGTCCAATCAAAATAATGTGGTGTCTATCATATCTCATAACATAACTGATAAAAGATGCTATATATACAAATTTTATAATTCAAATAATAGCATCAATCCTTGGATTATTAGTTACCATAAAGGTTGGATCCATTGCTTACGTAACTCAATGCTTAGATTGGTCATGATTGTGCTCCAGCTCGTGATAAGCAAACCTCACAGACTCTACCATACTACAACATGCGTGTGGTGAGCAACCCATGGTATCACATGCCAGTTTATGACTAGTATTTATAATCAGTGTTATAATTCCATCCATGGCTAACTATACTCTTATGTGACAAATCCAAATGCCTCCTTTTCCTTATTATATAATTAATTCATCATGTTTCGGTATTGAATTAATCATTTTAGCTTATGGCTATTGGAAAATCTTACATTACTTGTGTTAAAGTTTTGCCAGTAGCTGACTTTTAAGAGAAATACCATATTTTTGCTTATGATTAAGCAACACTCTCATGCGGCTTATCTAACTATATCCATCCTATTTTATATTTTCTTATAATTTATTTATTAATAAAATACATACTTTATTGTTATTATCATTATCATCATCATCATTTTAATGAGGAACCAAAATTTATAATATTATAATTTATGATAATAATACCTTATAAAATTTTCATAATAATATAGATAATTATGTAGTAATAGACATGGATATATTTATGAAATATTAAAATTATGCAGGTGATTGTGTTCGAGATTTCTTACCTCTACTGGAAGTACAACTGATCAAAGGTACCAGTTCGATCTACAGGTATACCTACTGTACCCAATTAATTTTAAATTAATAAAATTTATAGATTAACTTCCTCGTAGATTTTAAATGAATAAATCCTAATTTCTAGTTTTCTAAAGTCTTAGAATTTAGTGTTTTCAACCTCAATGCTACTCTTAAATTTTCTATGGCCTACACATTTAACTTAATAATAAAAAGTTAGAACTTTATATCTACCAGGTGATTGAGGGAAGAAACTTTGTGCTAGACCTCTCCAGATTCAAGTTGCTAGCCACACTTACATCATTCAACCAATTTAATCGGAATGACATCATAGGTTGAAAAATAGGGACTACAAGGGTGTTGGTTATGGATCCAAGATAATAGTCTTAGCCCCAAGGGTCGAGGCCAAGTTGGACTCTCAATCTAGGTACACACAAAGGGTTGAAAAGAGATAGGTTGAATTTGGACCCAACTCAAGGTTAGGAAGAGAAATAAATAAATAAATATATTAAGAAAAATTGTTTTAGAGAAAGATAAAATAAAAAGAAGCTAGAGAGAAAAAGAGTGGGAGAGAGAAAGAGGAGAGAGAAATTAGAGTTAGAGAGAGGGAGAGATAGTTAGAGAGAGATGGAAGAAAAAGAAATGATAGAAAGGGCACGCAATGGGGGTGATGAAATAGGAGAGGGAGATGGAGAGGGAGAGAAGGAAGAGGAGTCATGCGGCTATGTGGCAGAGGACAAGGTTGATCCTTTATGGAAATGGAGGCGACCCAATATTGCTCCTATTTCGACACTTAGCCAATAAAAAAGGAGGGAAAATGGTGGAGAGTGTGTGAAAGAGAGAGATGAAGAGAGAGAGAGGAGAGAGAGAGAGAGCCATGTGTAGGCTAAGTGCTCAGTGGAAATAGGAGTGGTTCCTTAGCTCCTATATTTCTTACATCTTGACTGATTGGCAGAGAGGAAGAAAGAAAGGGAGAGAAGGGGCAACATCTTGACTGGTTGGCAGAGAGGAAGAAAGAAAGGGAGAGAAGGGGCAACACACAGAGAGAGAGAGAGAGAGAGAGAGAGAAGGGGCAGCAAAGAATAAGGTTAGCCTTATGCGATCCTTTGTCTAACTACCATGCATAGTGGGAGAGAAAGAAAGAGACAAGGTGATAGAGGAGTGAGAGATGTAGGGAGGAAGAAAGAGAGCCTGTGGCTCGATAGGAGAGGAGGGCAAGGAGAGATATAAGGAGAGAGACTTTGCTTCTACCACCTCTAGGGATTGTACAAGATCAAGGTCAACCCTCTGTTTAGCACATGCTGAATTAGAGGCCATTCCCCCTTGCAACACTAGAGCAGGTGCGCCCATTCTTCCATTACAATGCTAGATAGGATTGATCCTGTGCACAAGGCATGTAGTGGATGAGGTGTGCTTTCCTACTGGATTAAGCTAGTCTAGTTGGGCCAAACCTCCAAAATGAAGCCAGCTTGGGCTAGTCCTCACATTCTTCCCTTCATAAATAATTTCATCCTTAAAATTGATATACTTGAGCCTTTAAAGAGCTAAGTATACTTAGTTTTCATGTTATTCTTAAACTCACAAGTAGCCTTCCTTTATTAGTAGTTGCTCCACTATAGAGCCTCCAACCAGAAGAGGCTGATGGTTGCTCCACTATAGAGCCTCCAACTAGAGGGGGTTGGTGGTAGTATCAATCTATATGCAACTTCCCTTACTTTATCTAGAATTTTAAAGAGACCCATGTATCTGGGGCTAAACATACTAAGATTAACAAACCTCATCACACCTTTAGTTGAAGAAACCCCTAGGAAAATATGATCCCTTATATGAAATTCTAGATCCCTTCTTTAGTTGTCTAAATAACTTTTTGGCATGCTTTATGTTGTCTACAATTGCTCGCTAATTAGCTTGAACTTATCCATAGTTTGTGTTACTATCTCAAGGCCTAACAATTGCTTTTCACCAACATCATTTCAATAAAAGGAGGACTTGCACTTTCTACCATACAGTGCTTCAAAAAGAATCATCTGAATGCTTGCTTGAACTAACCTCTATTAGGTTGGTTCTTAGATTCTTAGTTCCAAGATTTGGTTCATCGTTTTGATCTAAGAACCGACCCATCCTCTTTTTTTTAAGAAGAATTTTTTAAAAATATCAAGGTACTTTTAGAAATTGAACTTGAGACATCAAGTAGACTCCATAAGTTATCTATCATCTTTACTAAAATATTAAATGTATTAAATTAGTCAATACATACTATGTATATTCTTTTTACTGAATATAATTAAGAAAAAAAATTAGCTATTGGACATCAGAAATGCATTAATCAGCTCTATTAAGGGCTTTTTATTGAATATAACTAAGGAAAAAAAAATCAGCTCTATCCTGAAACTGACCCAAAATTGAACTGTTCTAGTTGAACTTGTTTTAGATTGGTTCCAAGATATTATTAGATTAGTTCCGAGTCTAAAATTTTGGAATTGATTCTGATTGGGTTGGTTCTAAGTTTTGAGCTAGAACTGACCTAACCCAACCATTCTCACCCTTGCTGATAGCTATTATTATAAGAAAACTCCACTGAAGGTAAATAATTATCCTATGCATCACCTAAATATAAAATATAAGCCTTTAATATATTTTTAAGAATTTGAATAGTCCTTCAAGCCTGTCCATTAGTTTATAGTATAAAGTTGTATTGAAATTTAGTTTGATCCCTATGGCTTTATGAAAGCTTTTTCAGGACTAAAACACGGACATGATATTCCTGTCCGAGATAATGGAGACTGGAACCCTATGCAGGCCTATAATTTTCACCATGGATAACCTTGCCAATCTCTCCAAGGGTGTTCCCATCTTAAAGCATAGGAAATGTGCTAGCTTTGGTAACTAATCTATAATTACCTACACAACATTATTGCCCTTAGAAGTTTTAGGAAGGCCACTCATAAAGCCCATGATAATGTGTTCCCATTTCCATTAGAAAATGAGAAGAGACTGTAAGGGCCCCATAAGTCTTTGTTGCTTTGCTTTTATCTATTGATACACTAGATACTGGGCAATGAATTGGGTAATGTTTTTCTTCTTGCTACTCAACTAAAAAATTTTTCCTTAGGTCTCGATACATCTTTGCACATTTAGGGTGCATGATAAAAGCAAAGCTATGTATCTCCTTTAGAATCTCTCTCTTCAACTCTAAATTTTTGGGGATGCAGAGCTTGTTACCAAACCTTTAGGAGTTGTCCTCGTGGATTCGAGACTTTGACTGAATACTAGATTCCCCTACTCTCCTAATCTTTTGTAAGTTAGATATTCACCCTGAGATGCTTTGATTCTTTTAATTAAGATAGGGTGCATCATGAGGGTAGAAAATTGGGCATCTAGAGTGTGCGATGGCACCTCAACTCCCATCCTTCCCAGATCTTCTAAGACAGGGTTGCCAATGGACTTTCTGCTCGATGTATTTACTATTACAACAACCTTTCCCAAGTAATAGCTGATGATTAGATCATAATCTTTGAGCAGCTCCTACCACATCCTTTATCTCAAATTCTAACTCCTTCTAAGTGAAGATATATTTTAAGCTCTTATAGTCAATATAAACCTCACAAGATTCCATATTTTCAAAGCAAAGACCTCATAAAGATCTTCAACCTTCAGACTGATGAGTCAGCGATGCACCTCTGCTAACTACCACCAAACCAGACTTGGCGAGGGGAGGCTAGAAGCTTAAGTCGAAATGCCACACATTGCCAAGAAGGCTGTATCCCTTGTTTTGAATAGTGTCAGCTAGCAATTGATCGATTAGTCGGAATCCTTATCAACCGCCCCTTCCTCACCCCTGTTCATTGCTAGTGCCAAACAGAGAGCCAGGCTTCCTTCACCTACTTCCACATGTAGATTCCCACTCGCTTGCTAGCAAATTCCTACCTTTGAAACAAGGGCTGCAAAGAGAGACTATGACTGATAAAATAGTGGGCCTCTGGGTGGCCAAGTTGCCTACCAGTCCATCTGAGGACCCAACACTGAAGAAGAGATGCATCTCTTTCACGTCCCTGATGACCATCTGAGCCTTGTATGCAGTATCTCCTAACATGATGTACATTGGGTTAGGGATGTTTTTGGGCTCTCACACTAGAACAACATCTCCAGAATGGATCTCTGTCCTCTCGAGAAGGTTAAGCTCTTGAGCAATGCAAAGCTTGATATAATGAAACGAACATTTTCAAGATCATAGACTATGGCTGGGACTCCATGAAGATACAGAGCGGATTTAAATCGAAGCCTATGAAGGGCACCCCCATCCTTGATCGACCATGAGGTGACCCTTAGTTCATGTTTCCTTGAGAGAAAGATGCCATGCTGGGAAGCCTTGAGCAGAGGCGATCGGGAGGGAAATGAAACCAGAAAGGAATTATAACCAAAATTTAGCAACTCCTAGTGGAATTGTGAGACTTCAGCTACCAGCAATCTTCACATTAGGTCTCTAGAAGGTAGAGGAGCTCTGTTCCCAAGGCATGCATCGACACAACTCTGAACTTAGTAAGGGCTTCAAATTTCATGACTCCCAACTATTCAACTGCAAAGAAGACTGATGAGATCTCCGTCCTTCTTCTAACAATCACTTCCTTCCCTAGCACTTGCTTCTTGAATTGACCCAAACAATGCCTCGCCAAGTGCCCCATGCCCACGCACTATGACATACAATCCCATTTTTGCACTAATGTTTGATATGGCCTCTTTTTCACATCTATAGCATCTTCTGAATTGAAAGTGATGATAACGGATGCTAGTTTATGGACAATTAGGGCTGCAAACGGATCAGATTGGATCAGATCATGCTTCCTTGCAATTTGATTCTATTTTAAATTCGGATCTTAATTTTGGACCTAGATCCGATCATTTACTAAAATGGTCAAATTAAATAAGATATATGGAAAAAAATTTAAACCTAATGAGTCATTCTATTTTATTTAGATCCAATCTAAAGTGTTATATTGAGTCAAGCATCTAACTATTATTTTATTATTAAAATTTAGTAATTAATAACCAAATATAGATTCATTAAAAAATAAATGAGATTAAAAAATTAATTTAAACTTAAATTTTTATTCAAAATTCTTAATTTTATCTAAGTAAATGATTATTTTTAAGTTTATAAATATGATATTTAAAATATTTATTAATATATTTAAAAGATATTATAAATAATAATTCATCAAAATAAATAATAAAATATAATTATTTATATATAATTAGAGAAAAAAGATGAAAGAAAACCTTATTGTTAAGAAGAAAAGGAGAATTAATTTAAATTAGAATTCGTTCAATGAATTTATAAAGATAATTAGATTAAAAAAAATAATATTTATATCATTAAAGTTTATGAATAAGGATGAATCAAGTTTGGATCATGTTGAATCAAAAAATATAAAATTCATAACTGATTCAAATTTATAACGAGCTTAATTTTTAAAACTGATCCAATCCATGGGTCCTTAAATACGAATCAAATTGGGTTACGGGTTGATCTGGCGATCTTATAAGCTATAGAGATGGGAAGGAGTGGCATCTAGGTCTGTGTAGTGGCATTGGCTGCATTCCGGGATGACTGCAAGGCAGAAAAGGGTGCGAAGCAAAGCTCTCCTGGCCGCATGTTCCCATCCGCAGAAGCCGCCGGCATAGAGACTCCTCTTCCTGGCCACCACCGGCTACCAAAATTGCTTTCACCAGTCACTATTTGCATCCACTTTTTTTTCTTACGCGAATAATATATAAGTCAAATGGCTGAGCTATTAATTATCCTCACGAGTCTTGCAAGATTAAATGGTAGGTGCGTTGTATCTATTTTTTTTTTTTTTTTGCTCATTATTTTAGAATGAGCATTTATTATTATATGCACTGAGCTATTGAATATTGTTTATATATTTAATATGATTAAACGGTAGGGCATCCCATTCAATTCCTTTTCTCGCTCTTATCACTTACGATTAGCATTTCTTCATCTATAAACGGCATGTAGATCTACTTTTCAGAATAGGACACCTGCTTATTGTGAAAGAATAACGTTATAGTGTTCAAAGACAAATTACACATGGCGGGAGAAATAGTGACTGAAAGTAGGTAAAATGATTTAGTGTCTGATACGTACAAGACAAGAAAATTTACTAATCTATTGCATAAAACTCTTTTTGATAGATCAAACGCCACGAGCAAAAATGTACGAGACAATGACGCTAGTTTGGTGACAGAACCTCGTCAAGTAGAAGAAGCGTAGCTACTGGTAAACACAGAAATGGCAGAGACCGCTGTGATTCTAGCCGTTAAAAAGATCAGTGTAGCATTGGGCAAAGAAGCGGTAGAGTTCATTGCTAGGTCCTGGATTCAAGGAGAAGCCTCGTCGTTGACCGAACTACCGAGTAGGATGGGCCGTATTAAGAGCGAGCTTCTGGTAATTCATGGGTTCTTAAGTCAGATAGGTATTCCAAACGACAACCACCAAGCTCTTCAAGCTTGGATGGAGCAGGTACGAAAACTGGCGTACGATGTTGAGGATGTAATGGACGAGCATATCTATCTCATAAATGCTCAAGGACGGCATAGCGGATTGGATGGCTGTTTGAGAAAATTAGCGAAGGGAACCAAAAATTTGGGTGCTTGGCGTAGTATTGCTCTTCATCTGAAAGACATTGAAAATAATATTCATCACCTTTCGTTAATGAAAGATCGATGGGTTCAGTTGCCAGGAAGAGATGCCAGTAGTTCAAACTCTGCTAGTGAAACGCAGGTGGTGGTGTATACAGGAAATATTGATCATATCATCAAGGACGATGAGATTGTGCAGACCGAGAAGAGGAAAGAATTGATTGAGTTGTTGACCGATGGGGAGAAGGATCTCTCTATAATATCTGTGTGGGGCATGGGGGGGTATGGCAAAACGACCCTTGTTAATAATGTGTACAGAAGCGAAGACATCGAGTTTTCATGCCGTGCATGGATAACTGTCACAGAGGATTACAGACCGGATGATCTTTCAAGAAAAATGACAGAACAATTGTTTTCAGAAGGACCAAAAAGATTGGATCATAGAAATAAAGACAGAATTAAAGAATATCTGGCCGACAAAAAGTGTCTGATTGTACTTGACGATGTATGGGAGACCAGTGCTTTTTATCATATTGCTGAACACCTCGGTGAGAACCATCATGGAAGCCGGATCGTTATCACAACTCGAGACGGCACAGTAGCTTCCCTGGCTCCCGAAAACCGTAAGATAAATCTTGATGGTTTGAAGCAAGATCAGGCATGGAACGTGTTTTGCAAGAGGGCGTTCGAGAAAAATCGAGGGAGATGTCCTCCGGAGCTCGAGAATTCGGCAAGAAATATCGTCTCCATGTGCAACGGGTGGCCGCTAGCTCTGGTTTCTATAGCTAGACTCCTGTCCTTGAGAGGCCAAAATAAATCAGAATGGGACAAGTTTTGTGATCGGTTTAACTGGGAGTTGATCAATGAAAAAGAATTGGAATATGTGAAGCACGTTCTGTATGGTAGCTTCAGTCACCTACCAAAATATCTCAAAAATTGTTTCCTCTACTGCAGCATGCTCCAAGATAGTCAAAGGCTTAGCAGAGGGAGACTGATCAGGCTATTGGTGGCAGAAGGGTTCGTCGAAGCAAGGGGAACTAGTACACCGGAAGAAGTGGCAATGGAGTATATTGAAGAGCTGGTTCACCGAGCCATGCTTAAAGTAGTAGAAAGGAACTGCTATGGCATCATAAAGTTCATCCAGGTGCACGATATTGTGAGAGGGCTGGCCATATCACTGTCTCGGAAGGAAAGTTTCAGCGTGGTAAACGTGGTAAACGACGTCCATCAAGAAACCACGTGTGATGGAGCACGCCGTTTGTCAACGCATGGTTGCAGCGACGAAATCCGTTTAGAGTTGCCACATCTTCGAACGTGGATTGTGTCCGCCGCACCGTCACCATCACAATCCACGTTTTCTTTTATGTTTTCTAACTCTAAATATTTGGCAGTCTTGGAGCTAGCAGGCGCGCCGATTGAGCGTGTGCCAGATGAAGTCGGCAACTTGTTTAATCTGCACTATCTGGGCTTGAGGAGGACAAAGGTGAAGCGACTCCCCCAATCCATAGGAAAGCTTCGAAGGTTACAAACCATGGATCTTCATTCTACTGAGATAGAGAAATTGCCGTCTGGGATAGCCAAGCTGAGACTGCTGCGCCACCTGTTCGCCGAGAAGATTCATGCTCCAAGCGATAGACCTGCGATCAATCATCGCAGCGGCGTGCCGGCTCCGGCGGGGCTGTGGGATTTGAAGGACTTGCAGACCCTCAAAGCTGTGGAAGCAAGCAATGACTCGGTGGGGCGACTGCAGCGATTGACCCAGCTGAGAAGCCTACGGATCTGTAGAGTGAGATCTGCGCACTGCCATCGACTTAGCCTTTCATTGTCCAAGCTGCCCTTCCTTTCTTTCTTAGCCATCATTGCGACCAACGAGAACGAGACTCTCAGATTGGAACGCTGGGATTCTGCACCTCAGCATCTACACAGCCTTCATCTGCATGAGAAATTAGAGAGGACGAAACTGGAGAAAGGCTTGTTTTGCGTGTAAGTAATTAAACATTTTTAAAAAAAAAAAAAAAAATTTATGGATCATAAATTTTGATTGATTAAAATATAAATTATGAATCATATCTATTTATAAATTATGAAATATCATGTTATCTATGTTATGATTTATAAATTTTATGGATCATAATCATAGTTGATTATGACTCTCAGCTTATTTATGAACTGATACATTATCGATTTTGTGATCACAGTAGAAGCCTCAGGAGTTTGGATCTCCGATGGAGTGGGCTGAGAGAAGATGCACTGCATTTCTTCTCTCAGTTGTCCGACCTTATCTCGCTCAGACTCTTAGCAGCGTACGAGGGACAGAGTTTGTGCTTCCGAAAAAATTGGTTCCCTAAACTCAAGCGCCTCCTTCTGTACGGCTTGCCTCAAATTAATCAAGTTAAGGTGGAGAGAGGCGCCATGGGAAGTCTGGAGTACCTCCGCCTGGATGATATGCCAGCGTTAGTTGATCTCCCAGAAGGTACCGAATTCCTCACATCCCTCCGAGAGCTGGAGTTGAAGAAGCTCCATCCAAGATTTATGAAAACATTCAAAGAAAGTGGTAACAGAAGGAAGATTGAGCACATCCCCAGCGCCTTTTACATTATCGAGAAAGAGGGGAAAGGGACCTCTGCCAACCTTAACGACCCGTTGTTTCCGGAGGACGAGGATGCAGACGTAAGTAAAAAGCCCCCGACCTTTCACATTTCCATTATTGCATCTTGTGTGGCTGCCGTGCCTCGTGTCCTGATGTTGATCCATTTCTTCCATCAAAATAATTAGAAAAATCTTAAAAGTTTATGAGTTTTGATTATTATTTATTAATAAAAGTTTTTTTTTTTTTTTTTTTCTTTTTTTCCTCTCTGATTATGAAACGGGAGGTAGCACCCCCAGCCTTTATTAATGAAAAAAGAATATACGTTTCATTCTTTTTTTTCAAAGTTCTTGGTATACAGTCACTGCTTCTTTTCATGCGTCTTCTTTCTTCGTCACAATTTTAGTTTTCACCATGCGTGCCTATTTTCTGTACGAAGCTTTCCATTTTTTTTATAGAAAGAAGACTAGATTTTGATAGACTTTTATGACCCTTTCCCTAAAAAAATCACTCAATTATATTTTTACTGTTTCTGCCGTCAAGAATAGATTTTATCCGACACACCATTCCATATCACCTTCGCTACAATAGTGCGTACGTTCTAACTCAAAAATTTGCTGGAACTCATCATCTCCACTTATATTTTATAATTTGCAACATATATTTTTTTTCAATGTATGTTTTGTTTAATGAACATTAAAATTAGAACATAATGTATTTAGCTTATTAGTTTACTTGAATTGGTTAAAGCAACTTTATAAATATCAGATAAATAAAAGTTATTTCCATTTTCCTTGCAGGATTTCCATGCCATTGACGGGTAGTGGATATGCTAAAGCAATTAATTTTATTGTGGATATCTATTGGATTTATGTCTTTCTAAGGAACAATGGAGTTTGCTGGCTTTATAATTAACTTAAATGAAGATTGTGAGTAATGTTTGTATAGGTGTTTTTACTTAATGTGAGTAATGTTTGTACAATTAACTTAAATAAAGATTGTGAGTAATGTTTGTCTAGGTGCTTTCTCTTTCATATTTTTTTCAATTTTATTAGAAGTTAATCAGCATCTACAAGTGGTATTGTACGTATAATTATAAATTTATATGTAATTTATGATATCTTATTTATCATTTTTTTTTTTTTTATCTATTCTATTGCAACCTCTTATCGTGAAGTTTGTTGTTGATGTTACTTGTTAATGTTGGAGTTTTAAAAATTATATTAATTGTTTGAAGGTTTTTAAATTATATATATATTTTTTATCAGCAGCACATGACATAGAAAAAAATATTTTTGATTGCGAAGATCATTAGAGCACCATTGCTTATATCCATCTCTTTGTATTTTTTGTATTTTTTTATTTTCTCTCTTCGAGTGAAATGAAACGTTTGAAGGGAAAAAAGAGTGAATAATTTTAATTTATTTATTTGTTGAGCAATATTTTAAACTTTAACTAAAAATATCATATCAGAATTTCATTTGCCTTAGAAAAGATTTAGAACAATTTTTTTTTTCTCCAATTTATATCATTACTGAGGGAGGGGTAATTAACCTCGAGATTTTTTTTAGTTGTAGTAGAATAGCGAAAATTTTCATCATGCTAGGTACAATAAGCTTGGAGATCCAAGATAAGGGGATAGGTGAGGCTATAAAATCTATAGCTGAAAATGGATTGGGCCAAAATAAGCTATAGATTAGGTCTTATACTAGATCCAATTGGGTAGAAGGCTTAAATTATAGTGCCCAAATAAAATCAGGCTTGGCTTTGAATCCTTATTAAAAGATTGACCCGTTGTAGTTGCATCTAGGGTTAGAAATTGACGGTGGCCAAACCGATTATGGATGGGATCGTGGGCTAGATCTAAGAAGGTGTTCAAGTAAAAATTAAGCTGGACTTTAAGTCCTGATTGAAGTTTGGCCTGAATGACTGGCCGCTCAACCCATTTACCTACTATCAAATGATGGCTGATTTATAAAAAGATAGTTGCTCATTAAGAATTATGTTAAAATTATTATTATATATACATCAAGTTTATGAAAGCCCTGCATGCAGATTTTGGTTTGTGTTTAGTTTCTTTTTTTTAAAAAAAAAGGCTTGTCTCCTCCTAGTGTACCCAAAAAAATATTTTTGAAACTATGTTTTCACATTTGTGGTTTAATCCATGTACAAAAAATAAAAATATAAACATATAGATTTTTAAAATATAAATTTTATAGTTGCCACACTCCAACTTGCTAATTGGGCTAGATATATGGCACAACTGCATAAGTCATGGATGATAATATAGAAATTATGCAAGACTTTTTTTTAATATTTTATGAATTACCAGTATATAAAAATTCAATCAAATATTATTTAATTTATAAGGATTATAAATTAGATAATTACAAAAGCTGGAATTAGATAATCTAATTTATCTTTTATCTACTAGTACCTTACACCAACCCGATAATAAAAGTTGAGCCTAAGTATTTTGAACTGTATAAAAAAATATAAAATTTATGTAATAAGTCTTAGCCAGTAAGAATCGTTGCACATACAATATGCACATACTCATTATAAAATGTTAATAGACTATAGCATTTACATGCATAAGTGAACACAAGCATGATATTCAACAATAATATTTACTACACATACTAAAGGAGATGTAAATATATGCATCCAACAAACAATAACAATATTACATGATAATGAACATATGTATCATGCCCAAATCAATATGTAAATTTATCAAGATATGTATCGTACATGATATAGCCAACATTGTATTTCCATCATAACATTTTTCTTTAGGATAATATACTCAATAATATCATTAATTAAGTCTATTATACATAAGATCGATGTTGCTAGATCAGCTTTGAACTAGTCATGGCCATGCTTTAGTTTATAGCAATAATCAAATTTGGCTATGCTTTATAGACTATGGTAGCAACCAAATCCATCAAATCTAGCCTCTCTTCAATTTATGGTAGCAATCAAGTTTAGCTATATTTTAGTCCATAGTGGCAACTATGTTTAACCACGCTTCAACATGTAGTGGCAACCATATCAAGCCTTGCTTCAGCTCGTAGTGACAACCAAATCATATGACTAGTCCATTGCCTTTCATCACCATCATCATTCATACCATTCATAGATGCTCGAATTATTAATTTGTTGCAAATCTATAAGCAATAAATATGAATTCCAATATCATTGTATCAAATAATATAAAATCCAAAATATGCACATATAATTTATAATCATGCATAATTACATATATTTTCATCATAATAAATCTTCACACATGATTAACATAAAAAAACACTATCACATGTGCTATCAAATATATGAGATCATACCAACATAATTTTCATCATAAATTTTCATATATAATTAATTTAATATCACTAACACATATAACATCAAAACATATATGATCACACCAACAGGCACACGTACGTATAAACATGCATGGGGACTCTTACCTCAACCAAAAGCTATATTTTAACCAAAAAATCCAACTCCGCCTCCAAAAGTGTGCCTATCAGATTCATTTATTAATATTAATAAATTAGTAACATATTTGTATCGAGCATCCTTGACTAATTAATATTTGATTTACAACTAGATTAGTTTGACCTAATCTAAGCTATATACCTTAAATTTAATAATATCAATAAAATGTAATCTTGATCTTATCTTAATCAATAGAATCGGAGAAGTTAGGCTTTAGGCCAGCCTACCTTTTGCTTTGAGCGCTGCTCACTTACATCGATGCAATTAATTTTAAATTATAATATTAAAATTTATAAAATAAAAATTAAGAATAGAATTCAATGTCTAAGGTCTAGGGCTCTTAGTCTACAGTCCAAGATCCAAGGCCTAGGTCCATGCCATCAAGATGACCCCTAGCCAATTAGCGCATATATATATATATATATATATATATATAGAGAGAGAGAGAGAGAGAGAGAGAGAGAGAGAGAGAGAGAGAGATGGGAGAGGTTCTTGGGTTGGTAAACCTAACCACTGGGCCATGCCTGTGGCTGGGGAGGAAACACGGCCACTAGGCCTCACTCAGTTGAGCCGAATGAGGAAGACCTTGTTAAATGAACAGTGAACTCTTCCTCCATCACCCATGCTCCAATTTGACTAACCAATGGTCGGTCCCAAATAATAAATGAAGCAGAGGCGGATAGGGTAGGATTGGATAGGAGGGAAGCCCTCCATGACTAGTCTGATCGTGGCATCACGGCATGATGAGTCGGCCAAACAGGGGAACCTTGTTGCTGTGATTGAGCCGTGTGCTTGCTCTACCAATGAAAAAAAGAGGTGATGAGGGATGGAGGGAAATGAAGGAAGAGAGATGGACCTCGTTAGAGCATTGTTACTCTTTACCAATGGTCGATTACCAGCTACAAGATAGAAGAGAAAGGAGAGAGAAATAGGGGTTCAGCCGTGAGTGCTTTTAGCAATCGACCACCACTTGCGAGCTGATTGTGATGCGATGTGATGCGACAATTTCGATGAGAGCAGAGGGTCTACAGTTTTGAGGAAGGAAGAGACAGCCAGCAACCAACCAATCTGATTGAAGAAAACAAAGAAGAGGTTGAGGGTTTGGCGAGAAATCGGTAAGATAAAGTGATTTAAATGGTTTCTGGAGATTTTTTGGTTACCCTCCAGGTTATCCAATCCACCCACGAGCCTTCCAAATCGCCCTGCAACGCTATGTCATTACTAGAATGACTAGATCAACCATTTCGGGTCAATTATGGGGGAGCCATGATGGATCATGTTGTACAATAGTAAAAAGTTAAATTTATTATTATTATTATTATTATTATATTTTCATGCTTGTTGTTTTAGAACATGTTAGAAGCAGAAAATATAGAATATAAAATATAAAATATAAAGTTTTTAAATATAATGGTAAAAGAGATGGCTGCCGATTTGAGGTCCCAAATATCAACCTGGTGCAACAGCCATCATCTTGCCCCCGCCTGGCCGCTTGGTTTCAAGCCTGCACTGTTGCACCTGGCAACCATGAGGACTCCCCTAGAGAGTACTTCAATATATGTACGATAAAATCCCACCACCATACTGAGGTCCTACCACATTCTAATGGGCAGCAGCGTCACCTTCCAATGACATCATCTTTTTTTTTTTTTTTTTTTCTTTTTTAATAGTAAGGGTGGCATGAAGACGCTTGATTTTTTATTAAAAACAGAGATATGCACCATGGAAAGAGAAAGATAAATAGAGGAGAAAGATAGAAGGAAACAAAGATTTGTCACTTATAAATTAGAAGGGAATCAATCCAAAGTGGAATTGCTAACCTCATCTAGGCATCTATTAGATTTGATTAGAGGTTCTTGATTTGGACCAAACTTTTGTAAAATGAGGAAATAAGTTCTAATCGCATAGAGATGATCAGTCACTAAAGAGAGCTAGGCCGGTCAAAGTGGCAGAAGGGACTGAGGTATGCTTGTAAAGGAAGATTCTTGCATTCTTTTTTTTCCAACAAACCCATGCCCTGGCTGCAAATAACAAAAGGATAATAGGTTCGGTGGCTTTTGGAAAAACCCTCCATCTCCAACCTAGACATAAATTTTCAAAGAAAGTTCGAGGGTGTAATACCACTAGTATCAAACAAGTTGCCTTTCAAATGTTAGAAAAAAAATGGATAAGGAGTGAAAAGATGATCTGTTCACTCTGAGTCTGGGTTGCAAAGAACACATCCACCTAGGTCCTTTCCAATCTTCTTCTCAAGGTTTTCTCTAGTATTCAGTTTCTTTTTCCAACAAAGCCATAGAAAATATTTAATCTTATTGAAACTCCGGAGTGCAATTGCAAATTTACATTTTACCCCTCTAGGTTTTAGAAAGTGATAAATGGATGCAATAGAGAATCTTCTGTTATTGTCTAATGTTCCATCTTATCCTATCAGTATTTTGGTAGAAAGTGATAGCGCCAAGGAGAGTAGAGAGTTGAGAGAACTTGGCTTGAGCCTCAAAATGGTGTGAGAATGACAATTTGATTCTCCAGATCATCCTCCTATGGTTGAAAAGTTGGCAAATCAACCTCCTTTATTCTTGCTCATGTTACATAATGTGGAAAACAGAACTTGTAAAGGTGCATCATAAATCCATCTCTCTCGAAAAACAGTGTTCCTCGGCCTTTTCCAATCTGAAATTGAGGTCTATTACAAAAGGCAGGGAGGGTTCTAATAACATCACGCTGCAAGTATTTTTTACTAGGTTTCTAACCCATTGATGACCTTTCTCTTTTGTGATAGGTAAATTGTACTTATATCCTCTAGATTTTGGACTCATCGTCGAGATATCTCCAAGCAAGGAGAAAAAGATTTAACTGACTTAGATCCTTTACTACTCCCAAGCCACCTTTTGCTTTTTGCAAACAAACTATTTTCTAGTTAATCTTGCAAGTGATCCCATTAGCAGTCGCAGCTCTTTCAAAGAAAAGATCCCTTCTATTTGTCCATCTTCATTATTACCTAGCTTGAAAGCTTGAAAATAGATATAATATATAGAGGAAGGGATGAAAGCTCTGAATTAATTAAAGTTAAGTCTTCCATCAAGAGAGAGATATTTGCCTTTTGAGGTTGCCAATCTTGATTCAATTTACTGCAATAAAGAAATCCAGTCTGCCTTAGATAGCTTGCTAGCTTGCCTCCGCCACAATGACAAAACCTATGTATTTGATAGGAAGGGGAGCAAAAGAACAATTGAGCCATCTTGCAAAGTTTTCTCCATTGAGAGATCCATGACTATTTGGAGAAATGGAGCTCTTCTGATAATTTATGGACAAACCTGAGATAATTTCGAAACTGTAAAGTACAATCTTGAAGGTGGTAATATATTTCTTATTTGTGCTAGCAAAATGAGTGTAACATTAGCATATTGCAAGATTTTAGTTCCACTACAAATCCACTGGCTGCCGGACCTTCAAAGATTTTGGTCAAGGCTGCTTTATTGAGCATTTTACAAAGCAGATCAATAGCAAGTATGAACAGACAGGACAAAGGGGTTCCCTTGCCCAAGCCCACGATAACACAAAATCCAATTTCCAAGCTCCCTATTGATATTGACCGGAATTTTGCATGATAGAAGGATTTTCTTTGTCCAACCAATCCACTTAAAAGGAAAATTCCTAACAGCGAGCAGTTTAAGCAAATAACTTGTGAGGATTCTATTGAAAGCTTTGAAGAAATCCGACTTGCAAACAAGTTTCATCTACTTCCTTCTCCTTTGATTGAAACAGAATTTCATTAGCACAAAAAATGTTGCCGAGAATAGATCTACCTTTAATATAAGCTGTTTGAGCTAGGCCAATGAGATCATTGGTAAAAGCTGGCAACCTTTTGCCAGAACCTTAGTAACAATTTTGATACAATTGTGAATCAGATTGATTGGTCAAAAATCTGATGGAAGTTTAACAGCTTCTTTTTTTTTTGGTATTAAAGAGAGGACTACATAACTAACTCTCACAAGACTAATTTTGTTATCATAAAGTTGCTTGAAAAGAAAAGGAATGTTTGCACTAATTACCTCCCCGAAATGCTAGAAGAAGCACTTTGTTAATCCATCTAGGCCAGGCTTTGTCTCTAGAAAAACTGAATATAGCTTCCTTTTATCTCTTCAAAAGTGAAAGATGATTCAAGGCTACTAAGATTGATGCTGGAGGGGGCATAGATACTGTTCCAATCAACGTCTAAAGAAGCTTCAGTTAAATACCTCTAAAGAAGTTGGTAAAAACATTCTTCGCATCCTGTCAATCAGAAACTTCAATTCAATTCCATTCCATATTCACAATCCACTTTACCTTCATCATTTTGTGAAAGAAGACAGTATTGTTGTGTCCTTCAGAAAGCCATTTAATTTTTGCCTTCAGCTTTCAATATATTTCCTCAACTTCTAAAGGAGGATCAATGCCTGCTTCCAATCAATGTCTAAAGAACCATCGGTCAGCATATCATAAAGACCTCTAAAGAAGTTGATAAAAACAGCATATCATGCGAACCAAGTAAGAATGGTGAAAGGCATACAGGAAGAGACAGTCGCACCACAAATCAAAACAGATGCAAGAACATGTTTACAAAAAGCTCAGCATTTGGAGCCTTCAAACTCCTCGCCATCTTCTGGAGCTTTGATCACCAAGGGAGTCGACGTTCCTCCATCTTCCACGATCTCTGACAGGTCCTCTATGGGAACCAAAGATCTCCATCGGTCGCAGCGAAGCAACCAGAACATTCGGTGGCTATCACAAACAAACAACTAGAGCCCAACCGCTGCACCTCATCACTTGGTAGACGGTTTATCAAATCCCATTGATATGCCACTTCTGAGTTTAAGTCCACCCATTCTAGTGGATCGGGAACGTCACTCAATGACAATGCTCACCGTCCCATCATCAACCCGTTAGAGGAAGCCAGCACAATAAACGATGGAGGAGACAATACATCTTTCGACAGTCACCATTTCCATTCATTTCTTGTGGGTACCATCCCTTTCTCTCTTAAAAATATTTTAATCTAAAGTTATCAGAATGCCGATCAGCTTAAATTGATATCTAATTATAAAAAAATTATTTTTTTATTCACAATATAAATATTTACATACTTTTTGAAAACTGTTTACCTGATTTTTTTTATTAAAAAATTTTATAAAAAATTTGAGAATCAATGAAATATTAAATTCATTGGCTCTCAAGGATCCCCGGATGACCTAATAGACATTTAATGAAAAGATCTATTTTTACATCTGCTAAGTGATTGTATGGATTAGTCTTCATGGTTAAGTCTCCTTTATGGATTCTAGCAGCTATTTATGCTAGTAATTATGGATTAATTCATCGCCAATTATGGCATGAATTGGATAGTGACTTAGCTCTTTCTGTTCCTGTGGTGTGTTTGAGATTTCAACTATATTATTTCTCAGAAGGAAAGAAAGAAGATTAGTCTTTTATTGACAACAGAGAAACTACGGAATTCCATACTTTTCTGAATAATATTTTCATAGCGATTATGGTTTCAGAGGACTACGATTTACTTGGTGTAATAACGGAAGAGATGGTGCTAGAGTCTGGGAGAAGTTGGACGGGGGTTTGGCAATAGCTAGCTATCTTTTTTTTTTTTTTTGAAGCCTTTGTGACCCATCTTTCTCAAATAGGTTTCGATCATTCCCCTTTACCACTCACCCTTGATATAATGCAATTAGGATCGAAATCTGTTTGGCTTTAAAATTTTTGGTTTCATCTAGATGAATCCTATGATGTTATATCCCATGCATGGAGTGTAGTGGAATGTGGTCATCCTAAGTTTCGTTTGGCCAAGCAATTAAAACATACAAAGGAAGCTCTTAAGTAATGGAATAAGGAGAAGGTAGGAAACATTAATTAGAAGATGAGGGTCCTCAAACACGAAATACAATAGCTTTAGGATATATAAGGAGGATACTTCTGAGGTTCTACATGATGAGGATATGCAAAGTTTAAGTGGTAAGTTAAAAGAATACTATAAATACCTTCGTCTTCAGAAATTTTATGATGCCAGAAGTCCAGATTGCAGTGGATCAAGGAGGGTGATCAAAATACCTCCTTTTTCCATCAGTCCACTATAATCAGACGAAGGTGGAATAAAATCAAGGGTATTCAAAATCCAGTGGTGATGAAGTTAGTGATGCAGATGGTATTAAACAGATCTTTCTGTAGTTTTTTTAAGATAGATGGTCTCAAGTCCATAATAATTTATCTCCTATTCCACCTCATATAGGCCGACTGAAGAAGAAAGAACCTTCCTCCAAGCTCCTATCTCTAATAGGGAAATTTTTTATGCTCTGAAGTCTTTGGGTCAAAACAAAGCTCCCAATTCAGACAGCTTTCCTTCTAAATTTTTTCAAAAATACTAGAATTTGGTTTTTGTGAATGTTTGCCGAGCTGTTACAACTTTCTTTGATTCTACTAGAATGCCTTAGGCCTGAAAGACTACTTTCATTACCCTAATTATAAAATGCCAAAACCCAAATTCTCTAGGTCAGGATAGGCCAATCAGTCTTTGCAATTCCATCTATAAAATCATAGCAAAGATTATTGCATTGAGGATTAAGAAGGTTATTTCTAAGCTCATTTCAATTTAATAGCCAACTTTCATCTCAGAAAGATCTATATCTGATGACATAATTCTTGCCCAAGAAATTGTCCATTCCTTACACAAAGCTCATTCCAATTCACCACTGATGGCTATTAAAGTGGATATGAAGAAAGCTTATGATCGAATTGATCGAAGGTTTTTGATTGCTGTTCTACATCATTTGCATTTTCTTTGTATCATGATTCAGTGGATTGAGAGTTGCATTACATCTTCCTCCTATGCAGTTCTTATGAATGGTTCACCTACTTCTTTTTTCTTCTTACAATTAGGTCTCAGGCAGGGATACCCTCTTTCCCCTTATATATTTATACTCTATTCTAAGATGTTATCCAAGAGTCTACATATGGCGGTAGAGAGGAATCTAATCTTTGGTTACAGTCCAAAAAGGGCTAAGTCATCTACTTTTTGTTGATGATTGTTTGTAATTTTTTAGAACTTGTGCTTCTGAGTGTTTTCATCTTAAGCAGGTTATGGAGTACTATTCATGCTAATCTGGTCAGGCTGAGTCTCAGCAAGTTTATGGTTCTCTTTTATCCCAAAATAAATAGAAGACTGGCTTTTGAATTAACTTCTATTCTTGGAATTCATCATGTCACTGATTTTGGTTTTTACCTGAGAGTTCCAATCAAACCATATAGGCTTAAAGCCTCTGAGACTTAGTTAATCAAGAATAGAGACATGACACAATTAGATTCTTGGAAATAGAGGGCCTTATCCTTTGCTAGACAGTGTATTTTTATAAAGTCAGTGCTCTCCTCTTTACGTATACATATAATCTCTCACCTTGCTGTTCCTCAGGTTTTTTGACATGGTTCGTGAGAACCATTCGAAGTTTCTTATGAGGCCGCTTTCTGGTAGCCATTCTTTTGATACTATTGCTTGGGATAACATTTGTAAATCTGAGATATAAGGGTGGATTAGGTATTCTAGATATATCCAACTGGTGGACTGCTCATCAAAATAAAGTTACTGGTAGAATTATCCTTAACAATAATTGCCTTCTTACACAAATTGTCTATTGTAAGTATCACTTCCAAGGTGACTGACCTACCTAAATTCCGCCTAAGCATTGCTCCCCTATATGGAAACCTATTTGCTAGGCTTCTAAATGTATAGCTGATGAGTTTGTGTGGTCTATAGGGGTTGGAAGATCCATTGACATTGTTACCCAGCTTGGTTCTCTACTATTCCTTTGAATATGTGTGCTATTGAATTTAATTCTAACTTGGTATCTGAATTATCCTTTGTTCATGAGTTTTTGAGGTCAGATGGGGAATGGAATCAGGATCTGTTACCTAGATGTTTTCCATCTTGTTTGGTTGATTGAAGCATTCAAATTCCCTTAGCAATTATTCATAATCAGGACATCCTATGTTGGGATACAAATTATTCTCATAGAATATCTGCAAAACAGGTTCACTAGAATCTAAGTTCTTACGAAGATAGTGTGCCCAATGCGATCCAATTTGCTAAACTCTGGAAGCTTCCGTCTCATCAATGAATTTTGTACTTTATTTGGAGACTGTTCAGAGGGGCTCTTCCAACATCTACATTGCTTGCTGGGAGACTACCATCATGTACCCGAACTTGTCAACGCTGTGCTTCTGAGTTAGAGAGCCTAAATCACTTATTTTTCCACTGTGAGAAATCGCGAGGTATGGACCAGCCTTCCTGCTTTGCAGTCTATCAGTTCATTATCTCTGGTATATGACTATATTGTTCAAAGGCCTGCCAATTCTGATCATCTGTTCTGCAAAGTTTTATCATATATCTACTTTAAAGTCTTTGGTTGGGTAGATATGAGGAAATATTCCAGGGAAAAAATTTTCATGGGGCTCGAGTTTGGTGACGAGCTTTTTATTTGACAGCTGAGTTTCTTGAATCCATCAAACTGCATCCCTCTATATCCTCTGGCATTTGGGGTGGCACAATCATCCCTTTATTAGGATCGCATAACTTTCTTTATATCTCTTGGCTGCTTCGATAATTAGGTTACTTAAAAGTTAATTTTGATAGCTCTATACATCCAAATTTAGCTGGTGCTAGCTTTATTATCTGAGAGCATCTCGATTTCCTTATGGCAAGTGCAATTCCTTTATACAGTATCTATCCCTTTCGTTGAGGTCACTGCTGCTTTGCTCCGAGAAGTGTTATTTTATTGTGCTGATAACTTGATTCTTAAAGACGATTCGGCAAACAGTAATTGCTTAGATCAATGGCTTATCTGAAAGCTGTCATCCTCATCTTCAGTCTCTACATTCTATCGTATCTTCATTTAAGGATTTTTCTTGTAGGTATGTTTATCGGGAGGCCAATTAGGCGACAGATTTTCTAGCGAATCTGGCTTGTTCAACTCAACCAACATTTTGATTGTTTCATTTTCCTCGTGATCTCAGTATGCTTATGAATGCGGATGCTAGAGGAATGATCTTTAGTAGGCATTGAGTTCAACTTCTACCCCTAAAAAAAAAAAAAAGAAAAAGGCTCAACATATTTAATAAACTTCCAAAAAAGAACATAATAGTTCTTAGGTAGTATTTGGGCAACCACATTACAGCGAGAGAAGAGAAAACATGAACAACATATTGCAACTAAGTGAAACCCAAGACAATCAAGCCATAAAGCTGGCTCTTTCCTTTTGCGAGCCAAGAAGGATTTGATCAAAATTTTCAGCTTCGACATCTGAAATTTGGATCCGGCTCTTGCGATCGCAGTCTACCAAGGTCACCATGGAGAAGGCATGGAGGAGAAAAGAGTCCTTTACTACTGCAAAAAAGTTTTCTGATTGATCCAACCAAAGATTGGTAAGAAGGAGATGCGACCTTGGACTCAATGCGGATAGATTTCTTTTTCCTTGATGAGAGGAACTTTGAGGTTGCAACCTTAATAGAAAGCTAAGCCTTAAATCTTTGCTTTCTTCTGGAACTTTCAGTTTCTGGCCAAGTTAGGGAAGGAGGTCTGGGTCAACAACCAACAACGATCTCCATGTTTTCAATGGGTGAGTTTAGGTTTAGCCCTTACTTCAGGATGACTGTAGGTTAGTTAGATAATAAAGACTAAGAAAATTATTCATATAATTTGTTGTAAATATGAAATTATTTGAGTCTTGAAATATATATAATAGTTAATTGAGAATTTTGTTAATGCAAAATAGGTCATCATGGCTCATTGTCAAGAGATACTCGTATAGGTAAGGGCTCAAATAGCCAAGATATCTCTGATGGCTCTAGTTCTATTGAACCTACAGGAAATTCTCAAAGCAACTTCCAAAGTGAGATGGTATATATGATGTGCATTCTCACTGGGATAGTGAAGATGCAGCAGTAAAGGCATCAATCTCAATCAATTCATCATACTCGGCATCAACAGAGGGGATATGATTGATTCAACGAATTCAAAAGACTTGCTCCCCCTCAGTATATTGGTTCCACAAATCCGTTGGATGCCTAGCATTGAGTCATAGAAATGGAAAAAGCTTTAAGTGTCCACAATAATTAGAATGAGGACAAGGCCAAATACGTTGCATATCTTCTCCAAGACGACACTTACGATTGATCGTTGTTAGAAGAGCATAAACGGGGATGCGGCACTATTACTTGAGAAATATCTAAGAAGGTTTTTTTAGGAAAAAACTTTTTCGAAAGGATTCGTACTCAAATGAAGAATAGTTTTACTAAGTTGAAGCAAAAAAATTAAAAGAACTTGAATGATTCGCAATGTTCATGTTGGATGTCTGATTCACCATATCGAATATCTAGTAAATTATATGAATTTAAAATTTTCTCATTTGTAATGCTCTAAGCTCATCTATTGGTCAATTAATCTATTAACGAGCCAAATCCATATGATCTTAAAATCTTAAGTTTAAATTAATTAGTAGTATGTAAACTTAAAGTATAAGCTCTTCAAATTTTTCTTTCTAACTTCACATCATAGCGAAGCTCTCTCTATCACCATTTTATGGATAGTTTTTTTTTTTTACCATCAACTTTCATAATCCAAATCAGTTTTGACATCATTTTTAATATTCTAAACTTATCTATTAGTCTAATTAATCTGTTAATAAATTGAATTCATAAAATCTTATAAAATTTAAATATAAATTAATTAATAATAGATAAATTTAAATTATAATTTTTTAAAATATTTTTTTTATTATTATATGCTAAATTATTGATGGTTCTACGCTTCGCATGAGCTGCACCCGATCGGCATCTCAAGCTACCATAGCCGCTATAGGTGCATCCCAGCTGTCAGCTGGGTTGGAGCGCATTCAGCGAGCACCCGGGTAAATATTCTCAGTGTCAGCCCGGCTAGGTACTTAGAATTTTTTTTTTTTCAACACGCGGAAGCGTTCCCAACCGAGCGACCGGCCTTGGTGCGTTGCACGCCCCCAAGTCAGCCTCACAGAGTAGACCGCGCGCAATGCCCTCGGCAGCCTATTGCACTCTCCGACACGTAGGTAGTTGGATGCGTGATCAGGGGTACTACCAGTAGCCTCCCCGCAGATCAATCCGAATATACCCTACCACACGTTCGTTGGGAAAGGGCCCGAGGTACTACCAGTAGCCTCCCTCCTGGGCCGTCCCTAAATTGAGCACGATAGAAGCCAAGGACAAACACAAACGCACGGCCTTGCGCATACAAGATTCCAATCACAAAGACACAAGCAGATACAGGGAAATACCCCCAACCTTTATAGAGTATAAACTTCTACAAGGATTCACAAAGCCAATGTGCAAAAGCACTTACAAGAACGACACTCCCGAAGTCCTCTTCTAGCCTCGTGATGCTCGGACGTAGGAACCACCTCTACGACGAGTTGCTTGGACATAGGAACCACCTCTACGACAAGCGATCTCTCCCTTCTTTGAAACAGATCTGGGGAAACTCTTCAAGCTTCTCTCCTCCTCCTATGGATCTCGGATGACCTCCTTTTATAGGAGCGCATGAGGGCACACGGTTGCCCTAGCTGCTCCTAAAATTTCGCCACGAACCTCGCTCGGGCGCGTGATATGCGCGGATAGGGCTTATCTGCCCGATTTTCAAGCGTCTGGCCTGGCCAGATCGCGTGTCGCGCAGCGCCTGGGCACACGCAGGGCCCTGCCTGGGCGCGCACAGCGCCTCGCCTGGGCGCGCGCAGCGTCCCGCCTGGGCTATGCGCCGCGCGGATCAAAGTCCGAGATCTGCACCGTGGATCTTGGACCGATAATCCCACGATCACGTCCCCCGACCTTGGTGCCGCAACTCTCGGACCATGCGCCGCACTCTTTGGGCGATGATAAGGCTTCGTCCCGCACTTGGCGCCGCAAACTTCGGCCGGATGAGGGCGTGCGCCGCATGCGCGCCGCCCTGCGCGGAGCACTCCGCGCTCCCTCTTGCGCGCGCCTCCGCCTGTGCGTGCGTGCCCCTGCGCGCGCACCTTCGCCCGCTTGCGTGCTCGCCTGGCGCATCCTGCGCCGTGCCGGCGCGCGCGGCTGCACCGCGCGGACGAACCGCCTTGCGTGCGTGCCACCCGCGCCGTGCTTGGGTGCGCATGCTGCTGCCTTCCCGGATCCTTTGGCCAACTTCGCCTTGCTCCATGGGCGATGTACGTGCCAAGACGGTGCGTTGCCGTCCACACCTGGAGTGTGCCTCGGCCTTGGCCCCGACGCATGGCTCGCGCATGAATACCAACCCTCGCGTGCCTCCCGCCTGGCTGCGCCTTGGCGTGCGCATGCATGCCACATGGTCGACGGGTCACGTCGTTGTGCTCGGCCCTCGCATGCCTTGCACTGGCCGGTCTGCGCGCACCCTGCCGCGTAGCTCCCTACCGACCTGGCAGGCCCTCGGCTGCCTGCCTTGCCCGTGTGCGCGCCCCCTCGTGCCGCAGGCTACGCCACGGTCCTCCTTGGCCATGCGCTGCTACTGAAGGGTCTCTTTTCGTTTTCGGCACAAAGATCCGTACTCTGGCCACCCCAGGGGTTCTGCTGAGATGAGCAGCATTGCAGTTCCGCCTGGCAAGGTCTTGGCTGCCTGTTCTACCCGCGCCCGTGCCACGGGCTGCGCCACGGCCCTCCTGGCCGTGCGCAACTATTGAGAGGCTGACAATCCTCCCCCACCTGAAGCCGCCGACGTCTCCGTCGGACCCACGCTCAAGTAGGCCTGAATGTCCTCCTCAAACTGCCACAGCTCTTCTGCCCTTCTCCAAGTAGCGTCGGAGATATCTTCTCCTTTCACTGTACCAGGTACTCTGTGTACTCATGTCCCTGACTCGTCCCCACCTTCCTGTCTGCTAAGATCCTGACAATCTTCCTTGCAAACTTTAGCCGAAGGGTAGGGCGTACCTTCCCAGGTTGCTCTCTTTCATCTCCACTGAGATCTCCATGGTAGGGCTTCAAGAAGCTCACGTGGAAGGTCGGGTGGATCTTCAACCGGGCCGGCAAGGCCAACCGGTAAGCCACCTCCCCCACACGCCGAATGACTTTGAAGGGACCATCGTACCTTGGCATGAGGCCGCGATGATACTTCTTGGTTGCTTTCCTCCAAAGATAAGGCGTGAGCCTCAGCATGACCAGATCCCCCACTTGGAACTCTACTGGCCGTCGGTGCGCGTCCGCGCACTGCTTCATCTCCCAGGCCGCCCACACGAGGCTATCCCGCGCCTTGGCAATGCGATCGGCCCTGTCCTGCGCATGCTGATGCGCCGCAGGGCATGGACCGTCATATTGCCGAGCTACCTCCAAGGGCGTCCTAGGTTGAAAACCCAGGCATACTTCGGCTGGGCTCTGTGATGTTGCTGAAGACCGGTTGATGTTGTAAGAAAATTGGGCCGCATCTAGCAACTCCAACCAGTTGCACTGGCTTGCGGTCAAGAAGTGCCGCAAGTATTCTTCAAGAAGCGCGTTCACCCTCTCAGTCTGGCCATCTGTCTGAGGGTGATATGTTGTGGAGAACTTAAGTTCCGAACCCATAATCTAAAATAGGGTTGTCTAGAACTTGCCTGTGAATCGGCCATCACGGTCGCTGATGATGTCGCCTGGCATCCCGAACACCTTGACCACATTGGCGAAGAACAGGGTTGCGCACATCTCTGCGGAGCAGGTCTCTGGTACCACCATGAAGACAGCGTACTTCGAGAACCTATCGACCACCACGAAAACCGCACGCTTTCGTTCCACCTCCGGGAACCCCGTAATGAAGTCCATGGAGACGGATGCCCATGGCCTATCCGGAACGGGCAATGGTTGGAGAAGGCCCGCCGGCCTCCTGCGCTCCACCTTTTCCATTTGGCACGTCAAGCAGTTTCGTACATAGGCTTCCACATCGCTCCACATCTTTCGCCAATAAAAATCTCTAGAGAGCAGGGCGTACATCCGCTCCATGCCTGGATGTCCCGCCCACCTTGAGTCGTGGGACTCCTTGAGTAAGTCGCGCCTTAGAGCCTTGCTCTGTGGCACGACCAGATGGCCTCCATGCGCCCGCAATAGGCCATCCTGGATCCAGAAGCGCCACACCAAGCCGCTCTCCACGTCCGTGCGCAGCTTGGCGTAGGCCGCATCCCGCTCGGCCGCACGCCTGATGCGCTCCGTGATACTGGTCTGCAGGGTTGTCACGGCGGCGACGTACTCCTGCACAGTCTGGCGGCTGAGGGCATCGGCTACCTGGTTTTGACGCCCAGGCCGGTGCTCCCACTCGAAATCAAACTCCGCCATATACTCTTGCCAGCGAGCTTGTTTGGGCGTTAGCTTCTTCTGAGTCTTGAAATAGGTGTTGGCCACGTTGTCGGTGACGATCTTGAACTTAGTCCCCAACAGATAGTGCCTCCACGCCTCCAAGCAATGGATCACGGCGGTCATCTCCTTTTCATGCGCCGAGTATCGCGTCTCGGCGTCCTTGAATTTTCTGCTTTCATAGGCCACCGGGTGTCCTTCTTGGATCAAAACTCCTCCCAGTGCATGATCGGAAGCATCCGTGTGCACCTCGAATGGATCTTCGAATCTTGGTAGTCTCAAGACCGGCTCAGTGGACAACGCCGTCTTGAGTTGGTTGAAGGCATCCTCACAACAAGAGGACCAATCCCACCTTTGCTCTTTCTTGAGCAGATCGGTCAAGGGACTTACAATTGCCGAGTAGCCCTTGATGAACCTTCTGTAGTAGTTGGCGAGCCCCAAGAATGACCTCAGCTCCGCCACTGCAGCAGGGGTCGGCCAGTCCAGGATGGCCCGGACCTTGGCGCTGTCCATCTTGATTGCGCCGTGGCCGATCCAGTGTCCGAGAAAATGGACCTCAGTGCAACCAAACTCGCACTTCTCCCTTTTGATATAAAGGCGGTGCTCTCTTAGCCTTTGGAGCACCCACCTCAGATGCGCCACGTGCTGCTCCATGCTGTTGCTGTAGATGACGATGTCATCGAGGTAGACAACAACAAAGTCGTCCAAGAAGTCGTAGAGGACATCCGTCATCAGGTTGTAGAAGGTGACCGGTGCATTGGTCAAGCCGAAGGGCATGACCAGGAACTCGAACGACCCGTAGCGGGTTACGCACGTCATCTTTGCCTCATTGCCTGCTGCGATGCGCACCTGCCAATATCCTAAGCGCAGGTCGAGCTTGGTGAAGTACTCAACCTTTGTCAACCGGTTGAATAGATCCGCTGCATTAGGGACCGGATATTTGTTCTTCACGGTCACCTTGTTGAGCGCGCGGTAATCCACGCACATCCGTAGCGTGCCATCTTGCTTCCTTTGGAATAGGACCGGTGCGCCGAAGAGTGCGCGGGATGGTTGGATCAGTCCCGTGGCCAGCAACTCGTCCAGCTGCTTGCGCAGCTCGGCTAACTCGCCCGAAGCCATGCGGTAGGGCGCCTTGGCTGGTGGGCGCGCGCCGGGCTCCAGCTCGATATGATGGTCGTGCGCGCGCCGAGGTGGGAGCTCCTTCGGGAGTTCGGCCGGCATCAGGTCGGCAAACTCGGTCAGCACCTCCCCCACCTGTGCGGGCACCTCTTCTTCAGAATTTGGCTGGATCTCAACAAGTGCCGCGACATAAGTCTGTTGGCCCTTCCGCATGCCGCGACTCAGCTGCTTGGCGGATAGCAACCTGCCATCCTCCTTCTTGCGCGTGGCTGCGCTCGGTCGCAGCACAGACACGAAGCCGGGGCACTCCTCAGCCCCGATCAGCACTCCATCCAGGTGTGGCACGATCATTGCCTTGGCTGCCTTGAAGAACTCTAGGCCAAGGATGATTTGGAAGTCATCTAAAGGGATGATCATGAGGCTGCACGGCCCTCTCCATGGGCCGACTTCCAGTGTAGCCTCAGCAAGGCCGTTCACCTTTGCTGCTTTTGAGTTGACGGCCTTGATCAGGGTTGAGCTGGTGGTAGTCTCCAACCCTAACTCTCTCGCGACATCTTCAGCAAGAAAGTTGTTGGTGGCACCCGTGTCGAGCATGGCCTTGAGCTCTCGGCCATTCAGCTTCACCGAAACATATAGAAGCCCCTTGCAGGGTGTAGGCTTCTTGGTGACAAGCGCGTTAAGCGCCTGCAACGGGTTCACCCTCGAAGGCTCCTCCTCTGAGCCACTTGAGCCATCGGCCAGTTGGAAAATCAGGGCTGTCAATTTCCCCTTCTTCTGGCAATCGCGCGCCAAGTGTGTGCCTCCGCAAATAAAACATCCTTGGGCATGATTGGGTCTGGCCATGGTACCTCTGGCTGGCTGGGTGGACTCCTTCTCTGATCGAGCAGCGGGCTTCTTCTTCTTCCCTTTCTTCTTGGGAGAAACCGGCCTGCTCTCCTTGGCTTTAGCCTTCTGCTTTCCGCCAAGGGCGGGGTTGGGCGCCGTACGGAAGTCGACGAGGCTCTCGGCAGCAGCTATTGCCAAAGGAAGATCTTTCACCCCTTGTCTACGCAGTTCCACCTGCGCCCAATTCTGCAACCCCGATTGGAAGTTGAAGAGTTTGTCTACTTCTGACATGTCTTGGATATCGAGCAGCAGCGAGCTAAACTCTTTTACGTAGTCCCGGATGGACCCCGTCTGCCGTAGCTTTTTCAACTGTTCCCTCGCAACCCATGCGACGTTGTGAGGGAGGAACTGCACCTTCAGCTCCGATTTCAGGGACTCCCAATCCGCAATGGCTGGACGGCCAGCGTTGCGGTCCTCTGCATTGCGCGTGCGCCACCATAGCTTGGCGTCGCCAGTCAGGAACATGCTGGCGAGGTTGACACGCTCCGCATCCGGCACCCTTACCGCGACGAAATATTGCTCCACATCCCACACGAAATTCTCCAGCTCCTTGGCATTGCGCGTGCCGCTGAAGGGATTCGGTTCGGGGACGTGGATCTTGGGTGATGGGGCTTGATCCGCCATGGGCTGGCATGCGCAGACTCGCCGCAGCAAGCCCACTTCGTCTTCCAACTCCTTCAGGCGGTTTAGAACCCCCTCCAGCAAGACATCCCGTGCGTCCTACTGTCCCATAGGCGGCGTGCTCGGGCCCGCTTGATCAAGGGGCGCGGCGGCCGCCTCCAGTTGATTTAGCCGCTCCTCATGCTCCAAAGATCAGGTGATCAGATCTGGGAAATCGTCACTAGGGTGATCCCCGATCAAGGTCTCCAACCTTATCACTCGATCTGTCAGCGTCATCTTGTGATGAAGTGAACGCGCTTTGATACCACTTTGTCAGCCCGGCTAGGTACTTAGAAATTTTTTTTTTTCAACACGCGGAAGCGTTCCCAACCGAGCGACCGGCCTTGGTGCGTTGCATGCCCCCAAGTCAGCCTCACAGAGTAGATCGCGCGCAATGCCCTCGGCAGCCTATTGCACTCTCCAATATGCAGGTAGTTGGATGCGTGATCAGGGGTACTACTAGTAGCCTCTCCGTAGATCAATCCAAATATACCCTACCACACGTTTGTTGGGAAAGAGCCCGAGGTACTACCAGTAGCCTCCCTCCTGGGCCGTCCCTAAATTGAGCACGATAGAAGCCAAGGACAAACACAAACGCACGGCCTTGAGCATACAAGATTCCAATCACAAAGACACAAGCAGATACAGGGAAATACCCCCAACCTTTATAGAATATAAACTTCTACAAGGATTCACAAAGCCAATGTGCAAAAGCACTTACAAGAACGACACTCCCGAAGTCCTCTTCTAGCCTCGTGATGCTCGGACGTAGGAACCACCTCTACGACGAGCTGCTTGGACGTAGAAACCACTTCTACGACAAGCGATCTCTCCCTTCCTTGGAACAGATCTGGGGAAACTCTTCAAGCTTCTCTCCTCCTCCTATGGATCCCGGATGACCTCCTTTTATAGGAGCGCATGAGGGCACACGGTTGCCCTAGCTGCTCCTAAAATTTCGCCACGAACCTCATTCGGGCGCGTGATATGCGCGGATAGGACTTATCTGCCCGATTTTCACATGTTTGGCCCGGCCAGATCGCGTGACACGCAGCGCCTGGGCGCGCGTAGGGCCCTACCTAGGCGCGCGCAGTGCCCCGCCTGGGCACGCGTAGCGTCTCGCCTGGGCTGTGCGCCGCGCGGATCAAAGTCCGAGATCCGCGCCGTGGATCTCGAACCGATAATCCCACGATCACATCCCCCGACCTTGGTGCCGCAACTCTCGGACCGTGCGCCACACTCTTTGGGCAATGATAAGGCTTCGTCCCGCACTTGGCGCTGCAAACTTCGGCCGGATGAGGGCGTGCGCCGCATGCGCGCCGCCCTGCACGGAAAGCTCCGCGCTCCCTTTTGCACGCGCGCACCTTCGCCCGCTTGCGCGCGCACCTTCGCCCGCTTGCGCGCGCGCCTGGCGCATCCTGTGCCGTGCTGGCGCGCGCGGCTGCACCGCGCGGACGAACCACCTTGCGTGCACGCCACCCGCGCCGTGCTTGGGCGCGCATGCTACTGCCTTCCCGGATCCTTTGGCCAACTTCGTCTTGTTCCATGGGTGATGTACGTGTCGAGACGGTGCGTTGCCGTCCGCACCTGGAGTGTGTCTCGGCCTTGGCCCCGACGCATGGCTCGCGCATGAATACCAACCTTCGCGTGCCTCCCGTCTGGCTGCGCCTTGGCGTGCGCATGCATGCCACTTGGTCGATGGGTCGCGTCGTTGTGCTCGGCCCTCGCATGCCTTGCACTGGCCGGTCTGCGCGCACCCTGCCACGCAGCTCCCTACCGGCCTGGCAGGCCCTCGGCTGCCTGCCTTGCCCGCACGCGCCTCTTCGCGCCGCAGGCTGCGCCACGGTCCTCCTTGATCGTGTGCTGCTACTGAAGGGTCTCTTTTACTGTTCTGGCATAGCATCCAGACTCTGGCCACCCCAGGGGTTCTGCTGAGATGAGCAGCATTGCAGTTCTGCCTGGCAGGGTCTTGGCTGCCTGTCCTGCCCGCGCCCATGCCACGAGCTGCGCCACGGCCCTCTTGGCCGTGCGCAACTATTGAGGGGCTGACACTCAAGAGGAAGGCTTCAGTTTCAGCCTTCGCTCGGTCAGGGTCCCGCGGCTAAACTCATCGAAACGGCTTGTTTTGCAATAATCCTGGAATAAACCTGGAATAAGCCGAAGGTAAAGGCCCCCATCATGCTGCCTGGCCTAATTGTGACTTGAATAAATACCAAGCTTCATTCGTTCTTCGATTATTGATAGAGACATGCAAATAGCAATTAATTTCTCAATCAACTAATTGATTAAGTAAATAATTAATTAAACTATTTAAACATAAAGCTGGAAATTAAAAATTTCCGTGCCTGGAATCAGAATTAACGTGCCTCTGTGGACGCCAAAAGAGGCAGAATAAGGACGAAGACTGCTTATAGAATATAAAAAGGTAAAAATTCTTGCTAAAGGAGAAAATGACGCGAATATATTCGGCTCACTAAACAAAATATCCTCTTAAAAAAAAGATAAAATCAAGCCAGATATCTTGCCAACTTAGCATCAAATACAAATAGAGCGGGACTGTAACGGGGACAAGCTGGGATCGTGGAGCTCCCAGGCCTTGGCAGATGAAATCTAATTATCCAAGTGGCGCCCTTCGGATGATAGAGAGGTATGACTTTTTCTTAATCCCATGCTTAATTTTTATTTCATTGTTCGAGGACTCTTAAGTACAAAGTAAGGATGGAAAATGCCCAGCTTGTGGCCAATCCTTGTTTCTTTATGGTTAATATTGATAACAGTTGACACGTAGTCAACTGAAGCTTAGGATGGAATTTTGTGTGAGACCCTATTGGTGTGGGTTACCTGTCAAGTGACCGGCCGGGGTTATTGTTCTGCAAGCCCAGCCGGTGCGACAGCTTCTGTAGTTTGTTTCCTTCGAATCCTGCTTGAATAGATGAGTTTCTTTAAGTTTCGTGGAAGAATTCTGTAGATTTGATTTGGAAACTAATATGGTTAAGCTTCAGGGAAAGAACGTTTACATCCTGTTTCGATTAAATGAATTCTATAATTTTTATGAAATTCATATGCAAACCCATAATTTGCTATGTTTAAAAATACAACGAATCATGAATTTAGAATCCCAACAATTAAATCATGGGGAAAAAGAAGGATTAGAAGAACAAACATGCAATCATATATCAACCAAAAGAATCGGATGGAAAAGAAAAATAGGCAAGTGACAGAAGAGAAATCTACAACAAAAATAAAAAATAAAAATCCCTAAATTTAAGGTTTTATAAACCTTAAATTTAAATTCAATCTTATCTCAAATCGAATAATAACTTTTTGAAGTACACACCTAATATCTACCAATCCGGTGAAAATTGATCTCAATGAATGCAAGAATTTATTGATTTTTCAAAAAAAAAGAGGCTAAAATCGATCTTTCAATTGCCTTCTCTACCCTCTTTCGCTGTGTTGTTTGTTTTCATCTTTTTTCTGAATCATCATGAGCACAATAAGCCATCTAAACTCTCAGGCGGATAATAGTTAGGTAACGACAGCTAACAACTATGGACGAAAGTTGATCTTGGTAAGTTAAGTGATACTTTTCAAATCATATATGGGTAAAATGAAATCGACCTTATCTCAGAAGGATAAAGTGTATTTATCCCAAACAAAGTTTTTGGACAAAATTATCCCTATCAATTTTTAATAGTTATTTTGTCAAAAATAACATTTATTACTACTACTACGATTATTATAATTACATTAATAATTATTATAATATATAATTTATACTATATTAATTATAATATTTTTATAATATTATGATATATTATATAATATAATAATTAATATATTAATTTATAATATTAATATTATTGAATATCATAATATTGATAATATTATACTATAATATAATATATTTCAATATATAATATAATATTATTAGATAATATGATATAATATTATAATATTAATTTGTATTATTTATATTATTATAATTTACAATAATTTAAATATTTATATTAATTATTAATAATATATTATTATTTTTAATAATATAATTAGATATAATCATAATATTATGGATTAATACTTATTATTATACCATAATAATAATTTAACATAATTATACTAAATTATAATTAAATATAATTATAATTAATATAATTAAATGTGATTTGTAGATATAATTAACATTGTAATTGTCAAATCATTATTTTCAACTAATTACTAAATAAGGGTAATTTAGGAAAACTAAACATTGAATTCAATTTTTATTTATTCCAAACATATGAATTGATTTTAATTTTATAGTTTTATATATAGTGGACCAAACATAAGAATTCATTTATAAATAAATATTACTATGAATTCATTTTAGTTGCAAATGAATTCCATGGTAACTTGTGCTCCAAATGGATTACTTTTAGTTATCGATGTTTGAGAAATTATATTATTCATTTCTTTATTTCTAGGAAAATGGTGGAAAAATTCTACCAACTGAAATTATCAAGATAAATTTTATTGTGCAATTCTAAAAATAAATGATATTAAGATCACACATTCTTTGTTAAAATATTATCATCAATACTTTAGATATTTTATTGATAACCTTACGTACCTTATAAAATTTGAATCTAATATACGATAAATATTGTGGTGGCCAGGATATGGTTTACCCAAAATACCAAAATAATAGTAGGTAGAAATTTATCCAATTTAATGTATATACAGTATATCAAATTTAATTGCTTGAGTCATCAGGTTAAACCCCTATCATCTAATTGTAACATGATTGGATGCTATAAGAAAACACTGAAGTCTCTCTTGATATATATATATATATAGAGAGAGAGAGAGAGATAGATAGACTTAGCTACATTTACTTATAGCTAAGCCCAAATCTAATTACTTCCTTCACCATTAGATTCACACTATTCTCCAAGCCAAAAAGGCACCCATTAATTATCATTAGCTGCTTTTTTTAGAAAAAAGAGGCACATTTATGTGAGGGACACATATTTATAAGACAGGACAATATAGTCCATGCTTCTACCATAGAAATATATCCCTGTGCTGTTATATCATATCCATCGCTATGCTTATAATATAGCATAGGGATATGATATGTTACTATATCATAAGCATAGAGATATAATACATTAGCATAAGAATATGATATAGCCTTATATTTTATTTATCTATTTTAAAACTATAACAATAATGTAACATTATTTAGGAGGCATTTGGTAATCCAAATAGGATGATAATCCTTATATTGGAGTAATTTGATCACTGTGTTTGATATGATATATGTCAATGAGTAAAAATCCTAGTAATCTAAGATCACCGTGTTTGGTAAACCATGAAAATTCTGGATCACCAATCATGAACTATCAAAATTATCCATGATTAGTTAACCTCTCTTTATCTTAAAAAATAATTACCTCTAATATATTTTGCAAAAACTATAATAGTTTATCACTATTTCATATTATTTATTGCTATAATGTTTTGATTAAATTTATTATTTATTTTATAATATTATATTATAATATTACATTATAATATTATATTTTATTATAAATAAATTATTATATATTATGATATCATAGTATAACATTATTATAATATTATTATATTATATTATATTAATATGAAAATAATATTATTGTGTAAGAACTTTTAGTCATCATTATAATACTATAAAATAGTATATAACCACTGCAACACTATAAGATAGTATCTTGATAAATTGGCTTTTAGTAGGATTCAAGAATAAGTGTTGCAACATTCTATATCTATTGTGATATTTTTCAAAATTATTACTACAAATTATCGTTTTCAGTAATAGTTATAGAGTATCATCATTATATAATAACTTTTAGTAACAAACATGGACAACCACTACAATTTTATGCAACTTTTTCTTATATTTCTTAAAATCATCACTACAATTTAACATTTTTAGTAATGGTTATAAAGTACCATTGTTATAATATAACTTTAGTTTAATAATCATAGACAACTATTATAACATTATATAACTTTTTGTCATATTTCTTAAAGCCATCGCTATAAATTATCATTTTTTGTAATGGTTGTAAGGTGCCATCGTTATATAATAACTTTTAGTAATAGTCATAGATAACCTCTACAATATTATATATCTTTTTATAATATTTCTTAAAACTATCACTAGAAAGCATCTATAATGATAGATTCTTTTGAATGTAGCTAAATATTCACCTCTATAGACCATTTTTGTTGTAGTGTGACATCTTGGCCAGTTGGTAGATAGGAAGATAGGGGAAGGGTTAGGGGTGGGGGAGGGGAGAGAAGGGGCGATGATGAACAAGAGTGGCCCTGCTCTTATCTGGTTGCTACATGTTGTGGTAAAGAGAGAGTGAGAGAGGGAGAGGGAGAAAGATAGATAGATAGATAGAGAGAGAGAGAGAGAGAGAGAGAGAGAGAGAGAGAGAGAGAGAGAGAATGGCAAAGAGAGAAGGAGAGAGACCTAAAAAAGGAAAAAGAGAGCTTGTGGCATGGTAGAGGAGAAGGAAAAGGAGAAATAAGAAGAGAGACCTCCCTTCTATCATTTTTCGGGACCGTACAAGATGAGGATGACCCCTTCATCTACTCCAATGCTATAGTAGAGCCTATATCTCCTTAATGCTGGAGTAGGGATGCCCATGTTTCCATTGTAGTGCTAGTCAATGCTGGAGTAGGGATGCCCATGTTTCCATTGTGTCAAAGTCACCCCTATTTACATGGCACGTATGAGAAAAGGCAATGCTTCCTTAATAGATTGCGCTAGCTCTCCAAAATGAGGCCAACTTAGGTCGGTCCTCATGATATTAGAGACATGATACCATAAAATATCTCAATAAATTAGAAAAGAAAATATAATTAGTTATCTCAATATATTAGAAAAGGAGATGTGATCAAATACTATCATAATAGGAAAATAATGAAAACACATATCATGATACATTAGAAAAGAAATTGAAAAGAAGTATTAAAATCAATTTTTAAAAACTTTCAAATTATTTTATTTTCATTTTCTATTTAGGTTTGTCTCTCGTATCTTCCATTTGTAGTCCTTCTATTTATTCAACACCATAATGCCTACTATTTTACTAAAAAATGCATTAATCATATTTATTCATCGGTATGTGTCTTGAAATTGGCTATCAAAAATTTATTTATTCCAATCAAGAATAAACTACCATTCTTTTTCTTTGAGAAGAAATGCTTCATAAAAATTGAAGGAATACCATTATGATCTATGCTTATAAGGATGCTTGGAAATAAAAACTCATAGATTTAAAGTATTTAACCTATATATGTATCAAGTGAAATTTAAAAAAAAAAAACTAGTGTCCATCATTCCGATATACTAAAATTCATGGTAGGGCAATTATATTGAAAATTAGATTTTTTTTTTGTGACTTATAATGTGGATGCCCTAAATTTTTACAATCAAACTTATTCTGTTTAATGCTTTGATCATAGCAAACTTTTGTTTCATTCTATTAAAGACATTTATGTTTTGTACCCATTTTCTACTTAAATTAGTGATCACAATGATATATGTGATTTCTAAACTCTAAGTAGGTCTAGTAGTGTAGGTCAGCTTTTGCAATATGGATCTCTAATTTAAGAGGCCAATGTTTGCTTTAAATTTATAAATCTTTTCTTAGAGATTTAATGTGTAGTGTATACTCTTTAGTTTTCAAAATGGATAGAAAAGGATAAATTTATTAATATGATACAATGGTATGATTTATATATAAACTAGAAGTATCCAAATTAGTTCAACTTTCATCTACATATATTCTAAAATGTTAAGACCAGGGTCATTGATTGGATTTTCAAAACGTATAGTATTTAAATCTTTGCTTTCTGGTTATGTTGGTACTATTTATTTTGAGCTAGACATCTTTAATAGATATTATCCTCGCTTCAAAAGTACTCCAACTTCTCCCTTGGTGTTTTTAATATATATATTTATGTTTATGGGGTGTGTGCATACAAGTTCCGTATGGCATTTTAACTTTTTAATCCGTTGCATTATGATACCTTTGTCCATCTCGCACCCACTCTTTTTCTTTTGCCGATAACATATAAGTCAAATGGCTGAGCTATTAAATATCTTCAGACGTCTTGTATGATTATGTTGTACGGGCATTGTATCTATTTCCTTTTTCTTTTTTCACCCTTCATTATTTTAGAATCAGCATTTATTATTGCATGCAATGAACTATTGAATATATTTACATGTTTAATATGATTAAACAGTGGAGCATCCTATTCAATTCCTCTTTTCATTCGTGATCATTTTACAGTTAGCATTTCTTCTTCTATATATACCGCAAGTAGATTTACTTTTCAGAATAGGACACCTACTTATTGTGAAAGAATATTGTTCTAGTGTTCAAAGGCAAATTACACATGGTCGGAGGAATAGTGACTGAAAGTAGGTAATAGATAATTTACAAAAGTCAAGAAAATTTACTAACCTATTGCATAAAACTCTTTTGGATAGATGAAACACCAAGAGCGAGAATGTTAGAGACAATGACGCTAGTTTGGTAGCAGAACCTCGTCAAGTAGAAGAAGCGTAGCTACTCGTAAACGCAGACATGGCAGAGGCCGCCGTGATTCTAGCCGTTACAAAGATCAGTGTAGCTTTGGGCAACGCAGCAGTAGAGGTCATTGCTAAGCCCTGGTTACAAGAAGAAGTCTCGTTATGGACCGAACTACCGACTAGGATGAGCCGTATCAAGGCTGAGCTTCTGGTAATGGATGGGTTCTTAAGTCAGATGGGCATTGCAAAGAACAATAACCAAGCTCTTGAAGCTTGGATGGAGCAGGTACGGACACTGGCATACCGTGTTGAGGATGTCATGGACGAGTGTATCTATCTCATGAATGCTCAACAACGGGGCAGCGGATTTGTTGATTGGCTGAGAAAATTAGTGAAGGGAACCAAAAATTTGGGTGTTTGGCGTCGTATTACTCTTCAGCTAAAAGACATAGACAATAGTATTAATCACCTTTCGTTAATGAAGGATAGATGGGTTCAGTTGACTGGAGGAGATGCCAGTAGTTCAAACCATGCTAGCGAACTTGACGTCTATCAACGAAGTATTGATCATATCATCAAGAACGATGAGAATATTGTGGAGAACGAGAGGAGGACAAAATTAATTGAGTTGTTGACTGATCGGGATGAGGATCTCTCTATAATATCTGTGTGGGGTATGGGCGGGTATGGCAAATCGACCCTTGTTAATACTGTGTATAAGAGCGAAGACATCAGATTTCCATGCCGTGCATGGATAACTGTCTCACAGGATGATAAGCCGGATGATCTTTCAAGAAAAATGGCAGAAGCATTGTTTCCAGAAAGTCCAAAAGGTTTGGATCATAGAAATAAAAACAGAATTAAAGAGCAACTAGCCAAGAAAAAGTGTCTGATTGTAGTAGAGAATGTATGGGACACGAGTAGTTTCTACCATATTAAAGATCTCCTCGGTGAGAACCATCATGGAAGCAGGATAGTCATTACAACCCGAGTTGGAACAGTAGCTTCCCTGGCACCCGAATCCCGTAGGATAAATATTGATGGTTTGAAAGAGGACCAGGCATGGAACTTGTTTTGTAAGTGGGCGTTTGGGAAAAATCAAAGGAGCATATGCCCTCCGGAGCTTGAGACGTCGGCAAGAAAAATCGTCTCCAAGTGCGACGGGTGGCCGCTAGCTCTGGTTTCTATAGCTAGACTCCTGTCTTTGAGAGGCCAAAAGAAATCAGAATGGGAAAAGTTTTGTGATCGGCTTGGCTGGGAGTTGAACAATGAAAAAGAATTGGAGCATGTGAAGCACGTTCTGTATAGTAGCTTCAGTCACCTACCAAAATATCTCAAAAATTGTTTCCTCTACTGCTGCCTGTTCCCAAATAATCAAAGGCTTAGCACAAAGAGACTGATCAGGCTATGGGTGGCAGAAGGGTTCGTCGAAGCAAGGGGAACTAGTACACCGGAAGAAGTGGCAAAGGACTATATTGAGGAGCTCCGTCACCGATCCTTGCTTAAAGTTGTAGCAGAAACGAAGCGCTTTGGCGGCAGGAAGTTCATCCAGGTGCACGATCTTGTGAGAGAGCTGGCCATATCACTGTCTCGGAAGGAAAGTTCCAGCGTGGTAAACGACGTCCCTCAAGAAACCACCACGGTTGTTGGAGCACGCCGTTTGTCGACGCAGAGTTGCACCGACCAAATCCGTTTAGAATTGCCACATCTTCGTTCGTGGATTGTGTCCACATCATCACCATCACAATCCACGTTTTCTTCTATGTTTTCTAACTCTAAATATTTGGCGGTCTTGGAACTAGCAGGCGCGCGGATTGAGCATGTGCCAGATGATGTCGGCAACTTGTTTAATCTGCACTATCTGGGCTTGAGGAGGACAAAGGTGAAGCGACTCCCCGACTCCATAGGAAAGCTTCGGAGGTTACAAACCATGGATCTTCATGCTACCGAGATAGAGAAATTGCCGTCCGGAATAGCGAAGCTGAGGCTGCTGCGCCACCTGTTCGCCGAGAAGATTCGTGCTCCAAGCGATAGACCTGCGATCGATCGTCGCAGCGGCGTGCCGGCTCCGGCGGGGCTGGGGGATTTGAAGGACTTGCAGACCCTCAAAGCAGTGGAAGCAAGTGACTTGGCGGGACCGCTGCAGAAATTGACCCAGCTGAGAAGCCTACGGATATGTAGGGTCAGATCTATCCACTGCCATCGACTTGGCCTTTCGTTGTCCAAGCTGCCCTTCCTTTCTTTCTTGGCCATCAGTGCAATCGACGAGGATGAGACTCTCATATTGAAACGCTGGGATTCTGCACCTAAGCATCTACAAAGCCTTCATCTGCATGGCAAGTTAAAGAGGACGACGCTGGAGAAGGGCTTGTTTTGTGGTCTCAGTGAAAGCCTCAGGATTTTAGATCTCGGATGGAGTAGGCTGACAGAAGACACACTGCATTTCCTCTCTCGGTTGTCCAACCTGATCTGTCTCAGACTCTTAGCAGCGTACAAGGGACAGAGTTTGTGCTTCCGAAAAGATTGGTTCCCTAATCTCAAGCGTCTCCTTCTGTGCAACTTGCCTCAACTTAATCAAGTTAAGGTCGAGAAAGGTGCCATGGAAAGTCTGGAGTACCTACGCCTGGATGGTATTCCGGAGTTAGCTGATCTCCCGGAAGGTATTGAATTCCTCACTTCCCTCCGAGAGCTATGCTTGAAGGACCTCGATCAAAGATTTGTGGAAAGATTCAAAGAAAGTGGTAGCAGAAGGAAGACTGAGCACATCCGCGATGCTTGCTACGTCATCGAGAAAGGGGGGGAAGAGATCGTTGTCAACCTTAACGACCCCTTGCCTCTTGAAGACGAGTATGCAGACGTAAGTAGAAAGGCCCCTGACTTTTCACATTTCTATTATTGCATCTCGCGTGGCTGCCAGCCCCCCGTTTTTTTCCTCTAGTGTTGAGTTTTTATTATAAACGTGATGACGCTTCTCTTCAGACGTGCTTCTACTCCCTGGTGGGTCTTTTTTCTTTTAAAAAAATAATCAAAGTGTTTCTTTTTCATTTTTCAAAGTTCTTGGTGTACAAGCACCGCTTCTTTTCATGAGTTCTATTTCTTCGTCACAGTATTATTAGCCTTCACCATGTGCGCCTATTTTCTGTATGAATCTTTCCATTTATTTAAATTTTTGAAAAAAGACTAGATTTCGATAAGTTTTAATAATTTTTCCCTGAAAAAAAAATTATTCAATCGTATTTTTGCTATTTACGTAATCAAGAACAGATTTTACTGGAGATACCATTTCGTCTCATCTCCACTACAGTATTGCATACGTTCTGGTTCAAAATTTTGGTACAACTCATCATCTGCACTTATATTTTATAATTTGCAACAATATGTTGTTTCAATGTACGTTCATCAGAATTAGAAAATTATGTATTTAGCTTATTAGTTTACTCGAATCGGTTAAAGCAACTTTATAAATATTAGATAGATATACTTTGTTTTCATTCTCATGTAGGATTTCCATTCTATTTGGTAATGGCTATGCTGAAGTGATTAAATTTATTGTGGATATATATATTGGATTAATCTCTTTCTAAGGAACAATGGAGTTTCTTGGTTTTATAATTAATTTTAATAAAGCTTGTGTGTAATGTTTGCATGGTTGCTTTCACTTTCATTTTTTTTTCAATGTTGTTGGGAGTTAATCAACATCTACAAGTGACTTGAACATAATCCACCTTAAAAGAGCTGTGGTATTTCCCATATAATCATAAATTTATATGTAATTTGTGGTTGCTTATATATTTTTTTAATCTACTCTATTGCAACCTTTTACCGTGGAGGTTGATGTTGATGTTATCTGTTAGTGTTGGAGTTTTGAAAATGATATTAGTTGTTTTAAGGATTTTAAAATATGCTATTTTATCAGTGGCACATGACATAGAAATAAATCTTTTTGATTGCCGAGCTTATTAGAGTGCCATTGCCTTGATATATTCCTCTCTTTGCATTTTTTTTTATTTTTTTATTTCCTCTCTTCAGATGAAATAGAAAGTCATGGATAGTCTGGTAGGCAAAAAGAGTGAATAATTTTAATTTATTCATTTAGTTGATAATTGACAACAATATTTTAAACTTTAAATAAAAATGATTGAAGTAGTATAAGATTTTTTTTGCCTTGAAAAAGATATGGAATTTTTTTATTTTTCTAGTTTATGTTGTTATTGAAGTTGGGTAATTAAGGGACTATTTAGTATCATTTTTGTTTCCTATTTTTTACTTTTAAAAGTAGAAACATACAAGCTGATGTAAAAAATATGTTTGGCCACAGCTGCCCTATCAGAAACTTGTGAAAGGTAGCATGCAAGCATTGAATGCTCTTTCTGGAGTCGATGGATTGAGTTATGCAAAAGCAGTGGAGAAGTTTCGTGAGAACCAAGTTATGATGCAACTATTTATGGAGATGCCAGATGAGAGGAGAATTGATTGGCTAAAAGTCTCAAGTAAAGATGATATATGTGATTAGTTTTGCCTTGGCTATGTTTAAATTGTGAGAACCAGTTTGAGTCATATATTTGTGAAGACCTCTTATAATTATATGTTTGTGGATAGGACATGTTTGGGACTTGTTTTAGTGATGTGCTATGTGGATTTTATGAATGCTACATTGAACCTATGATATAATATTAATTTTCATAGTATTTTGTTTACTAATATGGTTCTCATGGATATGTTAACTGATGTTTGACAAATTAGTATGTTTGTTATGGTTGAAACAATATCATGCAATGAATAGTTGTGGCTGAAATTGTGTTAATTCATATTTTAACATACTTATTTTTTAATATTTTATAATCATCTTGAGATATTAGTATTCCTGATCTGGTAAAAAGTATTTAGATCGCTATTCTATATTGATAGCTTGGAAAGATGGCATATAGCAACTATGATTCAAACTAATTTGATAAGTTTGACCCTGATATGAATGATCGGTTACAAGGGATACTATTTATTTTAGCTATTGTTGAGTATTATGGAAAGTATTTATATAAACGGCCTTGTAGAACTTCTTGCTTGATAAGGCATAAGTAAATAGTTGAGGTACCGTGAGTTCAACCAAAAAGATGTCATAACTCTTTCACAGTGCAGTTGCACATATTTAGGGATTTTTGTAATTTATTGAAGGAGAAACATCTTTTGAAAAATTCAAAGTTTTTGTCTATAGAAAACTAGTTTGCAATATTTTTGATGACAATATCTCAAAATTAGTGAAATTGAGTTATATGGGCAAAGGTTTCAATATTTGAGGAAAACCATATCTCATAACTTTCATAAAGTTCTTAAACAATTATGCCACATTGGCAAGAAGTTAATTGTTCTCCCTTCTTTTGATTTAACTCCTAAGATTTGATTCAATCTTAGATATTATATATATTTTAAGGTAATTTGTTTTAACTAACAACTTTATAAATTTAGCTACAACCCTCTAAGTAAATCCTGATGGATTCGATTCATCTTCTATTACACGTGCTTTACTATAAAGCTCTAAGAAATTTCTAGACCCCAACAAAGCAAATCCTAGTGGTTAGGTCTAACAATAGGAGTTGTAGCAATTTTAGTAATCAAAGTAGAGGAAAAGCAACAGTGAAGTAGCCTTAGATTCCATTTCCCTTTTGGCATAATAAACTTAGATTCTACTTCTCTTCCTACATAATAAACGTACTCATTATGTAACGTTCTACAATAAAATTTGTGTTATACTCAATTAGAAGCCTATCAAGAGGAGTAGAGGAAAACTAAGACTGGGTTATAATATCAATTGATTCCTCTTGACTTATAAACCATATAAACCAATCCACAATGTAATTAGATGTCTGACACATAGCTTTCTAGATTGGAGAGCTACACTACACCTAGGTGGATTATAACACCTCCAATCCTCTTCAAAGCGATACTTAGCTTTCAAGGTCCAATTTTATCGATGTGCTATACTAATAAAAAAAAAATTATTATAAAAAGATGAGAAAATCTTGCTTTGATCTCAGTATCACTCTAATACAACAATCAATCATACTAATAAAACTATTATTGAGTTAGGTAAAACTAAATAAAGCGAAATTAAATAGGATCAATGTAATGGGCACCTTTTGCTAGGCACGTAAGCATTGCTGGCGTCGGAATCTTTTGATTGCTGTCTGCTGATAAAGAACTCACCATCAGATTCAAGCACTTAATTTATTTTATATTTTAAGATTTAATATTGCCACTACCCTTGAATTCAATCACTCACTTCAAAATGTGATCGCACCACTTGCTAGATAGTTTCAATTGCAATAACTATGTCTGCCATCTTCTTCGGTTCATAGAAACAAGCAGTCATGCTCCAACAAATGGTTCCTGACAAATTCGGAGACAACAAGGCACACGATGACAAATTTTCCACGTAAAGTAAATTTAAGATAACATACGACAACTAAGCCACCTCCCTTGGTAACAGGACCTCCTAGACCAATTTCTCTAGATCCACGAAAGAGGGCCCACCAGGCTGGGTTGGCCTCACGGGACTCTCCTGCCACCCCATGGCCCTATTCTTCGTCTCCTTTCCCTTCTTTCCATCCATCAGCTCCCTATCTTCTTCTTCTTCTTCTTCTTCTTCTTCTTCTTTTTGACGGGAATCCATCAGCTCTCTTATCAACCCAGCCACCACCTCTCTCTTCACATCATTGTCGATCTCCATGCCGGTGCCCCACTCGGCGCCTATGTACCGGCAGTTGGTCTGTTGCTCGGCGAAGAATGGCCAGCTTAGCACCGGCACGCTTCCACATACGCTCTCCAGTGTCGAGTTCCACCTGCCATGCGCCAAGGGCTCCGAAACGGACTGGTCTGTGCTGGCTCAGCCAGCTACGAGAGTTGGCTCTTGGGCAGGCGGGCCGTGCCACGCCGGCCCGACATGGCCCATCAAAGTGGTGGTGATGTTGGCATGGCCCACAGGCCTAGCCCAGAAGGATCTGCACCAGGCCAGACTGGCCCACATGTCAACCCACATATTGGTCCATCTAATTTTTTTAAAATAGTATTTTAAAAAAATAAGTTATGTACATAACTTTATTTGTGGTTGGACAAGTGCCTTGCTCATTGTCTCATTACCATATGGCTTGGTCTTCTTCTTTGTCTTCTAATCATTCCGAAAAAAATTTTCAATCTTCATCTTTTCTTTTTATCTGACATGACCTGAACTCCAGATTGTTAGACCTGCAAGCCAACATACCAATAAAGGCGACAATTTTAGTCATGACCTGTGAACATGATTCGAACCTAATACGAAGTTAATAGGTTCGAATTGAGTATAAATAGGTTTGGAATAAAATCAGATTGATTCATTAAATATGATTAATAAACAAGTTAGATCTTGAGTTGACTCGCTAAACTAAAATTGACCTGCAATTGATCTAATTATTAAACAAGTAAATTTGTGGAACCCAACTCGCTAACCCAAACACAATCGGCCAATCCAATTTATTTAAGTTAATGTCACCTTTTTAATGAATTATTATTTTATGACTGAGATTATATTCTTATTCAAGGATATTATTTTTTTATCTCTTCTTTTTTCTTTTGAATTGAATTGTTTTTTGTATACTTCAGTTATGGTTTTAAATATATAATTACTTTATCAGTGAATTGGTATTAAACCCATTACATAAGTTACACGGGTTGCATAGGTTATATGAGGTATACGGGTCACACAGATCATAAATTTGTGTTAACTCAAACATGATCTAATTATTATATAAATTATACAGATCGTATTGTATAACCCATGCAGTACATAGGTCAAGTTTGGATTTAAATTTCTAACCCAATTAATAAACAGATCAAGTTCATATTAACTCATTTATTATTATATCTTGAAGTTGATCCAACCTGTTTATAACTTGTTAATATAATTTGCCATCCTACCAGGGTGTATATTAACTCAAAAAAGAATATTTTTAATAATCAATAATTATTAGCTTATGCACCTGGCCAGCAGAGATAGAGCTTAAAGGATTTATGTTGCAATAATATAATTATCATTAGCCTTTGCAATATCAGATTTGGAAAATGAAATCATTTTTTAATCTTTTGTATATTTTCAAAAACATATTGATTTAATTTATTGATGTATACATTAATATAAAATTATTTATTTTGGATTTTTAAAAACCCTATTTTTAAATGATTTCATACCTTTAGCTGGTAGAGAGATGCTATATGGTAGATTCACTTGTATTGAAACTAAATGTTCAAAATTATATCGTTGATGTGTATATAAAAGCATTATTATAGTTGTCATGATGCTAACGATGATTGTTTGATATATGAGTTAAAAAAAAATACTATAATGTTTAAAGAGCCATAATTAACCATGGTAGCTGCTACAATATGCTTCACGATGGGAATTGTTTAAGCATTTGCTGTGCATATGGCCGAGAAAGAGGAGGTTGATCCCAAAATATTATAATATCTATTATTTAAACAATTAAATTATTATACTTTTATTTATATTTAAAAAATCAAGATAAGAGAAAAATTATTAAATAATTTAACAATGATTTTCAAGACAATCTTGGAAGATCTTATGAGAATTTTCTAAACAAAATTCCCATAAGTCCAGATCCTCGTTGGAGTTGAACTGGAAAAAGGTCATATTGTACTACTGTTCACTCCGCAAATCTATCCCTCAATCCTCCTAATTGTACGGCCGTTGCTATGCAAATTCTATATAACATTTGGACAATATTTTTTTTACTTAGGTTTATTTTAGAGATGATCAGGATAAGATTCAAATAATGCTAATAAATGATAATTGAAAATGTTAATATTTTAAATGGTAGATTTTTTGGAACCGAACCTAGATGCCGAAAAGTAGAAACAAAACATAGAGAGAAAAAGAAATCTAAGAAAAGATCATATATAAATCAGTAATTTTGTTGATTATATGCATATATTATTGGTGTTCACATGCTCTAACACTACATCTCTAATCAAAACTTTTTTTGCTATACAAACTTTTTTGTTGCCGAAGATAACCTCTTTTTTTGATCATCGATCATTTTGGTTTGGCAGCTGAGGAAATGCTTTAGTTGAGGGGAGGGCTTTCTATATCAGTTTAAAGTTTTTTTTATTTTTTTTATAATTCTATTAAATTCAAATCTTGTTAAAAAAAAAACTTTGAGTGATGAACAAATAATGGAAGAAAATAAGTTGAGACGGTGAGAAAAACCTAATTCTTTTATGGTTTGTGAGGATCCATGATGTCATCTTATGCATCGTATAACGCTCTAAGCTCACTTGCTAGCTTAATTAATCTGCTAGCATGGCTTAATTAATCTGCTGGCAGATCGAGTTTAATATGACTTTAAAAATTCGAGTGCAAGTTAATTAGTAATAGATAAGTTTAAGTTATAGCTCTTTAAACTTTTTTCTTTTTATCCGATATGAGACTATTCAATTCATTCTAGAATCTATCCTAAACAAGGTTATTGATGCCAGGGGTGGTTCCATGCCATTGCGGGACTCTTAACACCATTCCCACGTATTCGAATTAGCTCTGATACCATTTGTAACTTTTCGAGCCTATCTACGTGATTCGATACCATTTATAATATGATGACTTCACATCATGGTAGAACACTCCAACACCGTCCCCACACACTCGAGTTGGCTCTGATACCTTTTGTAACTTTCTTAGGTCATCTATTCAATCCGATATCATTTACAATTTGATAACTTCACATTATGGCGAAATACTGTAGCACTGTTTCCATACATTTGGATCGGCTAAAAATTAATTGATAATAAATAAATTTAAATTATTAATATTTTATTTTATTTTTTTATTTAATATGAAACTATTTTGGATGTTACAGATTCCTTCTTGAAGAACTGTTAAGCAGCTGAAAAAACACGGAAGTGCTTTAAGTATAACTTCTGTTTTCAATTTCAAGTGCTATCTAGATCACGAAGGTCGGTGCTGGATGCAGGGCCAATAGGAATGATAATGGATGGATATATTGATAGCATTGAGGATAAGTGTGGGGAAGCAACAACACGGGGCAGAGCTACCTATGAAAATAAAACGTGTTTGGTGGTATCTAATTCTGAGTAAAGCTATCTAATTGAATGTCAAACTATGTCTTTGCTTATGTAACAAATGTAACAAGTAATCTGCTGGTTAGGATAAAGACTTCTGTTCGACAAATTTGAGGGTTAAGTTGGGCGGTCCAAATCAACGGTGGACGGCCTAGAATAAAAATTCGTGTTATTGATGTACAATGTCAACATTACTAACGAATGAAAAAGCCCAAAGCTGGGGCCAATCCTATTTGTCGGTTTTGAGCTTGAGCCAAGAAGAGCAAAGCATAACATGTCACGTAAACATGTCCCAGGAATCTGACCGAGAGAACAATAACGTACAAGGACAACGCCTCTAAAATCTAGACAATGAAATTTTCATTTAAGACAAAAAGTTTATTGCCCACTCTTATCCAGGATAATTGATAAGCGCATGATGGATTAATCTGTCTTAACACTAAACGCCCAGCATTTATTTTGCAAGAAGCTTTGGAATTTATTAGTGTGGGAGATTGAAATGGCTCCCTCTGTCACTATTGAAACGATTGTTAGAAAGAAGCAAGGGCCATGCCTATAATCTTGACAGACCACCGAGAGGCAAAACTAGGGCCATGTGGATTAGACCGGTTGTTTCCCACCTCATTCTGGAACTTCGGAACCAGTGGCTTGTTATGTGTAACTGGTAGAGAAGGATTATTTTGAGTGAGGACTTCTGAGTTATTATTTTTTCTGCAAGATAATTATTTAAGTGGGATTTTTTTAGCAAGCCTATAAGATAATTATTTATGTGGGATATTTAGCAAGACTTCGAGTTACGCTGTTATTGCTCAAAACATTGGAAGCAGAATCGGAAGACGAGTCCAATTCTACCTATGTTTTATACTAATTAAAAATAAATCTTGCTTTAATCTCAGTATCACTCTAATATAACAATCATCATACTAATACAACTATTAGTGAGTAAGGTAAATTAAATAGAGCAAAATTAAATATGTTCCATGTAATGGGGTATCTTTTGCTAGGAATATTGCTGGTCTCGGAATCCTTTGATTGCCGTTTGCTGATGAAGAACTCACTATCAGATCGAAGCATTTAATTTATTTTATATTTTAAGATTTAATATCTATAAAAACCTGTGCCACTACCCGTGAATTCAACCACTCACTTCCAAATGTGATTGCACCACTTGCAAGATAATTTCAATTGCAATTACTGTAACTCCTATCTTCTTTGGTTGATGGAGACAAACAGTCATGCTCCAACGAAGGATTCCTGACAAAGTGGGAGGCAACAAGATGCGCAACGGCAAATTTTCCACATAAGGTGAACTTAAGATAAGATACGACGGCTAAGCCACCTTCCTCGGTAACAGGACCTCTTTGACCAATTTCTCTAGATTCACGAAAGAGGGCCCACCAGGCTGGGTTGCCCTCACAGCACTCTCCTTCCACTCCATGGCCCTCTTCTTCATCTTCTTTCCCTTCTCTCCCTCCATCAGCTCCCTTATCAACCCAGCCACCTCCTCTCTCTTCACGTCATTGTCGATCTCCATGCCGATGCCCCACTCGACGCTTATGTACCGGCAGTTGGTCTGTTGCTCGGCGAAGAATGGCCAGCTTAGCATCGGCACTCCTCCACATATGCTTTCCAGTGTCGAGTTCCAGCCGCTATGTGTCAAGAACCCTCCGATCGCTGGGTTGGATAAGATCTCCTCCTGTGGGCACCAACTTGCTAGTAGACCCCTCTCCTTAGTCTCCTCTAGGAACTCCTGTGGAAGGACAGAACTCTTACCCTTAACGAGGTCAGGTCTAATGATCCACAAGAACTCACGCCCACTATCGGCCAACCCCCAAGCAAACTCGACTAGTTGTTGGTTGGTCATGGTTGTTATGCTACCAAAGTTGACAAACACCACAGTCCCAGGCTTTTTCCCCTCTAGCCACTTCAAACAAGCTGGCTCTTCCTTCCATAGGTTCGAGCCCATGGCTGAGACTGGGCTCGCCGGAATCTGGCGAGCGAGCAAGGTTAGTGGTCCTATTGTGTAGATGGGTGGGAACATTGCTGCCATTGCTTCGAGGACCGGTCTCTCCAATTCGTCAAAGGTGTTGAGAATGATAGCCGATGCCATATGGGCTCTTTGACACTCGTGTAAAACGAAGGTGATGATGAAGTCGTTCGGATCAGTCGTTCGAATGAAGCTCGGAAAGTCCTTCAGCCTCATGTTCCTCAATCCCGGTACCCAGTCGAAAGGCATGTCGAGGTATCCGTTGGCGAGATCACTCACATCTGCTCACAAGAAATTTATAGAAGATGAGAAAAAGAAATTTAGAGCTAGAAGTAGCATCGCTGTAGCACTGAGTGTGTGTACCTTTGAGTGGCGTGAGGCCTCTCTCGATAAGGTGGCGGTAATGGAAGTAGGCCATGACGCCACAAGCGCTCGGGGTCCAGAACAAGATCTCAGGGATTCCGGCCTCCTTAGCAGCATCTAAAGTGAAGCTCATGGAGCCGTCGGAGATGATGCAAGTGACGGGGGGCTCGTTGAGCACTGATAGGAGGCGGCGGAAGTGGGGGAGGCAGGTGGTCATGGTGGAGTAACAGAGAGAGGGGATGTCTTGGGTGGCGTCCTCGTTGGAGGGGCGGAGGCCATCGGGGATGGTGGCGAAGCGGAAGTCAGGGAGACCGTCGAGGGCTGAGGGGCCTCGCGACTTAAGGAGGCGGCTGTGGTTGAACTCGGTGTTGACGAAGGTGATGTGGAAGCCCTTGGAGTGGAGGAGTTTGGCAAGCTTGAGCATGGGGGTTACATGGCCTTGGGCCGGGTAAGGGATGCAGACAACATGAGGCTTCTCGGATGCCATGGAACCCATCTCTCTCTCTCTCTCTCTCTCCCACTTTGTTTCTATGCGCCTTTGTGTGCGCGTATTTCGATCTGCTGCGTCGAATGACCTCGGGCCTTCCGTGCACTTTGTATGTATAGAGGAGACAGCTTTTTAGTTCCTTCTCATGCGAGGAAACGGTGATATTAATAAACAATTTTTCATGAGAAATAGTTAGGTAACGGATCAGATTTATTAAACTGTTGTTTTGTGGGGGCTGTTAGGAAAGCCTTCTCTTCCTTTTTTTCACGTTTGATTTAAGAAGAAAAGGATTATAAACTGAGCCCACGCATATTTTACTTCCTCTATTAAAATATATATACCAATGATATTTATCTTCTTAAAATATATTTTAGCATCAAAATATCAAAATTATTTCTTATTAAAAATAAACCTTAAATAGATTATTTAATTTTCTTATAAGAAATAAAAATTAATTATTTAAAATCTTTATTCTATGAGTATTATAATGAAATAAATATTTTGCTCATATAAAATTATTCTCAATTAAACACATAAAAATATTCTTAAATTTTTTTTTTTTCATGCAAGTTTTCTGGTAACTAAATATGATATATTTATTTTCTTTTATAAAAATATTTTCTAAAAAATATTTTTTAAAAAGGTATCAAATAAGAAGCAAGCGTAAGAAAGCAATGCAAACATAATAAACAATAAATGATATAAGGGAATCTGTTATTTGCTTTGGTTCTTATTAAATTTTTAGATTTCAACCATGAAAATGATAATCAACTAAAATTAAATATAAAAACATCAGACCTTAAATAGTTTTGAGCATAACACAATGCGAGATTCTGATCTAGATAAAGAAAGGAAAAGGCCATTATAAATTAGTAAATTTATCCTTAAGCCAAAATGTAACGTGTACACCTTAGAGCAAATTTATAAAATAATCCTGATTTTTTATCTAACGGTAGTTGATCTGTATCTGTAGTAAGCCCCGTACCAACTTGGGTAAGGATGGTCAGACGGACATCCTCCTGTGTGATAGACCGGTACGACTCTCATTGCAGATGACTCTCAGGCCCACAATCCAATCGAATCGGATCGGACCGGTCCGTGTCCTGGCCTATGGCATGACCCGGCCTATTGGCTTGACGTACTAACCCATGCGGGCAAGGAGGACTGAGCGATTTTTAAAATTTTTTTATTCTGATTTTATGAAAATAAAATAAAATAAATATCAATCAAGTTCTTTTGCCACATCTTATGCTAATTTAAATATCATGATATGCACCGAAAGGGGTGCAGGTTAACTAAAATGAGAATATTTTTAATAATCAATAATGATCAGCTTATGCACCTGGCCCTGCTGAGATGGAGCTTAATGGAGATTGTGTTATAAGAATGGAGACGTCATCAGCCTTTGCAATTTCAGATTTTGAAGATGGCATCATTTTTTTAATCATTTTTTATTTACAAAAACTTATCAATTTAATTTATTTATGCATACATTAATGTAAAAATATTTATTTGGGATTTTTAAAACCTCATATTTAAATGATTTCATACATTTAGCCGGCAGATAAATGCTGCTAGTAGATTCACTTGCATTAAATTAGATGTACAAAAATTATAGCGTTGATGTATATATAAAAATATTATTATAGTTGTCATCGTGATGATGATGATGATAATTGGTTGATAACACGAGTAAAAAAATAATATAATGTTTAAAGAGCTATAATTGGCCATGACAGTTGCTACAGTGACTTCCGACACATGGTCGAGAACGAAGAGGTTGATGACAAAATGTTATAATATCTATTATTTAAACAATTAAGTTTATTATACTTTTATTTACATTTAAAAATCAAGATAAGAGAAAATTTATTAAACAATAAAAATATTAAATGATTTAACGATGAGATCCATGATCTAGATATCGGGCAAAACGGTTTTTTAAAAGCGTCGCATAGTTGACATGCAGTTATACTAACGACCCACTCCATTGCTAAAATAATATTCGATGCTTATTGAGATGCAGGCAAGTTTATTAGCCATATAAATATCAGTTAGTGTCTGATGGTAGTGATTATTTTTCTCAAACACCCTCGAATCTTTCAGATAAATACAAGAATCAAATTTTTAATCAAGCAGGGATCGGTCTCGCTAACCCTTAAACTCTTTTTTCTTATTTTTTTCAAGATGACTTTCCCAGACCGTTTTGAGTATTCTCTAAATAGAATCACTAAAAATCTGGATCCTCTTTGGAGTTGAATTGGAGAAGGTCAGACTCTTAATTGTATCGTCATTGCCATGCGAATTCTACATAACCTTTGGAAATAATGTTTATTTATGTTTATTTTAGGGATGATAAAAATAAGGTTCAAACAATGCTAATATATAATATTTGACAATGTTGATATTTTAAATAATAAATTTTTTGGAATCAACTACTTGATCTAGACATTGGAAAGCAGAAATAAAATATAGAAAGGGAGAGAGATACAAGAAAAGAGCAAATACAAATTAGTAATTCTTTTGATTATATGTGTATACTACTAATCTTCACATGCTCTAACGTTGCACCTTTAACCAAAACTCTAATGACCTTTTGTATTAAGCTTACTTGCAAAGTACATCATGTTGAGGTTGTGATAATATGCATCATTGTTAGTACGGCATGTGCAATGCATGTGCAATAAAATAAGGATAATTGGATCAAGCAAAAAAACTTTAATTTTGAAAGCTATCACTTTCATTACCGTCATGACAACCATAATAATTATTAATCTTAATTTTCTCTCCTTGAATTCATTTATTTGCTTGCTTTTTGACATCGTTTTTTTCGTTCATATCCTTCTTTGGACTGTGGATTCTCTAAATTCATTGAAATACATCCAATATGGTGCACTTAACCAAATTGATTACATAATCATACAGATTATGTTCATAACTCTTCTAATCATTACCTTTTCGATGATGACCTCTGTCACCTTCCTCCCTAGTTTGGCTTACCCGAGGCCTACCTTTGGCTACACCACTTCCCTAACTGCAGCACTCCCTTAACTATGTCTAAGGCCAAACCCCATGCCACCTCCATTACTGCTGCTATCCAAGCATTTCCCTCCTCAATCCCTAAATCCATCACTTTCTTGCTAATCTCACTATGCCCAACTTCAACTACTGCAATGATGACACCTTCATCGTCTCCGAAATCAATCACTTCTGGCCTTACTATTGATTTTCCATTCTGAATATATCAAAGGAATCTTTTATTATTTGCAAGTAAAATTACAAATAAATTTCAGATGATTAAATTGAATCGGTTCTCACTCTTATTTGACATAAGAGTGAAGCATAAAAGTCAAAAAAGAGTGGATAGAAGATAAAATAAAAGAGATGGAAAGGTTAAGTTACAAAAACTGCTTCTAAGGTTAGTTACGGTTACTTCTAGAACTAATTCTTGATCCTAATATTGAGATTGGATTGCATCTTTTATAATATTCTACCTGCAACTTCATCTGGCAACAACTAGAAACTTCTGATAACTCTCATTTAGTTTTGAAAATCATTAGAAATCATCGAAAACATCCCTTCAGTTTGCAATAACTTTACATGAGAGCTATAGTTTGAAATATAATGTGAATTCAATTTGGTTGATTGAAAGCAACGGCTTATAGGTTAAAAACACTTTGACCAAAAATTAGTTATCGACTAGCTGTCTTTGCTTGACTGAAAGTTACTTATAGGATCCGAACTAATACTTGTTATTTTATTTATAAGGGGCCAAAATTTGGTTGTAACACCTGCATAATAGAGGTCAGGGTGGCGACAATGATGATGCCCTAACAGTCCTTTCTAACCTCCTTGCCTTCCTCACTGACCATGTCTTTGGGATCTGGCGCCAATTCAAGGCCACACGAAGGTTTGTGGTGGAGGAATTATGGGCAGCAGTTAGGGTTAGGGAAGGGGCGATGAAGGAACGTCTAAATTAAGGCGATGACCATGTGAAGGCATTATGATAATAGATATCAAGTATAATTCTATCACACTATATTCATAAACTCAAACGACTCTGCCACCACTATCACATGCCTTACTTTATTTAATCTATTTCAAAGAATAAACTTCTTATGGCTATTAAGTTAGACATAGAAAAAACTTATGACAAAGTTAGAAATATTTAGTTGTTGTTCTCTACCATCTCAATTTTCTATTGAGGGTAATTAATTTAATTTTTGGATGTATATATGAAGCTCAGTTTACTATCCTAATTAATGGCGCGCATGCAGTGCGCCACGTGTCACGTACCCACGCCGCGTACATGTTAAAAAAATTTTCAGATGGGAAGGTTTACAGCTACCTATGAAAATAAAACGTGTTTGGTGGTATCTAATTCTGAGTAAAGCTATCTAATTGAATGTCAAACTATGTCTTTGTTTATGTAACAAATGTAACAAGTAATCTGCTGGTTAGGATAAAGACTTCTGTTCGACAAATTTGAGGGTTAAGTTGGGCGGTCCAAATCAACGGTGGACGGCCTAGAATAAAAATTCGTGTTATTGATGTACAATGTCAACATTACTAACGAATGAAAAAACCCAAAGCTGGGGCCAATCCTATTTGTCGGTTTTGAGCTTGAGCCAAGAAGAGCAAAGCATAACATGTCACGTAAACATGTCCCAGGAATCTGACCGAGAGAACAATAACGTACAAGGACAACGCCTCTAAAATCTAGACAATGAAATTTTCATTTAAGACAAAAAGTTTATTGCCCACTCTTATCCAGGATAATTGATAAGCGCATGATAGATTAATCTGTCTTAACACTAAATGCCCAGCATTTATTTTGCAAGAAGCTTTGGAATTTATTAGTGTGGGAGATTGAAATGGCTCCCTCTGTCACTATTGAAACGATTGTTAGAAAGAAGCAAGGGCCATGCCTATAATCTTGACAGACCACCGAGAGGCAAAGCTAGGGCCATGTGGATTAGACCGGTTGTTTCCCACCTCATTCTGGAACTTCGGAACCAGTGGCTTGTTATGTGTAACTGGTAGAGAAGGTTTATTTTGAGTGAGGACTTCTGAGTTATTATTTTTTCTGCAAGATAATTATTTAAGTGGGATTTTTTTAGCAAGCCTATAAGGTAATTATTTATGTGGGATATTTAGCAAGACTTCGAGTTACGCTGTTATTGCTCAAAACATTGGAAGCAGAATCGGAAGACGAGTCCAATTCTACCTATGTGCTATACTAATTAAAAATAAATCTTGCTTTAATCTCAGTATCACTCTAATATAACAATCATCATACTAATACAGCTATTAGTGAGTTAGGTAAATTGAATAGAGCAAAATTAAATATGTTCCATGTAATGGGGTATCTTTTGCTAGGAATATTGCCGGTCTCAGAATCCTTTGATTGCCGTCTGCTGATGAAGAACTCACTATCAGATCGAAGCATTTAATTTATTTTATATTTTAAAATTTAATATCTATAAAAGCCTGTGCCACTACCCGTGAATTCAACCACTCACTTCCAAATGTGATTGCACCACTTGCAAGATAATTTCAATTGCAATTACTGTAATTCCTATCTTCTTTGGTTGATGGAGACAAACAGTCATGCTCGAACGAAGGATTCCTGACAAAGTGGGAGGCAACAAGATGCGCAATGACAAATTTTCCACATAAGGTGAACTTAAGATAAGATACGACGGCTAAGCCACCTTCCTCGGTAACAGGACCTCCTTGACCAATTTCTCTAGATTCGCGAAGGAGGGCCCACCAGGCTGGGTTGCCCTCACAGCACTCTCCTTCCACTCCATGGCCCTCTTCTTCATCTTCTTTCCCTTCTCTCCCTCCATCAGCTCCCTTATCAACCCAGCCACCTCCTCTCTCTTCACGTCATTGTCGATCTCCATGCCGATGCCCCACTCGACGCTTATGTACCGGCAGTTGGTCTGTTGCTCGGCGAAGAATGGCCAGCTTAGCATCGGCACTCCTCCACATATGCTTTCCAGTGTCGAGTTCCAGCCGCTATGTGTCAAGAATCCTCCGATCGCTGGGTTGGATAAGATCTCCTCCTGTGGGCACCAACTTGCTAGTAGACCCCTCTCCTTAGTCTCCTCTAGGAACTCCTGTGGAAGGACAGCACTCTCACCCTTAACGAGGTCAGGTCTAATGATCCACAAGAACTCACGCCCACTATTGGCCAACCCCCAAGCAAACTCGACTAGTTGTTGGTTGGTCATGGTTGTTATGCTACCAAAGTTGACAAACACCACAGCCCCAGGCTTTTTCCCCTCTAGCCACTTCAAACAAGCTGGCTCTTCCTTCCATAGGTTCGAGCCCATGGCTGAGACTGGGCTCGCCGGAATCTGGCGAGCGAGCAAGGTTAGTGGTCCTATTGTGTAGATGGGTGGGAACATTGCTGCCATTGCTTCGAGGACCGGTCTCTCCAATTCGTCAAAGGTGTTGAGAATGATAGCCGATGCCATATGGGCTCTTTGACACTCGTGCAAAACGAAGGTGATGATGAAGTCGTTCGGATCAGTCGTTCGAATGAAGCTCGGAAAGTCCTTCAGCCTCATGTTCCTCAATCCCGGTACCCAGTCGACAGGCTTGTCGAGGTATCCGTTGGTGAGATCACTCACATCTGCTCACAAGAAATTTATAGAAGATGAGAAAAAGAAATTTATAGCTTGAATTAGCATCGCTATAGCACTGAGTGTGTGTACCTTTGAGTGGCGTGAGGCCTCTCTCGATAAGGTGGCGGTAATGGAGGTAGCCCATGACTCCACAAGCGCTCGGAGTCCAGAACAAGATCTCAGGGATTCCGGCCTCCTTAGCAGCATCTAAAGTGAAGCTCATGACGCCGTCGGAGATGATGCAAGTGACGGGGGGCTCTTTGAGCTCTGAGAGGAGGCAGCGGAAGTGGGGGAGGCAGGTGGTCATGGTGGAGTAACAGAGAGAGGGGATGTCTTGGGTGGCGTCCTCGTTGGAGGGGGGGAGGCCATCGGGGATGGTGGCGAAGCGGAAGTCAGGGAGACCGTCGAGGGCTGAGGGGCCTCGCGACTTAAGGAGGCGGCTGTGGTTGAACTCGGTGTTGACGAAGGTGATGTGGAAGCCCTTGGAGTGGAGGAGTTTGGCAAGCTTGAGCATGGGGGTTACATGGCCTTGGGCCGGGTAAGGGATGCAGACAACATGAGGCTTCTCGGATGCCATGGAACCCATCTCTCTCTCTCTCTCTCTCTTCCACTTTGTTTCTGCCTGTGTATTTCGATCTGCTGTGTGGAATGACCTCGGTGCATTTTATATATATATATAGAGGAGATAGCTTGTCAGTTCCTTCTCTTGTGAGAAGTCCCACATGGGTGGAAGCAGGAAACGATAATATTAATAAACAATTTTTTATGAAGAAATAGTTGGGTAACGGATCAGATTTATTAAACTGTGCTTTGGTGGGGTTTGTTAGGAAGGCTTCTCTTTCTTTTTCACGTTTGATTGAAGAAGGAAGGGGTTATATACTGAGCCTACTTATATTTTACTTTGTCTATTAAAATATGCATACCAAGGATATCTATCCTCTTAAAATATGTTTTAGCATCAAAATATTAAAATTATTTCTCATTAAAAATAAACCTTCAATAGTTCATTTAATTTTTTTATAAAAAATAAAAAATAATTATTTAAAATCTTTATTCTATGAGTATTATAATTAAATTGATAATTTGCTCATATAAAATTATCCTCAATCAAACACATAACAATATTCTTAGATTTTTTTTTTCTTGCAAGTTTTCTAGTAACTAAACAGGATTAATTTATTTTCTCCGATAAAATATTTTTAAAAAAAATTTAAAAAATATCAAACAAGCAGCAAGAGCAAGAAAGCCATACAAACATAATAAACAACAAATGATATAAGAGACTCTGTTATTTGCTTTGATGCTGATTAAATTTTTCAAAAGATATCTTGTATACTAGATCTCAACCATGAAAACGATAATCATCCAAAATTAAATATAAAAATGTCAGACCTTAGATAGTTTTGAGCGTAACACAATGCGAGATTCTAATCCATATAAAGAAAGGAAAAAACCATTATAAATTAGTAAATTTATCGTTAAGTTAAACAGTAACATGTACACTTTAGAGCAAATTTATAGAATAATCCTGATTTTTTATCTAATGGTAATTGACCTATATCTGTACCAACTTGCCATTTGAGTCTTTAAATCAAAATGAATAAATGCCTAAAAAATAATGAAATCGAAGCAAGACCCTGATTTGAAAAGTATATTTAGAGGTGTCAAATGGCTAAATCATGCCAGCATGACTTATGTAAGGATGGTCAGATGGACATCGTACCTTATTAGATCGATACGATTTCTATTGTAGATGACTCTATTTGATTGAATCGTATCGGACCGGTCCATGTCCTAGCTTATGGCATGACCCGGCCTATTGGCTTCGCATGCTAACCCATGTGAGCCAGGTGGACTGAGTAATTTTTTAAAAGTTTTTTATTCTAATTTTATGAAAATAAAATAAATATAGGGTTTGGCGTGAGATAAAAGAGAAGACTTGGAAGTATTTAAAAGGATTGAAGAGCCTTTAAATATCTATAAAATAATCATACAAATTAGCTATTTTTAGCTATAGCGAAGGGTAAATAAAATTTTTTAAACAATAGATGAGAACACAATTAAAATTAGTAGTTTTTGATTACTGAAAAGGGGCAAAAAGAATTTTCTAAAGAAATAAATAAAAATGTTGAAACGGGCCAAAAGAATTTTTTTAAAGAAATAGATAAAAAATAGTTTATGTGTGTTTTTAATCATTTTTATTTACAAAAACTTATCAATTTAATTTATTTATGTATACATCAATGTAAAAATATTTATTTGGATTTTAAAAACCTCATATTTAAATAATTTCATACATTTAGCTGGTAGATAGATGCTACATAGTAGATTCATTTGTATTGAAACTAGACGTACAAAAATTATAGCGCTGATGTATATATAAAAACATTGTTATAGCTGTCATGATGGTAATGATTGTTTGATATATGAGTAAAAAAATAATATAATGTTTTAAAAGCTATAATTCGCCACGACTGCTACAGTTTACTTCACGATGGGAAGTATTTAAACATTGGTTGTGCACATGGTCGAGAACGAAGAGGTTGATGCCAACATGTTATAATATCTATTATTTAAACAATTAAATTTATTATACTTTTATTTATATTTAAAAATCAAGATAAGAGAAAATTTATTAAATAATAAAAATATTAAATGATTTAACAATGGGATACATGACCTAGATATCGGGCATAACGTATTTTTAAAAGCGTCGCGTAGTTGGCATGCAATTATACTAATGATCCACTCCATTTTTAAAATAATATTACATGTTTATTGGGATGCAAGCAATCTTATTGGCCATATAAATATCAGTTGGTGTCTGATGGTGGTGATTATTTTTCTCAACACACTCGAATCTTTAAGATAAAAACAAGAATCGAGTTTGATTTTTTTTTTTTCAAGACGACTTTGGCAGATCTTTTTGAGTATTTTCTAAATACAATCCCTAAAAATCTGGATCCTCTTTGGAGTTGAATTGGGAAAGGTCACACTCTTAATTATATAATCGTTGCCATGTGAATTCTACATAACCTTTAGAAATAATATTTATTTATGTTTATTTTAGAAATGATAGGAATAAAGTTCAAACAATGCTAATATATGATATTTGACAACGTTGATATTTTAAATAATAAATTTTTTGGAATCATCTATTGGATTTAGATATTGGAAAGCGAAAACAAAATATAGAAAGAGAGAGAGATAAAAGAAAAGAATGCATACAAATTAGTAATTTTGTTGATTATATGTGTATACTACTAATCTTCACATGCTCATGATTGCGATAATATGCATCATTGTTACATAGGCATGTACAATGCATGTATAATAAAATAAAAATAATTTAATAAAGCAAAAATATCTTAATTTTGTAGGCTATCACTTTCATTGCCATGGTAATCATAATAATTGATAATCTTAATTTTCTCTCGTTGAGTTCATTTATTTGCCTGCTTTTTGACGTCATTCTTTTTCGTTCGTATCCTTCTTTTCAGTTGTGGATTCTTTGAATTCATCGAAATGCATCCATCCAGGTGCACTTAACCCAATTGATCACGTAATCATGTGAACTCTGTTTATCACTCCTCTAATCATTACCTTTTAGTGATGACGTCCGCCGACTTCCTTCACGGTTTGACTTACCTGAGGCTTATCTTTGGCGACACCCCTTGCCCAATCGCACCACTCCCTTGAGTGTGTCCAAGTTAACCCCCTGCCACCCTCATCACTGCTGCTATTTAAGCGTTTCCCTCCTCAGTCCCAAGTCCATCACCCTCTTGCTGGTCTCACCATACCCAATGTCAACTACTCCAATGATGACACCTTCATCATCTCCGAAATCAATCACTTCTAGCCTAAGTATTGGTATTCAATTCGGGATATATATTGAAGGAATTTTTTATTATTTATAATAATAAAATTATAAATAAATTAGATAATTAAATAATTAAATTGATTCAGTTCTTACTCTTATTTGATATAGGAGTGAAGTATAAAAGGTAAAAAAGAGAGTATAGAAAATAAGAGGCAGAAGAGATGAAAAGACTAAGTCACAAAAACTGCTTCTAAAATTAGTTACAACTATTTTTAAAACTAATTCTTGATCTTAGTATTGAGATTAGATTGAATCTCTTATAATATTCTACCTGCAACTCCATCTAGTAACCACTAGAAACTTTTGATAACTCTAATTTAATTTTGAAAATCACTGAAAACCATCGAAAACATTCCTTTAGTTTGTAATAGCTTTACATAGGGCGTACAATTTGAAATATAATTTGAATTCAATTTGATTGATCGAAAGCAATGGCTTATGTGTCAAAAATAGTTTGACCAAAAATTAGTTATCAACTAATTATCTTTACTTGATTGAAAGTTATCTATAAAATCTAGATAATGCTTGTTATTTTATTTATAAGGAGCCAAAATTTGGTTGTAACATGCATAATGGAGGTCAGGTGGCAATAACGATGATGCCTTGACAGTCCTTCCCCACCTCTCTGCCTTCCCCTTTGACCAGGTCTTTAGGATTTGGCGCCAATTCAAGGCCACATGAAGGTTTTTAGTGGAGCAATTGTGAGTGGCAATTAGGGTTAAGGAAGGTGCGACAGAGGGACATTGAAACTAAGGCAATGGCCACGTGAAGGCATTATGATAATAGACATCGAGTATAAATTCCATCATACTATATTCATAAGCTTAAATGGCTCTATCACCACTATCACATGCCATACTTTATTTAATCTATTTCAAAGAATAAACCTGTTATATTGTCAAGTTATACATGAAGAAAGCTTATGACAAAGTTGGAAATATTTAGCTATTGTTCTCCACCATCTTAATTTTCTATTAAGGGTAATTTATTAGATTTTTGGATGTATATATGAACCTTAGTTTACTATCTTGATTAATGATGCACCTATTGATCTTTTCAAATCTACTATAGGCCTGAGGCAGGGATGTCCTTTATCCCTTTATTTGTTTATTCTTTACATTAGGATGTTATCCATATATTTAATGCAGGTGGTGATAGATAGGCAAATTGTGGAATACAAACCTACCAGATCAAGTCCTCTAGTCAACCATCTTATATTTGCTGACAACTCTCTTGTTATCAAGAGCCAAATGAGCTACTTGTAGGACTTTGAAAAATATAATACATATATATATATATATATTACTTACAATCTGGTCAATCAGTGAACTTAGCAAAATCAATAGTTCAATTTGGTTCTAGAATTGATGAAAATTTAGCTATTGAGCTAGTTGCTTTGCTGGAAGTTTGGAGAGTTCAGTTCCTGAGTATTTATCTGAATGTTCCTCTTAAAGGCTCAAGATTAAATCAGTTAGAGATGCAACCTTTCAAAGATAAGATTTATGCCAAACTTGATGCTAGAAAAGAAGGGCTTTGTATTTCTATGGAAGGGTAACTCTCATAACACCAATACTCTATACCATGCCAACACATATTATAGCAAATATTGTAATGCCTGGTTGGGCTATGGTTTTCTAGAATGGCTAGAAGCTTCCTATAGGGTCATTACTCAAATAAGAAGACTATTCATACTATGTCCTAGGACAACATATGCAAGCCACAAGATGAAGGAGGTCCAGGGTTGCCAGATATAAATAAATGATAGGAGACTTTAATCAGACGGAATGCAGACAAATTACTATTAAATCCCTAGAGCTTATGTACTCATATTTTCCATGCTAAGTATAAATTCAATGACAATTGGAGTACTTATGCTTTACCTAGAAGTGCATTAACAATGTGGAGTCAGATTTATAGAGTTTTACCCGAATCATCATGATATTTGTTACGATCCATTAGTAGTGGAGTTCTATCAGGATAGAGATACAACCATGTCCTTTATCCTTTTATTTGTTTATTCTTTACATTAAGATGTTATCCATATATTTAACGCAGGTGGTGATAGATAGGCAAATTATGGAATACAAACCTACTAGATGAAGTCCTTTAGTCAACCATCTTATATTTGCTGACAACTGTCTCTTGTTATCAAGAGCCAAATGAGCTACTTGTAGGACTTTGAAAAATATAATACATATATATATTACTTGCAATCTGGTCAATCAGTGAACTTAACAAAATCAATAGTTCAATTTGGTTCTAGAATTGATGAAAATTTAGCTATTGAGCTAGTTGCTTTGCTGGAAGTTTGGAGAGTTCAGTTCCTGAGTATTTATCTGGATGTTCCTCTTAAAGGCTCAAGATTAAATTAGTTAGAGATGCAACCTTTCAAAGATAAGATTTATGCCAAACTTGATGCTAGAAAAGAAGGGCTTTGTATTTCCCTAGAAGGGTTACTCTCATAACACCAGTACTCTATACCATGCCAGCACATATTATAGCAAATATTGTAATGCCTGGTTGGGCTATGGTTTTCTAGAATGGTTAGAAGCTTCCTATAGGGTCATTACTCAAATAAGAGGGCTATTCATACTATATCCTAGGACAACATATGCAAGCCACGTGATGAAGGAGGTCCAGGGTTGCCAGATATAAATAAATGATGGGAGACTTTAGTCAGACGGAATACAGACAAATTACTATTAAATCCCTCGAGCTTATGTACTCATGTTTTCCATGCTAAGTACAAATTCAATGACAATTGGAGTACTTATGCTTTACCCAGAAGTGCATCAACATTGTGGAGTCAAATTTATAGACTTTTACCTGAATCATCATGATATTTGTTACGATCCATTAGTAGTGGAGTTCTATTAGGATAGAGACACAACCATGATTTTCTTCATTCCTATTACCCCTTGAGTACAATATAGATACCACTTCTCTTTTAACAATTATTGAACTCTAATCACTGAGGGTGGTAGATGGAATCATCATCTTTTAGCAAACATATTCTTATTACTCCTCAATCAATCCATAAAATGAACTAATAAGTAAGATTCAGATATTTTTATCATACTCTGTATGGTGGATTTGAAAAGCTTGCAGCGATGCTTATTTTTCATAAAAGCTTTTAACACGGTTTAGATAGTAAAAATGGCTACAGCTCAAGCTGAAGAATATATTAATCTATTTATCTCTGTATTACCTAAAATATCTAGTATCTGGGGCTCATTTCTATATGTTCCTATGGAATCTCATATAAAACTCACTTTTTGGATACCCTGCAACTTAGTTATATTAAGATTAACTTTGATGGCTCAGTTTCTTTCGAAGCTTCCATAGTTCCTTTTGCAGAATTGACAAGAGGCTTGTTCGGGTTGAAAGCAGCTATAGAATTGAATCAATATTTTAGAATCATTTTAGAGGATAATTCATCTACTATTATATTCTAGATTCAAGGTCAATCAAATTATGAACACTCTCTTTGAAGGGATATCTGGTCCATCATTTCTTCGTACCTGGAGATTAAGTACTCATATATTTTATAGGGATACAAATCAAGCAACTAATTTCGTAACAAATTAGGCAGCATCGAGAAAAGACAAATTTTGTTGAACAGTATACTTTCCTCTACAACTTGCACATATTGCCTCTACTAATGCATGAAGAATTATTTTTATTTTTATGAGGTCTTGTACCTACTTCTTTGTTATTAAAAAAAACTAAACTTTAAACTCTACAATTACTTATATGTTAAGCCTAATTTACTGCTTCAATAATTATTTTTTGTCATAATGGAGAAGCTGACTGTTATTTTTCTAGAGCAACTTACACTAAGTTTATTTGGGAATAAAATGATGATTACTTTGCAATGGTTTTTAGCAATTATAAAAGAAACTAATGAATAAACAGTGAAAAAAAAGAGAAAAAACCTACCGACATAAAGATTTAATATAAACATTAATCTAACACTCAATCTAAAATGACTGTTTATTTTCACTATATAATGGCTGTTGTAATAGGTTAACAGCTAAATATCAACCATGTATTATTATTTAAGATATATTATGTATCTACACAACACAACAACGGACCCTATAACAATTGTAATAATTGTGTATTGACAATGGAGCCCCTATAAACATTATTTTCTTAAAAAAAAAGGTCCCTATCTTGCCAAACCTTAGAATGAACATTATAATAATAAATAATGAATTATTTTATTTTTAACGTATTGATTAAAATATTATTACTTATATTGACATAAAGGTTAAATAATAAAAATATCTACTAACAATAACAATTATAATTATTATAATATTATAATATATAGAACATGTTGGATTTGGTGGAGCCAATTTTATAAGAAATTAGCAAGCTAGCTGTTTGTGAAGTATAGCCCACGCTAGCTAATGAATTCAGCGAAATTCTTTGTGCACCACGTGTGGTGCAGAAAATCCCCGTTTGCCTACACCGCATGCTCTCATTCGTCCATGTGGAGTGGCATCTCTGAAGAGGGATGGGACGTTAAGTGGCGGAGGTCTATTAAGCGTGATGTGCATTAATATATGATCAGTATTTTTTGAAATTTATGAATGGACTAACTTGCCCTTTCCCTCCACCATGCTTTTCCCTCCTGATACTTGGGTTTCTCTCATTCTTCAGCAACTTCTGGTGAAATTCCTCGTTCCTCTAAATACTGCTCTGAAGCAAGATTCTTCCATGCTCTTAATACTACTCTAGAAGTTGGGTTATAATCCTTCAATCCGAGGTTGAAGCAAGATTCTTTTTTGCTTTGAAAAGTGCTCTAACAGTAGGAAATAAGAAATCAGTTTTCAGATGTTGATATAAAATTCTTCCTCGCTTTGAAAAGTGCTCTGGGTCATAATGTCATCCCCAACAGGAAGTAAAAAATCCTTCATAAAATGTTGTTTATAATTTTTTTCATAGATCCTTTATTATATCAACTGTTTTGGTAGTTAGATAAATTTAATGCAGTAGTAAACCATATAATACCTCAGAATGTTATAAATTACTAGGGTCAGTTACATTCTGAATATCAGAAGTGTTAGCTTTCTTCAATGAAAATATATTTTAGGGTGTCATAAGTCTAATTTTTTATTTTATGTCTGGGTGTCATAATTTTTGTGAATAGATGTCATAATTTTTGAACTAAGGTGTCATAAGTCTAATTTTCATATTTTAAGGTCAAGTTATCCTAAATTATCATAAAATACATAATTTTCATATTTTATGTATCATATTATTATATCCTAAAAGTTATATTTTGGCTGAACAAATGATGGGGAGTCCTAATAGGAGTATCAAAATATTCAGTTTTTCGGCTTTATGCTAGAGTATCATAATTTTTGAACTAGGGTGTCATAAATTTTGTGAAGGAATGTCATAAGCTGAAACATCATATGTTCAGAAATTTTTTATCTTCCGGATGTATTATCACACTCTGGGTGACATATTTTAGGCAATGCATAGTTGAAAAGTCCTGGCACGGAAGATTAAAACCCTTAATTTTTATTTTATACCGAGATAAAGATATATATCTCATATTTTTAGTTCAACCTATCTCAGAACCTTATTATTAGACTATGGATATCATATTTAGATAATTGATAATGAAGAACTCCTGGTATCTTATATCGAAACATCTAGTTTACGGTTTTAAGCCATGGTATCATAATTTTTGAACTAGGGTGTCATAAATTTTTAACTAGGGTGTCATAAGCTGAAACATCATATGTTCAGAAATTTTTTATCTCCTGTATGTATTATCACACTATGGGTGACTTATTTTAGCTAATGAATGGTTGAAAAGTCCTGGCACGGAGGATTAAAATCCTCAAGTTTTATTTTATGCCGAGATAAAGATATATATCTCATATTTTCAGTTCAAGCTATCTCAGAACCATATTATTAGACTGTGGATATCATATTTAGACAATTGATAGTGAAGAACTCTTGGTATGAAGGATCAAAACATGTAGTTTACGGTTTAATGCTAGGGTGTCATAAATTTTGAACTAGGGTGTCATAAATTTTGTGAAGGGGTGTCATAAGCTGAAACATCATATGTTCAGAAATTTTTTATCTTCTGGATGTATTATCATATTCTGGGTGACATATTTTAGCCAATGCATAGTTGAAAAGTCCTGGCACGGAGGATTAAAACCCTTAATTTTTATTTTATACCGAGATAAAGATATATATCTTCTCTTTCGGATTTTGAACGGGTGTCATCCTCTCCCGTGTAAACAAGTATTGCAGTTGAAGCTTCTGGCAACTGGATTTCTTCCTTGCGTTGCCGTCGAGTTCTTCGTCTACGTTTGAACACGAAACTCTTATGTTCCATTGAAAATAAGAAATCACTACTGGCCAAACTCTTCAGCATCAACAAAAAATACCTAGCTTTTTTTTGGTATTTGTAGCAGAAATGCAAACTGCGATAACTTCTGCCCGAAGAGAAGAGGGCATAATTGACTTTTTTCTTATTTTAAGAGATAACTGGTTTGGTGCGGTGCAGAAGTCGAAAATCCATTTGAGAAAGTTAACGTCCCATCCCTGACGTGCGATGCCCTGTCATGTTGCCACCATGTGGACGAATGAGAACGTATGGTGCAGACTAGTGAAAATTTTCTGCACCACATGCGGCGCACAAAGAATTTCACAATGAATTCAATAACAATGTTTGCAGGCCCAACGATAGTGGCAGAGGAGGCTCCACGGCATCTTTCATGACCGATGCAGCACGCATTGGGGCCGTCACGTGAAGCACCAATCCAAGATGATTTGTTGATAGAGGCTTAATATTTGTTAACACGGAAGCAGGAGTGGGCCTGAATTGTTTTCCTGAATTAAATAATCTAATAAGGAACCTCTTGTGCGTCATCTGTGATCAATAGATCAATAATTGAACTATATAAATAATTAAAATATATTTAAAATAAAATATATAATTTATAATGATGAATAAAAACAATTTATCTATAGAATTCAATTAATTTAAGGATTTTAAAATTTAAATATTTAAAATTACATTATTTAAACCATAATAAAATATAATATCTATAATAATACTTAAAATTAATATTTTTTAAAAAATAATAATATTAGTTTATAAATATAACAAAAGTACCGTAATGATACAAAATTATTAATAAAGTATGCATCCATAAAATTATAGATAGATTGAAGAGTTGAGTGATAAAAAGAGGTTTAAGCTCAAAACATTAAAAATAACTCTTCATTAAAATTATGTGGATTAAAAAACAGTTGCAAAGGGCATTAAAAAATTAGTCCAATTTCTTAATTCGCACCGGGTCATCACAAAAATAATGAGGCGGTTCAATTGGTTTTGATGAGATCAATTATTAAGCTGACTTAATTAAAGAATTAGATCAATCAGAATTCCATTTCACTGATATCCTTATGAGTGTGGTTGGACTTTTGGTGCGCTTTCCTTCTAAGTTTTTTTAAAAAAATATATATTGATTTTGTGCATTTTTGGGTTTTTGGAGCCAGAAAGCTTATACAATGTTTTTTCTTCTCTCTTTTATCCTTTTATTTGTTTCCAGTCCTACGACTCCTATCATTCCGTGGTTCGACAAAACAGCGGCGGCTTTGTCACCACTTGAGCTCAAATGAATGCCTTCCTCTTATAATATCTAATATTTAAATCAGGCAGTGGTTGATGTGGTTTTATATGCTCTCTTAAAGGGGCAAAACAAAAAAAAATTTCAATGGCGGTGCTTTTATGATATTTTATTTAAAAATCGGTTTCAATCGGCAAAAAAAAAAAAAAAAAAAAAAAAATCAAAGGCGGTGCTTTTATAATATTTTATTTAAAAATCGAATTCAATCTGATTTATCCAACGCTTCCATTCAACCTCGTAAGACTCTACGTATTATCTTTATGTCCTTGATTTTTCTAAAATTTACTCCATTCAGTTCACATACACTAAAAGCATGGTAGAAAAACATATTTTATTATAAATCAAATAAGATAATCAATATAATTAAAAAATATATATTTATCAATTATTTGAAATATATGATTACTATTCTTCAGAGTAAATTACGTTCCTCAAAAATAATTACTCGGTGTAATAGAATAATGATAATCTATTCTTCAGAATATAATAATCGAATTTTGCAAGTCTACATTCACAATGCAAAGATAAATACAACTGCTCAAATTTGCTTCTCAAAATAAAAAAATAAAAAAAATAAAAAAATAAAAATAAAAAAACACCAAAAGCTAGCATATAAAAGAGTTTGATTTATCTTTTGAAGCTTAATACATAAGGATATTTATAGAATTAAGAATAAATCATAATAAAAATAAAAGATTGATTAAAATAATTATAATTAATTACAAAATCAACCTACAAATGAAACGAAGAAATTAATGACAAACAATATCTCAATTTTATCATATGGATAATTTAAAAATATGTTATTTTTATCATACTAAATTTATCTATTTATGAAAGAATTATATTCATAAATCTAACATATTTATTATGCTAAATTTAGCGGTCTATATAAGAATCAAACACATAAAATTTATTTTTTTAATATAATAAATTTATTGATATGCAAAAATTGAATAGTTTTTAAAATAGTTTTAATTTTGAAGTCTATATATATATATATATATATATATATATATATAATATTTTTCATTGCTAAAATTATGAGCTCAAAGCGACCTTGCCGACGGTATTCCGTGTGCTAACGGTATTCCGTGGGACTGGGAGTCTCGCATCAAGCAGCTCGAAAGAGGTTGGTATGTTTTTTTTTTTTTTTTTTTTTTTTTTTTTTAAGACTCAAGTGGTTGATACCGTTTTATATACGCTCGAGTAAAAAAAAAAAAAAAAATCAAGACCAAGAAAAACTATTAAATATGAAAATATTAAAAACTCTGGCTGTCGGCCATAAAAGTATTTTTAAAGAGCCGCGATGGGCGGCGAGTTGCGTACCGAAGGCCTTTCCATTGTTAAAATTATGAGGTCAAAGCGATCCTACCGATGGTACTCCGTGGACTGGAATCTCGCATTAAGTATCCACCCGCAGCATCACATGCGAGTTTCCTTTCTCTTAAGGTTTTAAAGAGGGCTAGATCCGTCAGATACAATTAGAATGCAGGCCTAGTTGAAAAAGGCACGGAGAAGTTGCAAAGCTAAAGAAAGATGAGCTACGCCATACACGCTGCCCTTCTAGCGAGCCTCGTTTTAGTTTCATCTCAGATAGGCCAATTTAAAGATATCAAAGCTTAAACCAAACCAGTTATTCTAATAAATTTAGTTAGATCTGACTAAAAAATTTATTTTAATTTTCATTTAATTTATTAATTTGCTTAGATCGATTTTTATAAAAAGTTTTATATGGTTAACTAGTCATCTAATCATTCACAATAAAAAAAAATATAACTATCATATAATACATAAATAACTTAATTTTAATTGTAATATAAATAAAAATTTATATAATATATACATACCTGCTCAAAATAATAAAAGTACGCTTGTCAGGCATTAAAGTCCAACCAGCCGCCGTTATGGACTCGGGAAAGATCCTCTGGTTCCCATCCCAATCTAGCCCATAACTGGTTTAATGCTTGCATGGTCTGCCATCCCAATCTAGCCCATAACTGGTTTAATGTTTGCATGGTCCTTCTGTAATTGAAAAGCAAATGATTGGGATTGTCCCCTAAAAATTAAAAAAAAAAAAAAAATGTTTGGCATCATCGCTAAAAAGATGACAAAATGAACGATAGGGGCCTGAAGTTAGATGTAAAGCATGCAACCGTGAGTTCGTGAGTAGCCACCTAAGTTTCTAAATATGCATCCAACCATGCCAATCCTAGAGATCTGAAGGGAGATGCTTAGAAGCCAAGTGAAAGTCAATAGCCCTCGGCAGACTTAGGGACACCTGGTCAAGATCACACAAAATTTCTTTTACAAGAGCAAGAATAGAATTCTAGCTCCAAGAAATATTTTTGTGCAAAAATAAGAATGGCATTGAAAATAGTAAAATGCGACCCCATGAAGAGCTATCTCAACGCAATGAATTTAAAGGGATTAAATAAAGATAAAAAAATAAAAATTTATTAGGTTCGAGGATGAAGATAGGCCCCAAATCCAACTTTAAAATTCGATCATTTCTCAGAATGTAAAATTACTTTTATAGTCTTATTAAATAGGTTTACCTTATGTTGTATTGTATAAATTTGAACATTCAAATTTAATTATATACAATATAATAATATATGTAATATATTTGATTATATATAAAATAATTATTAAATTTATACTTTATGTTATACTCTAAATATTGGATTTAGGTTTTTAAATTAAGATCTTTTTAGTGCATTTTAAATATTTTAGGCTTCAAATGAATTTTTAAAAAAATTAAAAATGGGTTTAATGTTGCCTACCAATTTTAGAAAACAAAGAGAAGGTGACAAAGGATCATATTCTTTATGGGAAATAAGAAACCGTGAAAGTGGGGATAGAAAAACATTTCCTGTTCAAGGATGAGGGTGAGGATGAAAGGGTGGAAGTAGAGAATATATTTTCTATTCTAAATCCATCTCATTATTATCTCTATTTCCTCAGCAAGTCATATCTCTTGGACATTGAGGAATCGTTCTTTTGAAGAGATTCATAACATATTGGCTGCTAATAAAAGGATACTTTTTTAAGAATGGAAAGTTTTGTATGATTTGTGTGTTTTAGATGCAGAGATGAAAGACAATTTCAATTTACGTATAGCAATGGCCTCGTAAGTTTTTGTTTTGGTGGCACAGGCCATTGTTATTCTATGTATCATGGTCCCTGCCTTTTTTTCTTTTTTTTTCTCCAATAAGCCACAACAAAATGTTCTTTCTAAAAGGACCCAAAGCTCGGTCAGTGCTCTTGTTGATGAGGGCGCATGGTATGGAAAGATAAAACTTAAGTACAGCTTATTTTGTACTTATTATATAGTTTCCTACTTGATCAATCATCTTACTTGTTAAATAACACATGTTCAATAGATATTTTCTATTTGATATTGATAAATACTCTCTTACTAAATAGAATATATGGTTATACATATATCACTTATCAAGTGCGAAATTAAAAAATAACAACCTAGCTAACAGCACCAAAGCTTCGTCGGTTATGTAAAAGTTTCTATACAATAGAAGAGCTATCATTTATGAAGAAACCCCACTATACGTCCTCCTCTATAATTTCTACTTTACAGCTTGATTGATGATTGAGGCTAGGAACATATGTTTTATGAGATTTACAATGGGGCTTTAGCTCCTTTTTATACCCAAAATATTAATAATGATGGTGATGATAGTATATTTTTAGATTATAAACATAAATAAAAAGTTGTACTTTATAAAGCTATATTTTATATGCAAAATAAATTATTTTATTATATTTTGCCGTACATCAAATTATGTTAAAGATTAGATATATTCAATCCAAAATGTTTATTGAGTCTACTTTTGAAGCAATGACCAACCTACGAGCCTATCAGCATAAAGCTTTATTTGAAATAATTATTGGTTCTAATTATTAGCAAATAGCTACTTTAAATAGCTAACGAAAAGAAGTTATTGTTGGCTCCTCCGAGCAAGTGTTTTAAATAGGATCTAAATTGAATATAGTTAAAACCTATAATTTCATATTTTACTAGGTAACTCTAGTATAATTTAAGATCTCTATAAGAAAAGAAAAGAAAAGAATATATATATATATATATATCTACATGTTTTCAAATAGAAAATCGGTTATTTATTGGTTCCTCGTCTATAGCTTTCTTATACTTGTTAACAGCAAACGAGTTGAGATTAGCTGGCCAGATATGTTTCACCATCAAAACTATTTATATTTGCAATGTGAAAATAAAAAATAAAATAAAAAGGGTGGTTAGGAATAAGGATCTGATCACAAAACAGGATGAATTTGGGCCTATGGATACCAGGCCTTGGATCAGTAACGGGTAATGGATGGGACACTGCTAGCAGGGGCCTCTGACAATTAAGTACTATTGGAGAGAGGGGTAACGGCACGTTTCCAAGCGAAGATAAAATGCTCGGCTTCTCCCTTCTCTCATCTCGCTTGCCCAAGATGGCTGGACTGCCTCCGGCGACCCTCGCCATCTCTGAAATCGAGGCGATCGAAGGCCGGAGCGCCGCCGGGGAAGCTAGGAATCTTCGGCCGGACGCAGACGCCAACTTCCTCGGACACCGACCCTCAATCTGCTCGGCTTCGGACGTGGCGAGGGTCGCCGGAGCCGGTCCATGGTACTGAAACGAGAGAGGTGAGAGGGAGAACTGGGTGGTAATTTACGGTCATGTCATAAGGTCATTGAAAATTTTTCTATTAAACCGTACATCAAGGTAAATAAAACTAGTCAAAATGGTTTCAGATTATTATTATTATTATTATTATTATTATTATTTGATTGAAACATCATGGAAAATATGTCCTCGAATCAAATAAATTTACACCCATTCTTAATCACAAGATTATCTACTAAGTGAATCGTACAAGCAAGGACGTTTTTTTCATAGAGTTGAGCACAATGGTCCCAAATTCTAGGTGGCTATTTTAAAAGTTATTACTTTGTCATTACGTTTTCATATCCTCTTAGAAAAATAATAATAATAAAATCAATATATTATGAATTAAAAAAAAAAAAAAGTTTGAAAGAAGTGGTATATTTTTTCAACATATAATCAATAGATTTTGTATGCATTCCATGGAATCTAGGACCTGCCCTATCTAGTTTTTTTCACTTCTGTCTGTTGGAAAGAATACTAGAATACTCTTTTTCTCATTTTTTTTTTTGTTTGGTTTCTCATGTAGATTGTGAATCCGTATCTAATAAACTTTATATTTATAAATATACAATTCTAATGTTTGAAGCATTAAAAAAATGTCTCATGAAAAATGAAAAGAATTCTTTTTTAACAAAAAATAATCTTGAGTCAATGAGTGCCCGTCCCAAGGCTTGTGATAGTTCATTGTCCATTTTTCTATCCTCAACAAGAATCTTTTTGCATGATATAAAAAGAAGAAGAAATTTAGACCTTCAGCACTAATTGCACTTAGCAAGATTCCATCTTTTTGTTGTTATCCATCGTATTCAAATCTGATAGCGAGCAAAGACAACACTAAAAAGATGTAAAATTTCTTCTTCAAGCATCTCCGCTCTCGGTGTCTGCAGCAGTTGTAGTTGGTTGTTGAGAAGCTTGCGAATCTAAAGTGTTCATCAAATAAAATATTTAAAAATATAAATAAATAATTTTTGTTATAAATTTAATCAAAATGACATTTCTTTATGTACATAAGAAAGATTTTGTAACATTAATAAATAAATAAAAATAAAATTAATGCAATGGTATTGAATAATGTCATCATGTTTTTATACATTATAACAAATTATTTAATATGAAGGTTGGAAAAAAATTATAAAATAATATATTTATTAACAATTTAAGTATTTCTTATCAAAACGACATCACAAACTATTCTCATTCATATGTAATGCATACAGTTAGAGTTATTAACACTAAACAGATTCAAGTCATTCCTTAACTAAGCAAACAATCTTATATTTAGAGCAAAATAATGCAAAGAAATATGAGAAATAAAATCTAGAGCCTATTTATTGTGTGACACCTATGATATACATGGATTTATCCTTCTTCTTTGCAAGTTATTTAAATAACTATAATTTTATTTATTCCTCTCTCTTCAATTACCATAAGCACATAGCTGGTGAGATAATTAACATCAAGATAATGATCTTCTTTTTACATAATATGTTGCTTATCTTTGCGCCAAGCCCTCTTTTAAGTTCATTATAATTGAAGAACTAGTAGGTTATCATGGTTCAACAATGTAGTTCAAATGAGTTTAAATATGTTTAAGTTTAAATAATTTTAAATTTGAATAAAAAGATATAATTCTTTCGCTTTAACTTTTTATTTAAGCAGAACCTATTGAACATTATGGTTTAATAATACACATTTTGATGATAATAAGATATTGATTAAAAGATTAATACTATGTTTGAGTTCGTGATGATTAAGATGGATGCATAAGTTCGCTTAAACTAAAATGATAAAATTACATTCAGAAAACAATATGGCAATAATTCGAGCCATACTTAAAGTTGAAAGTCAAAAAAGGTCATTGGCAAATTTAAAGAATAACTAACACGTTCAAGTCTAAAGGTAAAAGTTCGTTGTGTAATTTTAATTTTTTCTAAGAACTCATTGCAAAATTTAGTAGAAAAGTAGGTGCATAAAGCTCAAAATTTATTAAAAATAAATTAGATTAGATTTTAGATATTAATAAAAAATAATTATAAAAATCTAAAACCGAAGAGTAGGCAATTGATCAGATCTAATTGCTGTTGATTGGATCAAAACATGCTAAAACAACACCCAAAATAGTAGTCTCTGCCTAGCCGGTGGTCAATCACTATAAGCTAGGATGGTTGATCGGTCTTAACCTAGGAGGTCTACCGCAGGAGCTCTGATAGCTCCAACAGTCAAATTATAGATGACCGTTGGAGCTATCCTAAAGTTCCAACGGTCATATTCTCTTAACTCTATAAATTCATAGTTTGTGGCTAGTTTGAGCATGAAAAATTGGATTAAAAATTATTATTATATTATTTAGAAATAGTGCTTTGAGCCTTTAGCATACTCTCTTCTCATTCTTAAGTTTAGATCCTCATTGGCAAACCTACATTTTCTGGGGTCCTTCTTGAGTTATTTTCTTCAAAAGAAGTGTGTTTGAAGCTTTAAAAGAAGCTTGTAAAAGTTGCTCTTTAGTGGCAAAAGAAGGGTATAAAGGTTTGATCTTCATCTGGTAAAAAAAATTGGATTAGTGAAATTTTCAAGTAGAAAACATTAAAGAATGGTGTAAGTATAGGCAACAAGTACCGAACCACTATAAAAATCTCTTGTCTAATTTACTTAATATTTTTTACTATCTTGCATTTACTTTTACTTGGTTTGATTATTCTTATTGTCTTGCTTGTAATTTGTAATTTATTTTTTCTTATTGCATCTTTTTAAGTTAGAAGTAAACTTAAATTTTTAGAAATCCCTCAACCCTCCCATCCTTTTTGGGTTGCTCTTGGGCCTTCAAGACCCACTTTCAAATCAAATCTTATTTTCTCTTTAAAGAAAATTCTTGAAAAAAAAGAAAAGAAAAGTTAGTATGGTATTTTTAGATTAAATATTGGGCTAGTGGTTAAAAAATACAAATGATACAAGTTAAAGTAATGACAACTAATGAAAAGGTTTGAGAATTAGAATATAAAATATATATAGTTCTAGATTAATTAACTTCATTGCATCGAGTTATTATTGGAGTTTAACTATGTTTAAGTTTAAATAATTTCAAATTTGAATAACTTTCTATCTAGGCAGAACCCACTTTCAAACTAAATCTCATTTTCTCTTTAAAGAAAATTCTTAAATAAGAAAAGAGTAGAAAAATTAGTATGATATTTTTAGATTAAATAATGGCCTAGTAGTTAAAAAATACAAATGAAACAAGAGTAATGACAACTAATGAAAAGATTTGAGCACTAGAATATAAAATCTATATATTTCTATATTGATTAACTTGTTGCATCGAGTTATTATTGGAATTGACAAGAATTTCAAATTTTAAAGATTTTAATCTAACATTTCTTAAAATTAGTAAACATAATCTTATAAAAATATAGTAGCCAAAAATAAAGTAAGAAAAAAACCAAAAACAATAACCTACAAAGTAAACTTTAAAAATACATGAAACATAACTATTTGATTTTTAGAAACATAATCTAATTGACAATTTTGTAAACCAAGTATAAGGAGATATTAAGAATAAAAAAGTATTAAGATAGAAGAATAACAAATAATAAATGATTATGATTATGTAGAAAAGGATATAAAATATAAATCCATATAGTAATTAATTGTCAAGCAACAACTCTTCTTGATATAAGAATCTATGTCTTGTACCTCATAAGATTTTATTGATTCCATCCTCAATTCAATTTCCATTTACTTAGTTCTGCTTTATATAGCATATTTCCCCCATTTATTCTTATAAAAGTTCTATATTTTATTTTAGTCTTTTGATTCCTTGGAAAGGAAAACAATACAAATAATAATTTGTCCATTAAGATCCAAAATCATGTTTACCATGTTATCTCACTTCAAATATGTCAAAAAAAAGCTATATAAAACTTCAACTAAATTGAAGTATATTTAAACATTACAAAGGAGCACTATCTTAAAAATGCTTCTAAACTTAGTCCTCTATAAATTAAATCATGCCTTCTAATTTGGATTTACTATAAATTTAGAATCAATGATACTTTTGTTAAACCTAAAGATTTAATTATATATGTTTCGATGATAACAAGCATTAATTGAAAGACTATTATGATGCTTGAGATTATAATGATAGATAGGCATGATGGTTGATTTGCATCAGATCATGAGTAAAATTTCATCTAGCGCACACTTGATTTACAAGGAATTCAAATGGTACACAAAAAGTCAAAGAAAAATAAAGAAAAATCAAATATCAATCAACCTAAGGATATCCAAAAGAAAGTTTTCTATTTGTAAATTTTATGTTATTAAGAATAATTATTATAAAACTTGGTAGGAAAATGATTACATAAGGCTCAAGAATTATTAAAGTCAATTAGATTTAGTTTTGAATTAAAAATAATATGAAAAAAAATTATAAAATTCATATCTATTATAGTACCGATCGATCACTACAGTAACATGCTACAGTAATTGGTTAACCACAACTACGGTACTATTACAGTGCTGGTCGACCATTGCTATAGTATCGATCGATGGAGACTGCATGCTAAAATAGGTTGTTTGGCCAAGGCCAATTGTCGATCAACCATGGGCCCCAATGGTTGGATTTCTAATGACCCTTGGAACTTCTTTGACGCTCCAACAACTAGTTTTTTCAAAGTTTTATAAATTGAGACTTTTAGCACTTATTTTAACAAGGATTAAGCATTGAATTGAGTGAAAAATCATTAAGAAAACTTTGTAAAAATAGTGATCTTGAGCCTTAATTGCAAATCCTCTTTTAATCCATGTTTAAAGCTTTATTTGCATATCTACTTTCTTTGAGAAAGTATTTTTCTTGTTTCTCTTATAGAAGACAGTGTAGAGTTCCTCCTTTACTCATGAAAAAGAGAAAGTAGGTTTATCATTAGCCCAAGAAAAGAATTGTAAGAATTTATCCTAAGTCCAATAAAAGAAAAGGTGCAAGAATTTAATCTTCACCTAGTTTAAAGAAGATTGATTTAGTGAAAATCCCAAAAAGATGTCTTAGATAGTAGATGTAAGCAAGGGGTGCTGAATTTAAAATTCTTATACCTCATTTACTTTCTTATATATTTACTTTTCTTGCAATCACGTTTACTAATAATTACATTGCACCGCTTTCTTAGCTTTAAGTATGTTTAGTTCTAAATTGTTATACTTATTCTTAAGCACTTTATTTTAAATTTATTTTTAAACCCAATTCAACAACTCCTCCTCGTTGGGTTGCCTTGGGCCAACAACTTTTTCACCCTCTAGCCAAAATTCAGGCCTAAGCATGGCTTCTAGCAATTAGAGTTAAGCCAATCTAAGTAAATTCATTGACATCTATACCATCTTACCCTCATTAATAATTTATAAGTGCAAGAAAAGTCTTGAGTGAAAATATTAAAATATGCAATAATTATTCTCATACATAATGAGTATATAAAAAAATATATATCTAGAGGAAGTTACCTATCATGTTTGGAGGTCGCCTAACATGTGGAGGGGATGATTGGAGTTGGAAGATATAAGGCTGTGAGGATGAAGGAGAGGTAGAACCCTCAACGTGGGCCATAGGAGGATACTGCGCATATGGTGGACGAAGATTTTGCGGTGTCGTTGAAAAAGTTGCTCTTGGAGTTGTCATATTGTACCCGATATGAGGATAATGATATGGTGGACCAGATGATGAAGAACCATAAAACTGATTGTAGTAATGTGGTGTCATTTGAGGGTTGTACATGGCCTGCACACACATTTTATAAAGAACAATCCATACCAAACAAGATAATCAAAATTTACATATAAAAATGTATAAATAAAAAAGGACACCTTTAATCCACATATTGGCTTCCATGAATATTTACTCTTTGATCTCTTTCAACATATCAACTTGCTTATTGACAAAGATTTTGTTATCTAAGCAATTAATACTTAATATCTATCTCTTATTATAAATCAACTATTGTGATTCAAAGAAGCTGCCATGCAAATATGTGCCATACTAATAATTAATAAACGTTTGCCGCCTTGAAAATACAAAGGCAGTAGGGATGTTTAAAAAAGAAAAAAGAATGATTAGTTGACTATATATCATGATCAAATTTTATCAAATTAACAATTAAGGTCCTGCTATAACTTCATGACAAATATGATGATCAAAAAAATTAAAAATATTAATTTGACAAACAACTCTCCCAGATATAGCTCATGAAACTTTAACATGAGACTAGCTTAGGGACTATGTAAGAAATTAGGATGAATCTTGGATGGCAAGGGCCTTTTTAAGGACAGGTATGGATGTAGGTTGTTCATTAATTTATCACTGCTGATAAGAATATGAGAGTCAAATTTGGGCCAGCATTGGCTATATATAAACAATAGTTCTTCAAGTAAACAAGAAAAGCACTAACTTGTTGGTAAGCGTAATCAGTTGGGTAGGTCAGATACCTGCAAAGCAGACATAATCAACCCATAAAATTAGATGCATGAATAAAAAACAGATGCAAGCATGGAAGTCAGCTCTAGGCCTGCATGTGCCCAAATGAATGGACCCATTCCAATCAATTGGACCACCAACAGAGATATTTTAAGTTGTGATCAAGGACTTCAATGCATCTACAATGGGACCCAATGGATGCTCTCCACAGAAGATTTCATTAGGTTGCGAAAAGGAAAGGGCCAGCAAAGCCCATTGATCTGGCCCAGACCGATCGATGAGCCCAAAAGAAGATGAACAGCCTGGATGCATCAGAATTGGTTCAGTCATGCCAATATGGGTCCTCTTGGATGCATGACAGGCATTGAATACATGGCGAGGCAAGCAACCACATTGGAACATAGCAGGAGCCATTCATTTGGTCCCTCCATGTCCATGATGGAGTTGTGGAGGGGGACCATTGGGTTGAATGCTGTGGCATAGCTCCCAGCAATCCATTTAATGGGCTTTCCCTGTGCCCCATACACAACTATGGATGGGTCCCATCCTTTGAAGTAGAGAACAGAAGCAAGTGAGGGGTACTCACCCAAAAGGAGTAGGGTACAAGACTGAAGGAGCGGGGGGCATTTGGGCTGGCACTCTGCTATATGATGGGCCCACAGCCTGAGATGAGCCCTGATAAATGCTCCCAACTTGATTCCTCCCTGCATAACAAAATCCCATATTTTTTTTTTTAAAAAAAAAAAACCCCACTAAAAGGAGATCTAATAAATAATACACACATAAAGACCCACATCCAATTAAAAAGAAAAAGAAAAAAATTGATTAGTGCTACAATCTATCATCATTTGTCAACTATTGGATGTTGAGCTAAGCCTTTAGCTCAATTGAGGCCGGCTCAAGCTTGGCTCATTATATTATCTCTCTATGGCCGATTCGTGTGGGTTTGACTTAGCTCAGCTCACATGAAATTGGCTTACTTAAGCATGAAGGATGTAATCCATGTATTGACAGCAGATAATGGCCTAGCATCAATAAATTAAGCAAATGGTTGTCATCAAGGAAAATACAAAATACCATGTATATTTTTAAAACCATAAACTTCCACAGGTATGTAATTTAATAAACATTATTGTGGAGAACTGAAATGGCACTCTCTTCTTTCATTGTAATATACCTTCTTTGACCTACAAAGGTGACTTCCAAATAGTTTTTGTTAAATAGATAACCTTATCAAGCTGTATAATTTAACCTCATTATGATAATCATCATTAGCTGGCTAAAGAAACGGCAACTGAAAAAATGGTGGCATTATTTATGTCGACGTTATAATCGCATGATTAACATCTACATCTAGTCCACCCCCACCCTGGCTTGGTTCAAGCTCTCAAATGAGTCCTGACTCTAATGCCTCGCCGGCTCAGCCCACTGTCCCACCTAGCGGGGGTCTTGATCCTGCGGGCTGGCAAACCAACTTTTAGGTTGCTGTTGGGCCCCATGAGGGTCTCATCTGGCCTCGTGGCCGATGACCTCTCTGAGATAGGAGGGATCAGGAGACTGGAACAATTCACCATCATATCATGTTATCTCACATGTTCTCTCTTCTCTTCTTCTTTCTGTATCATAATAAGAACATACTAGTTTTATAAAATAGATTTATGGTGTATTTGTGTGTGTAAATATAATATGGCTGGGTACCTCGAGGGGGAGAGGGGCGAGGCCGGCCCATGGAAGCAATGTTGCAGTTGGCTCGCCGGCCGTCGATGACAGGGTTGGGGTCCGCCACGGACCGCCTGGCCGAGTCCGGGTCACGGAACGTCACCTGCCCATAGCCATTAAAGCCCCTCCTCCAACGTTAGCAAAAACCACAAATGGATACGCACTCCAAAGAAAAACAATCTGACCAAGATGAAAAAATCATTTATTGCTTCCTCCCTTTCTTGCCTCCTCCATCTGGAGACATCACCCCAAGTTTCACCCTTGAGAACAAATATTTTTCTCGCTCACTCTAAGAACTTAATGATTCGTAGATGTTTCTTTCATATAAAAAGAAAGAAAAGAAGGATACAAAAATGAGACTAAATCACACCTGCCTGGATAATCATGTTAGCACAAAGGTTATGAGAGAGAGCATAATCGTTGACAAATATGTTGGATAATATTGGAGATCCCAAGGGGAGATGGAGGGAACTCTACTAGTTTTTGTTCTCTTCAACCATGGAAAAGAGAAAAATATAGGCAAAAATGATGCATCAACTTGTAAACTTTTTTTGCAAGAAAGAAAAGTTCCGGCCAATAGCGTCGATAGATCATGATCTAATTAGTGGGTTGGGGGTTAGGTTGGGGTAGAGAGAGAAAGAGAGAGAGAGAGAGGGGGGAGGGGGAAGAGAAAGAGAGAGAGAGCTCACAAAGCCATAGCCTTTGGATCGCCCGGTGTTCTTGTCGGTTATGATGACAGCCTCGAGGATCTCGCCAAACTGCTCGAAGTATCGCCGCAGCTCTTCGGTTGGCGTCTCCCATGCCAAACCCCCCACGAAGACCTTGGTCAAGGTTGTATCCCCAAACCTCGATCTATAACTAGACGGACTCGAAGAAGCCATCAATACCAATAATAATATCTATTCTCTCTCTCTCTCTCTCTCTCTCACACACACACACACACAAAGGACAGACACAGGAAGAGCTAGCTAGTTTGTGAGCCTTGTGATCTTTCTTCTTTTCTTGGGGTTGGGGGTGTTTTTCTCTTCCTCTTCTTTGGTGGCCTCTCCACCTTCCATGACCTGGCCTCAAGGGCTTGTGGGAGAGAACAGGAGAGGAAGAGAGAAGAGGGAGAGAGACGGGGGTGAATTGAGGAATCTAGCAAGGCTGGGATGGGGATCCGACAGGTGCAAAGGGTTTCCTCGCTGTATGAGGGGTTTGGATATCGAATGACAGCTGCATGACCCCTCTTGGGCTCTCTCACCCCACCCCCCCACTTGGTCTTTTCGGTCCTCCCTGTCTCCCCCTCCCCACAAATTAATATACAAACACCTCAAAGTTTCATGCCTTCTCTTCCTCTCTCTCTCTCTCTCTCTCTAACTTCCCTGGCCGATGATCTGTTAGGATATTATATACACAAAAAAACAAAGTATGTTAATCTATTGTGCCTTGCGACCAAGGTGGGGGATTAAAAGACGTGGGGCTAACTCTTTTCGCTAATGATCCATTTGTCCCCCCCAGCGAACCAGATGGATGGAATTAGGATGCGAGTCATCCATTGCAAGCAGGGCCCTGGGAGTCAGCAGAAGGGGAACCACTTGCCGATATATTATTGGCTTTGTCGAGCTCAATTGTCGCTGTCATGCCCTCTAAATACCTTGTAGGTTCTATCTCCCTTCCGTAACAAGCAATTGGTGATGGTTGGCTCTTGGTGGCGAGGGTTGGCCTGGAAGTGTGTTTGTGGTGGTCCTAATAAGAAAAGGTTTCAACGTTACTTGGGTCTTCTTGTTCCAAGTCATCTGTGGTATTCTAAAAGATTACCATAGCATGCAAACGCGGACAATCTACCATTCACTCTCCATTGTCAAATTAGGGCTAGGGCTGATTGGCTTACACAACCCAAGAGGAAAGAGGATGGAAAGGGATTTAACGTCTGCTTTGGAGCATTTTGAATAGAATAAATGATATGAAATTTTAGAGGCATAAACATATTAGTCAGCTGCCACTAATGCTAAAAAAAAAAATTTTTCCTGTAAAAAAAATAAAAAATAAGGCAAAACTGTGGTGAAACAAGAACACTAAAAGAAAGCATAACATCCCGGTCAAAAAATTCTAGAAAAATTAAACCTGGTATTTTTTTTAAAATGCCAGATAAGTGTCAACGATTGAATTAATATTTGTGATATATCGGGATTTAGTTCCTTTGAAACCATTTAAATGGATTTTTTTATATTTGTCGAATGTTGTCCTGACATTTCCCGGTATATGTTCTTAAAAAAAAATATTCATCTTATTCAAATAGTATTTTTTTGTGGTATTACAAAAAGAATTTTAGTGCTTTGATAGGTATTTTCCAGTATTTTTAAATGTCAATATATTTCTTGGTGATGTTCGAAAGTAATCTATTATGATCAATTTAAATATTAACTATTTTTACGGTATTTAAAAATACCAACAATGTAATGCTCTTGGTGGCGTTTAAAACCATAAGAATGGAGTTTTTTTATCAAGCACTTAAAATTGCCCAGAAACATGTACTCAATGTTATCGTTATATATGAACAAATTATCTACTCTTTTCCATTACTATAGATATACTATAAAGCATATAATTTATATTCAACACATATTTTCTAATACTTCATTGATGTCCACAAAACTAAAAATATAGTAAAACTTAAATTTTTTAATTAAAAGAATCTATAAATTTCTATGTTAAATATTCTAAATAACATCTATAAATAAATGTAGTCCTAGTGACTATAATAAAAAAAATTTTAATCTAAATAAAATACATATCCCATGTTGGTTTATAAAATAAAAACATTTACATTCATTGTTCAATATAACTACGAAGAAAAAAGTCTTGCTTGAGTCAACTCTCAACAAGCACTACCTCCATATATAATAGAGTATATAATCAATTTGATAAGATATATGCTAAACAAAGTAGAACCTATATTAGATATATAAATAGTTATTTAATATAATATATAGTTTAAAGGTCATTGGATACCTCACATCATATACAATCTTTTTTCGATCAATCTCAGGCCCTTACGACACATATGCGACACATATGCCACGTTAATTTATGCTTCTCATGATTGGCATCCCAACAAATGCTTTTGTACCATCATGACTCCAACTTTACTCACAAGAATTTCTCAAGTTATAGGATGATGGGACAATAAACAATCTAATTTCTAGCCTATACATCAATGAACAATAAAGAAAATAAATTAAAAGTAAAGAAAGTTTAAAGGATCACAAGTACATTTTGATGAATCTACTAAATTTATATAAAGGCTCGCATCTCATCACAGCACTCATAGTAACCCCTTGAATTGTCTTAGCCTTAAAAGTTATTATAACATTAATGAAGGAGGAAAGCAAAAAAGAGTGACCGATCAAGTATCATTTTGATCTTGATGGAAGAAGAGCATGTGCGCTATGGTTTTATGGTCAACCTCCATGTGTTGCAAGGCAAAACTTTTTTATTATTATTTATGATACTTCAAAATTAAGTCCCATATTAGATAGAAAAGAAAGTGTTATGTGTCACTTACTATCCATTAATTTTTACTCGAGTTTTTGGGTCACATGATTTTGGTCCATGAACGAAGTTAATTGGACCAGTGTTATAAATGGTATCAAAGCCGATTCGACTGTCCAAAAATTAGTAGACATAAGAAAAAGACTATTTATGGGACGGTGATAGTGTTCCTCATTATAAGGGAGAAGATTGTGATATCCCAAATTTAGTCCGATATTAGATGAAAAAGAAAGTGTTATGTGTTTATAACTTAAATCCATTAACTATTCATTAACTTTCATTGATGATATACTTTACGACTAAGTAAACAAAGTCATTTTAATTTATAAAATATTTTCTTTATCATTAGTAGCAGCCCTGCTGCAGTGCTTTCAAAATCCCAATGTACAATGCTTTCGATAGCGCTGAAGGGAAAACAAAACATGACAATTATAAGAGGTACTTGGAAGCACCCTTATCAGTCCTATTAATGGTTGATGGATGTCATTGATGTACCTCACAAGCTCAGTCATTCAGTCCACACTTGGCATTTATCTAATAAACTTTATTCTTAAGGTCATGCAATTTGCAAAAGCTCAGAAGTTTGTCTTGAAAAGAAAGAGAAATTAATGAAATCAAAATTTTGGAGTTATTATGGTAGATGGTATTCCTGTGTTCAGGCTGTTAATGTTTATTTAAGACCTACTTGGCAGCAAGTTGAAAGAAAATTTCCACTATTCAAAATAGATTGTAAAGAAAAAAAACAAATTTCAACCATTCCACATGAAATTATTTCCAGAAAATGAAGTGGAAAAGGACCTCATGGAAATCTTATATGAGCTCGAAATCACAAAAGGGTCCATGCCAGCCTTGCTGGACCAAGCAAATTTGTGCCACTAGTACCACCTTGCGCTTGTGTAGAAATCCTTGACCAATTTTTCATAACATAAACCTGTGTAGATTCTATTATGGTCTTCTTCTACCTTATGGTACCCTGAGAAAGCATAGTTAGGTTCTAGGGAGGTCTGAACTGTTAGATCCTCTTTTACACTCATCTCTGCAAATCTGAGCCAGTGATGTAGTTTTCAGGACAAGATGATTCCAGTAGATGAATTGGAATGAATATGTCATTTTAGTTTTCCAATTGCTGCCAGGCCTAAGAAAGTCTTAGAAACCAACTAATCTTTGTTAATTACCAGGTGTGAATAGAGGGAAAGAATGGAGTTTGTTGATTACAGCTTAACTTTGTTCCATATTTTGGTGTTTAGGCATTTTGACATTGTTAGGCATGAGATATGGCCCAACAGTTTGTATTACATGTTAAATGAAGTATTTCTTATAGAAAGCATTAGTTTTAACATCTCATTGGATTCCAGAAGTATCTGGTGAAAGAATACCTTGGTGCACATGATGACATTTAATCTTTTGGCTATTTTACTGTTAGACAATATCAGTCACAGCAGCCTCAACAACCATGAGGAAAAGAAATTTTTCTTCTCTCTCAATGAAATATGGCATGAAGAAAAGCCACTTTTTTTCTCTTCCTTTGAGCTAGTCTGATCTAATTAATCAACTACAACATACCAATAGCAATGAGTGGCCAGGGCAGAGTGGACGTGGCCGGAGAGTTAGGAGAAAAAGGGGAAGTGGGGAACGCTGGATGGAGAACGGTGGCAGGAGAAAGGGCCCGGTTGATGGATCCTGCCGTTGACATTTAGAAAGGCGAAGTACTGCAGCTCCAAGTAAATTTTATTTCAAATGGCCAACTTGTTTGCTGGCATCATCTTGGAAAATGTATCAAAATAGATAACGCTTGGTTTACTAGGTGCAAAAAGATTCATCTTTTGCATAATTTGCCACTGTAAATCATCATAATGTAATTGCTATCATACAATGAGGTTATAATATATAATGTTATGTTCATTCACTAATACACTCAGTTCATTCAATCCTCTGAAAAACTTAAAATTCATGTTACCCAGCAGCATGTATAGCATTTTGGTTCTCCATTGCAATGATTGGAGTCTAATTCCCTGCCTTGAACTACTCCTGAGTGTCTGTCTCACCATCTCTAGATATGAAAGAAAGCGACTCATCCATCTGCAACTGGACATAATTGATCAATATACCCAAAAATTTGTAAGACCAACAACGCATGAATATAGGCAGGCAATCTTGATAGAATATTTCTTCTCTTTAAGCAATAAATTTTCTTTCAATTTTAAAAAATAAAAAGCCATGCATTAAGAAGTCTATATGATTTGATTCATTCTTTTCCCCCTTCTACTTACTTTAATGCTGAACTTGGCATGCTGTTTTAATGTATTTATACAAGTCAATTCCAACAGCTTCTTGTTGCCGTAACCTGGATGATCCCTCCATAAATATAAACCCTGGCATTTATACTGCCATAAACCAGTTAAAAACATGTAATTTGTGTTCAAGGTTCTCCGCATGCACTTTAGCAATGTTATAAATCAATTCTAACTTTTATGGATGATTTTTTTTTATGAAGAAAAATTAATATGGATGAAGTTAACAGCATGCAAAAAGGATTATGCATATGATGACTGAATTGACTTAGATGTAACCATTGGTTGAAGCTATTTGTAGTCCATGTTATCCGCTAGCTTTCCTTTTGCTTGATGGTCATGGACTCTATAATGCTAATAAATAGCAGTTAATGGATAACAGTTAAATTTGAGCTATAAGCATATAATACTTTTTTTTTTATTTCATTCAATGTGAAATTATTTTTGGAATATTACAATTTTTCTTTATAATTTTTTTTCATAATTTTTTAGGTATTACAATTTTTTTCTTTATAATACGACGTTTTCATCGCACGTTACAAACTAGTCAAAATTTATTTCTGGTATCTTCATGCCATAGTGGGACTCTATCACCGTCTCATGAAAAGCCTTAATTGGATCACTGGTGCTGTAAGAATGACTCCACGCCATGACGAAACTTTGCCATCGTTCCATGGGTATTTCTTTTCTTATGCTCAATAATTTTCATATATTTGAATCGAGTCTAATACTTTCTATAACGTTTCAAGCGTATTAGTTTAATTAATTTATTAATGAATTAAAATTATGTAATTTTAAAATATAAATAAAAATTAATAAATAATAGATGAATATGAATTATAAAACTATAACAATTATTATTAGGTATTAGACGCTTATGTTTAATTTTAACTAATACAAGGCCTGGCATTGCGTGCAACACCGTAATAGCTTTTCTCGCAACTCACTGTCAGTCCCAGGCATCTACGGTAAGCATGACTTTCCCACCGAAGATAAATTTTGAGATGACTGATTTGAAAGTCCTACAGCCTTCATTTACTGAATAGCTTGTTAGCCGCCTCACCCAAGTATGACTTCTCCATCCAACTCTTCATCCTTTAAAGTAAATCCAACCAACTCACAGCTAAAGGCCAATGAATCAGCATTTTGTCTCTCAAACAATGATTGGAAAGCTCTTTTGGCATGTCGGTCATTCTTGTGTAAATAAAAATAAGAAAAATGCTAAAAGCCATCTATCACACCACTGTTTGGTTCGTGGACGCTACAAACACTGATAATTAATTGAACAGCTCTTAGAATCTTGACTGACATCATTTACCTTTCCTATGCCACCCTTGGTTGCTATCAAGAAACTATTAATTATCTACCTCTAAAAAAAAATAACCATTATTTATCTTACAAAAATCTTTCAAAATTTTAATATTAAACGATCATTGAAATAATAGATATTATATTGTAAGAAAAAATAACAATATCACCTCTCTCTTTATTTTTTATTAAATAAAATAATCTTATTTCTAGACTTTACAAATATTTTGATTTTGAAGAAAAATTTGGATTTTAAAAATATTTTTTTTTTTTTGAAAAAATTTATAAATAAAATTAATGGTAATATTTATGTGAGAGCTTCTTTTTTAGATGAGTATTTAGTCCCATATTTATTGAAAAGATTAAAAATAAGTTTCCTGCTATATCACCTTATTCATTATTCAATTTCAATACTTGAATAAGTTTGGAAAGCAAAAATAATTTTCTTAAAATCTTGATGCATAATATTAAGAATAAGGTTAAAAAAAGGGATATATTTGTAATCTTGATACATAATATTAATCAACCATAATGGAGCTTTCATTGTATTGTTAAGCCCTAATATCATCTTAATTAATTTTTGATCAAGTTTAACTTAATTAAGCGTGGGATTAGGATGGCAAAGAAAGAAAAGTAAGGGTACAATGGTAATATATATAGATATACTAATCCATTCAAAAGGAAGCCATGTGGCCACTTGTGGAAGAGGATGATGGGATGGTTATTCTTCCATCAAATTTCAATTGAAACTTTATGAAGGAACGAAGAAGAGAAAGGAAAAAGAAGGGGAAGGAGAAAATGCCTAGGGTTAGCTGCTTAGTGTTGAAGCTTTAATTTTCTATCAAAGAAATTATAGAGTTCGATTCTTGTAGCAGTTTAAAAGTATGTTTTTTCTAATTCGTGTGCTTTGTTAATTACAAGTTTTTTATTAATTATATATATTTTGATTAATATTTAAATTACTCTTGGTTTGCATATGAATTTGAGATGCTCTCAGCATACTCTTATATTATATAATTTTATATAATTTTATTTTTGGACTCATTTGCATATTTGAGAAACAAAACTTGTTAAAAATTTCTCTTCTATCAATCTTTTATTTCGAATGATATGCTTTATGGAAACAATGAGTTTTAAATTCTTATAAATATACTCGGCCATTTGTTCTTGCTGAGATTTCACAATATCTTGCATGAAACTTGAAAATTATGGTAGTAGAAAGACTTTTGGGATGGGAATGGATGTCAATCGGGAATAGAAAAAAGAAAATTGAAATCCTTGGATCAAAAAGTCTAAACATTTAAAGAGTTTGAATGCTCCCTGTATGAGCAAGAGAGGGTGGCAGTTTAGTCGGTACGAAAATAGATCAGCTGGATCGCCTTAAGTAGACTCCATCGATAGTTGGTTGAAAACTGTCGTAGTTTTACATTCAATATAAACTATTGTATTTCAACAAGATATTTTTGCATATATCCTTTATGATTAAAATGATATTGGATGTCAACCTAAACTTTAATAAAGGCTTGTGATTATGGAAAAACCTATTAGGTCTATGTGATCATTTTTCTCTCATTTTGTAGGATAATCCCAAGAGGGAAGCCTTCAAACTCAAGACTTTTATATTTATGAAAGCTTGAAGTATCGTGTTGATGTAAAAACTTCAAGTTATTAGAGTGTTTTATTTAATTGAAAGCTTGAAACTCATGTTTATGTTATATTTGCTAGTTTGATTTGAGAAGACTTTTATATCTAATCTTTGTACATAGTGTGATGGTAGTAAATTTTGTATATTTTCATCAAACTATGCCTTTGACAATAGTAAATCTTGTATATCTCTCTCAAACTATACATACAAATTTGTGTAAAGAGTAAGAAAAATGATGATGACCTAAGTTATATAATTTGTGGCTGATTGGAATATGAGATGATGTTGAACAATTTATTAATGGTCCTTTGTGTGCATTATTTACAGTCAGCTATGATGATTTTTCAGAAAACATGTTTAAAGGCATTAACTTGATTAGATATTGATATAATTCATGCATCACAAGGTGCCCAATTAGTAGAAGGGAGTAAAAAACCTGATTTAAAAATGTAAATTAGTGACAATATCTATACTAGAAATTTTAACATGAAAGCTTGTTTTGGTGTGAATCACCATAAAATAAGGAAAATATCATTAAGAGCAAACACTAGATGTATAAATCATACAACAAATGCATATATAGCGATAATATCACTGTCAATATTATTATATTATGATGTATGCACATAATTTACCAACACTTGGTTTCAAATTATGGTCCAAATTAATCTCTAACAAAAACCTAAAACTTCATATCCCTTCTTGGCCTCAGTGAGTTAAGGCCATGGTCAGTCATACTCTCAAAAATAGGGCCACGATGGTTTGGTTAATAATGACATAGTTCAATAACTTTCATCACACGGTAGTGAAAAAATATGTAAAGCAAAACACAGGCATACTTTGGCATGCCCACATATTAAAATGATAATGTTACAAAAAAAATTAACACACACATTAAAGGATGGGGCCCAATGGATGGTACCATGCTACACATGCTTTCCAAGCACCTCATGCGGACTTCACCAACTATCAATGCATGGCATCAAGCACTAGATCTCGAATTAAGCATCTTTCTCATGGAGCAAACATAAATGGTGGAAAAGATTCCTTTGTTTCCTTCCTTCTAATTTTGGTGGAGTGAAGGTGACCATGAGACCATCAACAGTGAAGAGAGTGTTGAGGATGTCATCTTTCAATTATATTTTTTCTTTATCTTGAGAAGAGAGTGGTTTGCAAAGAGAAGAGTGGCCGCAAGACCACCATTGCCTAAGTAAGATGGGATCGTTAGATTTGGATAGGAGGAGGAGAACTATACATATAATATATATATATATATATTATAATGGATGACTGTTGCAAAAGCTATGGCTATGAGTCTATCGAATGAAAAAAAAAAAAAAAAAAAGTGTATTCCGCCTTACATCTCATTAAATAGTGGCTGTAGAAGAAATGAAACATTTCTATTTTGCTCTTTATGCTACTTCATTCTCCTTGAGGCTCATTAAACTAATCAATATTTGAAGATAATTGGTGCAACACATTGGCATTTGACTTTTTTTTTAATATAAAATTCACCATATATCTTTACTTCATGAGGAAGAAGGATCCTTGCTTTGAGATTTGGATTTTGATGATGCATAAGATGTACTATGCAAGCACATGTAGCATAGCATTGTCAATATCAAGGATTTTAGCATGCAGTAAGGCCCACTTTTCTAAAGTTTGATGCAAAAAATGATGAAGAAGAAGGGATTAAAAGCTATTTAATTTAATTGGACATGTGGCATAAAAGAGAAGCTTTGATATTCTAGTTCAAAACTTTCTAGCTTTATTTATATATACTAGATATATGCATGTGCAATATGCAGACTGGTATGATTAATAAGATAAATAAAAATGAACATGATTTTTTAAATTTATATTATTAAATTAAAATTTTAAAATAAAAAATAAAAATAAAACAAACAAAATATATATTAGATAGAAATTTTTAAAATTTTAAAATAATTTAATTAACTTAAAACTATAGATTAAAGATAGATAAATTCTTTAATAAAATATAATTCAATTATAAAAATTTATAAAAAGAATCCAAATGAAATAATATTCTTTGTGATAGAGGTCTAATTATTATGAAATAACTATTATAGTTCTAATATATAGTGTTCTCCTAAGTTAATATTTTATTTTCATAGCTAAATAATATTTAAGAGCTATTTAATTTAACTTTGCATGTGGCATAAAAAGAAAAGAAGTTGATTTTTTGACCCAAATCATTTTATTTTATAGAATTTATTTATCATATTTTTTTACACTATTAAGTATTTCTGATAACTAAATATAAACCAATAGTTATATATTATTTATAATTATTTAATTATTAAAATTTTATTTATTATTTATTTTTATATTTATTATAATTAACTTATTTTTGTTTCTAAGTTTTAATAAATTTTTTGTGTTATTTTAAATTTGAATCGCAACCTCTACTCGATCGACATTGCCCTAAGATTTTGTAGTGGGTCAGATGTAGCATCATCTATCTGAGCATAAGAGTAATTTATTTTTTTATTAGTTTTTAAAATAATTTTGATACTTTATTAAAAAATTTCTTTGTACTACAATAATTGTAATAGGCCATGATGTAGAATAAAAAATTCTAGCAAATAGCGACCAATAAATATTGCTTTTTTTTTATTGTTACTATAATATCAAGGTAGTGAGTGGCAAAAGAGGAATGAATATAGAAAATATAAGTATAGCTCAAATAATTGAAAATAGTTGACTGTAGTATTGTAATACTTAAATTGAAAGTTAATCTTTATTTGTAGAAAAATAGAAATATTTACTTAATCTAAACCTAAGTAATAATCTTTGTCTAGACAAAAAAAAAATAACTCTTCTGAAAGAAAAGATCAAAAGAGAGAAAAAATATAAAACAAAAATCTAAAAAAATGATACACATAAAACATCACCGCACACATTCTCTAGTGGCATATAAGAAAAGAGTCAGATTGAAGGGTCCATATTAACAGTTATTTAATGTAATGGTCCACATAGCATAAAAAAAAATGTTTTGATCTTTTGGTTAAGCCTTTTCAACTTTAGTTAGCACTTGTTAAACGACATTGAATATCTCAATTATTGAGCCCTTCACAAAAAAGGAGAAAAAAAAAAAGAGATATATTTAAAGAAACCACTCCCACTCTCCTCTCTCTCTCTCCATAACATTCAACATACCATTGCTTACTTTGGGGACTACTGCAATATCGTCAAGGCCTGCACCCTCCTTCACCTCTATGCTACCTTCGCCACTAGTAGCCTCCAGCACCTCTCTACCAACAAAAACCTCTATTGTGCCACCGATAGCAATGAGCTCTTTTGCTACCATTCCCTATGACACTTGTGCCATCATCAACAATAGAAAAATGAAAGAGAGAGAGAGAGAGAGAGAGAGAGAGAGAGAGATATAGGGGAGGAGTGAGAGTGGTGCCTTTAAATGTCCTTTTAAATATTCCTTCTTTTCTTTTTTATATGAAGGGCCCAGTAACTAAAACATTAAATATCACTTAATGAGTGCACTTGAGCACTCATTAACAAAACCTATATATATTAGATTAGATAGATTTAACCAAATATCTAGGGAGTTATGTATTGTGGGTTTACTTTATATTAAGCATTGTATTCCATAATTGAACAATTTGCTGGGTAAATGATAAGTTGTCAAACTATAAGCACCAAACTAACGCCTCAAGCTTGGAAATCTACTTTCATAGCCCTTATACCCAAGTATTAGGATTCCAATATGCCCAGTCATTGTAAACCTATCAATTTGCATATTATAATTTAAAACCTCATTGCCAAAATCATTACTTTGTGGGTTAAAAAGGTAATCTCTAAGCTAGTTTCGAACGAACAGTTAACTTTTATATCTGGCAAGAGTATTTCAGACATTATTATCAATGCCCAAGAATTTATCCATTCATCACATAAGTCCCACCACAATAGTCTCTTAATGGCTATCAAATTGGACATAAAACAAGCCTATGCTAGAGCAGTTTGGGATTATTTGAAAGTTGTGCTTAATCATTTTCACTTTTTTGAGATTATGATTAGTTGGATTGAAGGATGCATAAGATCCGCTTCCTTTGCAATCTTGGTAAATGACTCTTCTACTTCTTTCTTCTTTTCTTAGATAGGATTGTATTAGAGTTGCCCATTATTATCTTATCTTTTCATAATGTGCTCTAAAATGATGACTCGTAATTTACATTTGACGATGAAAAGTAAGTCTATAGTTCCAAAAGAGAAGGGCCCCATGTTAATCACTTATTATTTATAAATCACTGCTTGCTTTTTTTAAAGGCTTGACCAACTTATTGTGTCTACTTCAAGGAAATAATAAGGGATTATTGTGCCTAGTTAGGATAGGCTGTTAATCTTAATAAATCCATGGTTCTATTCAGTCCAAAAATTAGAAGTAGTTTGGCATTAGAATTAACAAATATTTTGGGTATAAGAAGAGTAGAGGATATTGGGATATACTTGGGCATTCCTATCAAAAGTATTAAGTTAAAAAAAGCTGATACCTAGATAATGAAAAAGAGAATTAACACTAAACTAGATGCATGAAAATGAAGCCTTTTCTCTTGAGGGTAGATGTACTTTAATCAAATAAAGTATTATATTCTTTACCTCTCTGTATTATCTCTAATATGGTAGTTCCACAGCTTCTTGACTTAGTTGAAAAAACCACTAGAAGTTTCTTATGGGGACATAATCAAGGGAATAGAGCAATTTATTTTATATTATGAGACAATATCATTTGCAAGGATAAATATATTGGTGATTTAGGCATATTGGAGATTCAAAAGCGATGGATTGCATTACTAAGTAGAGTGGTAGGCAGATTTATTCTTAATTAGTATAGTCTATTTGCTTGACTCGTACACGTAAAGTATTAGTTTTAAGGTGATTGGTGGACCTATAAGCCTTCCAAGACTTGCTTCCTAATTTGAAAGGCTATGTGCCAATCATCTCATAGCATTGTCGGTGGTTTTATTTGATCTATAGATGAAGGGAGTTCAGTTGATATTGTAACCCAGCCTTGGTTCTTTACGACTTATCTCAATTAGCTTCCAATTAAATATGATATGAATCTAGTGGCAAAACTATCTACTATGAATAAATTCATATCTTATGGTGGGGATTGGGATTTGGACCTTCTGAATCACTGCTTCTCTCTAGTTTTCGTTAATGAAATTGTTAAAACACCTACTATCGAGCCTTGCCATCTTGATATGTTATACTAGGGTTTGGGTTTTAATAAAAGAAATTGAAGTGAAATAGGTATACCAAAAACTAATCACCACCAACACTGACATACCTAATATTAACTTTGGTAAACTTTGGAAGTCACCAACTCACCAAAGAGTTCTCCATTTTCAAGCTTTTCAAAGATAATCTCTCAATTCTCCCTTTATTGGCTAGTAGAATTCGATCTTGGAACTCGATATGCAAAAGGTATACTATTGCGACTAAATGTTTAAATCATCTTTTCTTTATGAAATCTCGAGAGCTGTGGATTGGGCTTTTTATTTTTCATTAGGTTAGATCAATTTTTCAAGCTTATGAGATACTTTTAGAAAAGCATGTTTCCTTCTACTTTTTTTTTTGCAATCTTTGCTTGTCTATGTATTGTGGCTCATCTAGAAGAAGAGGAATGATGAACTATCTTAGGATAAAAAGTTCAATCTAGCTCATATATCTAGATAGGCCTTTCATATGGCCATGGAGTTTCTCTAACCCATTAAGGACTCATCATCTACCCTCCTTGGTTTTTAGGGCGATGGTGGTCACTTCCATATAGGGCTCCATAATTTAAAAAAACTATTTTTTGGTAGCTCTTCAACCAAGATATATTAAAATTAATTTTGATGGATCAGTTCATCCTCATTTAGCTAGAGCAGGATTTATTATCTAAGATACCCTTGGAAGACTTCTTATTGCCGCTGCAATTTTCCTTCAATGATTGTTTATTCCTTCTATTAAAGTAGCTGCAGCTTGGTATGGTTTGAGTTATAGATTACTCTATGCTTCATAAGTGCATGGGTTACCAATTGATGGCATTATTTTAGAAGGTGACTTAACCATAGTTGTAGCTTAAATCAATGGTAACTCTGAGAATATTCATCCATTGTTGAGGAGTATTTAATCTAAGATTTCTACACTTTTAAACTTCTCTTATTAGTATGTATTTGGAAAGGCTAACCAAGTAGCTGATTTTCTTATTAATCTAAATATATCTATAATACAAATCAGTTATTGGTACAATAATTTTTTTATAGACCTTTGTCGTATTTTAGATGCTGATGCTAGAGGCAAAATCTTTTTTCTTACCAAAAGAAAAACCCAATTTCATTACATGGGAGTTAAATTTTCTTCAAGTTTATCTTTAATGTATCTAATCATATGTTTTTAATCCGTTATCTAACAAAAGGGAAAAAAAAAAGAAGAAGAAAAAAATAGTTTGTTACTAAATCGAATTGCATCAAATTTACACACTAGTCGAATCCAATTCACCCAAAAAGAGAGAGAATTGAGATGCCAACAAATCACTCAAGCAAACAAACATCCTACGTAACCATCATCTAGGACCCACTTCAAGTAAGGAAGGATTGCTACAAAACAACATAAGAAGTGACTTTGTTTCTCGGCTCTCCAATTTGGAGAATGAAAGCAACCAAAATCACATGGTCTGTCTCACCTTTAGATGGACACGGCTGAGGCCCCATTGCCGAGAAGTTAGATAGGGACATGAAGTTAGTGATGGCGTATGGCAGAGAGGTCGTCTTTAAGTCCACCGGCAACTATTCGTGGTTGATATCAACCGGCCCTTCGAAAGGAGAGAACTCTTTGTTTACTTTGCAGCTCATAGCCTTTTGAGTTATTCTGAGATTGTCAATTGGAGCCTTTCTCAACGTAATTTTTCTCTCTTTTACTTTTTATTTTTCTAAGAATTTTTACTTACATGTCCTTGTAAACGTATCCAATTACTTATTTATTCATGCGAGGTTAAACTTTATATATTTCTCCTTAGGATCGATTTTTTAAAATATTTATCCTTACTGTCACCCATTGCATCTCTAACTAAGCTGGCGTGATACAAACCTCTCAGTTAGCCACTAAGGTAATATTTGACAATACTTTTAAATTATTAAAATACATTAATTCGAAATATTTTAAATAATAAATTTTAAAATAGAAAGAGACTATAATGAAGTATTTTTTATTTTTAATATAAAGAAAAGAATAAGCACAGTTATTAATAATATTTAGTTTAGTTGTAAAATAATCATAAATCAGGCAATTTCTTAGAAAATCAGGAAAATTCTATTTATATTAAAAAATATGCAGAATTAATAGAATGAATGAATCCTTAATTATTTTAAAATATCAAAAAATAAAATGCATATATTTTAGTAATTTTATGATTAAAGAAGGAAAAAATGATTATTGAAATTTTTTAAAGATGGTGGCAATAATTTTATTTATCTAGTGAAATAACGATGATAATTTTGCGTCGAGGTTTCATCACTTCATGGGCTGATTAGAAAGCCCATCAGCGGCCCAAACCCACGGTCTAACCAAAGCACACCTAAGGTGATCAAGAAACCCCTACCCCAATTTTCAAATCTATATTTCCTTTGATGTCCTGGCGAGTCCAAGCACGACAAATCAAAGCGAGGCGCCGGGCGAGGGAGAAAATGAAATAAAAAAAAAAAAACACCCAAATAAAGGGACCGAGAAGGAAAGAAAACCCTCTCTCCCCTCTCTCGTTCCTAGCCGCGGCGGCGACAAGAGAGAGAGAGGAGAAACCATGGAAGACCCCGATTCTGAGTCTACCCCTCCCGCCCCTTCCCAAGATACCCCTCTCCTTGCTGCCCACGATTCCGAGTCTACTCCTCCCGCCGCCCTCTCTCCTCCCCACGCCGACGATTCCGAATCTACCCCTCCTCCCCCTTCCCATGATACCCCTCCCCCTCCGACCGACGACTCCGAGGCCACCCCTCCCGCCGACGCCGCCCCCGCCGTTGCTGCCGATGCCGCCGCCGCGGACGATCCCGCGCCGCCGGCCAGGAAGCGCCGCCGCCGCAAGAAGCAGTTCCCGGAGATGGTCCCCTCCCACGGCCTCCGCGTCCTCCGCCCCCACTCCGCCCGCTCCTCTGGCATCGTCTACTCCGAGAAGCTCATCGACGAGCTCATCCAGATGCAGATCAACGACATCCCCTCCGCCCCCCGCCGCCGCGGCCGCCCCCCAGGTGGCGGCGGCAGCACCTCCGGCCCCTCCGCCCTCCGCCTCGCCCGCGAGCTCGACGTCGAGGCCCTTATCGCCATATCCGTTGGCTTCCCCGTCGACTCCCTCACCGAGGAGGAGATCGAGGCCAACGTCGTCCCGTCCCTCGGCGGCGCCGCCCAGGCCAACTACATAGTCGTCCGGAACCACATCCTCGCTCTGTGGCGCTCCAACCCCTCCGCCTGGGTCACCGAGTCCCACGCCATGGAGTCCATCCGCGCCGAGCACCGCGCCCTCGTGACCGCTGCCTACTCCTTCCTCCTCGACCATGGCTACATCAACTTCGGCCTCGCCCCGGCCGTACTCTCCGCCCAACCTCGCCGGCCCCCCTCCCTCCCCCCTCCCACCGTTGTCGTCGTCGGCGCCGGTCTTGCTGGCCTCGCCGCCGCCCGCCAGCTCCTTGCCCAAGGCTTCAAGGTCGCCGTCCTCGAGGGCCGCCGCCGCCCCGGCGGCCGCGTCCTCACCCGCAAGATGCAATCCCCTGACGGCGCCACCGTCGCTGCCGCCGACCTCGGCGGCAGCGTGCTCACCGGCATCAACGGCAACCCCTTCGCCGTCCTTGCCCGCCAGCTTGGCTTCCCCCTCCACAAAGTCCGTGACAAGTGCCCCCTTTACCTCCCCGACGGCCGCCCCGTCGACCCCGTCGTCGACTCTCGCGTCGAGGCCTCCTTCAACCAGCTCCTCGACAAGGTCTGCAAGCTCCGCCAGGCCATCACCGACGAGCTCAAGTCTGTCGATGTCTCCCTCGGCACCGCCCTCGAAGCCTTCCGCCAGGCCTATGGTGTCGCTACCTCTCTTGAAGAGCGGATGCTGCTGGACTGGCACCTCGCCAATCTCGAGTATGCCAATGCCACCCTCCTCTCCAACCTCTCCATGGTCTTCTGGGACCAGGATGACCCCTACGAGATGGGTGGCGACCACTGCTTCATCCCCGGGGGCAATTCCCACTTTGTTCGGGCCCTTGCCGAGAACCTCCCCATCTTCTATGGCCGGACCGTGACTCGAATTCAGTACGGGAGCGATGGAGTGATGGTGTATGCCAATGGGCAGGTCTTTCGGGGGGACATGGCCCTTTGCACCGTCCCCCTAGGCGTGCTCAAGAAGGGCCACATTGAGTTCGTCCCCGAGCTTCCTCCACAGAAGCAGGAGGCCATCAAAAGATTGGGTTTTGGGCTGCTGAACAAGGTCGCAATGCTCTTTCCTTATGATTTCTGGAATGGTGAGATCGATACATTTGGCCACTTGACCGAGGACTCAAGCCTGCGAGGTGAATTTTTTCTGTTCTATAGCTATTCTTCAGTCTCTGGTGGGCCGCTCCTTGTTGCTCTTGTCGCAGGGGAGTCTGCTATTAAGTTTGAGACGACTTCACCGGTGGTGCACGTTGAGAGGGTATTAAAAGTTCTTAGGGGGATCTTCGCGCCAAAGGGTATTGAAGTCCCAAAACCGATTCAAGCGATATGTACTCGATGGGGGTCGGATAAGTTCGCATATGGCTCTTATTCTTATGTTGCTGTTGGGTCTTCTGGCGATGATTATGATGTGCTAGCTGAGAGTGTGGGTGATGGAAGGGTCTTCTTTGCTGGAGAGGCGACAAACCGGCGGTATCCGGCCACAATGCATGGAGCTCTCCTTAGTGGGTTCAGGGAGGCTGCTAACATAGCAAGGGCAGCGAAGAGGAGGTCCTTGGTGCCAGTGATGGAGAGAGTGGAGGCTAAAGAGGAAGTTTTGGATTTGGATGACCTGTTCCGCACTCCTGATCTCTCTTTTGGGAACTTTTCAGTTCTTTGTGACCCATGTTCTTCAGGGTGTGACTCTACTTCATTGGTGCGTGTAGGGATTGGTGAAAGGAAAACGGGTTCTGGTTCCCTTTTCCTCTATGGATTGATTTCAAGGAAACATGTGTTGGAATTGGCTGAGATTGATGGTGATGAGAAGAGATTGAGTGTGTTGTACCGAAACTTTGGTACCAAATTAGTTGGGAGGAATGGTTTGGGCAGTCTTGGGGAGAATCTTATCTTGCGTATAAGGGCTGGACGAAGAGGTAATTTGAAGACAGGAATTGTAAATGGAATGCATCATGCCTAGAAGTTTCTTCTATCTAGCAGTGCATTCATGACCTGAGACAAATTGGACCTGGCAGCAAAAAGTTTCTGGTTCATATCATTTCTTGTGGAGGCATGAGAGACCATAATCTGTATTCAACAAAAGATCATGGAGGAATTATTAGGAACGATCACTGAGATGCTGCAATCAATTCTTTCTTTCCTTGAATTAGGTACTTTGGCTAACCCTAGCATAAAGACCTTTAATAATTAGGTTTCTCTGATTGAGTAGGGCCAAGTTATTTGCTTTGGTGATTGATTGTAGAGTTCTTGTCCGGCATCTGTTTAGACCTAATCATCCGCTAAGCCTGAGGCTTTTTATTGATCTAACAATTGCCATGATGTGGGTTACATTAATTGTCATATCAGGTATATAAAGTTTGTATGATAATAGGTATCTTGAATCCTTGGCTCTAAGCTAACAGATTGTCATTCAGATACATAAAACTTTAGTTGAAGTAGTTGATCTCTTTTCATTTATATGTGGCCTTATTGTGATAGGTTTTGCTTGCATATCTTTGTCTTGTATCATGCACACATAATTAACTTTACTTTCATTTTTCATTTTTGTATTTTATTTTTACTGCATTGACTAATGGCTTCTATCTAGAAAATCATAAAGCCCTTTCAACTTTAGGCAACATAATAGGAAAGAATATCAGAAATTATATGACACATGCCACAGAAATAACTTGTTTCAGAAAGAGAACCGAAATAATACTAAATCATGAAGGTAATAACATGACAAAGCCAAATGCAATGATTTGTGTACAGGCCTACTCTGTCTGGGTTCTTGTCAAACCATATATATCCTGAATATTTGGGCTCTGTGATCTAGAAGCTGCATGTTAGCTGGAGAAAGTGACCATGGCTTGCAACTATTCACATATTTTGTTAAAGTCAAAGTCTATTTGAATTTTTACCTTGTAAAAGGGTTGCTACTTTTAAAAAGTTGGGTTTTGGGGCCCTCACAAATTTAATTGGAATTTGGTGTGAAAATTGAGAAAACTACTCCATTCAAGGATTCTCATCTTGAAATTCTAGGAATATACCAGGCGATGTTAAACTTGATGATGACAAAGCTTCCTTTTTCCTAAATTTTATAATGGAAAATAATAAATGCATAGAAATAAGAATGAAGTACTTGTTTGTTTTTTTGGTACAAGCAAGAGGCATAGCACCTCAAAAAACCAATCCCTCTTGCATGAGCATCTACAATTCTTTGGAAGGTAGGAAGTACCTGAAACAAGGAGTCTCACCTTTATTAGGAACCCATAAGAAAAGGTTGGTGACAACCACTGGTCATTGTGGCAAGGATAACACTGCCAAGCAATATAAGTTTATCATTTTTAAAGCTCACCCTAAGAACATAGAAATTGTTTTTCTCTTCAAATTTCTCATTAAACCAAATGCATGAAATTGTTTGTCATCTTCTGAACATCTTTATTAGGATTCAGGAGATGAACAATTCCAAGTAATGATCTACTTCTTAATATGACCAGTATCTATATAAAAGAATAGGCATCAGTTTTGACAATGTTACTCAACGCTCCTTGTGTAAGCATTGTACTTATGATGAAGATGAGTAGTAGTCTACTCACCATATTGAAGTGATTCTTTACATTCAATTTCTTTTACCTGACTTATTATTAAGGGCTTTATTTTGCCTTGAATAGTAATTTGTATGAAAGCGTGGAGTTGAAAGAAACTTTTGGGTTTTGAAATCTTATTTTCCCATGCACATATTGTCCAGCCATCTGAAACTAGGCAATAGATAGATTAAAATTTTAGACACCATTAGATTCCTATGTTCAAACATTATAAGCCACCATCTTGGCCATTAAGAGTTGTTGAAAGAAGTACACCTCAACAAGTTACTTGGAAGACAATGGGAACTAATGATAGTCTGGAGCATGGTTGAAGACATTGCTTGTACTAATCAAGCTTTAATATCAGCCAGCCATGACAAGCATGATTGCATTAGGGGTGTAAAACAGGTAGGGGTGGACATCACTTGGATCTTGTGGGATCCACACTCATACTTGATAAGCTAACCAGGTTTGAATTTGAGTGCTTATTTGATGCAACTTGTGTTTGGGTTTGTCATCAGATATTAAATAACTCTAGTATGTTTCTTCAATACTTTTTATTGACAATTTTCTCCAATATATTTACTTTCATTATAATTTATAAAAGTATATTATAATAGTGGAGAAATGAATTCATGGGTAGCATGTTCATATTTGTATTCTTATTTTCGTTTTGATGGTTTCAAGTAATTCTTACTTTATACATTATATTCGAGTGTTATTAAATATTAAATTGCTCTACGATACATTTCTTAAATTATTTTTATTGATAATTTTCTCCAATATATGTGCTTTTTCATTATAAAACAACATTATAATAGTGGAGAAATGAACAATGAGTAGAATGTTCATTTTTATAATGTCTTTTTTATTTTGATGACTTAAAGTGATTCTCGCCAAAGATGTGTTCCAGTTTGTTATCAATTATCAAACAGCCCCATAATACATTTCTCAATTCTTTGTAATTTTAATTGATAATTTTGTCCAATATATTTACTTTCACTATAAAACAACATTATAATAGTGGAAAAATGAAATGCTGAGTTGAATATTCATATTTGTGATATCATTTGCATTTTTATGGCTTGAAGTTATTCTTACGTAATAAAAATGGCAACCATGGTTAATATTACACAACATTATCTTGAATTTGATAATTTTTATCCAAATTCAGTAGGTGCTTTTTTATGACATTGATTGCATAGTGTAAATACGAAGGCATAAATTGGATTCATGAAGTTTCTATCAACATATGGAAGATATGTGTGTAAATCATGGTCTAGTTGTTTGTTGGGTTATTATTTTGGATGCATTCATAGGTTAACCTAGCCTAAGAAGCTTGTTTGTTCTAGCTTTAAGAACAAACTGTGATTATTACTGCAACAATCAGTTCAGATGGCGGGCCATTGATATATTGCCATGACAAGATTGCGTATATGTCGTCGTACATGGACCAGAGGGCTTATCTAGAAAGCATGAGAGCCTTTCAGATTTCAATGGTGTTACTAATAAAGTGGCATCATCTAGAAAAGAATGTTATGAATATAGCTTGTCCATGTTCTTACTTTGTTTGCATAGTCTACATCTGTCCCAACTCAGTAATGAGTAAAAAATGTCAATGAGTTGCAAGTATCAATAAACACATCTAATCCTAGTAAACATACTAGTTGATCTTGGCATTGGTTGGAGGAAGGTCAAGTTTAGATTAGAGCCTCGCTATATGGACAGGATTGGCATTTTATGTTGGGCCGGTCTTTTGGGATTACTGCAAATTTAATATGATATGACAATTGGAGGAAAAAAAAAATCCATTCAAGAGCCATGATTTTTCATTTAGTGGTGAAAATTACCAGACAATGTTGAATTTGATGATCAGAATGCAAGTTTCTTTTTTTTTGTGAAATGGTATGATATGTTATGCATAAAACTGAACAAAATATAGAAATATGAGGTCTTGTGTCAAGGGGCTATAAGATGTTGAAGTTTTCTTAATTGAAAACCAAAGTGGTGAAAAAGAAAGCACTGAAAAAAAAGACCCACAAGTAAGAGATCCCCAAGGATGTTAAGTGTATTAAAATGCCCTTGAAAAGAAGAGTTTGAATGATAAATAAAATAATGGATTTATTCTTAGCATATCTGGTCCACTGATCCAAAAATTGGCAACATATAGCGACAAAACTATATCACTAAATTCTCACCTTGAGACATCTTTATCCACTAAGCCAGTTTGGGATTAAGGCTGAGTTAAGTTGAGATGAATTGCAGACATATTTATCCACAACTTTTGCTTCCTTAACGTCCTTATAAATGTTTTGAGAGTCCAATTCACCTATTTCCTTATCCATCAAACTCATAAAAATCAGCACTTACCTGCCCCTGTAATCCAAATCATCCACCTTGGCACTTCGGTCAAGAGGCAATGGCAAACTATGCGTCAAAGCATATGTCAAAACTCCAATCTAGAATGACTAATCTTTTGGCCAAAAAAAAAAAAAAAAACTGCCCTCTAAATACTTCTATAGTTCTGTGTCCCCTTAATGATCATTCACCAAGTACCTTATATTAAATTGTCATCCTGCAAATCACACCAGATGTATGTTATGTTAGGCTGCAACCTATAAACAAATATTCTGCATTATTATTGAAGATTTTTTATAACTCCTTTCCCTTCCACACGTCTATAGGTGAGGAACAAGCAGGTGAGATAGTTTGAGAGGGAGAGGGAGAGGGAGATTGAGAGGGGAGAGAAAGGGTTAGTGGTGTGAATTAAATATTGGGAGGGTTAGGGGATGATGGTTTTTTCTCATTATTTTAATTTATTTGAATTTTAATTATTCTTTAAAATATTAGCAATGCAGACAAGGGCCTAAGTCAAACTCATAAATTAAGCAAGGGTTTGGTTTTGGTTGATTTGATCAAATACATGTTGGTTTATGTTAATATTTCTAACCCAATCACCTGACTAAAATATGACCCTCCAATCCTACTTTATATAGCAACCTGGATTCAATAACCATAGATTGCAGGCTTTGGCCCTTGGTTGTTGGAATAAGGAGTACCATTTATTGTTAATCTCACTAATTTTGCGACCCCTTCAATCCAAGGCTGCTCATACTTTGACTTTCTGTTGTAGGATCACCCTAAAGGGGAAGAGATTCAATCCAATTTTTGTACCATGAGTTTCAGTGTGAGTTTATTATCTTCTTTTTGAGCTGAAATCTCCTCATTTGTTGCATGGGTTAAGCAAGCATGTTTTAATTTGAGTTCGCATGATACTAGGAGTCCATATATATAAAATTTGGAAATCACCCAACTTTGAAGCATTCACGTCACTGTTTTGTGTAATCCAAGCTTTTCTCTAGTTGTGAGTTCTTACAAAGGCTTAAGACAGATGTGATATGTCTATATCATTAAAAGGCCTTTTTATTTTGTAAATAATTCTTGATGTTTTGAAGAAATATGTCAAGTGGAAGGATATAGCGTTCTTGTCTTCAGGCTAATTTACTTTACCACGTGAGATTCTCTTCTGATGTTTCTAGCTATTAATTGCTTAAGTCCAATCTTTTCTAGATGTTGTAGCTGTATTTAATTATGTAAAAGAAAAATCCTACATTATATTTTTCTTTTTTTTAAATTTTTTCTTGGATAAAACTTGCAGAAATGAATGACTCTAAACCAAGTAGAACAAAGAAAAGGAATTTATATAACTAACCCTAACTATTTTAAGATTAAGGTTTTGTTGTTTTTGTTTTTCCTTTGAGAGAAGTTATGCTTTACTTTTTTAAAGATGACCATATTAAGGGAACCTGTAGCCTTTGATAAGAAATATTAATGAAGATGGCTCTATTAAATATTACACATAAATTTAGGATGAGACTTGTAGGTTATCAATTCAAACCTTAGGCATTTATGTCACCATAAAGAGTCATGGCATTTAGTAATTTGTTTTGTTAGCAACAGATCAATTTGACATGGAAAAGAAAATGAATTTTAAAATGTTTGAATTATCTAGAATGGTAAAATTCGTAAATACTAATACAAAACTGTTTACTTGACGAAAAGAAAAAGGTGGTGTAAAGGTTTCTCAAGTATAAAGAAAAAGGATTCATGTAGCCGATTCCAACTAGTTTGAGATTAAGGTTTTATTGTTGTTATTATTGTTAAAGGTTTCTCAAGAAGGTATTGAGAGAATACAAAAGATTCATGTAAATATATTTGAGTTTGATTTCATGGCTGAATTTTGAAGCATTGTTTTAAAAATAGACTACCATGACCACTATAGTGGCTGTTATAATGATTTTGGCCCAAAGCTGCTATACTAAGTACCATAGCAGCATTATATGGTGCTCGAGATAGATATGTTAGGCAAAACCCACTGTAGTGGCTGCTACATTATGGGTTCAAAGTAGGTGATTTCTTCCATAATAGGTTGGACCAATTTCCAATTGGATGACCAAAAAAAAAATGCTAATTTCAATGCCCAAGGAGCAATTCTCCCAGAAGTGGCAAATGATGATTTATCATTAAGAATTTAAGATTGTCAATCATCAGTTTGTTATTTGGCTTTTTCTCTAAACTCTAGTTGAGTCTATTATATATTGATGATGATGCTTTGTTTAGTCTATTATATTTTATAATTGTAAGCAACTTCTATGGTTGATTTTATATAACTGTGGACATTTTTATTTTATAAGTGATATTATATTTGGTGGATGATAATATTTGTTATTATATTGTGGACGTTTGCATTATGTAGTTGTTGACATGATATTAGGAAGGTAGGTGGATGACCTATGATTTTTTTTATAATTTGTTTTGAATCTAGTTGATGTAAAATATTAATTTTTGATACTTAAAAAAATATTAATATGTTTGAGCCAAGGTTACCAAAATTGGTACCAAGAACCGTACTGATATGTTGCCGATTTGATTTAGTTTGGATAGGTATGGTATGCATCTCGTACTGAAATAAGGTACTCATTCTTTTCTCTCTTAACCATAATCCCACTTGAAACTAGGTGGTATGGGTTGGTACTGGGCAGTATAAGGTGGTTTCGCTTGGTTTGGATCAGTTTGGTTTATATCAAATAGAACCTTGGTAATGTACTGGTATTTTATTGATACGGAATAGTCAGGACAACAGACCTTGGTTTTAGCTGCCCACTTTAGGTATATAGTGGCTGCCATCCATTAAAATTCGTTGGTTGCTATGCACCTATCCACATTTTAATGCATTGATTTTGAAAATCAAAAGCTTTAACACTAAATAATCAAATTTGATTTTTGATAACAGAAACAAAGCAAGGAGTCCAAGGAGAAAATGAAACCATAGGGTAGAACAAAGATATGAAGGAAAGGTAAGAATAATGACGAAAAGATATTAGAAAATAATTTCAAAGGAAAAACTAATCTTTTGTCCATTTACAAATTGGTATATTAAAGAACAGATGTATAGAGATAGATTTGACATAGTTTGAGTTTTAGATGAAACTTTAAATTATGTGATTTGCAAATTCTCAAATCTAAATCATTATGGCATCAGTTGGTTCATAAATGTTTATGATTATAAAAATAATAATATTTTTTAAAAGTTATATGATGACTGGAGTTGATATCTATAGTTTCAGAATGCGTATTTGTTGTTTCACTAGGTGCTACACCAATTGTATCATGGAGTTGCCAATTAGGTTTTAGGTTTTAAATAGAACAACTTGGTGATTTCCATTACTAGGTAAAAGTGGTAGGAGGTAACAGGAGTGTGAAAGAGAAGATTGTAGAGTCATCCCTTCCCAATTCTCCTTATTTTCTTTACCTTTCTATAGAAGAAGAGTAGGGAGTTGGACAACTAAGTCAATTCCTTCTATGGACTTCATGAGTTCATGTAATAGAGGTTTGGGATTGAAAGTTGAGGTGTCAGGAGGAGGAGGTGAATGGATATTTTGGGTTGCATGAGATAAAGCTTTCTCAAATCCAATTGCAGAGAAGTAGGGGATAAAGGTAAAATTCAAAGCTGATGAGGACATGATGGAAATTGATGCAATAGAAAAAGAAGGCAAAAGTGAGTGATCGAAATTATGCTTTCAAATCTCAGAGAGATGTTTTTTAGGATGTTAGAATGGGTTATTGTTCCAAGTGTGGGGACGGGTCCATCCTAGCGTTCCAATTGATGACAAGCTGAGTGTTGGCACATCCCATTCGATGGAAAAATGAGGATGGTCTTGTCTCATCAGATTTAAAATCTTGATAGAAATAGAGAGTACTCTATTGATGGAAAAAGATCGCAACATTCAAAAAGAGAACCAGGCACATATTCACTCAAAAGAGGGGAATCACTGTGCTCTTATACAAGTTTCAGAGCTTCGTAGACCTCATAACCATGGTTTAAGCCTCCGTTCTCTTACCATACAATGATGTTCAATTAATTGAATTGTGACCTACACCATTTTTTTGAGGAAAAAAGATATGTTAAATTGGGTTGTTGATAAGGCCAACCATCATTTGGCTTCATTAATTATTTTCATGTCTTGTAGTATTATTAGTACTTTTTTGAGGTGAAACAGCATTCACTTTGAAATCCTCTTTCTTGATATATAGCGAAAGAAAGAGATGGAACCTTCTTGATATATAGAGATGGCATAATACAAGATGATAGTTAGGGAGAAATTAGAGGAATATCTCTGCTCTTATGCAAGCATCAAAACTTATAATCCTATAGACCATGGTTAAGCCACCTTCCTCTTATCATACTCTGATGTTTATAGGTTTCAGTTGAAAATGGAGTATTCATAGATTCAACAATTGTCGAAATGGGATGATATGATCAATATCGTATCATTACAATACGAATTTGGCATTGGTAGAGGTGCTGCGATGCTGAAACCCTACGTATCAATATGTATCGATGGTATCATATGGATCGTAACAGAGCATACTAAAACAACAACAACAACAACAATAAAGCCTTAATCCCAAACTAGTTGGGGAACAGTCAATACTAATTGCTTTTTATTTATTTATTTGAAACTATTAGTTTTGGTATATATTGTTGGTACTAGTATTGTACCATTTCGATAGAAAAATGGTTTGAGGTTTGGTGCTTGTATTTAAAACCTTGGTACCAAGAAAGGCAAACCATCATTTAACTTTGAATCTTTGATGATAACTTTTGTGACTAGTTATCTTGGAACTTAATGCTTAACATCATTCACTTTAAGATCCCCTTTCCTAATAACATAATTTCATAATAATCTTCATTATATCATCTTTTTCCATTCAAGAGCAACAATAAAGCTTTAGTTCCAAACTAGTTAAGGTCGACTATATGAATTCTTTACCACTATCTTGCTCGGTTTTGAGTCGTATTTTTTTGTAAGATGCAAAAATTTTAAACTTTTCTTTATCAATTTCTTCTATATAATTTTTGATCTACTTTCATTTCTATTTCCTTTTACATGTATTAAATCATTCCTTCGCATCGATACATCTCTAAGTTTTCATTGCAAATGTTTAAACCATCTGAGTTGTTTTCTTAATTTGTTCTCAATTAGTGCTACTTCTAATTTTTTATTAATGACTTTATTTCTTATTCTATTTCTTCTTATATTATTACACATCCATCTCAATATTCTTTTTTTAGTATTTATCTTGTATATATATGATTTTCTAATTGCTCAATATTCCACATTATAAATATAGCTAGCTTTATTGTTGTCTTATAAAATTTTTTCTTCAACTTAATAAATACTCTATGATCATATAATATTTTAGTTATACTTCTCCATTTTATTCAACTCACTTTAATCTTATAGGTAGCATCATCTTCAATCTTTTCTTATGAATAATCAATCCTAAATATTGAAAATAATCACTTATAGGAACTTCATGGACCTCAATTTTTACTCTATATTCATCTTTATTTCTAATTGCACTAAAATTACATTTCATATGTTTTGCTTTTATCCTACTTAACTTAAAACCTTTAGATTTTAATGTATTTTTTCATAATTCTAATTTTTTATTAACTCTAACTTTAATTTCATCTATTAGTACTATATCATTTGCAAATAACATACAACATAGAATATCATCTTGAATGTCTCATAAACTCATCCATAATTATTGTAAAAAGATAAGGACTAAGAGCAGATTTCTAATGTAAATCTATTGTAATCGAAAATTCACTGGTATTATTACTACTAATAGTTCTTACATTAGCAATCACTCTATCATATATGTCTCTTATTATGTTAATATATATAATTGGTACTTTTTTTTTAACACTCATTATAAGACCTTTCTACACACTTCATCATATGCTTTCTTTAAATTAATAAAAATCATATGAAGATTGTCTCTTTTCTATATATTTTTTCATTAACCTTTTATGGAAAAAAATAACTTTTATAGTCGACTTTTCTAGAATAAAACTAAATTAATTCGTTTATATTTTTACACATCTCAATCTATATTTAATTATCCTCTCTCAAAGTTTTATAGTATGACTCATAAACGTAATATCATGATAGTTAAAGTAGTTTTGAATATTTTCTTTTATTCTTATGAATCGATCCTATAGTGTTCTTTTTTTATTCATCAGGCATCTTCTTACTTTCTAAAATTTTATTAAATAAATTTATGACTCAAGTTATTCTTGCATCGTTCAAACATTTTCAAACCTCGATGAAAATTGTCACTGCTCTTTGTATTTTTATCTTTTTCGTAGCCTCTTTTATTTTAGATATCTTAATTCTATGAGTATATATCATATTTCTATCCTTAATACAACCAGTAAGGCATCCTAAATTATTTACGTAATTTTTTATTTAATAATTTGTTAGAATAATTCATTTTTCTTTGATTCTGTGCTTCTTATTTATACATTTAGGTATTTTTTTATAGTATTTTTTTTTAGTTTTAACTGCTAATTGAACTTTTTCATTCCGCTACTAAGTTTTCTTATCGTATGATCTTTTTTCTTTTGGTTATACTAGCATCTTTATAACTATTTTTCTAATACTATTAGCTGTTTCTCTCCATATGGTATTGATTTTCCTATCTAAATTTTATTTTTCTTCATCATTCTATCCTTAAAAGCTATTAGTTTCTCTTCTTTCAAATTCGACCATCTAATCCTCATATTCTTATACTCTTTATTTCTTTTCCTCCATTTTTGAAGAGATACATTCATAACTATCAATCTGTGTTGCATGGTGAAATTCTTATCCGGTATAACATTACAATCTTGACAAAAAAACTTGATTAATCTTTCTAGTAAAGAATAAATTTATTTGATCGGTATTATATTTTATTTTTATAAGTTATTATATGAGTTTTTTTACAAAAATATGTATTGACTTATACTAAATCATTTGTCATTGCAAACTCAAAAATGACGTTTCCTTCATTTCTATCTCTGAAACTATCATATCCACGTACTCTTTCAAAACTTATATTATATTTTCTTATAGGTTCATGCAAATTTCCTTCGATAATTTTTTTTTTTTTTTACTAAGAATTTCTTGAATTACTCCATCCATGGCCTTTCAAAAGGTTTGCTTTATAACATTATCTAAACCTCATTGAGGAACATAAGCACTAATAATATTAATGGACTCCTCTCCTAACATTAATTTAACCAAAATTATTCTATCTCGTATTCTCTTAATATCTACAACCTCATCTTTTACTCTTATTTATAATAATTCCTACTCCATTTTTATTCTTATCTTTATCCGTATATCAAAGTTTAAAACCATCAACCTCTTTTACCTTTTCTCTGACCACTTAGTCTCTTGCAGGTAAGCTCTATTAATTTTTCTTCTAATCATTGTATTTATTAGTTTCATTAAATTTCTTGTTAATGATCTTATATTCTTATTTTATTTTATTTTATTTTATTTTATTTTTTAGACTAACTTCTTTATTCATATCCATCCATAAATGTGTGAGAACCTTTGATTACTTTTCGTCATACCCGGGCATCGATGTGACGCTATCCTTGGAAAACTTTCCGCTACTAGGGTCTTTTCCCATGCATCAAATAAAATTTCAGTTATTATTTACTAGGATGGATGATCATGATGCATGATAATGTTGATGCCATATACACCTTGTGCATCACCCTATGTGGCTTGTAGTTTGCCTCCATCAAGACAGGAATTAAATAGGAGTGAAGGATTTCGTTGAGGAAACATAAGAGGTGTGAGGGGCATAACACCTCACACAATGCAAACTGCGAATTTAACCCAACACGTTATTCAGTTGTGAAGGAGCACGAGGAAAATATGAGAATTTCTTTTGTATCTTCCATTTTGTAATGTTGTGTTATATGGTAGCCTTTGATCACAAAATATCACAACAACAAAATAATTGATTGTTTCAGTTATTTGGGATCAAAGATTTAGGTGCGGAATTCCACGCATGAGATACTAAAATGTGTATAGTAACTTTTATCATCAGAGTATCATCAATCCAGTTCACAAGGGAAGAACTGGTAGCTCCACTCTAGGCCAAAGTATGCCTGCCTATCATGTTAACATTTTCTGGAGAGACTTTCTTGGGGCTATCATTCAATCCTGCCAACAAAAACAAATTTTCTGCAGTTTGTTTATGTTAGTTCTCTCTCAAATTGGAAATACCTTGATAAGATATTTGTAAATTTTCTCACTCTAGTAAGCATAAAAAAATACAATGAGCTTGTAGTTATGGTGTGGAATATACTACTACTAGAAATTGAATATTGTGTTTCAATCTATTTCCTTCACAATTCGGAACTTTAAGATTCTTGATGGCAAATTTTGGCAGCATCGGTACCGCACAGGATCAAGGTCAGCATCCTCCTATCTGAAATCGATGTCCTTATGAACTAATAGAACTGTGCCATTGTTTTCATTATTTAGAGTCGGCAAATGATGTACCTTTGATCTATGGAACTGATGAACAAAAAATATATTCACGGGGCTCTGTACCAAAAAATACAATATGGAGAGGGGTAAGACATGACATTTCAAACTAGTAATCTGTAAATATCTTGGAGCAGAGGAAATGCTCTGGTTCGAATACTTGTGCTGTTGTTTGGTTAATTGTTAGTGAATTGATTATAGTGTTTGTGGAAGTTAAAAGAGATGCAACACAACTTACAGCTTCCTTTGAACTTGGTTGATCTCAACTTCAGGTGATGTGAAGTTGCTCTAGCATGCTGTTACGGTAGGGTATCTCTTCCTATTGCCTAATGAGATTTTTGAACAGTTGGAGCAACTTCAGGACTGTGTTTGCCATTATGTTTTGACATAATATACTTTAATAACGAGTCTGATTGTTAACAGACAAAGGCCCAACCGTGGGAAGCGATTGCAACAGGCAAAGTCAGCTAAACTTGCACATATTAGGGTGTTGGGTCTTGTTGTGGTTCTCATTGCATGGTATCAGGTTAAGATAATCGCATGAACCAGCTGCAATTAAATAAGCTGTGCATGGTCTTCGGAGACTATGTTATCACAAATTAATACATGTGCATCTGTGATGCGCCAGTGTGATGGCCAGCCTGGTGCCTCCCTCTGGTACAAATCGAGACAATGTACTGCGGAGGAAGTGATTTGAGGATCGGTTGGTCAATTTGGGCGCATGCAATATTGTCCAAGGAACCCATGGATGTGTTCAATGGTCCATGAAGAGGAGGGCAAGACCTTAATGAACACGGACCAGTTGTACAACATTTTGGAAAAGCTTATGGTAACTCCAAAAGTTTGTCCTAGAAAGAAAGAAGACAAGTAGGCTTACCTGGAAATATAGAGGTTAAACTGAGTTTGTTGAGCTCTGTGTTAAGGAGTCTCAACTTAGGTTTTCTAGGCCAGTTGTTTTTGATAATAGTTAAGTTTTTCTAGGCCAGTTGTTTTTCTAGGCCAATTTGTCCTGATGATGTTTAAACTTACGTTGCAAGGATTGTTCCTCCAATGTTGCCTGATTCTTGGGTAAGATTTTAAAGAGAGAATGTTTAATGCTGAAGTGCATTGTTCCCTAAATCATGAATCGAAATGAAAGTCATATTGAAAGACAATAAATTTTGAGTTATAACATTACATGCAAAATAATGTACCTGTGATGGGAACTTATGGAAATCCGGCATTTCAGTCCGATAAAAACTCCCCAATCCCAGTAATAAAGGCCCTTGTTCCCTGATCCATATTTTTATCATCTGTCATCTTCTTTTTTTTGTCTCTTCTTTGATTCCTTAGCTAGCACACTTCCTGTTTTCTGAGCTATATTTTTATCATCTGTCATCTTCATTTTTGTCTCTTCTTTGGTCCCTCAGCTGGCACTCTTTCTATCCAGTGCTTCTTCAGTAAAAATTCTACATTCCTCCCTGACTTAAGATATCTCGACATTCTTGGCGAGACATTAATCACAGATTGCAGAAGATGCTAAGATTACGATGATACTATGACATTATTTAGAGCATGTTAATCTGGAAGCAGAACATGAGTGCATGCATTTCACTTTTCTGCTTTCTGTAGTGGAATGCATCCTGTCTTCGGAACGCCAATCTTCTACACTCTCAAGTTAGACATCATAATGGTGCATCTACTAGCTGGAGATTCTTTTTGTTAGACCAGCAATAGTTATGCAATCCAATTCAACTTTGGATGTAGATTCCAAGACCAAACACAAAACAGTTCAGGTTCTACTGGAGCAGTTCATGTGTCCAATAGATTCGGTGATAAACTTGCCGAACATTTACTAGGCAGCGAGAAAACCTGATCTGAAGCATGAGTCATAAGGCACTTCCCTCCATGTACAGTGTCCATAAACCCAGGTCTTCGCCATGTTTTGAAAATATAGAGCCACACCATCTTTATCTTTATGTTGTACCGCAATAGCAACGCATGGAATCTACTGATGTGCGCCGTTGATGTCCCAGTCACGAATTTTGGAGTTAATGTATCAAGTAAACTAGTGGGCCATGAAGTCCAAAGTGCATCTCCCAATGCATAAACTCCAAAATTTGTGGGCCATCCATTCCCAAATGTTTCATTAGGTTTATACTGGTGTTGCTAATCAATGAGCCATATTAATTCATTCTCCCAAATCCGTAGTGGATCTCTTGGGGTGGCCAGGGTGTGCAATCCTGTGCTTTGGTACCTCATGGCTTTTCTTCAGACAGACGTCACATTAAAATCTGGCCATGGTGTGGAATCCTGTGCTTTGGTACCTCATGGCTTTTCTTCAGACAACCATCACATTAAAATTAAGCACAGGATTTTAATTTGTACTGACAGCCTTGTCTTCAGATTAAGACAAAAATATTCATACACATTGCCAGACTTTGGCCTCCAACCAGTACTTAGTCACAAGATTTCTGATTTCTAAAGGAAGTCCAGAACTCTCCTTGTAGTCTTCCCTGAAGCTTTTCTTTCTTTAATTTCAATGAGATTTTTTTTTTTCTTTATTTTTTTTTTATTTTTTTATTTTTAAAGTTAGTGGGTGTCATATTTTGTTCTATCCTGCAAAAGTCTAAAATGCCCATTCAGCAAGATGCTTGCAATATAATTTTACTCTATTCATCTGTTTAATGTTTGAAAATTATTATATTGTTCTGGATTTATTCTGTAATAAAATAAATTGTGAACCTTTCAATTTGAAACATTAATTATATCCTGGCTTTGCAATTATAATTCAATGAACTGTACCTGGAATAAATGTAAAAAATGGATTCAATCAAATAGAGCCAAACCTAAAGATAAGATACGCCCAAAATGTATCCTGTTTAGAATGAAGGAAATCGAAAGATTAAACAGCACCATGGCGAAACCCATCTCGCTGGGATTTTATTATCGTTTGCTATTAGTCTCCGGTGGCCATACAGAGAACTTTGGAACAGTTATATCACTCTGTTTGGCATTTGAATCCACGTAGTCCTCGCTGCCCAACTTTTTGTTTTTGTTTTTGTTTTCGATATGCCTTGTACCCCTTTTCCCCACTATATGTATACAAATACAAATTAGTTTAGCCTTTGCCCAACTCTCGATCTCAAAAACATCCTTAACTGTGATATTATTCTCGATCTAAAGCATTGAAATACTAGTACGATTACACTTGCGTGGCATGTAAGAGAATGATTAGGTTGGTTAGGAGTCATCCGAATCCATCCATCGCAGTCCAACAGCCTCGAATGGTGGTGTGACATTAAATCCCTGTCAAAAGTCCTCCTCATGTCCGTTTTAAACTAACCCATTCCTTTTGCTACTTGTTAGCATTAGCCATTTAATCTACTTAAAACTAAGTAGAGCAGTCTGATCATGTAATTCTCCGTTAACATCTGTGACATCATCTACAACTAAATGACCATAATCTGGCTCAGCTCTAAAAAGGGGCTCTATGGGTGATTAGATAGATGGGAACAGATCTTGTCCCTGGATGCTTATCACAACAAAAAAGCATTTGCTCTTATGCCATAAATTGTATCTTGGTCATGAATCTAATATGGATACTTGATGACTATGTTTTACACCTTATAACCACCCGGGCCCAAGGGACAATAGATAAAATAAAACAATGAAAATCTAATGATAAATGATTATTTTACAACTGTATAGTGCTGTGACTTTTTGGGAGATGTTGCATTGATATGGTGAGAGATATATTAAGGTGTATACTTTCCCGTATCGCCAATGTGGTGCTGATTCACTCGATGTAGACATGAGATAAGAGGGTCTACCAACTTCAAAATATTGGAAATAGAATTATAACAAGTGACCAAGAGGACAATAACAAGGCAGACATAAGATCATCAACAGCCTGATCTTGAGCCCAATAAAAGTAGCGTTAGGCAAAAACAGTGTCCCCTGTTCCATCTGTGATATTAATAAAGATTTGGTGCTTTTCGCAGCACTAATGTGGTGGTATCAAGGGGGGGGGGGGTTGCACCTGGTGGACACTGACAAAGGAGACGGTGCCAACCTAGCAGCCATCAATGGTGCCAATATATGGACTCTTCTGTGGAAGTCCCAACACCCACCATTGTCTTGTTTCACTCGCCCACTGAAGTCCAGTTATTTGCCCAACCCTCGTTCTTATAGAAACCATGTGTTCTGAATCCATTGCTCCTTTTAAGATTATCATTTTTTTCCCCTAGAAGAACGTTATTAATTAATTTATTATATTATCAAGTGTAGAGAACCAAGTTTATCATATTATGTGTACGGTTCCTGGTCAGAGATCATTTTCTTCCATATATTCTTATGCCACTGCTAGACCAACTGAGAGCATAAATAAGACAAATTAAGTTACGCCAGGCTAAAAGTAAGGAAATCTTTTCCAGATGTTAGCTTTATTTGGAGCTTAGACACTATACGTAGGGTCAATTGCGGCTGGTGAAAGTCTTACTACCGTTGAAATTGACCCAGAACGCTATGACCCAAGGATCCTAGTCAAATTCCAACTCTCCGGCTCCCCCAATCTTTTGGATTCCCCACTATAAAATAACTAGTTATCTGACCAACCAAGATCAACCTGGACTGTGAGACCTAAAGTATTTATTAGTTGCGGACATCAATTTTTCATTTTATAACTCCAGCTCCCGTTTCTATTTTCAATTTTTCTTCATAAAAAATTTGAAACACATGTTCATTTACTGGTTAAATGGAGTGGTGGTTGGTGGAAGAGGTTGATGGTGTTAGAGGTAGAGCGGTAGTAACGGATGGTGCTGATAGTCATAACGGTGATGATGATCGGTCAGTGATGATTTGTAGTTTGGATGGTGCACGATGAAAATATGATTGTAAAATTTAAAGAAAAAATATTTTTTTATTTTTAAAAAATAATAAAAACTAATTCAAAAATATTTTCTAAACCTAGTGTTATTATTTGAAAAAATATTATATTTGAACATAAAATCTTATTTTCTATCCTTTTAAAAAAATTTTTTGAAAGCAGCATGATTTTTTACAACTAAACAGGTCCTAATTTTTAACATTTAAGATCTCAACACAATAAAATGTTAAAGTTTTTCTCATGCCTATCACAATGATAACCCGAGATGTCTCTCGGCATGAAGATGCTGTCTAATAACAGAAATTTTTATCAAATTATTATAAACGAAGACATATATAAAAAGATAAGACTTTGATTTTAAGGAAATATCTGTTTTATTTTGTTTAAAAATAAAAATTATAACTAAATTTAATTGAGTAGAACAAGGTGGGTTTTTTTTTTTTTTTTTTTTTTTTTTGTAAGATTCACAAAGAAATTATGAGCCAATGAGCTATTCACCTTACAGAACCTAAAGGCATGAAGAAGATCAGAATAAGGCTTTCTTTTATTTTATTTTTATTTTTATTTTTTTTTATTTCTTTCGAAAAGTAACTTGAATGCCGGTTTCTCCTCAACAAACTTTATTCGCTGACGTGAAGAATAGGAAAGAAGCATTAACACTGCCGATAATTTTGTCATCGTGTCGAACAAAATTATGAAAAAAAAAAAAGTGCTCATTAATTTTAGTCTTATGCTTCAAAGTGTCGGTGGGTTTATTAAATGGCAGCTATAAATCCCATGAGAAGGCGAATTGGGCGCCATGCCCTGCGTCCACTTCCAAGCATCAGCCTGATTTATTAAGCGGATTTATGATGGCCAGGGGACCAAGCATCAGCCTGATGGGGAGATATCACATGCTGTTCCCATGAGAAAGCGAATTGGGTGCCATGCCATGCCTCCCTTAGGCACAATGGTAGCTATGGTCATGGGATCTATCTCATTTTTGGATACCCCTTTGTGCCATACGGACCTCGCTATGGCCCTCAAAGGCTACCCTCGGCCACAAGAGTACAAATGATAGTGTTAAAAGACGTGTAGAGCAGTAACTCTGCATTAAAGATTTGTCTATGGTACAGTAGGATGCTATAAATCTGCCAACAAATCAAAGTGAAATTATTAATAGAATAAAGAGTGAGCTGTTTATATGATCAATTATTGTCGGATCTCAGTGCGGTGATGATGGATTATACTCCTCTTTGGAGAATTATGTTTAAAAGGTTTTGCAACTGTGATGGTAGCAAGTGATGTATTTATCCTCCACCTAAATCATTAAACAAGGTAAGAGATTTATTAAAAAAAAAAAAAAACTGAAGTGAAGTGAAGAGAACTTTTTACTATTTGATGGGTGAATGAGCAAAGGTATATGAATCATTGAATCATTTATTGCAAAAGTGAATGGCAAAAGAAATGGAAACTGTGGCACAGCACGAATGCTGGCCACTATCCTGTTAGCATGCATGACCTTAGATTTCATCTCACCTTACATATGGGATGCTCATTATTTAGTTCTAGCATTTGTTGTACATTATCACTTAAAGTCAGGTAGCAGCATCCAGTGGTCCATAGTTTATGTAAACTTTCTTAAACGAATTTCTTTTCAAGCACAGGATTTATGACTTGAGTCATAATAGCTTTCCTCGTTTGCCTATGCTAGTTAGCCAAATCCATTTTTTTTATGGTTTCCAAACATCAAATTATTTTATAAAATATTTAATTTTTTTTCTTTGAAAAAAAATCTTGGGTTTTATTCTTAATAATTGGTTGGAAAGCATAATACTCAATTATGCTTCTAGATACATAGATTATATGTATTGCACCTAAATTCTTTATATAGCATAAAAATAAATCATCTTCTATGCAAGATTTGAGCAACTAAATTTTGTAGGTTGCTTATGCAATTGGAATTTTGACTCTATGTCCCAAAGTTTCATGAACACTAACAAAATTTCTCCAAAGATGCTTGTACTGGGATTAATATGAAATAAATTAGTGATTATTGTAATGTTACTATTTGTCTTTCTAACAGATACTAATGATCAATAATAAAAAATAAAATTATTTGGTCAATTGTTTTTCACCGCACAAAAGAATATTATTTAGTTAGCATAAGGATTTAGACTTGTGGTGAAAACCATCACCTTTATTTTATCAAGAACATTATAGCAGAAGCCCTTCAAATCTTTAAAATAGTCATTATAATGTTATAATTGCAACTATTTAAAAAGTCTAAACTTTTCCTTGACCCTCTAATCACTATGTATAAGAATTTTCTCTTCAAAGATATAGGTAAGTGTGTATCACTCCATGCTGCCAAACGTACAGTCTCGTGATCATGATCGTTGATAGTCCACATGCCATGGAATCGGGACAACTTTCAAGCTTTGGATGGATACCAACAAGACTCGAGCAAGCCACATGCAAAGTTGGCCACCAAATTTTACCCACGTAGAGATGACTGCCTTCTTTGCATCTGAGACAAGGCATGGCTTCAACCTATGTCTTCAGAATAAATATGAGTTTTACCTTAAAAATCAAATTATATATTGATTTTTATAATTTGATTTTTGACATTTTTAAATAATTTTATACCTGCATCTATGTATAAAAGAAATGACATAGATATATACATATATACATACGTAGATATATATTCATGGGCCATGAGAGAGAGAGAGAGAGAGAGAGGGAGAGAGATAAAATGATGCATATTTATTTAAAACTATCACCTATCTTATACTTGGATCAAGTTTTAAATATGTAATGCTTTATAAAAGAATTATTTTTTTTTTTTACAAAATTGATAATTAAGTAGATTTTATTATGCCAAATATACTAAAAACATTGAGATGTGGGGCCCTAGTGGGACCATATATTTCAAGAAGGAAGCAATTTTTTTTTAAAAAAAAAATATGTTAGGAAAGATGGTTTTATAACTCCTTGAGCTTCTCCATTTTGCATTGTAACCTTTCATCTCTAAAAAAATTCTTAAAATACTACTCGTAGTTACATTTTATTATAAACCTGTTCTTTCCATCACCATTAAGTTATCTTTAGTAAAAAAGTCACATGACCATTGCATGAATTTAAAAATATTTAGAAATTTCTAATATGTTTTTATTCATGCCCAATAAAAAAAGAAAAAAAAAACAAACAAATCAACCTACTCCAATGACCTCAACCCCCTTCTGCAACCCTTATCAACTTTGGTATGCTTCCAGCCTCACATGTTGGTGACTCAAACCTCCTTTGATGACTTTGACTGATTTTGATAATATCTTTATCTCTCCTTCAAGCGACCTTGATCTTTCCTTCTTTCTCTGATAATCTGTATGCCTAACATCATCATTATCATCACCACCATCACCATGACTGCTACTAAAACCATCACTGCCATCTATCAACACCTATATTATCACCAATAGAACTATGACCTTCATCATTAACATGATCATCAAAACTATGAATTAAAGTAATTATTTAGAACTATCAATCAAAGAAATAAGATAATAAGAACCTATTTTAGAATTCCTTACCATCAAAACTAAAAGAGAAGAAAAGATCTCTAATAATTCGAACTAGGCCACTCTAAATCGATGCCACCCATCCCAACTAATCCCTTAATATCTTCCCCTTTAATGCCTTTGAATTGCCAATACCATTTCTCTTAAAAGACCCTTAAAATTGAAATAGAATTAAAAAACTAATCACAAACTTCAAACCAAAATCCAAAGATAGTTCTAACAAATAATAACTACAATAATTGATCATTAGAAAGTTTTAAAGAAGAGAATTAGAAGGAAAAATTATATTAGGATAGTTTTAGAGCATCCACTAAGTCCTCTCTATCACCGAAACAACTTTGAAACATAACCATAATCAATTAACCTATTTTCATTCCTTAAAAATATAATGATAAGAACTAAAAAGAAACAAATAAACTCTTCAATGCTAAATAAAGAAAGAATGCCGAATTTTTACCTCTAGCTTAGAGAAGTACAAAGATCACTAACAATGGGGTTATAACCTTGTGCTACCAAAAAAAAAAAGGGGTTATAGCCTTGATGATCTTAATAACAATATTGGCCCTAAACGATAGTGCAGCTTCATGTCAAAAGTAATGAGCGTAGATTAAAAGATGTCAAGTCATTAAAGGTGCTTGTTCATGATGATAGTGTCCCAAAGAAGAACCCTTAAGAGTGAATGCAGATTTAAAAGGTGGGTGGCCTCTTGAGATATCTTGTTAATGGGGATTCTATCGTGCTAGGTATAATTTTAGATCAAGTCTCATCCTAGGGATAAGATTTCGACACCTTCACTGTTGAGGAGGCAAAGCTATAGTTAGCAATCTTTAGGCTTGAATAGCGCAAGTAAGGTTTCCTCGAGCTATATGGGCATTGGTGATATAGATTAAGGAGTAGAAAAGGGAAGAAGGTTCCTCTACTAACTTAGTCAAAGCCCATTTACTAATGGCAGTGGAGTAAAGAGGAGAAAAAATAAGATGGAATTAAGGATAAGGAAGGGATAGCAAGTGGTCAAAATAGTGTTAATGGTAGTGATACTAGTGGTGATTATTTTGGTTGCGATGTGGTGGTAGTAACGATGGTAATGGTGGAAGATAGTGGTGATGACGACGGTAGTCATAGTATTATTTGAGATGGGTGAATATGATGGCTGTTTGAGTAATAGTAGTGATGATAATTATATTTTTGATTTTAGTGATGGTGGTGATAATGGGAATACTGTGATAGTTATGGCAATGATGGCCGAGGGTGGTTATAGTGACGATGGTAGGATAGACTTGAAAAGGGGCAAAGGTAATTAACGACAATAGCAATGAAAATTTGCAAAGAAAGAGAAAAGGGAGGTGTCATATTTTTTTCAAAGCGAGAGATTCATCAATGACAGAGTCATTGGTAATAATAAGGGCAACAATTTGAATGAAAAAAATAAGAAAATGATAATATTCATGAGGGTATTTTGATTATTTGTATGTGTCAAATTGTTAATGGGAGAAAAGGATAAAAGGGATCAGTCCATAGCAAAATGAAATTAGGAGGACTACTTTAAGATTTCTAAAAACAAGAAAGTCATGGTGCTAATAAGTAAGTTTATTTTTTAAAAAAAAAGGAAAATTGCAACCAATGTGTGGCCAAGGAATTTGAAGCAATTGTTTACGATGAACCCATGATTTAAGGCCTAAGTCATTCATCCACTAAGTGAGTCTATGCCAGCTAGCATAGTGGTACAGGTTAGAGACCCACTTCGGTCAGAAAAAATTTTACTCACCTTAATAGTGGAGAAAATGTAGCTTTCTGTATCCTAAAATTTCATAATCACAAGCAAAAATTTGATTATTCCTATGTCTCAAAATAAAATTAAAAATTAAAATAGCAATCAAGGATATCTAGTTGAACCAAATTACATAAACACCTCTAGGGATTCTAACATAATTTTTTTTCTAAAAATAAGGGTAAAAGAAATGCAACAACGCTTTAACATGTGAAATTCAAATTAATGATTCGATATATAGCGTAAGTCTTGTACAGACAAGAATGATGTATAATTTGTGGAAATGGACAATTTGAATTTATGATGATATAGATCTTATTGTTGATATAATGGCATGTGGAAGCTAGAGCATAAATGGAAGGGTGGTTTGGTGGACCATCGATATAGCCAAGCACCAACAACATGGTATCATCAGTAATCAGGGACCATATCTTAGGCCATACCAAAAATTAGCAATTTGGCATTGCAGCAATTAGAGTTTATATTTTATGTGTGGTAAACTTACCTCCATCACAACTTCTAAAGGTATATTGGATGTTGGTTATATAAGGATTACGATATGGTTAGTACTTAGCCATCAAAATAAGATCCCAAAATATTGTAATAAATTTAATTGGTCAATGTCCAATAAATAAGTTAACTTTTTTTTTTAATAGAAGAGTACAAAATAAAGTTAATCTCATTAGAAATCTCTCTAATTCCATGGTTAATAAGTTGATGAGAATGATTGCTAGTAATGCTATGCAAAAATGAGAGAATGGAGGGAAATAGTGAGTTAAGTTGGCAAATTGTTGGGTTTAGATTTTCAAATTTAGGCATTAATTTTTCTTTTTTTCTTTTCCCTCTACCTTTTCAACAATCAAATTGCTTGATTTTCTAGCATTTAGTTTTGTTTTTTTAGTGGGAAAATAAAAAGAAAATGGATAATCAATAGATGAAATGAAGACAAGATTAAGTTTTTCTTTATGTTTAATTTGAACTAAGAAAATGAAAAATAATATTACAAAGAGATATTCGATGACTTAATATATGGGTAAGTCATTTTAAACAACTTATCTATTCATCAATTTCTAATTGTTTTGAAAATTTTAAAGAACAAAAAGAATTTTAGGCATCTTTCTTGATTTTTCCTTTTGATTTTCTTTCATTTTTTTTTCAATGCATGCAATGTATTTATTAATAAAGCTTCCCTACTTTTTTTTTTTTTCATTTTCTAGTTTCCTAACAATTAGAGTTGGGAAAATACATTCATAACAAAGATTTTGTATGGATGTAAATCACAAGACTTCTAATATTTTTCCTAGAGTTCACATGATAAAATCAATATAATCTTAGTTTACTCTTGGCTATGAAATTATCTTCAAAATAATTTTTGTCGAAGAATTTTATTCGGATCCTTTTAGGAACCTTCGTATGTTTGCTGATTGGACTCATGTAAGTATCTGTTGTGGTTCCCAAAACTATTAAAAGCAATTTTAATTTTTTTATATAATTGATTAAAATCTATGAATGCTATTGGGATATGACATTTCATATATCATTACATCGATGAGCTACTATTTACTAACTAGTAAAGATTAATTTATCTTTTTATTTAGTGAATAATAGTAGAAATGCTATTATCTTCAATCATGCTTGGAATTGCTCCCAAGCACAAATAACAACAGTGGTGCTAACTAGCAAGGCAAAGGCTAGTTCATATTTCTTTATTGTTCATTGATCATACATCCGTTACAAGTTCAAAAGCTACTGTGGAGCAATTTTAATTAACAAAATAATTCCAACAACTCAGAGCTGCCTATATCAACAGCAATTCAAAATGATTTATTCTCGTTATTAATATCATGGCTTTTAATTCATTCCATTGCTCAGGCAATGCTAGATTCTTTTGCCCTATAAAACATTTACTTGGGACTTTCAGTTTTCTTATAACCACCTCAAATATTCTTTTTATACATGCACAAAAATCTTATTTATATTTTAGTATATAGATGCTAGTTTCTCATTCTATCATTGTTTTCACTTTTAGTTATTCTTGGTAACAATAATAATCATTTTTTAATTTTTAATCACTATGATTTTTTATCTTCCTTTTATTTGAGAGAGTAAATTTAACCATGGTTGTATATGAGCCACATAAAAGAATTTATTATGAGTTTTCGTTGCTTTCAAAGAATTCGTTATATTATATATTATATTATAAGCATTTTTTTATTTCTTCTTTTTTTTTACTTAATATTTATCTTTAGCATTAATTTTTAAGAATCAGCCCATAGGCTAGAAAAAATTGAGCCATTATTTTTAATAATAAATTTTTTTTTGCTTAAAAAAATTTTTAATTTTAATTTAAAATAAATAATTTATAAAAATAAAAAAAAATTCACAACCACTTGAATGCTTGCCTAATTATTATCTTCCCTTATGCAATTAGTGGCCCACTCACTTATTATCCACCTATCCAAACATCTGTCAGAACTCATGAGGTGACCAGCTGGTTTCTTTTTTTCTTGTCTAACCATCTTTGCCCCTGGTTTTATAAGTGCTCCGATGGCCAAATCAATCAACATTATTGAAGTAATTAAAAATCTCTCCCTCTTTTTTTTTTTTTTTTTTGTTAATTGCTGTGACTGAAAACACTAACACTGTTTTGTGATGAGATGAATGGCAATCATTTGCGCTATTGAAAACTAGAATCCTCTCTATTATATAAATTTTATTTCCGTGAGGCCACTATATCTTCAATGCTAGTTCATACGCCACCACAAAATGATTAAATTTGATCATTAGTATCATGCGAAGGGTAATGTATAACTGACAAAATATTAGGCTTAATGTTTTTTTTTTTTTTTTCTTGATATTAATATAGTATATTTTAGTCATCTAAGTAACGTGCAACGCATTTAATGATCGTTATTCATAAGTTTGTTGCACTATTGCAGTATTATTATATGCACATGACTTTAAATTATAATGTCTACTTGTGAGTTTCGGTAAACAATATATTAGTGTGAGTACATGCGACCTGCCCCACTTAACACGCCACCTTTTCCTGTCAATTGAAACCATATAAAATAAAATAATCCTTGTCACAGTGGAAAGCTTGCGCTGCCCCCGGTCTATATTTAATTCTTTTGTTTGCGACGCGGATTCGATTGGGCGCTGGTGAAAAGGCTCGTGAGGGAGTGAGAAAAGGGAGAAGCTCGGTACCAGAAAGCGAGGGACCGGGAAACGCGGCCTCTTCTGTCCTCTTCTTCTTCTCTCTTCCGCCATCTGTTGAGAGAGTAGAAGAAGAAGACGAAGCGGGAGAAGGAAAAAGAGAAGGAAGAAAAGAAGAAGATGGTGAAGTAATCAAAGAGAAAACAAAGCTAAAATCCATGCGTTTTTACTCGTGGTAATGGTGGAATGACGACTCTGTCGGGCGAGCTCCTGAGATCCCCAACCTGAGGAAGCTGAGATTTTCCCGGTGCTTGCTTCAATTCTCTTACGGATTCTGCGGTAAAGATTCCTCCTCTCCTTGTTTGCTGCTTAGGTTTTTGCGTTCGTGTGATGTCGTGAGTGAGATGTTGGGCTCCGTTGGGGAGTAGAAAATGGGACCTCTGATGCATTGCTCTGTGCTTTACTGAACTGGAACCTTGGAAGGGGAATTCCGCTTTAGAATAAGTTCCCCTTTTTTACCCTCTTTTGCCGTGGAGTGAGGTAGATGGGACCATTCCTTGGCTATTAATTGTGCTCTGGTTTCATGGCCAACCTAACCCGTCTCACTATGCCCCCCTTCTCTTATCCGTCCACCGTCCCTTTCGCCACTCGCCCTGTTCTGAACTTTATAAGGGAAGAACTTGGCCTTTTTTAATTTTTTAATTTGTTTGTAGAGGAAATAGGAGTTCTTGTTGCGTGAGATGCGTTTTTGATGATGGATTTTGTTGAATTTCCATTGGGGCAGGCAGGAGGGGCGATGACGAGGCCGCTTTACCGTGGGCTATCCGGCGGTGGACGGGTCAGTGGCGGCGGCGGCGGCATTGGCCATGACCTGTTTGATCAGAATTACCAGGTGAAGGATTCTTTGGAGAATGGCTTTGGTCACGAGGCCACCAGCCCGGGTAGAGCAGCAAGAAGCCGGCCAGGCCTGACATTTTTGCTTCTTAAGCTGGCTCTAGTCATCGTCACCATCATCGCACTCTCGGGATCGCTCTACTGGGCTATCTCGATCTCCACCTCCTCTCGCCATAACATTTATCATGGCTACCGGCGGCTCCAAGAGAAGCTTGTCGCCGACTTATCAGATATCGGAGAGCTGTCACTTGGCAAAGCAAGGCTGAAGGAGTTGGAATTCTGCCCTCCAGAGTATGAGAACTATATCCCATGTTACTACAATATTTCAGAGATCTTGGATTTGGGAGATCATGACATCCCTATTGAATATGAGCGTCTATGTGTTCGAGAGTCTGCGAAGGATGGAGGCTGTTTGATTCTACCACCAAGGAATTATAAAATTCCTCTTAGGTGGCCAAGTGGGAGAGACTTCATTTGGAAGGAGAATGTGAAGATCACTGGGCAAGAATTCTCCTCTGGAAGCTTAACGAAGAGGTAAAGCTTTTGTTTGTTTTGTTTGTACTAGATTGCATGAATCTTGTGTTTTTGTTCCATTTATGTGGCTTTTAATCTGTGTGATTTAGAATGATGGTGGAGGAAGAGCAGATCTCTTTCCACTCTGACTCCCTTATGGTTGATGGAGTGGAAGACTATTCACATCAAATAGCTGAGATGATTGGGCTGAGGAATGAGTCTAATTTCAATGAAGCTGGGGTGAGTGCAATTTTGCTCATCACCTCTCACTACTTATTCTTTACCAATAGCTAATTGATTTTTTGCATACTTATGATCAGAGAAAGTGATGTAAAGGAAACAAAAATGCATATAGTGTTTGTGAATGTAAAACATTAAGTGGAGCTGCTTTGTTTTAAAAAGTAGCTCTGTGCAACAGTATATGTGCTTCAAGTTGTTGTTGGTTCTTTTTAACGATAATACAGAATATACTTTACTCAAGACTGTCAGATAACCATGTTTTAATGAAGCTATTTGCAGGAGGTTGGCATATGAAAAGGATAATATACCTAATTGGGTAAATTCTTAAGGGCTGTTCTTTAAAATCTCGATTTGTTGCATAGAATTCATGCCTTTTGGACAACAGATCATAGTGATATTTTCCCCTTCATTTACAAATCACCATCACTTTCAACACTTAGAAGGAACTGTTTCATTGTGCATCTATTTATGCTCTTTTTGACTGAATTGTGTATAGTTCATGGAATTTAGAGCATCACTGCAGAATTTCTTCAAATTAAACTTTCTCTCGATATGAGTTAGCATTTCTGTTGTTGTTAGTATTCAAGTGAGATATTCCAAATTAGCATATTCTTGGTGTCACTAGCATAGCCATTGTGTTGATATCAAGCTTTTGTTTCTTAGAACATTTTTTTATGTTTGGTAAAAATAAACCTTGAATACAGCACTACCTTGAAAGTCATTAACATTACCTTGCTGGCCTTGAGCTTGACAGGTGAGTAGATCATGATGTTGCCTACGTCCAAGAAGCTGAGTAGAATAAAATCATTGCCCTACAACCTTGAACTTATTGAAAATTTTACTTTATTTTCCTCCCACAGGAAACATTAAGTTTTGTTTTTTCAAGGAAAACTCTTATTTATCTAGCACACACAGCAGACATTTCTGTTTACTTTTTAAAAAAAAAAAAATTCTGCTCGTTTTTTCCTTTTATATTTGCACTTCTTTCAAAATTATCTCTGACACCTTTTAAAATTTTCTGATCTCATACCTCAAGAGATCCAAATTTTGCTGTTTTTTTCCAAATAATATGATTTTCCCTTTTCATTAGTTTCAAGCGTGAATTTATATGACTTGATAACAAGGAGTTGGAAGGATATGTGAGAATGTAGATATATTACAAGCACTGATGCTGTTGACTATTCAATGATCTCTTGTTTGTGAGATTCATATATTTCTTTGTGTTAAATAAGAAGCACTTATGTTATCTATGCGTTCCAAGTTGATAAAACAAAGCTTGTTGTTTATTTTTATGCTAAGGTTAATATAATTATCATTATACAGTTAGATATCATTTGCTATTTTTTTGTCAACTAGTTGTATCTTGTTGGTGTACTTAGAGATAATTTGGTTGACCTAGTTCCATCTTTTGTGGTCATACTGTATATTAGAACAAAATCATTTGCAAACTTGATTTTGTTTAAGCTAGAGTGGGTAGAAACCTCATATATTTTGTTTTTTCACCTGGCTGAGATAAACAAACTGCCTGAACCAGCCAAAAAATTTTTACAAGCACATTCGGACAAAACACTTCTTCATTCTGATCATTATTTTGTTTTTCACACTAATTAGTTTCTTCTTCTCAAGTGAAATGCTCAAAATAGTTTTAACGAATCAAATTAGCAATCATTATCAGCTTCTGCATCCAGATTTTTGTTTGTAATTGAGTATTATTTGATTGAGATAAAGCTTGTTGGCTATAGTTATGGGCGTGATGGTTCATCTTTGTTCTACTCTGTCTATTTGGATATAACTTGTCCTATGTCTGACCGTAATGTTACAGGTCAGAACTGTCCTGGATATAGGGTGTGGATTTGGTAGCTTTGGAGCACATCTTTTCTCAAAGCAGCTGCTGACCATGTGCATTGCAAATTATGAGGCCGCTGGTAGTCAAGTTCAAATCACTCTTGAGAGAGGCATTCCTGCTATGATTGGTTCATTTGCATCGAAACAGTTGCCATATCCGTATCTTTCCTTTGATATGTTGCATTGTGCAAGATGTGGGATTGAGTGGGGGAAAGATGGTACGTATTAATTGATCAGAATTGCTTAATTTGAGAGTTGCCTTGAATTGTTTAAATCCTGTATCTAGGTTCCTGCAGCTTTGATAGCAGGAGCAGTGTTTGTATTGTAAGTGAATATAATAATGTACTTAAATAATGTGCATCTAAACCACTGCTCAATCAAACAGGCAGAGGAATAGTGATGACATTTTTTTTTTTTTAAGATATTTAAGCTGATGCACTCAATTTTTTCTTAACTTTTTCCTGGAGCATTATTTTACAATGAGTAAATGCATTATGAGAGGGGACATTCTAGCTGTCAAACTTTTTTTTTTAATAATATTCTGTTTTTTATCAGCATATATTGGTTTTTTGTAAGCATATATAGGCAATAAAAACCAATTCTGCATGGTCTGTACAAACACACCCTGTTTGTTATGCTAATTGCCACAAACTGTTCATAGGAACTTTAACATGCATGACAAATGAATGGATGAATGGAAGTGTTTTTTCTCAGCTTGGAATGACTGCATAAACAAACTTTCATCATTGATTAGACATTTGAATGACCCAAAAAAATCTTCCTGCAATTATAGTTTCTTCCATTTTACTGACTAATGTTAGTTTAGGACATTACCTTACTATTCTAGTTATGGTGGGCACTGGGCACCATATTACTGCAGCCCGCATCAAAGATTCAAACTAGAAGGATATCATTTTCCATTTCTAGTTATGCTTCATAATATATGATAGCATTGTACTTTTATCCTTTTAATGATCATTTCTTTTTACATTTCAATAATCTACATTCTCCAACCTATTCTGTTCACACGGGCCTTGGAAGGTCAAATAACATCTCAAACTTCTTGTTTCATATCCATTCATCCATCATTGTGATAAAGAAAATTACCATTCCTATAACATTAGATAGAAAATATGGAGAATCTTAAGCATTTATCCATTTAACTATGAAATGGAGACCTTGAATTTTTATTAAAGCCAGTGTTACATGTGTGGAAATGAGGATTTAATCACATGAGATAGAATAGGACTATGTGAAAACGCTATAGAAGTGTCTTACCAAGGAAGAATAGTTGACACATGTGCATGCAAGAGGTAGCGCTAGACCTTCTCTAGCTACATGAAGTGACTGGATCAGGTAATTTTAGTATGGTCATGTATGAATGAATATCTGAGGCTACAGTAAGAGAGTAACTTAGATGCATATCTTAGGTCAAGAAATGGGAGGGAAAGGCCCTTAAAAAATGATGGTAGTTATAAGAATGGATCTTGAAAATATTAACACATGCATGTAGAACGAAGTAGAATTTAAAATATGACTTGGAAAGTATAGTTGACCCCAAATACTTGGATTAGATTTGTTGTTATTTCATGTCATTTAACCATATATGGCCTGTATAACTAATGGATTGCAAATACTCCCTAATATATATCATTTTTAGCAGAAGATGATATATTAAAGAAATAATTAATAAGAAGGTCAAAGGAGAGGATAAAGAATGAAACTGGGTGATGGTTTATTATGTCTTGAGTGTGAACAAAACGAAATTGAATGCTCATGAACGCTTTCCATTGCTGGTCACACATGATTAAACTAGTGTGTAATCAGAACATTATTTCTAACAACTGCTTCCTGAAGCATTAAGTGGCATGTGGCATGGATCCTCTGCAGTTATATTAGAGGACTGTTTCTGTTTTTTGATGACTTATCTTATTTTAAGTTCTGCATAATCGAGGGATAAGGTGAAAAAGAAAGTAATCAGTGTACTGAAATTTTAATTTATGGTGATGACTTTAGTTTACCAATTTCTCAAAAATTGCAAGCTTGCTTTTGTGTTCCTACACTGTCAAAACAATGGGCTGATATTGATGTGTTCTTTTCATTTCATTTGAATGCAGAAAAGATTCTTATAAATAAATTAAATATGATGCGATATAGTGGAGCAATAAGCTATGCAGAACTACAAAGAAATGGATAGACTCCTAAAATCAACTTCTTGATCTATAGTTTTTGAATTGAACTGAAATTCCTTTTTAGTAAAAATCCCAGTATAACATCATAAGTCCTTTTGTCCTTTTCTTCATATGAAAGGACATTTAATTTATTTATTATATGCTAATTTATGACTTGTTGTTCATTATTTTGTTGTAGATGGTATTTTCTTGGTTGAAGTTGACAGACTTTTGAGGCCTGGGGGTTATTTTGTCTGGACTTCACCTATGAATACTCATAGACTTTTACGTGACAAAGAGAACCAAAAGAAGTGGATGGCCATTCATGATTTTGCAGAAAATCTGTGTTGGGACATGTTGTCACAGCAAGATGAAACAATTGTGTGGAAAAAGACCAGTAAAAAGACATGTTACAATTCTAGGTATGCAGTCCACATCCATGTTCTGTGTAATTCTGTTAATGCATGACCAATTAATGGTCCTGTTTTATCACAGTATAACACATTCATTTTATAGGAAATCCGGACCCGAAATCTGTGATAAAAGCCATGATATTGAATCTCCATATTACCAATCTCTCAACCCATGCATAGCAGGAACCAGAAGTCGGCGTTGGATTCCCATTGAATATCGTTCACCCTGGCCTTCTCAGGCTAATTTGAATTCTACTGAACTTGATATACATGGTATGTTATATTATTTAGAAAAAGAATAAAAAATGTAACCATTCTTTATGTCTATATGCCATTGCTCACAGTTATTATTCCAGCAATAAAATTTAATCCATCATTCATACCTACATGTATTAACAACATTTCCCGTCACCAGGTGTACACCCAGAATACTTTGCCGAGGATTTTGCAAACTGGAATTCAGTGGTTCATAATTATTGGTCTCTTCTCTCCCCTCTGATATTCTCAGATCATCCAAAGAGACCTGGTGATGAAGATCCTGCCCCGCCTTTTAACATGCTCAGAAATGTGTTAGACATGAATGCTCGATTTGGTGGATTTAATGCTGCTTTATTGGATGCCGGAAAATCTGTGTGGGTGATGAATGTTGTGCCTACAAGTGGCCCTAACTATCTTCCTCTTATTTTCGATAGGGGATTTATCGGTGTTCGGCATGATTGGTATGTATGACTGCTTCCGCCTGCTAGTATTCTGTTCTGCAAGTTATTTGGTATCTCATACAGGTACCTCCCTGTGGATGATGTATAATCTGATTGCTGGTACCCCAGCTTTTATCACGTTATCCAATTGCTAGTCTTCTCTTCACCTGGTCTGGTTACTTGGTTTCCCAGCTTTTATCACCTTATCCAATTGCTAGTCTTCTCTTCGCCTGGTCTGGTTACTTCAGAAATCTTTATCATATTTGCCTGAACTCTTTGTGCACCTTCTGAGTTTTAAATTATCACCTTCTGAGTTCAAAGCCATCCCAGATACATAGCTTGTTAAGTTTGGTTATCAATAGGTCTAATCCTTCTATAGATGTTATATCTTTCTAGAGTTGAGTTTTTGTGACTCAGTTATGCCGGAATTTTGAGCAGAATAGATTTATAGAAAATAATATTCATGCAAACTTGCATGTTTGTTTGAAAAGAGTCGACAGGTTCCATTAGATTTGTTCTTTATGTCTTAAATCTGTCTCTTCTATTAATTTGCTTTCCATATTATTCATAAACATATGACCATCTTTAATTAGGTGTGAAGCATTTCCAACATATCCAAGAACTTATGATATGGTGCATGCTGATGGATTGCTATTGCTTGAAAATCATCAGAAGCACAGGTGCTCCATGCTTGAGATATTCTTGGAGATTGATCGCATTCTACGACCAGAGGTATGAAAATATTTAAGTTTCATCTTTTTTTTTTTTGGTTGGTTGATAATCAGTATGCATACTGTTGTTTGTTGCATTCTTCATGTCACAAATTTCTCACAAGCCAAAACTTTAGCTAGATGACTTTGTAACCTGGCATTTCTGCTAGCCAGCTATTTGCCAATATAAAGTATTTCCAGCGTGCATGGTTGTCTGTGTTGCATAAATAACCGTATCTTAGAATGGAGAAGCTGCTTAGCATATATTATGATATGCTATAAGTAAGAAAGAAAAATAAGAAATGAATAAAACTTGTCATATGCATGAAAAAGCAAAATCAATACATCAAATATCTGTTCACTCAGGTCTGCCCTCCAAGGTGCTTAGCATATATTGTGCAGGAAAACATGATCATAACTATGCAAACCTAAATTGCCAAATCTCCATTGGAAAAACATAAAGACTACATATCTCCTGTTCACAGTCCATTCTTTTGCTGGGAGAGAGACACATTTCTAGGGTTAGGGTGTTGCAAATGTTTAGTATCAGATCTAGAAGATCATGGCTGGTATATTGGGAATAATGTTTATGGAGCACTGGTTTCAGGAGGAAGGTCTTTCTGTATCTCAGTACTCATGCTTGTCTTAAATTCGCTTGTCTTATATTTGCTCATTATTCCTCTTTCCCAAACTCTTCCAGTACAAGCTAACCCCAAAAGAAGGGTTGATAAGTACAAAAACTCATAGTTCACATTACATAAAGGACCCATATTCTTTAAAAATTAAAATTAATTTGCTACAGCTAGATAAAGATCAAACATATAATCCAGCAAGGTAGAGTTTCCTACACGTAAATAATGGTTTAGAAATTACCTCCTACTACCTGAAACTATCATATTGTTGTATTCCCTTCTCTTGTGTGTTGCAGAAACAATACATCAATTAATCCAAAGTTCTTGCCAGATCAACAGGGAATTTACTAGTTATTCAGCTCTTTACTATCCATTTCCTATAAGCATAGGAATGACAAATGGAACATTATGGACCCATGCTGTGAATCTCTTGTCATGTCAAGGTTGATTATAGGTAAGATGTTGGCTCATGTATCAAGGAAAGATGCCATCCAATCATTTTTCCAGTCCATAATAATTGTTGAAAGACGATAAGAAACAAAAGGTTTAAATCTTCTATTGACTGTTGACAATAATTTTTTTGGGAATTTTTTCTTTTTCTTTTTTGAGATGAATTGTTAATAATTCAGATTGCTTCTCTAAAACAAGGTTCATGAAGTTGTATCTACTATTTGAGTGCTTCTGTATCAGAAAACTATGTTGAGCTTCTGAGATATGTGATTGCACTTGCGAAACTCGCATCAACTGATAATATTGATCCACATGCAGGGCTGGGTGATACTTCATGATGCAGCTCATCTTATTGAAGCAGCCAGATCTGTAATAACCCATCTAAAGTGGGATATCCGTATGATTGAGTTTGATGGGAACAGTGATGAGAAGCTCCTGGTCTGTCAGAAACCCTTCTTCAGGAAGCAACAGTAATGAATATAATTTACCAAATCCCACATGGGATATGATATTTGTTATTTGTGGATGGTGGTTGGCATAAAGTCCCTGTCAAGAAAGGGAGCACCGGGGAGTTGGACAACAAAAAGATGGTGGGGAAAAAAGACTTCTCCTATGAATACAATCTTGTACTCCTGTGGAACCGCAAGGAGTCCATAGGGCTTTGTAATTAGGAAAATGCAGGTCAGAGAGCATAGGGTAGGCTAAATTTTCCTTGCCGAAGTTCATTAGAAGGATACAAAGATGATGATGTGAAGGTTACTATGTTGTCAAGAATGATACCAAATAAAGGAATGATGCTGCAGTATATATGGGTCACTATCTATGCACTAAGTGAATAAATTCTTTTCTCCATTTGATTCTTCTTCTTTTCAACAATACTTTTTCTTCTTTTGTGCATTTGTTCTTTAATGTTGTTTATCTCAGGTCACTATCTGAACCTCAAATGCTAATTGTTTTGAGATAATTCATGAATGAGCACATAGCGCCATTTATATTCCTGACAGCCTAATCAATTGCCCCACCAAGTTATGTGTGAAACATCAATATTAATGACTCTCAATGCTCTCAAGCTGCACTTAAAACAAAAAGGCACTCATTGGATTGGCTGTGAATTTCTGGAACCAGGTCATCTAGTCAATTCACCTAATTGTGTTTTCCAATCAACTTTATTCCCTGAAAGGTTGATGATTGGTTGATAGCTGTTTGCGATAATCTGCTCGGCCTTCCATGAGACTTCTCAATCTAAATTTTCTGCTGTGTATCCGAACATTTTGATGGTCGAATCTTCATTGATGCTGATTTTAAGTTGTATATGAATAACCTACTTAAGTCTTTCCTTGATAGAGGAAATTATTTTTCACTGCTATGCTGGCTTACTAAATTATTGTGCTTCTAAGTTCTTAATTTTACTAATACATTCATAGAATCTTTCATCAAAATAATAGAAGACTAAAAGAACTTTTTACTATTACAAAGAGGAATCTTATTTACCACTCTCAGACATTAGCTTGGCCACTCATTAGTGTTCCCAGGTGCCTGCAGCTATTTTCCTTTTGGGAGTTCGCTGCGGCAATTAGCAACCATGGTTGTCAGTCTCCATTGTTTTTTTGTTAGTACGAGAGTCTTAATTCTTTTGGATGCCTAGTCTTTGGCATTCTCCTTGGAGTATACGACCCAATATTTATTGTAGAAGTCTTAAAGTTATTTTGTCCTGGTGCTTAAAGACGTTAAACAATGCCTCGTGCATAGCCTGACATTGTCACCAGAGAGAGAGAGAGAGAGAGAGAGAGAGATACTCTAGGAGTCAATAGCAGTACCAGGGGGCTCCATTTCATGCACATGAATAGTTCACCAGCTTCCAGCCATGCAGTGAGAGGGGTTTGGTGCTATCCACGGGGATAATAAAAGCTATCTTATCAACTCCTCTGATCATTTAGTTCAGTCGCACATACAGGAATCTAATATCAAAAGATAGCCAACCTCAAATTATGCCCAGCTGTTGTTAGTTTATCTTTCATGTTCCTATAAAGATAAAGTTAGCAAGCAACGGTTAATTCAACAGTACTGTCCTTCCGAGGGTGGTGATTTTTACTGCCAAGCATGATTCTTTTTCAAGTTAGGTATCAATTATCTTCTCTGGAGAGGAAGAAAAAAAAAAAAGAAAAACTCAAGCTTGCTGGAAAATAAGGAGTAAAAAGCAAAAAAGAAAAGGCCAAGCTTGAGTCGTTCCTGAAGAGCTCACAATCTCAAGCTTTCTTGCATGTATTAGTTTTCATAATTGTATCTCAATTTTATAGTCGAAATATATTTTTAATAAGTTGTATCATATTTTATTAAATTAATACAAAAATAATTTGGAGTAAAAAATGATCATTGAAAAGATCTTTTATGTTGAAAGAATTGCTCATATAATAAAAGATCGTGAAATCTTCACAATCCGACCTTAGCTCAGTTGGTAGAGCGGAGGACTGTAGTCGGTCTAACCACAGACATCCTTAGGTCGCTGGTTCGAATCCGGCAGGTCGGAGTATATTAATTTCTTTGCAATCAGTTTTATCATTTACTTTTTAATTTCTTTCTTATTTCTCTTTTATCATATTATCTTTGCTAAAAAAAACCAGATTTTTTTTCCCTCCTCCTTAATTTATTAATTTTTCCCATCTCCTTTGTAACTTATTTTTTTCATTTTTAATTTTTCTAAAAATTTATTATCATATTAATTTTTGGTTTAATTTTTTAAAATTAATTTTTTTAAAAATTAATTTTTCAGTTTTAAAATGTCTTAATTTCTTTCTTATTTTCCTTTGTTCTAATTTTTTTTGAAAATCAGAATTTTATTTTTCTTTTCCTTCGTAATTTATTTTTTCTCTTTTTTATATCAGATTTTTTGGTTTAATTTTTCAAAAAATCATTTCTTTATTTCTTTCTTAATTGCTTTCTTATTTTCCTTTTATCTAATTGCATTTTAAAAAGATCAGAGTTTTATTTTTACATTTTTTAATTTATTAATTTTGTCTTTAATGTTTTATCATTTTTTGCTAAAAGACATTTTTTTCCTTCTTAATTTATTTTTCTCTTTGCTTAATATTATATTTTTTGTTAATGTTTTAACAAAACATTTTTCTCTTAACTTCTTAATTTTTTCTCATTCTCATTTTATCTAATTATTTTTGCTAAAAAGATTGAGAAAAGACTATTAAACAATTATATAAAAACATCAAGTTTCATTTTAATTAAAGATGTAAGTATTTATAAGGCCAAAAAACCCTTCAATGTTTTCAAGCTAAATTAGAAGTTGTATTATTACATTCTTAAAGATATCTCTTCAGCATATCTAAAGCCTTGTGATGACTCGTAGAAAGCTTCCTTCAAAAAAAAAAAATTATAAAAAGCCCCAATATTATTGATTAGTATTATGCCGATGGATTAGATGGTACAATATTCAACTCATGCATCACAATATGAATGCTTTAATTAAAATAACTCCGGGATCCAATTAACTATTCCAAGTTTTGTGCAAGATTAGATGTTCTACGTGCAATGATTAATTACTCAACTAAGTATTCCAACAAGAAACTCTTTACACTAATAGCAATAATATCTTTTCCAACATAATGACTGCTTCTCTAGGTTAATTAGTAGCCTTATGAATAATCCTATACAAAAAGGTAAGTGCTTCACATGCATTAGAGTTGTGTAAGAAGAAGATGATTCAATGACATGCAAGCAAGATAATTTAGTTTGACAACTCATGCAGGCTTGTATTTAGGCTCATGTTGGTTGTGTGTTAGAAAAATCTTGAATGTTAGTATATGGTTAACGATCAAAGCTTAATTTCTTACCTAGTTTTCGAGTATGGTTGTAAGTTCAACGTATTAGAACGATCTAAGCCCATGATTCATATAAACTAAGGCATTCTCTACTATATATTCTTTTAGAATTAATTATGAATTTAGCCCTATCTTTTATAAATTTAGTATTGGCATAATAACTAAAATAATTAAATTAATAATTATCATCAAGGACATTTAAACTCTAAACCTTAAGGGAACGTCTCATGCTATGCTGAGTAACCAGTTGATCTGAAAAGTTAAGCCGATAGGTTCAATATTATATATCACGCTTAATAATATCGATTCAAATGACAAGAAGCTCCCCCCCTACCTGATCCCTTTTTTTTTTTTTCCGCTTGGTTGCTTGTGGAGATCGGATTAGATGAAAATTTCACAACAAAATTTTCTTAAAATCAATTTTGATGGGTCAGCAGATTGGGAGATGGTCATGTCACTAGATATGACCTATGGAGAGCTTCTTGAATCACACTGTGAATGATCTAGTCATGTCACTGGAGAAGAAGCCAGAGTCCCCAAGTTTTTATAGGCATTCTCCAGTCTTGCTGTGAATGATCTGGACAGCAAGTTGATCTTGCCAAATCGATGGTCAATTGGCAACGAACGGTCCATTTACGTTCTCACACAAACATGGTTCAATAGTACCAAATTATCTCAGTTATCTTTCGGTATGAATATGGATTTGCTGACCTCTAATGGAACAGTGAATAGCTTCTTCGAAGGAAGGAGAAGATGATCGGAATAAAAAATTACTAAGTTCAGAAATGAAGTAAAGGTGAGGGAGGTCCACAGGGACAAGGTCAGCTCTATCGCTACCAATTCCATTGACATTGGCTGGGCTTAGAACATTAAAGCAGAAGAGTATTTTTCTTCCCATGGAGGCTTGCTTGGGAGTGAATGCCTGTAGCCGAGCTGTTATTGCCAATTCTTCGTTCTCGAAGCCATAAGGCCACAAGAACCATCAATCACAAGCAGTTCCGATGTTCTGAAGTCACTGAATCGTGAGATGTTGTAGACTCTGAACATTTGCTCTATTATCAGGTCATGGATTGATGATAAAGCGTTTCTATCCTCTAATCCTTGCTCTTTGAATTGCTCGAGGGCTCATACTAATCTTCTATGTATCTTGTGGAGTAATCGGAAAAGCGAGAAACTTGAGGTGTTTCAGGGTGCTCAGACTTCCACTCAGCACATTTATCAGCAACCTTGGAGTTGGACAGCAGTGCATTGGCAGTCCATCGAGGAAGTTTCTAATTCCACATCTTGCGCCTGGGGCTTCTCTAACTCGGATATAAATTGGAGTTCATCTTCTCCTTTAATTTTCAGTTGGACTCCCTCAAAACTAGGGATCTCTCTCCACCAACTCTCATCAGGCATTGGTTGTGCAGTCCGTGATTAATTATTCTGGGTGTTTGATCATGGTTGCTGCGATACCCTTGCACACAAGATCTGTTCCCACTGCTGAATGAACAGCAGCATGGGACGCATTCTGGCTGCAATTTCAACCTTTGGAGCTTCACAAATTTGGGTTGAGGAGGACTCAACCACAGCGATCACTAAGATTAGAAGTTCTCAATCCATAAAGCATCCCTATCTTCACGAAATTCAGAAATCCTTGGGGCCTCTCCAGCTTTTCAAAGTTTCTCACATGCAATCAAGTTGGGGACTGGCAAGTTACTCAACTAATTCCATTCCTTCTCGCAATTTCTGTTGTTGACTAATGCCAATGCTTCCGTTGTTTCTTCCAGAGGCTGCAGTTGGGGTTCTCACTACCCTCTCCTCCTTCTTCTTCTTCTTCTTGATTTTGGATTTCTCATTTCTTTGTTCTACTGTTCTACCATTTCAAATATCTAACATACTCCAACATCATGGTTTTCCTTCTGTGCCACCATCACTCAATGGCCTCGGGCTAGCCCAAAGGCCCATTGAGCCAGGACAACTTTACATCAAATATCTTCTGGCTTAAGAAATCTGAGGTCATGTTTAGGTTTAGGATGCAAAAATTGGACCCCAACCAAAGTCCAACTTAGAGCCTTGCATGGTCTGATCTAATCTGATCCTATTTAATTAGTTAGTCCTCTTATAGCCTCTCTTCTATCACGTCTTAGTGGCAAAACCATCTCTCTCTCTCTCTCTCTCTCTAAACTTCTGTTCTAACCTCCTTTCTTTTTGCCTCTCTCTCTCTCCCCCCCTCCCTCTCTTTGAATCTTGTGCCCTAGCCTCTTCTTTCCGCCTCTCTCTGCATCTGATTCTATGACTAAGTTGCTATGGTTGCTAGGTCTTGACCTCCTCTATTTCTCATGTCATCTTCTCTTATTGCTAGCATTTGGTACTACTCTACACCATCTCCACACTGCACTATCACTCATTCTTCTTCTCAATGTCTTCTTCTACCATCTGAGCTGGTCTTGTTGCCTAGGGCTTCATCTAGTAGGGCTTTTATGGGTACCATAAAAGATGCTTCCTCCCTCTTCATTTCCATCATCGCTGTCTAACCCTATACCTCATGATCGAGTAATGGCCTTTAGTCTCAATTCAACTCTTAATCCTACTATATGACATCCAAGTAAGTTAATCTGAGTTCAGGTTAGGCTTTTTAGCACAGTCAGGCTTGAACGACTTAGGTTCATCTAAAGTTTTAGATCAAGCTCAAATTTGTACTTAATCAAATCATAGTTTAACATTTTGTGTCTAAACCTACATTTTGAAGCTCAAAAATATTTTCAAGTCTAAGCTAGTTATTAGCAAAATCTAACTCAACCTGACTGAGCCATATATTTCATGATAGATACTCCATTCAATTTCAATAAAAACCTCGAAATCTAACACATTTAAGCGGTCTCGTAGGCCTTTTTTTTTTTTTTTGTGGGTCTTTTTGTCTTATTTTAATTTAAAAAAAAATGTTTAACATCCTTTGAACAAAGATAGTATTAAACTATATATAATACCAAAGCTTAAAAATTTAATTAGGTTGTATTCTCTTAAGTTTTAGTGTAAGAATTATCCTGCCATATTTTTTCTTATGCACCCCTTGAGTCTTTATGAATTATAATTAAAAAAGTAAATCCAACCATTTATGAATTTTAATGAGAAATATATTTACCAAAGTTACTCTAAACAATTTTAATGCCTAAGAATTACAGGAATCACATCTTCTTGTTGAAAATTGCAATTCTTTTAGGCTAAGAATATTAAGTTGCTAACTTTGTGGCTAATCATTCAACATATTTTATCTAAATCTCCATACTTTGTTGCAATATATATTTTATAAGAGTTTGAAAAAAAAAGTTTCTGTATTTAACAAGTTGCCATATTTTTTTTTTAAAATTACAAGTATGAATTCTTCATTTTTTTTACGATTTTGACAAACAAAATATATTTTATAGCCATTGCTGCTTTTTATTTTTTAAATTCTAATAACACAATTACTTTTAATTTTTAATCATAGGAGATATTTTTAAAACTTACACTTTCAAAAAAAATATTTTAATTTGTAAAAGTTATTAAAAAAAAGGTGAAATTTCATTTTTTTCATAAATAATAAAAATTACTTTGAAAAGTTAAAATAAAACAATATAATGAAATATATTTTTTACATCAGTTTTCATGTTTTTATTTTTAAAAGTAAAAACAAAAAAAAACAAAAAACAAATGTGATACCGAGCACTTTGTAGTTCGAACAAAAAAACAAATTAGATCACGTGCATTGCAGGTGCGAACCACCAGTCCAGGGTCGGGAGGGAGGTGAGCCCTTCCAAGGGTCGCTTCCGGGTGCTCGGATCCAAACCCATATACCTCCTCCACCCACGACCCGCTCTCTCTCCTTCCCTCGAAGCTCGCTCTCTCCTCCTTCCATGGCGACGGAGCTCGTCCGGGTGGTGGACCTCCACCTCCTCTCCCAGGACGAGCTCAACACCCTTTCCGTTTCCTGCCCCAACGCCTTCGACCTCCGCCGCTCCGACGACGTCGTCGTCCCCAAGATCGACCGCTCCGTCTTCAACGAGAGCGCCGGCAGCCGCAAGCAAACCTACTCCCGCCTCCGCCTCGCCCCCAGTAAGTCCGACGCACCCCCCTCCTCGGTCTCCTCCTCCGTCGCCCGCCGTCGCCCGCGCGGCCTCCTCTCCTCCTCCCCTTCTTCCTCCGCCACCTCCCTCCCCGACGGCGGCGCCGACGACGACGGTCGCCGCGAGAACCAGCAGATTGTCTCTTTCCTCCGTCAGCTATTCGCCCGCGAGGAATCCGTCGCGCCCCCTCCCCAACCGCTATCCCACTCCCAAACCCTAAGCCTCACCGTAGCCACCCCGATCTCCGCCCGCCGGAACCCTGATGCGGTTGATCGTACTAGTAAAGCGTTGGTGGTGGTGGAGGATAGGGACCGGGAGGTTCTGAATGCGAAGGGAGTGACGGTGGATTTGGTTGTGTTGGGAGAAAAAGTGGATCCTTTTGGGGAGGAGCTGAGGCGGAGGACGGCGGCGTTGAAGACGGAGGAGGAGCTGCTGCGGTTTTTGAGTGGATTGGAAGGGCAGTGGGGGAGCCGGAGGAAGAGGAGGAAGATTGTTGATGCTTCGGTGTTTGGGGATGACTTGCCATGGGGATGGAAGCTGCTTCTCGGGCTCAAGAGGAAGGAAGGCGTGACCTGGGTAAACTGCCGGCGATATATTAGGTTTTCTTCTAGCTTCTTCTTTAATTGTTGATTCCTTCATTGCCTAATTGATGATATAACTAATTATATATTTGTGCTAATGGCAATAGATTGTGATGCAGTAGGACTGGTTCCTATATCTTCTCTTGCATAATTATGACTCTCTATGATTTGGATCTGGATTTCATGCATTGGGAAGCAGTTTTCCTGAAACCGTTTTGAGATTTTCTAATATATTATGGGTTATATTTGAACAAAATATGTTCTCCTTTCTGGTTGCTCCCTTCTGTAGATAGATTGGTTGATTATGTACCATGTGATGGCCTAGTGAGATTGTGGGTTTTCGAAGATTTTATTGGATATATTTAGACTCTATATGCCTGGATAATAGAGGGGGAAATGAGTTTACATATTTATAGGAGGAATCAAGATAATTTAAAATGTAGTCCAAACAAATAGGGTCAGTGGAGGTGATTGAGCCAATGACATTATGCTGTATGGAAGGATAGTGGGCTATTGTTGATAAATCTTGAGACATTTTGGGTAGCATTTAAAACTTCAATAATTGTTTTTGGAGGGGGCTAAGGGATATAGATCTCAAACTTGTTTCTTAGAGAAGAACAAGGTTGTTTTCTCTAATAATTTGTTCCTTTTTATCTTGGAACTCTGAAATTTTGGAGGGAGGGAGGAAAGGATAAAAACCATAAGCATACCTTCTCCCAATTATTTGTAGTTGGCTTTATGGATCCTCATTTGCCAACAATTCCTATTTAGGGCCACCTCTCATATAATTCCAAACTTTTTCTTTCTGTTTTTTTTTTCATGACCTCCATTCATGTCACTTCAGGTATTCCTTTTCTCTAGCATCTTCTACCATCAATTAAAAAGGGTACCCTTTCATACTAGGGCCCTTTCTGTTCTTCATGGCACATTCCTATGCAATCTCTAGTGATTCTCTATCACTTGGTCCTTAACTTGTGCAACTCCAATATATCTGCTAAGATATTCATTTCTAAATCTTTCCTTTCTGGTTTTACCACATATCCCATCTTAAGGTTTAACTTGTTTTCTGAACCCTCTTTATGTCCAACATTCAAATCCATAGAACATTGCAGAACTTACTGTTGTTCTGTATTTTTTTTTTTTTTTTTTTTATCTTGAGATGTTAAGGTATGCAAAGTGAAGAAAGGTTAAGAAAAATATATTTTCTTATAATTCTCATCTTTCCATCCTTATTAGAATAATCTTAGATTTGATATGAAAAATCACAAACTTAACAATCATGTTTTATAAACTTCTTCCTATGAGATACTCATCACAACCTACTATTGAATAAATGCTAGAACTCGATACAATCACTTCATTCTCATCCTAATATCATAATTTTTGCTCGTGATGCTCACTAGGGACAAAAATTTCCTAAGTCTGAACTATGCTGACTCATCATGATTATTGCACTTCTAATCCAAGGTTTTATCAAATTGGTTGTAGAGGTGACAATCTCTTCTTTGTTTTCCTGCAAAGAGTAATTTGAATTATCACGTTATGCAACCCAACACTTAAGAACACAATAATAAATGAAAACTCCATGGGTAATGAGCTTAGTAGCAAGACACTTCTACTTAAGGTAGCGTACCTGCTTTGAAAACTTCTCGAAAACTAAACTTGATACGTGCTTCCAAACCCCTTTCTTACTTGAAGCTTTTTTTTAAAGATCTGCTTCCATGTACTCAGCCTAATACCTACTCTTACACTTGCTCCCAATACTAGCAACTACAATCATGAGAAGTGGATAAGTGGGATAATGATGGATTTGCATACTTGTTTGACAACATCTATTGCAAGATCAAAAGTATTTTCATGAATGGAGAACCATCTCATGTAAAATGGATCCAACAACTTCTTCCATAACTTAATGATGTAAGTGTCATCCCAAGGTACTTGGTACATTTTGTATATCATTTACATTGCTACACATTGTTACATATTTTATCCACTAATTATCTAGCATTTTTCTTTCTTAGCTAGTTAAATCAATCCAAATTCTCCCACTAAATGATGGTACTTTCTTTGGCCTTAATATACACGCACACATGTTACTATGTATGTATGCATGAATGAAAGTATTTGGTCTTTTATAGCTATTTTTAATTCAATATTCAAACCAAGTGATGATGCATGTGATTAATTTTACTTAGGGGTGGCAATTTTACCCTGACTCGATTGGGACCTGCCCCCCCCCCCCCCTTCCCATTGGGTTGGGATCTACAAGTTTCAACCATGTTCAGAGTGGATTTCAGGGAAAACCAAAACTTTTATGGTCACAATCTGGGTGGGGCTGGTGTATATATATATATATTCCCCACCTTGAAATCCGCTCCAAACATGCCTTGAATCTATATGTAAATTACATTTTTACCTTAACAAGTCAATGGGTTGGCATATATTTTTATCTTAATCAAAAAAAAAAAAGGAAAAAGAAAGGGTAGGGGTGGGGTCAAGGATCTGCAGGGTTGGGGATGGAGACTAAACTTATTGCCCCAACAGAGCATGGGGTAGGGATGGGGTGGAGCATGGGAAGTCAGGGTCAAGGATGGGATAGGCAAAAACCAATCCCAACTTGCCCCATTGTCATCCCTAATTTTACCTCTAAATCTATCTTTTTTTAATCGTGTCTTTTTTTCACAATACTGAATAATTTTTCCTTCAGTTACACCTTTTTGTTGATTGAAGGTTTTAAGTTTTGGCCAAGAGTGAAATAAATTGAGAACCAATTTAGGGTTTGGGTCGTTTCAACACTTTTAGCCAGTTTTGGTTGAAACTGATTGGTTTTGGTCTCATTTTGGTCAAAATTGTCTGAAACTAGCTATAGGTGCTTCTTTCATCTATTATTTTGGTGTTTTAAAACTATTTTGGGATCATCTCTTTATTTGTTTAAGTATATAGGTATATAATATTAATTTTCTATAATATTTTTTTCCTTTCTCTCGAGTTAAAAGATAGAATAAATAATGAATAAAACTTTTATATGTTTAAGCCTCTGAAAAAAGATCCCTACTATAGCATATTACAAAGACTAATCTGAATAGCTAGGTACATTACTTTTCAAGATATAGCATCTTTTTTTTTATATATCAAATAAATAACATTCTTTAACTACATGCAAATGATTGAATAGCCTCTTAAGTTCAAAAATATGAGAATTCATTCTATTTTTTGGGTTCTAATAGAAAATGAAGAAAAGCTTTGAATGTCCTCGACACTAAAAAGCATCACAATTTTGGTAAATTTAATGAATTTCAATCATTTGAAGTTCTAGAAGGAAATTTTATATATAATATACACGATATGTTCATAGTAAAAGATAGTAGTATGCTTTCTCTCATGTATTACTAATGTCATTTTAAGATTGTTAAATCTACATTAAATATATATATATATATATATATATATATATATCACAAAATCATGATAACCTAAATCGCTAGGTATTTTATTGTTTATAAAATTTGTATGTTTCAAACTGATTCGGAATATGATTCTATATAATACAGTAGATTGGAAGATAAAGATGAAACCTTACTTTATTTTGGGGGAGAAGGTTTGGCAATGCTTCCTTATGTTAAACTCTAATTAGAAGGGTAATTAAATTGTGACTGGGATGCTCAGAATGGGGCTCTAGAGTGGTGAAAATTTTTCTAACGCTAGGAGATAGGGAAGTGAGCAGTTGTTTGTAGTGGGGAATGTGGAAAAGTGGAGAAAATCCTTCCTGATATCTCTCAAATGAAAATTTATTTTAAAAGAAAAATATGTAGGTTCTATATGAAACTCTGTGGCTATACAAACTATAATCTTGCATATGTATTATTTATTCATTGATCAAAGTTTTGATTTGTTTTTACTCACTCTGAAATAATATTGGATTTCCAAAACCAGTTATCTTAATCAAATTTACAATATTTTTAATATTTAAAAATATATTTTCCAATCCTACCCCTGTTATATTAGGTTTGTTGTTTAGCTATGAGTTTTTGAATTAGAAATTTGAACCAAGCGAAACAACGGACTAGGTAACATAGCACAAAATATTCTCAAATGTTATCTAATAATTTTTCTTATCTACTTTTATTTTTCTTCTATTTTTCTATTTTATAGAATTTTTCTCAATCTTTTAGCCGAAACTTAGAGAAAAACTTCTGAAACCATCAAACCTACAGAAGAAGAAACTCCACAAACCTGGCCAAAACTGAAACCAAATTTTCAAAGCTTTGGTTGATCATTCTTGTTTCTCCTTGCTCATTTTGGCTCATTTAGAGTTCTTTTTATCATCCACTTAGAATAACTTAATCATTGTTAAACATACTCTTAGTCTAGAAGAATATGTACATGCTTACACATGCATAAAAGAAAATATGTAAATTTTCTTATATGTCTATGTTAATCAGATTTAGTAATTTCAGTAATTCCTATATAAAAGCCTCAAACCATAAATTGTATAGTGGATGTTAGTGAATCTAATCATGGATCAAGACACAAGTCATAGGATTTTTTTTTTCAATTTTTTATAATATAAAAGAAATGTAAAAAATGAAATGAGTCAAATATAACTAGACGAATGGAGAATAAAAGTGTAACTTGCTGGTTCTTCTTGTATCCTGGCTCAGTCCTTTTAATAACTTATTAATTGTAAGAGGAAAATATAATGAACAAAAAGGGACTAATAGATATCCATCATTTTCTTTGCGTCTTGCATAATTGAAACTGGTAGATATCAATCATCCCAAAATCTAACAATGGTTTTGAGCTTTTTGCTTTATGAAGTCTACTCTCTAAGGATTCGGATCATTCTATTGATATTTTTTATTTTCACCATCTGTAAAGCCATTCTTAATATCTTATCAAAAAGTCACTATCATTTTACTTTTGTGCATGGTGTCTTTGTAGATGTGTTATCCTAACTCAAAATGAGTAGTTTTGTCTAGGGATTGAGTGTTGACCATGCTGCTCTGCACATAGTATGATGGACCTAGAAGTTATGAGGCACAGAGGTTCTGGGGCTCCGTGCAAACTGCCTGATATTGAGTCCTATCAAACTACCCTGATTTTATACAGCTCAGCATGCTGCCTGCCTCCTGCTCCCACCCTCTGCCACATTTTCTGACTCATTTGTAGATCATGGAGGTAGGTGGGAGTCAGAATAAGAGTATGATTCAGCAGGCATACAGCCTATGACCTGGCAAGCAGATGACTAAAATAAAACATTATTTATACAAATATCATTTAATTCTTCTTTTCTTAATATATTTCAATTAAATAAGAAACTACCCCTCATTTGAGAATAATAGAAAATTCCATCAAATTAAGAAATCTCATGATCAAACTCCAGATCTTTGGTGTTTGGTCAAAGCATCAATTTTTAAATGTGCTAGGAAATTTATTAAATAGTAAAAGCTGATCAATTTTATTATATGCAAACATTTCCATGTCTAAAAGGTCTGGTACAAAGGGTCTTATATTTCTCTAAATTAAGATGCCTTATTCTTTTCAAATCCCAATCTCCAATTCTTCTTTTTATCCAAAATTTAATGAATGATTATTGTCTATTTTTACCAAGTATCATTGTTGAAGTAATGTTAATGCGTTGTTAGGATGTTATATTTGCATAAATGGCACATTGCAGTATATCTGGCACAGATGCATGTCTTCCTTTTGGATTATGTGACACTATATATTGCTTTAAATCATTGTTTTAATGCTTGAAACAGCTTTTAACGACATCAAAAAGGGCTAAAGTACCCTACTTCAGAAAAACAAGAAAAGGTGGCCCATGCCCATGCATGCCAAACCATGTCAATGCAATGGACGTCACACTCACTGTGTGCCGGCCCATGCCAAGTGCTGGCATCACATGGCATGTGGCACATGCTGTGCAGACCATTGGTCAGCATAGGCATGGCAAACTAAATCCTTGATTCTGTCTTAAATGCTGATGATTTTCTTTTTTCAGAAAATGTTTAGTTTATTATATAATGTTTTTTCCAATACCTGTTTGATCCTACTTATCTGAAACTAAGTCACAGGTTTGTAGGCTCTGCTAATTCCTTTGCACAAGGTGAACTGCATGTCAAACTAGTTTTCAAGCTTTCCAACTCATTCTGACTATGCTGTTGAACTTCTCAGACTTCTATTATTTCCATGATGGTTAACTTTTAGGGTATCTAGTTACGATTTATCTGGGCATGGGAGAGTAACAAATATGCACCCCTGCATTTTTCTTCATACCCCTTTCTCTCTTTGTAGTTTACTAAGAATGATGCTACATAGAATTTCTGTATACCATCATTTTTCAAACACAGGCATTAATTTAATATCTAATTATTTAATGTTGATCTATAGGATGATAATGTTTAATCATATTCTATTTGATAGATTATCAATGCATTTTGGTTTGTGGTCTGTTGGTGTGTGTCTTACCTGTAATTTCCTATCTTTGTTACCACAAATTTCCAGCCCAAATGGGAAGCAGTTTGTTTCTTGTAAAGAGGTTTCTTCTTACATACTCTCCCTTATTGGCCACCCAAATGATGTGCGGTCAATGTATGTTTGGAACGATAAGAGCACCAATGAACTTGACAAATTGGTTACTAGATCCGTAAGTCTAACTGATGATTCTAATTTATTTGGACCAATTCATCTCTACTTTTTTTGATTTATGGGGTATGCAACAGGCTGCAGATCATGCCCATCAAGAGCGCATTGCTAAGGAAAATGGCAGCTTCTCTTCAGTTACACCTATCTCTTTTTATTCAGATGACAATCAGAAGCAAGTTGTCTTATACAGGGCTGAGAAGCAGACAATGGATGAACTGAAAAGTATTCTTGAATGTCCTGCATGCAATCTGACGTTTGGTGACAAAGACACATATTTGCAGCACCAGTTATCCTTTCATCAAAGGAGTGCAAAGCGGCGTAGACTTGGCAAATCCATTGGGGATGGTGTCATTGTAAAAGATGGTAAATTTGAATGTCAATTTTGTCACAAGATTTTCGGTGAGAGGCATCGCTACAATGGGCATATTGGGGCTCATGTGAGATACCAAGGTCTGAGTGCTGAAGCACTGCCAAATTATACCAAGACAAGAAAGATATTTAATCCATCCCCCTTGGCTGCAGTACCATATGATTTCTCAAAGATGACTGATTTGGCTGAACCAAACGAAGAAACTTGTAATGTAAAATCTGTTGATGAACTTCATGTTGATTCCTTCCAGTGCAGAATAGAGATTGGAAATCCTGAAATTGATCATAATGCAAAGTCTGGCGGCAGTGAAACCACTGAAGTAGCCTGCACAAGCAACACTGTTGATGACCAAAATAATGATCGCAATTTAACTAATTATAAGTCTGATGAGATTGTTCAGGAAAGAAATATCACAGATGACAAATCCAATGCATGCTTATTTGTCATGCCTCCTGCTGCTGCTGTCTCAGTTGATGATCAGGCTAACAATGTTGATATGATTAATTATAAATCTAAAGAGGTTGTTGAGGCTACTAATGTGGGCAAAGTCAAACCTAATGACAGCCAAGTTAATGATTGTGGCATGGGTGGTTATAAATCAGAAGAGGTTATTGAGGCTAGCAGCACCAAAGATGTCAAGCCTGATGCAAGCTTGAATGCCATGTCTTCCCCTCTTAAAAATGTGGACAACGCAACCTGTGAAACTATTACTGAAATTGGTCAATCTTCCTCCACAGGCATATTTGTTGACAACATTAATGACTATGATATGACTGGCTATAAATCTGAGGAGGTTGCCAACATTAATAATGCCTTGGATGTAGAGCCTAGTGCATCTGTTGAATCGATCTCCCCATCTCTTATCAATGTGGACACCATGACTTGCGAAACTAACAATGAAATTGATTTTCCTTCATGTACCATCATTGCAGAAATTGGTAACTTTGGCACTGACCAGAAAGGCAACTCAGAAGGTCATTTGATAACCATGTCAGGTAATGGATCAACTTTTGGGATTGAGTCTTACGCAAATGATATTTTTACTAGCTCTGTGGGAGAAAACATTCTTGCTGAACTGGATACATCTGGCAATGGGTTGAAAACTGAATTTGCAAGTTGTCATTCATTGTCTGACAAAGAACCGGTTATTGAGAATATTATGCCTGATGAATTCAATGCCTCTTGTATTGCCACTACCTTTGTCAATGGACATACTGGGGGCATTGAAACAGATGCTGATTGTACATTTGATATTGACATGAAAGAATCTGCACTTGAAGAAATGGATAAACCTGGTAATGAGCTGGAAAATTGCTTTTGTAGCAGCAATACTGGATGTGGAGAGGTTGTTCCGGGTGATGTTGCAAACAATGATAGAACAAATTACCTGCAGCTTAATGTGGCTGCCACATCATCATGGGTACATTCATCTGAAGGTGTCCCGATCCTTGATATGATCCCAGAACAGGTAAACTTATTTCAAGCCTAGATGATACTTAGGGAGAAACACTCTTTTGGTAACCTTCAAGCTTAGAAATTTCTTATAATAGCATTGTCTATTGGAGTTGTGAGCAACTGTCTTGACCGCAAAACCTTCTGAATTGTTTGTCTTAGTGGCTGTAACTATAGTTTTTTTGAGCACTAGCCATACAAAAGAATTTGCAACTTGCATAAACTTGGTAACTAAGTGTAAAACCATTTAGAATTTCTGTAGTCACTGTATAACAATTCTATTTAATTCTTGATCTGTCTGTTTGTAATTTTGTCTAGATGATGCTTGGGCTAGATATGTCTCAGAAAGCACAAAGGTGACTGACACGTTTTGAATTTCTATAACAACTCAACTTGCTCTTGGTAGACACTAGTATGCTTAATTGAGAATCGAATTTAATTTAAAATTTTAGGACATGTATGTAACACATCTCTCTCTCTCTCTCTCTCTCTCTCTCTCTCTCTCTCTCTCTCTATATATATATGTGTGTCTTTTGTGCCTTGTAATTTTACCCTAGAATCACTCACATGTCCTTTTGTCTACTGTCACTCTACTAGTAAACCAAGCTCTACTTTTATGTGAACATGCTGGAATAGGTGAACTCGTCTTTGATGCGAGTCTGGGTGAATTTCTCATGGTATATGACACCAACCCTCTTTTTCATTTCCTGAGTTTTGCCTGTTTTACTTATTAGTTTCCCAATATGGAGTTGTGGACCGAGAATGCAATACTTCATCTTCATGGGGGAAATAATCTTTAAACTCATTAGTCCCAAATAAGTACGCTATCATTTATTTTGTTTATTAGTTCATCCCTATAATATGTGCTTTTGTCTTAAAATGACAGTAAGTTTGTGAATTTGTCCATAGGCAGTTGCTGCTCTTCACTATACTACTTTGAACCTCCTTTTGGAGGACAAATGAAGCGTGTTATTGTCAGAGTAGAAATAAATACCATTCTTACATGGTCCGTTTTCATTGTTTTTTCTATCAAGCACGTGTTCCTGTGCTGGAGGATAATTTGGCACAAATAACTGTGTATTCTATTGGTAACATGATGATTATTATTCTAGTTATGTACAGCTTGTTTTTTTTTGCAACAGTGTGAAGATGAACTGAGCAGTGTGGGCCAGAAGCACGACAACTTACCGGGCTTTGAAGAGCTGAGGATGGCTGCAGCCAACTCTTGTGAAATTGTTGGCATCACTGATCAAGTGTCGAGATCTGTGCCTGGGTCATCCATTGAATTGGATTATGCGCCAGTACTGCAAAATGGGAGTGGCTCCGCTGTTCAACTGGAATGGGACTTGTCTCCGAAAATAGCCAGCGGGTGCCAGCTAACTTGTGTGTGCGTGTGGTGTAGCAGGGAGTTCAGCCATGATGGTAGTGATGCCGAACTCCAACCTGATTCCCTCGGCTTCATGTGCCCAGCATGTAAGGCGAAGATTTCAGGCCACTTCAGCGTACTTGACAATGGCGGTTCGTCCGGTTAAGGCATCCGCGTGCTCAGCAGCTCATTCTTCTTGTGTAAGGATAATAACTTAATCTACCATGTCTATTATGGATTGATTTCTAGTAGTGAATGCTTCTGATCCTTTCTTTTCATTTCATTTTCTTTTCCCTCTTTCCATGGTTGTGGCAGTGTCATCAAATATCACAATGGATAATGCGGTAATGGGTTGGCGTCCTTTAAGACATCATGCAACTAAAATGAGGGAATGTATAGCTATATGAACACACCAAAAAAATAAAAAATCATAAATGTCATCTGCTCCTTTGTCGATTGCCATTAATAAGCGTTGCTGCCATTCTCATGACCCATTAGGTAACTTCATTTCATGTGTTACAGCCGTATACGTTTAGAGTCAGATAGTTGAATTTGCATTTGCATTGTATGTTAAGTTAACAATGCATCTCTATCTCACGCGTTAAAATTTAACTGCATGCTATAAGTTAAGTTGCACTCAGATTGTAAGTAGGGTCTTAAAAATATGTTAGTCGGTTTGTAGCCAAATTGATCATAGATCAATTTGCAAAGAGTTGTCTCATAGTTTTAAAACAATAGAGCAGTTTGAAACATTAAAGCAACCAAATTCAATATTATAACATAATAATATTATAATATAATTATTGACTAATAATAAAAATGCTACATTATAATAATATTATACTAATATTATTTATTATTATATTATATTAATTATAGTATAATAAAATAATATTACTCTAATAATATATGATAATATTATACTATTTTATTATTAGAATAATGATATTTTGCTTTTCTAATAATATATTATAATATAATTATTAATTAATAATAAAAATATTATATTATAATAATATTATGTTATTATAATTATTATATTATAAAAATTAATGTATATTAATATAATAAATTTTTTTGATAATACAAATAGCTATATTAAATAGAATCTAACACAGACTTCCAAATAGCATTAGTTAAATTATCATGTAGCTCGATTATATTATAATTTGAGCTGTACCATAATTTCACTTGCAAACTTTGAAATGGTCCACGGTTACTTTGAATTGGAAAATTGAACACCTCACCTTTTTGTCTAATGGTGATTCCTTTCAGTTACGTTGACAAGGGAATAAAGAGCCCTCTTCTCATTCTGGATCATGGGGTCAACCTGTTCTAATTACCTTGCGGTCTCGGTATTAACATAATTATAGAGGTTAGACATATATCAGCGAATTATCTTAGACTTGTACCAGGGGATTATTTGATTCATGATAATTTATCTTAATAATATGAGATTATCATGTAAATTACCATGTTTGATAATTGAATATGATAGTGTGTGATAATATTTGATTTTTGATAATTTAAAATTATCAAAAATCATGATACTTCGATTCCATCTAAAAGGTACGAATTTGAGATTATCAAATTTAGGTAATCTGAGATTACGTTCTCTTTAATATAAATATTTAATTATACTTAATCAAATTATATATTTAATTTACACTAAACAATATTTAACTATTTAATATTATAGTTATATTTAATGTTAAATATATAATACAATTTTTTATATTAATATTAAATTTAATATTAATATAATATTTATTATTTTAAACACTATTACATATTGACATAATAATATGTAAATATTAAAATTTATACATAATAGGATATTTAATAATATTATAATATACATTATATTATGTATAATATATATTAAATATTTAAAAAATTTAAAATATATAATATTTAAAAATCAGATAGTTATGATTTTTATTAGAAAAGTTTATATTCTAGCGCAAAAAAAAAAAAAAAAGAGAGAGAGAGTCATTTGAAAGATAAAAATTATAATAAAATTTAAATAAAATTTTAAGTTATATTAAATTGATTGTCTATTATATTAATGTATAGACTTGACTAGATATATAACATATATATCTTATTATATAATATAACAGTTATTACATATTATATATTACAACAATATATAGCCTATTATATAATACATATATAATGTTATGTAAATAAATTTTTATGCTATTGTATGTATGATGATTTTCGTACATCAAATATAATGATATGTGGTGATTGATATTTTTGATTATTAAAATATCCTGTACTGATATCGGATATCTAGTAATCCTATCACCGTTGATCTTCTCACGGAAGACAATCATCATCATGATTAACAAACGGCTCCTAAGACTTTAATTCTCTCCTTTTTGTTACTAAAAATATAAATAAATGGCCTGGTCGTTTAACGGGCATCTTCTCTACGTATGTGTCCCAAATGCGTCAACGTTTGTCTCCGGCTTCAGATTCCAGCCCAGCCCATCATATAAACCCGTGATCTCTTCCTCTCATTCCTCATCGTTCCCCCCCTCTCCCTCTCTTTTTCTCTCGGCTTTTTATTTTAAGAGGGGAAGGAAAAAAAAAAAAAAAACCGAAAAATTAGTAAGAGAAAGCCTGAAAAAGAGGGGAGGAGAAAAATAAAAAGAAAAAAAGTTTTATTTATTCTTTTATATATCGCTCCGTGGCCATGGACGGGGAAAGCTCCCGTAGACTGGCCGGGCCCGCCCTCCAGCTATCCTGCGCTGCCTTCCCCTCGATCTAGGGTTTCGATTACCCCCAATTTCCCTCTCTTCTCTCTCTCTCTCTCTCTCTCTCTTTCTCGATTTCTCCGCTGGCTGTCTTTTAATCATGGAGGAGAGGAGAGCTTGGAGAACGACGGCGGCGGCGGCGGCGGCGGCGTTGTTAGTTCTTCTACTTCTAGTCGTCGTCGAGCCGACGGCCGCCACGGTCTGCCCTAGGGTTTCTGCCGGCGAGTCGATCTTGGGGCGGCCGGACTCGTGCTCGCCTCTGGATGCTCCGGTGCTCGGTGGCGATCTGATCGGCGTCGTCGAGGTGAGTACCTACTGCAGCTAGGGTTTTCTTTGTGGTGGGTCTCTAGGCTAGAGAATCTTTTGAGTTGCCACATGGTTGGTATGAAAATAAAAATAAAAATACTCTTCCACCATAATTTGTTCTTTTTGACTAGTTTGTTGTTTTGGGGTAGGAGATTGGTTGGATACACTAAAGAATAACTTTTTTTTTTTTTTTTTTTTTTTTGGCATAGGAGATTGGTTGGAGAATGGAAATATTAGTCCCAAAAAAAGTCAGGGAGGGGAGGCCATAACCATATATTTTTATGGTCTATCTCTGGGAAAAGAGGATGTTGAATTGGTTATCATGTATGTATAATTGAAGAATTTTTGGTGGATCCTTAGAGTTATTTTCTCTTTATGGTGCATGACTTGAGTTTCAAAATGGCATAAAAAGTCATTGAGATTAGGATCAAGGTTTTGGGTCAGTGCTTGTACTCAAGAGTTTCGGTAAATTGGTGGGGAAGAGACTATGCAGATGAAATTGTTTTGTTGTGATTAAAATTTCAATATTTTTAGAATAATTGAGTCTGTCAAGATGGACAAGATGTTGCTCAGAGAGAATCTCTGAGAAATGCTAATTTTCATCGTGCATGCAAACACTTATCAGGGCCAACTTTTACCAATTTATACTCATTATTCTTGAGGAAGTTGCCTGTGACTTTTGAATACACCCCCCCTCCCCCTATATCTTAAGAAAGCTTTGGTATGTCATATTTTAGTTCGGAGATGGCTGTGACAATTTCCCTTTTAATCTCTACATCTTGCCTTTCTGAGTTTCCAACATCTATGTCTCATTTTTTACATGCAAGGATACTATTTTAAAGTTTTCTTAAAAAATATTAACTATTAATTGAATTGGTTTCCACGACTTTAATCCTCTCTTAATTGATATCTCATGCACCACCTATCTCTGTTCTTGGCTAGGGACACACATGGGGTTAGAGAATGCATTCTAATGTTAGTTAAACATGCAACACTTGTGTCAAGCATCCAAGTTTCTAGAAGAATACAATACTATGAACTTCTAAAACTTAGCTGTGGGGATACAATGGTCCTCGAGCCTTGAATATTTAATTTATTTATTTTTTGTATAGTCCTCATTGCAATAGTTTTAATCACAAAACAAGCTATGTTTAACTAGCATTGAAATCTTTCTAACATGTAAGTTTGTAGATTTTATACTAGTTGCAAAATCAATATGCACTTTATTATGTACATATGCATGCGAATGCCATTTAGGTTTCAAAGCAATGCCAAGCATGGGTGCTCTTCGTCTCTTATTCCATGGTGGTCAAGGGATGTGTTATTCTATCCAATTAACAGTAGCATAAGGACTTCCCTTTGCAAAACTTTCCTCGACAATTGTTACTCGCATGGAAAGGGATACATAAGTATGGGAATTCCAATTCATTGGGCCTTCTTATATATACATACATACATAAAACTTTTAATTATTACATGAGGTTAAGTAAATTTTAAGGGCAGCTAACATCATTATCGGGATCCACGATTTGGATATCAATATCACATGGGGTTGGGTATAATATGCCTTCTCTTCCTCTAAATTTTTTATTTAAAAAAAAAACCTACAACAAAGTGTTCCAAAATATACTTGTTTTTTCAACATTTGGGCTAAAAATTGAAAAAAAGCCTTTTGATTTGAATTTGAATCACAATTGGTTTAATATTGTTTACATTTGTCCTAGGGACTTTCAAGACCAATGCACATAATTTATTTCATTTGTTCCCTTTATATTTTTGTTTATATTGTTCTATGTTCTTTTATATCTCCTATAAGCTTTGTCAAAATGTCATGGTCTTGTCTAGTGAGAAATTTTAGTTTTTTGAAATGTTACATCTCATCTGGTGACAATGGATAAGGTTTCTGTTGATGACCTTAAAAATAGCTAGGAATTTGACCTTGCTGCTCCATGATCATTTTGTGATTCTCCAGTAGGTCTGGTTTTTCTTTTTGCATTATGTCCTGTATTAGGACAGTCTGAAAAGGGTCTTTCAGCTTGATGATATGCCCTCTGCATTAAGGGAAACACTGCTTGTTGATCACTGACTTTCTTTTGTCACCAAGGCATTTCTCTAGGAATTTGGGCCACCCTTGTTGGGTCCAGAAGAGCCACATTGATGGCAAAATTATTCTGTTTGCTTTCTTGTGGCAAGGTCAAAAGCTATGCCCTCTGGAAAGCTTTGGCTTGTATCAAGTTTTTGTGACCACTGGAAAATGTCTAGAGTTTTTTCTTCTTAATGCAGAATATTGATGGACACTGTTCTTTAATTCCTCTCAAGTGGTTTCTTGCTTTCTTAAGGAAAAAGGAGTGATTTCTTGCTCTGTTAGTTGGTATATACTTTATAGTTTGCTTCAGGCTATCACAATTTCTAGCTGCTTTGTAAAGGACTGATGCTGTTTTGGGTCCCCATATGGACTGCTCTGTTGCTGTATCACTGCATTTGTTGTTTGACTTTTTTACTACTAAGCTCTTCTTGTGGATTCTATTTGCTGGTTGATCAGCGTGCTTGTATTTTTTGTTTTAGTGTTATACCTGTTAAAGCCTCTATTGATTAAATGGTCCAAGTACTTAGGCCCTTACTATATCTTCTTTAGTTGCTTTTACTCGATTGCACATTTTCTCATTTTAAAATATCACCTTATGACAATTGCAGTTTTCTTTTGATGCTTCATAGAACTCTGATGCACTTCCATGGGTGACTTCTTCTCTTGTCTTTTTAGGGAGGTGAGGCTGTATTGCAGAGGGCACTTAATCTAGTGTACAGGAACAGGGAGGACTATGTGGCTGTGCTCTTTTATGCTTCATGGTGTCCTTTCTCTAGAATTTTCCGACCAAATTTTCTGGTTTTATCTTCCTTGTTTCCGGCCATTCGCCATTTTGCCTTTGAAGAATCTGTCATCAGGCCAAGGTGTGTGTTGAAAATTTATTCATCATTTAGTTTTCATCATTTATTTGCATGAGCCTGTACTAACAACTAAAATTTATAAATTGTAGCATACTCTCAAGGTATGGTGTTCATGGTTTCCCAACTCTTCTTCTCTTGAATTCTACAATGCGAGCGCGGTATCATGGATCACGGACAATCAATTCCCTTGCTGCTTTCTACAATGATGTTATGGGTGAGTCAGCTAACAGACTTTTAGGTCATAATTACAATTTATTATCCTTCTCCAGAGAAATTCCTTTGCTTCCCTAGGACGTTCCTAAAATGGCTGTAAACTAGGGCTTTTTCAGGGAATGGCAAGGGCAAAATTGGCAATCTAGCTGTTAATAACACTCAAACCCACACGTATTACATCAACATCCAGGTTTAACCCCACTTTGGGGAGGTTCAGCAGCACTTATTCTGGAAATTATCCACTCAAATCTGTTTCACCACTACAATCCATTGGCTCTAGTTATCATGAAACATATGATGGGTTCTTGAGGTCAACATAGATTGATATTAGAAATAACTTCTTGGATGTGAACCTTGGGTTTACATTCATGGTCTCAGTATATTTGCTATTGTTAGCATGCATTTGATATGGCTGCACCACAGAAGTTATAAAGTAAATAATGCATAATAATTTTGCACTTGGCATTTCTTCCTTCGAAATTTGTTATGATGTGATAATTTTATCTTCATATGATCTGGTATAGGTGCTAATCCTGCATTGCTTGATCCAATACCCATGGAGAAAATTGTGGACCTATCAAATGATTCTGAACTCAAGGAAGAAAACGAACAAGAAAATTGCCCATTCTCATGGGCAAGGTCACCAGAAAAACTGCTTCAACAAGATACATATCTCGCACTAGCCAGCTCCTTTGTGCTATTGAGGTTTCTTTATATCCTTCTTCCCAAACTAAATGCTTTTGTCAAACGGGCTTGGAGGAGGCATATGTGGTATGCGAGTTTGATGAGCCTGCAAGATCGTTTGCATGCTTATCTTGAGCAAGCTAAACAAGGTTTCCATAGATTGAATCCATGGAAAAGAGGCAATTTGCAGGTGCGAGCAATGAATGCAAGAGCTTGGGCTTCCAAGTCACTGGCATCAGTCTCCATTGGTGAGCCGAGCTCTGGAAGAGCATACTCTGCGAGCGAAGGGAGATAGATGATAATACTGGGTAACCTTTTTAAGGTTTGCTAAAGGGAGATCAAAGCTTGTTTTCATTTTAAATAGTGATGGGTTGTGGTAATTCTCGCAACAGCCTGTCCATAGGAAGGAGCTCATTTAAAGTTTCAACTGTTTTCTTTTTTGTAACATAATTTTTATTTAATATTAAAGAAGATGCATCTCTTCTCTCCAAAACCTATCCAGGCCAGTGAGTACGAGTAAAAAGTGATCAAATCCTAGAACTTCTAAAACTGTGTTATGTTATTGTAGATATTGTTTCTAAGGGGTTGCTAAATTATAGAAATATTTGTAGTTATGTAAAGTGAAAAGTAAATTAGTTAGGACCTTATGGCAGAAGTTATTTTTATTTTTTACAGGAATAATAATTTTATGTTAAAAAAATTATGACCGCCTCCTTCTGGAATGGTAACGTCTGATATAAATATAATGCTAGAAGGTTTAATAAAAGGGGTTGGGGTATGACTGCGTTTCGATGGTTTTCAGAATTAGGATAAGGTTTGAGATTGCCACTAAGGTTGCAAATGTATAGAATTGATCCATGGCTTGATCCGGTTAAATTCGACTTGAGTTTTATTTAAAAATTTATGAATTGGATTAGTTTTGAATGTTGGACATGATCTAAATTTTGAGTTGGATGTGAGCCTTGTAATTTTTGACATGGATCAATTTTGAGTCCAACAAAGAAATGATTATATAGATTTTATTTTTTCATTGTAACAACTAAAACTTTTTTAATTAAATCAAAATATTTATATTTTATTATTTATTCTAATAAATTTTTATCTATAATATATATATATATATATATATATATATATATATATATATATATATATATATATATATATATATATATATATATATATATCATATAATCTTTATAATTAAGAATAATTATTTTTTAAATAAAATTAAAAGTTTTTAATTAAAATATATTTTTAATTTTTAAATTTTGAAAGGTGATTCAGTTTATTTTCTGTACAACGAAAAAAAAAAATTAGATGCTCTTAATTTTTTTTTTTTTTGAAGGTATACTCTGGCATCTCCCGTTAAAAGAATTGTAACGCCACACTCCTCCCGCTGACGTGACACGCCTTTAGTGGAGAAGGGATGCCTTCGTAGAGGAAAACTATGGCAGCGCACTCTCACCGTTTTCTCCTTTCCACGCCATCCACCATCTTCGGACCCTAATCCTCTTTACAATCAATACATTCTCCAGCCGTCCCGAGGTTTCGCTCAGGACGGCCCAAAGATCTCTAAATTTTGTTCCTTTTAGATGGTCTTAATTTGATTCTTAAAAGCCCTGGCGCGGCACAGCCGATTCCTCGATGTGTTTCAGTCCGAACCTCTCTCTCTCCACCATAAATGCCTGTTAAGTCCGCCGTTTCTACTGATGTGTAGCTCCTCGCTTGCTTCCCCATCGCCTTCGTTTGGCGGCAAGGCATTGATATCAAGAAGCCTCACAGTCCCTGGAGCCCACCTCTTATTTGGCACCCCATTCATGGTGCACTCGATGCAAACTTAATCCTCAAGGTTGAAATGCTGCTGGGCCCGAGCTTGGGCGCGGGTGAGGTAGAACCCCCTCTCACAGCCGTTGCAAACCAGGTCCCACCCTAGGTCTTGGGCCAGCCATGAGCCCGCACGGGAGGGGCCTTGTAATGCCGCGGCGTTACCAATCGAAGCAGAGCAAATTTGGTCGTATCCTTTGCTTGCTATTCACACAATCCTCAAAAGGATAAAGAGAATTAAAAATCCTATCCTTTTTTTTCGTCTCTTTCGTTATCTCAAACTCTCTTTCGTTATCTCAAACTTAATTCGTTCCTCTCCATAAGTCTGATTCACCTGTAAGGAATCTCTCTTTCTTTGCCTTTATTTTATATTTTTACTTTTATTTTATATTTCAATCTAAAGCGAAAGGTAGGGAGAGATCTGGGTTGTGCATGAGAGAGGAAAATGAATTTAGAATCTAAGAGCAAAAAGAAAAAAAAAAAAGAAAAGAAAAAAAAGGAGATGGATATGCGATCTAAGAATTAAAAAAAAAAAATAGAGAAAAATAGATATGAGATTTGAGAAAAAAAAATAAAAAAAAAAAGATTGATATGAGATTTGAGAACAAAAAAGCCATGAGTTGAGCGTGAGAGAGGGAGAGGATCATGAAAGATGGAGTGTATTTTTTAAAAAAAAAAAAAAAGAGAGGATCAAGAAAAATGAAGTGCATAATTTTTTAGAAAAGGAAGAAGATAATAAATAAATAATAAAAAAAAGGGGAACAAAGAGCAAAAGAAAAAAAAAAAAAAGGAACAGAGAGCAAAAGAAAAATAGCGGAACGTCTCTATTTGATGGGTTTCAGAAAATAAGAAAAAAAAAATGATGAGTCAGCTCTTGGCTACTCCTATCACTTTCTCTTGAGAAACTGTGTCCTGGAACTTACACGCCAAGGCGTAGCAGGGTGGGAAAGGAGGAGAAACAAGGGACGAAAACGGGAGCCGGTAGCACCGCGCCATCAGTGCAATAAAAGCTCCGTGAGGGGGTAAAAGAAGGGAAAAATAGAGCAACAAAAGCTTCCATTCTTGATTTTCCAGGGCTCGATTAGTAAATCTCTCTACCCCTCCTCGCGGTTGAAGTCTTCTTCTCTTCAAGCGGGAGAGAGAGATTGAGGGTTAATCAGTTAAGATGGCAGAGAAAGATCGAGGGTTAACCAATCGAGACGGAACCGATTTCTAGCTCTTCCTTCCCAGTCGTCGCGTGCCTTCTCGGCCGTCTAGGCCCAGGCCCCACACCGGTGTGCGTGTGTGTGTTGGGGGGGAGGGGGACCGGTGTGTGTGTGTTTCGGGGGGGGGGGGAGGAGGGGCGTGCCGGCCACCCTTCCGCTGCCTCTTCCTCGGCTTTTCTTTCTTTCTTTCTTTTTTTTTTTTTTAAGCAAATTTTTTATAGCAAAAATATATATTTAAAAAATAAAATTTAAAATTAATTAAATAATTTTTTAAAATTTAAAAATTAAATTGACATATCTTCTTAAATTTGAAAGTCAAAAATATAATTTAATCTAAATTTTTTATATTACAAAAATTAAAATGAAGCACATCAAATTAAAAATATATTTTAATCAAAATTTTTAAATAAAAATTTAATTAAATTTTAAATCTTATATACATTTTTTAATAAATTTATATTTAATTATTAATTATTAGATTTTAATTATAAAATAATAAATAAATATTTAATTCAAATGCAAATATAATACACAAACTGTGACCCAAATGGTTTCCATATAAAATTATGATTTAAATATAAAATTTAAACAAATCAAAATCAAATAGAAACCAACCACTCTGATAGTTTCACATGCCAGCGTGGGCTTTAACACCCGAAATTAAAAATCCAACCATTCAACCAGGAAATGGTAAGCGTTCTAGTTGTTAAGCCCTCCCACTCTCATCATAGTATATCTCGTCCCCAGCTTCTCCTAAACAAGGTTTTTAAAACCGATATTACGATAACCCCGATGGGCTGCTGATGTCAATGGAGGCCAATAAAATTTGAAAAGGGAATTAAATTGTTCGTTTCTCCAAATGCAGAGGCCCTGAATGGCTTCACCTATAGCCAAGCCATGCACCAAGGAGGGCCCTTTCACCAAGGAGATATGTTGCATCACACAACATTGGCATTAATGATCTCATCAAGAATTTTTGCAGATGCATAAGAATTTAATTCTGGCAACCAATAGATTACCAGCAAGCTTAAAAAAAGTAAGATTAATTTTATCAGCCAAATACCAATTTCCCACTTCCACCTCATTCAAATATACGAATTCAAGAAGGCCTGAAGAAAATCACCACAAAGATTCTGACAATTATAAGAAAGATAGAGGCCTGGATTAGCAAGAGACCTACCAAGACCAATTTGACACAGGGCTAAGTAGCAAAAAGGTCTTTGTAAGATTTTTTTTTTTTTTTTTTTTTTTCTCTTGCGGTGTTATTCCACTAGAATGACCATAAGAGTCTCAAGATGACTACAAGTGCACTTAATCCATGAAAAAAGAAATAAATAGAAACGGCTTTTCTTTTTGCAATATATAAATAGAATATGCAACTGTACAGCAGTATAACTACCTCCCTGAGGCTTCTGGAAGATTGAGGCAAGCTGAACTCCATTATCCCATATAGATCAGTGATTTTGATATCCTCAGTGGAGGGAGTGACTAATACTACACTAAGAAAAATATGAATATGTGCTACTAGAATATAATATCCATCATTTCAGAAGGAGCTTCCTAGATTCTGAGTACCAACGGGTGTAGCATGACTCCAGATTTGGCCAGTCGGAATCAGGGCAGGAGACGAAGTGATGGAGCCAAAGTGCCAAGACCTCCTCCTGCTGTTCCCAGCGTAGCTTCTCAATCATCTCCTCCAGCACCCTCACCAGCTCTGCTCTTTCCCCGCTGCTCAATATAGGAGTGTCTGCACCATTGGTGGCTCGGCAGAGAAATGGTAGCCATGAAGTCAACATTGCCATCCGGCAGTGCGCTATGGAACCATCTTCGCCCTCTCCTCCTTTCCACTCTTCGATTTGTTTAGAGTTGGCATGCTTGAATAAGAACACTGCATAAAATATTCTTGCTTTGAGCATTAGGCTTTGCCCGAGTTACATACAAAAATATCATCTTTGACATGGTATTAATAAGGTTAAAACTATAAAAGTTTGACAGACGAAATGTTTATTCTTGCTTATTGAAAATGAACTCATAAGACTAAAAATTGTCATGATGGGGATTATCTGTTTGAGCAAACCTTTAGATTCTTTCAATAATAACAATCATTTGCTTAAACCATTTGTAGGCTGGTTTTGTTTAACATTATATCTATTACTCTCCAATTGGTGAATGCCTAACGAAATGTATCTTGCAGTAGATTAAAAAAGTACAAAAAAGAACATTCAAGTCCTTGTAAATAGTTGGTTTCATTTTGAAATGTCAAAACACGTGTGGCAAACACAAATTTTGTTGGTTGCAGCAATTAAGCACCACTGAAAGAAGCTAGAATGTTCTTGAGAGGCATAGATAAAATCCCTCCGGAGAAATAAGCGCAACAGTCATATAATTATGACTAAACTGAGACTTATTTACAAATGAGAGTGATGCATAGAGATGAGATTTAATCTTACCATTTGAGAAATATTTGTTTATAATCTCCAAAATTGATTCTAATAAGAAGCCTCTTAATGATCATGAAAACTCAGTTAAGGAGATTTTGGTTACTACTTTCAATAAACTGACTTTAGAAAAGGAAATCCCACATCCCTTTAACTCTTTAAAACTGTAAAGCATTTATGTAGATGTGTTTATTTATCTATGCATGTATGTATGTGCCCATGTGTATGTATGTCTGTGTCTGCAAGTTCTCTTCCAAGTTCAGAGAATATTGTATAAAGAAACTGGAATATTTTGGTGCTCTGCTATAAAGACATGCCTAATCATTTGAACACAGAAACTTTAAGACTAGAAATATAAGCTAAGTATGGCCAACAAAATAATGCTACTTATAGTAGTTTGACAGCTCTAGAACACCTTCTCGCACCCCTTTTCAGAGTTATATGTGATGCAAAGAAGGCAAGCAGAGATAGTAGAACACTTTGTGGGTTCACAAGATAGCTTCATATTGCATATAGATATTGTACCAATAGTAAATCAATGAGCAAAGCAAAAAAAGCAGTGGATAAGAATGATCAATGTTGGCAGGATGATCTTTTTCAGTACAAATGGAATATGGATGGGTATGACCTTTTTCCTGAGAATGCAATATCTATCTTCTAGCTTAACCACCAGATATACAAAAAGAGCACATGCTGCAAGCTGTTCTTTTAATGCATATATTCTTTTGATACATGTTACAACAAACTGAAAAGTTTTTTTTTTTTTATATATATGTAGTTTAGGTTAAAAAAATACACAATGATGGAACTCGACGACAAAGAAGGAATTGAGCAAGTATTAAAGTATGAAGGGTTGCTCTAATTTAGTCACTAGAGGTTTGCCAGTTGATATTGTCATGCTTTAGGTGATTGATTGCAATTTACACACTGTTTGCATGTTTGGAGTACATCTCATGAGACAAAGGAAGTTACTATTGTGAATACCATTAAGTGTGATGAACCCTTTCTTCTTTTAGAATGGACCATCCTATGATTTCAAAGAAAGGTGACTATGAGCGCTTGTCCTTTCAAGTCAAGGCCCCAGCCCCTAAAAGATTCGAAACAATTCTGAATTGAAAACAGAGAAGAAAGAAGATTCTAAGTCGCTCTGGTGCAACTTATTAATCTCTGCGTTCAGACTCCAAGATGATTTGATATTTGCACTGGTTGAAAGGTTGGAGGGATTTTGAACTATAACAGTAGGTCACTAATTTTAGACATGATGAAATGAGTGGACAAGAGAAAGCTCTCAAATCTACAAAAATATTATCATCATTCTAACCTTCTTCAGATCCGGTGGGATTGGATCTACAGCAAAACTATCATGAAAGTTAAAAAAGACTGCCGATCAGTTTGAACATGGCTCTTTGAAAGTTGCCATTAAAATCCAACCCATAATAAATCCTGAAACTACAATCAGCAATTTAAGCTCAACGCAACAAACAAGATGATGGAAAAGCCAAGTGTTGGTCTAGAAAACCGCAAAGCAGAGAAAGAGAGATAATTAAGTTTGCATGGGGCCTAGTCATATGATTAAATCTTCTAGTTGCTAGTTATCACCTGCAGGCCTCTAACCAAACACCACCAACAACAACAAAAATAATGTGAAATTTATGTGATTAGATAGAGGCTAACATACTATTTATCACAGATTACACGCATGGTCCCGCCAAGAAAGCAACCAGAGACGAAAATTTCCGGTGTTCTGGTCACCACTGCAAAATGTAACGGTGCCAGCTGAATCCAGCTGGAACCATTTGACCACAAAGTAGATGAAAACAGCGTGCCGTATTCCTATGGACAGCAAGACGGCTGTAAAGGGTACGAGAATTAAATACACTGGACCTTCGAACGTTTCCGCGTCTCTTTCCAGCCACCCATGAGGCCGGTCGAGTGATATCCGGCTCGCGTCCGAGTCGCCAGACCGAACTCGAGCCGAAGAAAATAAACTAATAAAGTATTAATGAAAAAGGGCTAAAAAAAGGTGAGGGAACCTACCGGATACGCGGACGAAGGCCACCTGAAGCCGGGGCTCGACGGAGAGGGCGAGGCGGCCAAGCCCCGCCGCGGCCCCCCACCGCGCCACCGCCTCCGTCGCCGCCCCGCTCTCCGCCATTTTCTGAGCCAGCCACAGCGCCTCCGCCGCCAGCTTCTCCGCTGACCCGCCTCCGCCCGAGCCCACCATCTCTCCCGCCTCCGCCACCGACGCCGCCGCAGAAAGCCGCCTCATGCCGGACTTGATCACACCGAATATCACGTCCAGCGACCGGTCCGCTGAGGAGGCTGCGGAGACCGCGGCGGCGGTGGCGGCCTCGAGGTGGCGGAGGGTACGGCAAAAGGCCGCGGACAGGGCGGCGCGGTTTAGCTCGTCGAGGCCGGCGGCGGCAGCGAGGCGGAGGTTGTCGTCGAGGAGGCGCTCGGCGAGGGAGCGGACGAGCTCGTACTTGCGGGAGGCGACGGGGACGCGGGCAACGAGGGAGAGGACGTGAGCGAGGGCGCGGGCGGGAGCGGGGGCGCTCGCGTCACCGATGTCGGCGTCGGCGGTGGGGGGGGAGGGGTGTAGGTGGGAGAGGGCAGGGGAGAAGAGGAGGAGCAGGAGGGAGAGCACGGCGTGGAGGGAGAGGAGGAGGAGGCGGCGCAGAAGGTGGAGGAGGCGGCCGCCAGGAAGGAGGAGGAAGGTCGATGGCGGCGGCGGAGGAGCGCCGGAGGGGAAGGCGATCTTGGAGGAGAGGAGGCCAGCGGTGATCGCCGTTAGGGTATCCATGGCGGTGGGGGTGGCGATGGCGATGGCGATGGCTCCCTTGGAGATATCCTCTCCGGCTTCCATCGGGGGGAAGGGCTACGGAGAGGCAGAGGCGAATATTAATCGGTATCTTTCGCCGATATTCGCCTCCGGAATCTAGTTTTTTCCTCGCGAGAGGCTCGTGCCATGCTTGACTGGTATTTGATTTTGACCCGGAAGCCCAAGGCTGGAAGTGGGCTAAGGCTAGCTCACGTTCCGTCGGTTCCGTCGGGCCGGCTCGATTTCTGATTTATCTGAGCCAGGTTGCGCCCAAATCCAAAGAAATTTCAGACTAGATCCAGATCATTGCTTAGCCCCAAATCCAAATTCGGCCCAAATCCTAGATCCAAGGAAGGCCTAAAAATGTCGGCCCTTAAGCACTCTCGCCAGAATCCAAGCCCAAATTGAGCCTACCCAATTGATTGTGACTTTACACGAGACAAACAAATGATAGGACGAGTTATTAGTGTAAAACTACAGGATTAGCCATGTTGAGAAACTAGATTAGCCTTAACTCTCATCGCTTGACTAAGATCTCGTCTCGAGATGAAAATAAAAATCCTAATTTCTCACTTTTCATATCCTTCCCTTTTGTTGATTGTCACTCAACAAATCAACTAAAAGTTCATCGCTCTTCATGTCGACTCTTTGCAGGTTGCCTGTCTTTGATGTCCACCTCTTCCCTCGATTAATTCCAATCCATCTCAATGACCCTTTTCTTCGACGGCTACCAATATTGAATGTCCATCTTTTTACTTTGATTTCAACCTCTCTTTTCTAGTAGCTGAGCCCTTACCTCTTTTCTTCAACCACCACCACTTTGGTCTGATCCAAACTGATTGTTATAACTTGATTTATTTTAAATAAATGGATGGTTGTAGGTTAAATCAGTTGGATTTAGGACTTGAGTTTAGCTCAAAGTATATATATATAAAAAAAAGGTTAAACTCAAGCAGAAGCATGGTTCAGCTCAACTCAATCCACTTCTAACCTTACGAAGGCCTAAAAATGAGTATATATGTTAGAAAAATATGTATACAATTTTTGATCTAAATCTAGATCTAATTAAATTTATTCTCAACTCAAATCTTTTTCACCTCAATCGTACTGCATACTAGAATAATAGAATATGAATTTATTTTCATTGAACCAAGAACCGTTGACCCACAAACTAGACTTGATGATTTACTTGATATATAATATAAAAGTGATACCATTAATCACTTGATATTTTAATAAGTCTTCTCTCAGGAACATTGGAACTAATGAGAAAATGCATCTCATTTTTTCTCGCTGCATGTTTACCTTGAAGTCTAGAATTGACACAAACTCTCTCTCACATACATATGTCCACATGCACATACATGCCACCACTTGCTTTCTCTCTCACACACATATGTTTGTGCGCATGCACAAACATCTTCAATGCATATGGATAGCTTTCACTTTCTTATCTTTCATCTAAGCTGTTCAGCTTAGAAGTTAAAAGATATATGCTATTTTCTTATGATCAACGCACATGAAATATGTTTATGTTTAATATATATAGATAAAGAAATACACACACACACATATATATATATATATATATATATATATATAAAGAGGTAGACTTATGGGTCTGTGGCTTAATACAAAAATCTAACCTAATTTAAATGGATCCTTTTCATGCTAGCTTGAAAATAGGGGTTTTTTAATTTAAAAAATGTAGTTAAATTCTTTTGATGGAAAAACATATCACATGCAAATTAGAGCTTCGATAAGATTTGAGGTATGACATTAAATTAGATAAGTATAATTAGTCTTTTTTTATATTAATTATGTATGTTGTATTTGGCATCACTATTAGTTTTATAGTTTTTAAAGCCTTAAAATTAAAACTTTATTACATCTTATTCCTAATTTCTAGTTCTTGTTTAATAATTGCTATATTTTTACCTCCATCATAATAAACAACAAGATGGGAGGGTAAGGGAGAGAAGGATAAGAAGAAGAAAAATAAGAAGAGAAGAAGAGAAAAGTAAGGGAAAAAAGAAGTAGAAATACTTTGTTGGTAGTTGGATGGATTATTGGAGTCTGCTTAGTGACTGGATGATGGATCGGAGAAAGGAAATTTGTGTCTCAAATGAAGCTTCAGAGAATAATCTTGCATGGTCTCAATTTCATAAAAAGAATTTTAAAACCTCAATTAATTTGTCTTTCAAAAAAAAAAAAGAAAATTATTTTGAATGATTATTACATTTTTTAAGAACTTGACTTCATTTTTTTAAGAAATAAAAACATATTTTCCAAATAAGTCATTGATCTCACTTTTCATGTCTTAGTTCTTAAACTCCAAGCAGTAGAAACTATAATGACACCAAACAAGCTATTAGTTTATCTTAGAGTGTCATAGTTGGTCTCAAGGTTATGTGCAGCAGTTACAGGTTTTAGGTTGGCTTGGGTTAGCCTAACGAGTTGAGAGATATGAATGCATATGGATTGAAGGATCCCAATGCAGTGTGGAGGCAAGTTTAGGTATGATCCCATACGTATTTGGCATTACTTGGTTGGACTTCTACCAAATCTCTCGCAGGCACTCTACTTTCAACAACCAAGGCCTTGATAACTCTTAATAGCTTAAGTAAATTAAATTTTCATGCTTCTAGTGGATATTATGTAACAAAACTAACATTTTGAGCCATGAAACCTAAGGAAAAATACTCATCACAAAAAATTGTCAGCTCTGCTCAAGTTCGGCCGAGGTGTTATGTTGGCGCACTACCAAAGCAAAATTTGAGGGCTCAAACTGAGTCTATTGATGTATTGTTTTGCAAGCATATATTGGAGCTAAATCTCGCACTACTTCCTTGGCTACCATGGCCCTCCTTATTTGCAAGGATCAAGCACTCATCGTCCTCCATGGCCGTTGCCAGATACCCTCTAAAAACCCATTCTTTGATCTAGTTGGGTCAGGGTGAGGACAAGTATGGCCTCATCCCAGCCTGAAATATTTACATGTTCATATTGGAATCTAGCTTATTCGAGCTTTTGTTTGAGTCAAGTACCTATATATATTCTTTTATAATTAAAATTTAATAATTAATAAATATATAGAATCACTAAAAAATTTAAATAAAACTAAAAATACTAACTTAAACTTGATTTTACATTCAAAAATTTTTAATTTCATTCAAATAATTGATTAGTGTTAAGTTTATTAATTATAAATTTTAAAATATATAGATTGACATGCTTGAGGGAAATAAAAATAAAAATAAAAATGTATCAAAATAAATAATAAAATATAAATCTTTAAAAATAATTCAGTGAAAACAAATGAAAGAAAATATAGTTGCGGTGATGATAAAAGAGGACTTGATTTAAATGAGAATTTATTCAATGAATTGATAAAAATAACTGGAGTGAAAGAAAAGGTTTATATAAGTTGGCTTTTTTGGTTAGGCCAGATCAAGTTTAAATTAAGTTAGAGTCGAATTATATAATGGTTAGAATGGATTAAATCGAGCTAGGTTGAGTTGAAAAAATAAGACATAGATCCAATTTAAAATTTAAATCAAGTCTAGTTTTTGAACCCACTTTAGTTATGGATCTTCAAATATGGATCAAGTTGGATCTAATCTGTTAGTTATTTATATTTATATATTTCAAAATATTTTCTTTTCTCTTTATTTTTAGTTTCACATTGGATAATAAAAATTCATTAACATTTTTTTGATTGAACTGCATTAAATTAGGTACCTCTTGATATAGCCATACCATTACACCAAAATAACCATCAACTTTCTTATAATTATCTCCTCTTCATCTCATTCTTATCCAAATTATATCAAAACAACATAACTCAATAGTTTCGGTTCTTATTTTAGCCATTGCAAACCATAATTTCTAAATTTTTTTTTTTCTTTTCTTTCTTAAACAAAGATCATAACCCTTAGCCTTTCCACACAATATATATATATATAATACAACATACAACAGAAATAATTCAATAAACATTTGTACCTATAAAAGTGTTATTATCATTGAATCTTAGAGGATGGACATGTTGAAACCTTTTGCACTAAGTTATCGATTTTAGAAAATATAAAATTTACTTTTAAAAACAACATGATCCACTAATCTCTATAGCCAAGTTTTTCAACTCAATTTATTCTTAGCTATTATTTGCTATAATTATTTATTTATGACTATTTTTATTCATTTTAAGAATCTAATTTGCATCTATTAACTTAAATATATAATATAATTGAGTTATGACTGAGAGGTCATGAGTCAATTTGATTCATTTGTAGCGCTATACATAGTTATCTAAGGGTGCAAAGGATGCAAAACACGAAGCCTAATTTCCCTACCAAGATCTCAATCTACTTGAGGAGCATGGAAGAAACACGAAAGTATAAACCATTTTGCGGAACAATATGCGCTAAAAATCTACGTCAAGGTTTGGCCACTCTTCAAAAATATTGCGTAGAGACTGGGAAAAAAAAAAAAAGGGGCGTGAGAGAGAAGGAAGGAGAGGATGAAGTTGGAAGATTAGGGACCACGAGAAGAGAATGTCTAAAACAGCAGCAAGAGGAAAAAGTCCATGAGTCCTTTATTCCTCCCGCAAGATTCGGGTTGGGTTCTTCCACGGGCATGGGCAAATCCAAATGACGCACTCAACGAAGGCCTGCACTACGATATCGTTCCATATTAGTATTTGTTAATCAGCGCCAGTCCTGCCCAAAAATTTGACGGCCTACGCATACGGCAAGTTATCGAGGCCATCATCATAATCTTTCATGACGGTAAAATTTGTCAACCACAAGATTCAATGGAACATATTCGAATACCACATCAATAATAAAATGGTGAAGTACTTTATTAATCCTGTAACCTTCCAGCAGAATCTTGATCATTATCCTGTCGTTGCTATTATTTGAATATTCCAATCTTTTATTATTGTCCCGGGAACACCTTTCGGCCACTTTGTCAACGCTCAGCGGAGCAATCACCGCTGGGTTCCAAAAATGTTAATGTCCACTAAAACCATTAGTTGGGTACTTAAAAAAAAAATGATGGTGATTAGGCCCGGGTCAAGAGGCTTTGGATCTGGCCTAACCTACAATGCTCAAAACATCCACCTTTACGACTGCTTTTTTGAAGGTGTTAGTGGGTACAAGACAGCAATAGTGGCTGCTGGGTCAGATGCAAAGGCCACCACCACCTACCATCCCTCTCCAGCATCCATTCATGAACTTTGATGAGGATATAGATGGTTACAGGAGAACCAGAACTAGCCCTTGAATAAGTGAATGGAATATTTACAAATTTTATCTTTATCGAAATAAAGTCTATCATCTACTCATCAAGATTGGGCATCAAGTCAGAGGAAATTTTTTTGCTGGTTTTTTTGTTTTTTCCAGCTTAAAAACATTTGTTTTATCAGCTCCAATCAGCTGTACAAAGGAAGGGTTTTTTGGTTTTGACCAGAGGTTATGAGGTTACTTGGTCAATAGGACAAGATTTTGACTATGATGTCTATGAGATGGTGTTGGCATTAATTGTGCGCCAACCCTACATAGACTGAGCCACTATCCCTATTCGCCCAGGCTTAGATTATAGCCGCCTTGTCGTTCTCATCCCTCTCTCTAACTCTACGTTTTCTTTGGGTTGACAAGGATGTTCCTGTCCTACCACCATGATCAGTCACATTCGATAACTAAATTATGAGATAACGTTTCAAAATAATCAACCGCTCGGCATGAACTTCAACACATTTGTACATTGTTCACCCTTTGGAATATTTGATAATTGATTATCAAGACTTGAATGTAAATATGATCCAATCTAATTCTATCTCAAACTAAAATATTTTGAATTTAATTTGGATTAGACATAACCTCGAATTAATTCGAATGACTTGTTGGGTCTAATATTCTTTTTTTTTGGATCCGATCCAATTCGATTTAACCTAATCAGTAAATGAACTGGGTTCGGATTCAAAATTATGATCTAAGTATGAAATGGGGTCATATTAAGATCAAGCATGACTTGACTTGTTTATAGTCCTAATTATAATTAAATTAGTTCATGATAATAGATAATAAATGTGGTGCTACTAGGGGTGAAAGTGGATAGATAATATCCATTCAAAATCATTATTTCTTCCAATTTACTTGATACCAATGCAAATTTGAGTTTCAAACAAATCTCTATATCTCCATCTACATTCATATAAAAAAAATAAATATCCAATTATGTCCGAAATCCCATTTAATCTTATACAGCTTTATTGTATTTTAAAGAAAGTAAATGATAATATTAATATATTACTAACTTAATTTACCATCTATTTAAGAATATTAATACAATGTTAACATCTTTGATATATAGCCATAAAATTTAACCATCAGAACTTTCAATTTTCGAAATATATTTGTTGCCTCCTATTTGTCCCTCTCTTCCTCCTTTCATGTTCAACTAAACATGTTAAAGACACGTTAGAGAGTTGGATGGGCTAAAAGAGTTATCATTTGTTCGAATATGCAACGATAGATAAATTTATATTTGGGTTGGTCTGCTGTGCAGGCATGTCATCGTTGTGAAATAAAAATGAAAAAGATAAATAAATCAAGGCTACTATTATCTTAACCATTAAGGGCTTACTACTGTAATGCCATTGATCATAAAATAGGTAACAAGAATCAAATTGATAGAAGTTAAATTACATATATTCTTAAGATAAGGATAAATTAAGTTACGATATGATATGCAAAAATCTTTTATACATCATCATCGAAGATAAATATGTAAAAAGAAGAAACAATTAAATTCTAACTACCAAGACCTCAATGATAAATATGTACAACGGCGTGAGATTTTAGATATCGTAGGATAGAACTATCTTGATTTTTTATGAAATGGAATGCTTTGTTATCCCATTTCATCTTGTTACTTAAAACAAAAGATACTTTAAAATGTTTCGATTGGGATGCTAGAACAATAACAGTCTCATTGGAACAATATTTTATCTTGACATCCTATAAAATGTGTCGAGATCTAAAACCCGAAATATACACGTTGGCTAGACTCGAACTATTTTGACATAATGTTCAATTTCTATATTGATCGTGGTTTAATAATTAACTTTTATTTTCACCGTTTTTGCTCTTCTAAATTACAATAATGCAGCATTGATTAAGACCGTACATTGATTACATTACTTAGATAGAATTATGATGCCAATGATATCTATATTCAACCAAAACAGATATAGATATGAAATTTTACATTTAATTACTATATTAATAATTATTAAATATAAATATATATGAAAACCAACATGCTGAAACGATTCTATTTTCACCCAAACATCACGAGCCAACCAGCCAATTGCCAAGCAAAGACAACTTCACCAAAAGTGGGTCCATGAACGGAGATCTCAATCTATAAGAAGCAAAGGGTCTGTCCTTCACCCTAGCCATAGCTAAAGGACTGAAGCGGGAGCCCAATCCAGGTGAGACCAATGTAGACCAATCAGGCCAGAACACGGCCACTGAAGCCCTGACGAGCTCGAAGGACAGCATTGAAGGCTGTAACTGGCCAGTCAACCGTTGGATCACATAAATGCTCGACAGGGACCATTAGATCCCGGTTGGACCGGACGCCGGTCAATGTCCGACCGTATCTAGTTTACCATGCCAGCTCGACAGAGCTTTTTTTATTTTTCCTTATTTTCATTTTTTCACTCTCTGCCTCGTGAGATGTGTGAGGGAGACGGGAGCGAGCCGGAACCTGTGCGTTTTGACGGCAGGGCTTGGAGGAAAGGCGGCGAATTGGGGTGAACCATTGGCGATAAATAATAGCAACAAGCTGGGTGTAAAAGATTTCTCTTCGAATTCTAGTGGAAAAGGAGTGGAGTGGATATTTCCGGCGTTATCGGAGCGATCGATTTGCATCTTCTCTCAGGTATAGAGATCTTGCTGCCCCTTTAATTTCTTATTCTTGCCATTACAGCGTTGGATCGAACTTTATTTTCTTTTAATGTTCTTTTAAGTCGATTCTTGTTAAAATTGGGAGATTTTGTGAGGAATTTTGGTGATGAGTGTGTCTCTTTTCCCCATTTTTTTTTTTTTTTTGTGTGTGATTTTGGGAGGATCGGAATTTGAAAGGTTTTTGGCAGAAGTTGTGATTTTTGGGGCTTAGGAGGTCGTTGGAAGATTTGAATGATTCCATTTTGCTCCCAGTGATTGAATTACTGGAGGTTTCCTCAATCATTGGTTTGGAGCATGTTTTCATCGTGCCATCACGGCCTTCTATGTTTCACCTTTGTGGTTTTTTGTGCTTTGCCTGACCGTGGAGTTAGAAATCGCTTCCGTTTCCTCTTGTTTTAACATCGATATTTTGTCACTACAAATTGCTATCATTTTTTGAGAATAATGGTAGAAGTAGCACCAACGAGAATTTAGACCTGCAAGAGAGTGGAGAAACACCTTGAACTCAAAACCTCCTTCCAAGTGAAGGAGGGATGCAGTCTTAGGTTGTAATCCAGTTTGTGCACTATAGATACATATAATAAAAATGAAGTTTCTATATATGGAGAGTGCTCCCACTGAAAATGGATAGTGAAAATAGGCTCCTAACTATCAACTAGATTCTGGTATGTGCGATGCGCAAGTGATATGGTGTGGATCGCTATGATCCTCCATTCTGATTTTTTTTTTTTTATTCATATTTGATAAATTCATGCTCAATTTTTGGGAAGTGCAAATCTCTCATGCATTATATTTATTTAAAATGAGAATAATTAGAGTTGTGGAGATGGAGTGATAGACAGTATGGAGCTCCATGAACCAAGATAAGAGAAAAAATAAAAAATAATCTGATTCATGCTGGGGTTCCCATGACATGTTCGAACTATGTTGGCTTTGTGCTTGGCAGGGGAATCCACCACTGAAACCGAGAGACTCCATCATATGTAGAGATAAAATACAAACTTATTTTGAAAAGTATGTAAGGTTTACCTCACAATTGTGCCTTGTATGGGCTTATTTTATCAAAACAACCACTTGATTCATTCCAAGATAGTCTGCTTCACTACTTACTGAGGAGTGATGTTTTAAAGATGATTTCCTAGTCACTAAAGTTTTTTTTTTGCATCATGCTTGAGTACAGAGAATGAAATCAATTTAATTAATATCAGATGGTGCCTAGTTAGTACTTTCCATTGGCTTGCTTATTTTATTCGATATGTTGCATTCTTTATTTTCTTCTGATTATAACCATCTTTTTTTTTTTCCAAAAAAAAAAATCTTTGTTAGTTTTCTGACTTGCCATCTTTGGGGTCATCTTGACCTCTAGGCCAATGTAGACATTTACCTACATCCTTTGGGTCGCTTATCTATGACTTAAGTCTTCTAAAACATTTATGTGATGTTTATCAATGAGAAATCTCATTGTACCAAATCCAGGGTCACCAAGGGTCTTTCGGCAATCTTATATTGCCAAGCTAGAAATTTTCTTCTATTACAAAAGAAAATTTCTAGAATCAGTTGTAGCCCTTGTAGATGAAGTTATTACCTAAAACACCAACATGTTTAATGATTATGTTGTCCTTTTCACTTGAGTGTGGTCGGGCTCCTCGCTTGGTTAATATCGCTAGTAATGTCTCAACTTAATGTTAGATCTATAGTGGCTAGATAAGACTGCATGCCATAGCTTCGTTGCATGAAGTTGGAAGTCTTAAAGGTCTAAGAATAGTTGTAGGATTTGGGATATACATGATTAGAAGATACACCAAGCATTGAATGATAAACACTTAACATCATGGCTGGAGTGTGGCCCAGAGTTGGGGCAGTGGGGGTTCATGGGAGACAACAATTCCCCTCCCCCTAAAATTTTGATATCCCTTGTATATTGTGCCTGCATTTCAGGGCTATCTCATCTGAAGATGGCTTGGGACTCTTTCATTCACAGAAATTTTCCTTACAATGGAAAACTGGTGAAAACGATTAAAGTTAAGACAACCATAATAGGTCTTTGCCTCCACTTATTTTTCAAGAAAGTGCAAGCCCATCCATTTCCGTAAGTAGAGTAGCGCTTAATAATCCTATACCCCAAGCCAAATAAGTTTCTTTTAACGATTTTAGATTCTATTGAAGGAACTTTAAACAAGCGTAAGGAGTAATACTATCACATGCAGTACTATCACATACCTCTCGGTTATCTTGTTAGTTCCTTGTCCCAACATGGCATGAGGGGATTATGCCATTCACAGGGGGTGGTGCAGCTCATGAGTTGTATGATGCTCAAACTGTGTTGGCACGAGAAACCGATGAGGTCACTGAGCAGCACCCCATAGCCTTGGGCCCTTAGAAAAGTATGCATGTTTAGTAATTGAGATGAAAAAGGTTTGTTGAATGAGAAAGAGGAATAAAAGCTAATTATGTTTTGTATGCTGTCTATGCTTTGTACTTTTTACATCTCTTCCCATTCAAGTTAAGTGTTGATTAAGAAATATATGAATATAATCATGATTTCTTTTTACTTTTATTTTTATCCCTTCATATTTCTTTTAATTTTTATTTAACCTCCTTTATTATATACAAGCTTCATGGTTCATTAAAATATACGGTTTTAAACTTCTTTTGTTTATTTATTTTTGTTGAATGAAAATAAAAAATATTTTTTAAATATTATATGATTTTTAAGATATTATGAAATGGATTTTCTCTAGAGGTTTATGATCAGTAGATAATGGTTTATCCTATTGTACAATACTCCTTATTTGACATGGAGGACCAACAACGTATGCATTGACCTTTGGGTTCCCTCCTTGAGCAAAATTCTAGCTCCATGATACGTTAGATAAAACAAGAAAAGAGAAAAACGAGTGAATACAATGCCAATCAAGAAGAAGACAAATTATAAAAAGGTTGAATCTTTTTCTCATTTATTGTACTCTGCTCTCAAGTTGGATAGACTCAAGAATGAATTCAGAGGCCTCCATTGTATCTTAGTCAAATCATCGGTAGAAAGAGGCATGCAAAAATGTAGAAATTCATCCAAAGCTCCTCTTTAGTTCACATTAACATGTGTTGTTACCATGGTTGGATATGGCTGAGCAGACACGTCTGTTCAGCCCTTGATGTTAAGGCCCACTGGGCCTCTGGCCCCTGGATTTGTGACTGTTGGTAACTGCCAATTAGAGAACCATAAAAAGAGAGTGAAGATATGCATTTTTCACTCCAACACACGCAAAAGGTTCACCCATATGCTTTCTAAACTAGAAGATGATCTGGAGCTTAGTTTAATAACCAATTATCAAGCTTTCTTTCCATCTTTCTCTTTCTGCCTGGATGTTTTGGTTACTAAGATTTTGAGGATTTTTATTACAGGAGTCCTCGAAAATTTATAGGCCAATATCCTGGAGTTAGGATTTTTATGCAATAATGTTATCTCTGAATGGTGATCTTCAGAGGTATGCACTATTGGATCTTAACACTGAAACAGCCAATTTTAAGTTAGTCAATTAAACAGATGCCACTCACATATAGCAAAATTTTCATTCATGTTTGCCAACAAGAGCTCCCCCACATTCTACGATATGCACTTTCTGCAAATGAAAGCTTTGAAGGATAATCCCTCATGAAGTTTTCATGTATGAGATATTCTGAAAGAGGTCTTTAATGAAAATTTGAGGTAAATTGGGAGGACAGGTTTCTTCATTTTAGGAAAAGGGAGACATATGGAATGTACTTATTAATTATTTTGTGGAACATATATTGTTTTTATTTATGTCTGTCTTATGTGCAAGGGTGCTTCTGAGGCTTGTCCTGGGCTTATTTAAATGTAGATGCTTTTTCCCCATCATAAGTTTGTCCTGCTTTTCATAATGACATCCATATTAGGCCTGTCCTAAACCATGCATTGCAGACTAAGCTTGATTTTTTTTTTTGTTTTTGGATAAAGAACCATAATGTAGATGATTCAAAGTTCTAAAGGTGGACTGTGATTTATATTTTTAAGCTGTACTGTGATTTATATTTTAAGCCAACATTGTGTACTCTCACTCTTTATGGTAGTTAATACCAAGGTTTTAAATTCCATGGGAAGGGGTGCTTTGGCTTTTCTATAAAACGAGATATCCCACTATCCAACCCTGTCCAGGCAGCCATCTTGTAGTTATCCTCCTACTCTCTCCCCTTTTTCTTTCTTTGTTTGTTTTGCTTCTTTATTTCCTTTTTTTTTCTTTCTTTTCTTTCTTTCTTTCTTTTGACTTAGATAGTTTGGATATGTGCAATGTAAACCTAGGGATGCACCTGTACGGAAGAGTGACTTGATACATATAGAGGGAAAAGAAGGTAGAAGTAGACCAAAAATCACATGGAAGGAAGTGATAGAGAAAGATTTAGAATTTTTGCATCTTATTCAAATGAGCACTATCATCAATCTGTCAGAATTAACCATTTATTTTGGCCATGATGAAAACACTGAAGAGGTGATGAATTTTCAGCTTCCTCCTTTGTCCAAGATGTCACCTTTGGAGGTTAAAGAAGTTTTCAATGATGCCATTGTTTTTGCACGTAAATGAGGCTACCAAAAATTTCTTATTCGTTAAAAGAACAAACTTTTTGAAGAACGTATATGGATTTCCAAAGAAGATTTCCTAAAGCTAAACTTAAATCTTTAGAAAGATTATATGGTAAGGCATTCGTTAGGAGTCGAATTTCTTAGACCGAGGGGAGATGTAGTTTGAAAAAGCAAGAAAGAGAGGAATTTTATTCTAAATAGGAATTTTTTTTTAAGTGCCTTCTTAAGAGTCTTATTTTTATCTTATTCTCATTAGGAGTCTTATTTTTGTTAATGTTGAATAATTCTATAATTAGTATTTTCTTATTTTTGGAAATGTTTTGTTTCTAGTTGGGTTTCTTTTTGGCCAGTTTTGCTCTATACATAAGCCCTTATTGTATTTCATTGAATCAATGAATTGAGTTATAAAATTTTAAGAATTTGTTCTCTTTTCTTGGCTTGGAGTGATTCTATGTTTGAGGGGTGCAAGGCCATGAATTTCCCTAAAATAGTTATAGGTGCTAAATCGAAGACTCTTAAGAAGCTAGTGCAAAACTAGCAGTTATCCTTGTTTAGCTCGTCTGTGTCACTATTTTTCCTTTTTTTTATAAAGATCCTCACATACTGATATTTTCTGTATTATATTTATCTTGACCACAGGAAACTACTGGGAGATTGCCTTCCTTTAGACCGCTTTAATTAGCACAAGGGAGAACATTGCAAGAAAGATGAAGTTGATCATTGTACTGCTCATTTTGGCCTCTCTACAACCTTTTGCTGAATCTGATCATCAAGGTATTTTTGACTTCTCTTTGTTAACTTTTAAGTTTAAAATTTATAGATATATATTTTTTCTTTGCATGTTAGTCTTTTGCTCATGTGATTGTTTTCTTTATGAATTCATGGAGGTCTTACATCTCTTTAGAAGAAGTTTATTAACATCCTTTTATGCCCTTCCCCTGCTTATTTATAGAAGTGAAAGAATTCTTAATGTTTATTTAGTAAGGTTTCTTACATCTGTTATGGAAATATCTCATATTTAGTTCATTGCTAGCAATTACACGTGTAATGCACCAAAAGGATTATTTGAGAAAGAACTTTTGGTCAATTACTCTGGTTACTTTTATAGTCTGATTCTTTTACATAATACTTTGGCACCAAACATTACATTGATGGTTTAACTATTGATTGTGGTGTTTAAAAAGTCATTGAATTTATGATGTTGTCTGTTTATTTTATTTCCTTTTCTCCGTTTTGTTTGATAGTCAATTTAAGTGATCTTCATATTATCTTTTTGTTGATCAATTTTCTATTATAAAGCAACCTTTGTATTGTGATGTATGATATCCTTGTTTTGCTTTTTGGTGGTCAAGATTACTAAGATCAACAAAACATTGTTCTTGTCTGTTTTATTTGGATCATAATCTATTGAAGTTCTATGTATTCTTGGGCTAGAAAGGTTGGTTTCTAGAATACTATGTTTTGAACGTATAATTTTGGAGCAATTGCTTTTTTGAAAGCATTTTTATAACTTAAAATGAACAATCAATAAGATAAAAGTACCTTTTGGTGTTGATCATACTGCTGTGCTACTAGTATATAAGTGTGCTAGTGATGCTGTGGTTCTGATTTCTGGAGAATAATTGCATGGGATGTCATGGGGAGATGGCACAAAAATAACTACTGCACATTCAGATCTACACCACAATGCAACTTTGTAGTTCTATTACAGTGATATTATAATTGATGAGCCTCATCTCTTAGTTTTAAATAATAAATCTCTAGTAATGTTACCTGAACAAGCCTATCTGCAATCTGTTTCTTTTCATGACATTTTTGTGGCATGATCTTGACAATTTGCTTTTCTAGAAGACAGGCACAATCAAGGAAGATATATTGGATATTTATGGAGATTGTTGATATAATGTGTTTTTACTGACACTAATGTCACTTATGCTGCTCTAATGCCGAAAAGAGCACACAAAAGGTATCAGATTTTTATAGACCTATGTGTCTATGGAGCTACAGGATTAATTTGGCATTTGTTGCCTGAGTATTTGAAGCCGATTTATAGCAATTGATGTAGCTGCCTTAAGTACCTGCACAAAAGAGGGACAAGTGATAGATTGCATCTTCACTATGTACTTATTAGGATATGTAAGATCAATATTGAATGAATTTGAGGATGATTAGTGATTCAAGTCTTGGCAGAATAAGGGCTGTCTCGGCCATCCTATTCTGTCTCGATCATAATACATTATAGTATCAATTTTAAATAGCTCTAATTTATCATAAACATATAACTTTTAAAATTTAAATATGTTTAAAAAGTAAATAAAACACTAAAATTTTATATATTTTTTTTTTAAAGAAGAAAAGCATCCTAAATAGGTATCGGATGCCCGATTGGGTTAGCGATCGGGATGGAATGAGATGCGGAGTATCTCGTTCCATGAAAAAATCAAGATGCCTTTGTCCCATAAGATTTAAAACTTGGAGCATGATAATGGGGATTATTGTTGTATTGAATTGGAATGTACATGGATGGATTGACTATAAAAATGTAAATTAATAGATGATCTAAAGTTACTATGTGCATTAGAAGACTAAGATTATGTGGTTCATCTTAGCTCAACATCATACAATAACAATGTAGGCCCTCAAAGAAATGTTTTCTAGAAATGGGGGGTAGGGTCAATTGGGACTAGTGTTTGACATGGAGCACCACCAGTTATCCATTTGCAATATATAATTGTACTCATATTTTTTGTGAAACTTGTATGCAGAAGTTACTCCCAAATTTCTCCTTGATTTCTTTTAATAGATTGATGGTCCAAGTGTGAAGTGATAAAACATCTCTAGTAGGTCTTGATGGAGGATGGAAAGCTTGAGCTGAGTGTTAGTTAGACTCTACCTAGAAAGTTGCTGCTTATTTCCTATTTGGGGTTTCCATGAAATTGGTTATGAGACTTTGCGGTTGGGTAAATAGATAGAAAATTGTAGAGTGGAAGAATGGTTTGGTGTCTTTCAATGTTAGAATTAGCTAATTTCTTGAATCAACATATTTGCTATATGTATCTCTTTTAATTTGGTTACCTTATAGTGTCTAAACCAAGATTTCAAATACCATTACAGAAGCTTGTATTATACTGCTTTTTTTTTTTTTGCCAAAACATGATGGTGCCATCTATCGACACATGGTGTGGGGTAGTCTTGTACTGACACACTGTATACCAGTGCCGGAAACCTGCTAGAACAGTGTGGTACTTTTTGTATTATCCTGTTTTAGCAGTATTTCAAGCCTTGATCCAAAGTGATGGTGGAGGAATAAAAATAATTCCCTTTTGATGGATTGGAACAATTTTTGCAAATAAAAGATCAAAATGGTCAAGATTCAGAAACTTGAGGTGGGATGGAAGAGCATGATGGAGTAAATTGAAGGTTGTAGATTAATAATATATTCAGCATGATGTGGGCATGGAGGTTGATTCAAATTGCTTCTTGTTTCATTTGCAAGAAAAGGTTTTCGCAGCACATGCTATTGTTATTTTATGTATTTGGCATACTAGCAGATTAGCAAGTGCAGTGCATGTCGAAAAAAATTTAAAAAATACAAAATTTGAATGAAAAAATAAAATAACTTAACACAACAAAATTATTAATGAAAACACAAAATAGAATTGGAGATAAAATATCATAATAATAAAAAATAATAAAATGAGTTGTTGTTTACTGGATGGATGTAAATTGTTTAAGCACTGTTTTCTATTGGCTCACCATTTGTCAGTCTCTCTTTTATGGAAGTAAATCAAGAAAAATATATAGAAAAAGGAGTGCATACTATGTGGTCTTAACAGATGTTTATTTGAATGGAATAGATATGAGGCATGTATATTTATGATAACATGAGAAATTAATTGGAACAGAGGATAGGCACCTATATATGGTTTTGTGAGGTATTAACCAATTTTGATTGGAACATAGAAGGAGCATTGATATTTATTGTTAGATGAGATCTTAACTGACTCTTGTTTAACCAACTATATTTAGGTACTGTATCTTCTTATTCTTCTTATTTTGACAGCATGTGAAGGGGAGAAAGAGACTTGAGAGGAATGGAGCAACGAGATTGCATGAGGTTTTTTTTTTTTTCCTCCTTTTTTGGTGATGAGAAAAGTTACGGGTGAAGTCTGGATTGAATATTCCAAAATTCCAATTTCTTTTTTTTGATATAGTTTAGGTAATATTTAGGTACACAAAAGCAAATTAATGCTTCTGCTATGTAGGGACAATGAGAAGTGTCTCGTTTGCTCAACACACACTCACACATTAGTTTTTTTTTTTTTTGTGGGGGGGGGGAGAGAGAGGGGAGGGAGATTCTTGGAAATATACCCTCTTATGATTTTAGTTGGAGATCTGGAAAGAAGTAAATAAGGATTTTTCAAACAACTATAGCTATGAATTACAGAGAGTTTGGAGCATGATTTTGAATGACAGTGGTTTTTACATTTTACAACTTTAGCTCTAGAACTTGCATCAAGTGATTGTTTGAGAGTGCTGTCAATCTTGTGGTAGAACAGAGTCATTTCTGTGATATTCTTTTGCTTGTTTGCCTTCTTGCCATCTTAATGGTGGATCTTGTCTATTTTTGCCCATTTGTTGTGCCTTATCTTTTATTTTTTAATATTTCTGCTGTCACAGAAGGAAAAGTCTAACTTGCAGAATAGAGGAAAGAGAGTGTGACTATGTAATTATGTCCCAGAGAAATACAAACAGCAAACCATGCCAAAGACAAAACTGGAATCTAAATATTAGTTTTCTGCAGTCTTTTGTAGCATGCATCTTTCATGAAAATTCAAATAAGATAATCTGGAAACTTTACGGAATTATGGATACCTACTTTAGATGCTGCATATGTATTCTTTTTTTTTTTTTTGTGCAGTAAGCTGCACCCATATCTCCACTGCCTCTTCTATCATTGCCAATAACATACATTAAAGTGGTTGACTTCATGCTTTTAGCAATTACCTGAGTCAGTCATATGATTATCAATGATAGCAAAAGAATGTTTGCATGCACTTATCAACAGCTTCCTTCTGTACTTATCATATAGATGAAATTCACAGTTTTTCCATAACATTTGTAAAATATCAATAGTATATATGTAATATCATGTGAAAAGGCCAGCTTCCAGGAAGCAGTGAGGCTGGTGAGATGTTGGTCAGGCTCATACCATGTGTGTGTGTGTTTGTGGGTGTGCGTGCATGTGTGTGTGTGAGCTTCTGCATACTTTGTTGTTGTAGTGCTCTGTATGAGAAATGGTGGCATTGATATTTCATGAACAAGACAAATTTTCCAGGGGGTTATATGCTTAAAATTGCTCAAGATAACTATCGCTTTGGCTGCCTTGATATCCTTTTGGCAACAGCATAAGCTCTATCACTAGATGTTAGTCTGCTATAACATTGCCAGTTCAAGCCAAGGACTGTAACTGTGCAGGTCTGTCACTATTTCCTTGTGCCGATTGCAATTCTTGCTAGAAATTCTTTTGCAGCCATTTGTGCTCCTTGAAAGTGCCTCAGTTTGATTTGTAGCAGATACAGGAGTTGAGAGGTTGGTATATTGAACTGAGGCTGCAGCATTTTTGTATCAAAGCTTTTTTTTTTTTTTTTTCTTTTTCTTTTCAGACCGTTGTTGCCTTAATGCTGGGCTGAATACTCTCATAGGAGGGTTTCTACAAGCTTTGCAGTATGGAAGCTCTTGCTTTTCTTTTAGATGCTAGAAGGTGCAATATTATTAGAAGACCAAGAGAAAATGCTATGGTGTCAGTTGGAGGTGACAATTGCCCATCTACTTCATTGCCGGCTAATTAGGTGGATATGGGGCAAAATTAGGATTGTTTCAATATTCCTTGTATTAGATTGGAGCATGGTAAGCAGAATTGAGCTAAACTAGTTAGTTTGACCCAAACCAAATTGAACTATCTGTTCATTTTTCAATTTTGGTTCGGAATGGACCCCAAATTGGTGTGAACCAAACCGTGCCGAATCGTTCGGTCTGATGACATGTTAACATTAGGATTTTATAACAAATTTCATGTTATTATTTTGATGAGTTGTGAATCAAATCATCATAGGTCAGTGTGGGGTTTACTGTTATTGTGATCTTGTCTAAGTCCAAAAATCTGAAAGTTTGACTAAGTGTTAACTAAAGCTAAAAAATTGTATTTAAAAATAATTTTTTTAGGTATTTTATTTTCTTATCATTTATAAGTTAAATTGATTCTTTGAGATTTTTATTCAGAGTGTAAGTATCCTAACTTGATATTTGCTAAACCATGATTTTCTGAAATTCTTCGAATTTGTTCTTGAGAGAAGAGTTGACTTTTTTCTTAAGGAATTTGATTTTTTTAATATTATTATTGAATTCAAATGGGAGGTATTTCCCTTACTTTCATGAGAAATCTTAAATAAATAGAAGGGTTAATATTTACTTAAATAATTTTAAATAAAAATAAAAGAAGAGAGAGGATGGAAGCTCATGAGAGGCTCTTAGCCTTATATACTACATAAAAAAAAGAAAAAAATTGAAAACTATGAAAAAAATTTGCAAAAATGGCAAACTGGTTTGAACTATTGGTACGCTGTTGGTCTAGTACCAAATTGGTTCCTGCTTCGGTACTGGTTTGATACTAGTTCACAGTTTAGTTTACCTTGAATTGGAGCTTCAGTCCACTAAACGTTGGAAATATCATCATTTTGGACCATGTTAAGAAGAAAAATCTTGCCTCATATCTATTGCACTTGGGTAATCCATCATGTGTGAATAGGAACTATGAATATTTGGGAAGAAAAATGAAAAAGCTGAGCATAGTCTATATTTCAGATGGGAGTGGGATGGGATTTGGAGCTCCATTTGATGAATTGGGAGTGGAGTATGGGATGTAACTGAGTATAGTGAATTAGTTGTGGGTCTTAAAAATTTATACTTTGGAGTGGGTTTGGAGGTTTGTATGGCTTTTTCTAACTTGATGGTGTCAAAAAGAATTAATGGAAAAGAACTGGAAGGTCATTTAGTTCTAATCGAGGTTTATCGTGTCAAAAATTGGTACCGTTTTGATACCAGCCTAGTTCAGTATGGTTCAGTAGGTGTGCTGTATTGACACACTAGCATGTCTTGGCGTACCGGTTAGGTTTTCCCCTTTTTTATTTTTTATTTTTTATTTTTTTAAGTTTTCAAATTTTTTTCTTTTTTAATGTGGTATACTAAATTTTAATAATTTTAAAAATTTACAACGCTTTTTGTTGGTGTTTCCAAATACTTTATAGCTCAAGTGAAATTAAAGTATATCAGTGTATCATTGATGAAAATGTAACAGATGACTAGAAGAAAATATTTTTAAATTACATATTAATAAAAATTTTAAATATATAATAAATACAACAAATAATATGTACCAGCATCTAATATTAAAGTGTCAATGCCATTCGTAGTCTGAGCCTAAGAGGCCATTGCAACTCTCATAAGCATTGCGAGCACTCCACTATATTACCATATCTAGCTCTTCTCCATACTTCGTCATCCTACCTCTGATGTGCCGGCCATGCAAAGATCGTGCTGGTGAAATTTGATATGTAAGTATCATGAAGTTATGGTACTAAAATATAGTAGCCGTTCGAAGTCTCGAATATAGGATATTCATAAAATGGCACATCAGATGAAGGCTATTCATATCCATATTTATAAGAATGTGGGTCATAGCCAGCCAGCATCAAATGGGATCCGATGTGTGAATTCACTTGAAATAGGTTGAGAGATCTTACTTCACACGCCAGATTATATATATCAGTAGCTCCATGTCCCGAACGACCTCGTGGTCCAGCTCTTGTAAGCAATAGTGTCCTCACGGGCTCTATTAGGTTGTTTTGGACACGGATGTTTAATCAATTTTCACGGCCTCTCAAGTCCCTTCTATGGCGTGATTACATTGTAAAATGTATACATTTATCATGTAGTGTCCATGGGCCTTCACTATCTTTGAAAAAAAAATCATTCCATATGTTTAATACCCAAAAAATTTTAAGGAAAGACTACAAAATCATTTCCATCTATCAAAAATATAATTATGATATAAAATAATTTATGCATTTATTTTCTTTTTTCAAAATCATTCGTTTCAGGTGAACTAGACCAAAATGGTCCTGTTTCGGCTCGAACCGAGCGGTATAGGGTGGTTCGGCCTTGTACTGAATCGAATGGGGCGAACTGAACCGATTTGGCCTTGATATGGTTCAGTATGGCCCATTTTGCCTGGTACAAGATGAAACAGCCTTGACAAATACTTTTCTTTAGCCTCCACGTGGGAAATATTTAACTTTTTCAGAAATGAATAAGCTTGAAGCGCATCTGCTAATTTAATCATAGGTTTGGCAGGCTAATGATGATTAGATCTTGACTGTTGACATGCTTATGATGATATAATGTGCATCAATGGGTTTTTATTAGCAAAATGTATTTGATGGACTTATTTATTCTATTATTTGCTCAAATATGGCATGGTTATATCTCATCTTTGCTTATTATTCTTGTTTAGCTTTGTGAACTTATTAATATTCGTGTGTTTCTAGGAGACGCCTTCTATGACATAAGTTTATTGAACTGCTCTATTACATTATTCACTCAAATTCTACACAGTTTTATCTTTTTTGTGCTATCTGTATTTTTTTAAAAAAGTTTTGAACTTACATAAAAAATTATTTTGTGTTTCCAGTGGATGCTTTGTATGACATGAAGCGTATGTTAAATGCCACTGACAGTCAGCTGGATGATTGGAATCCAAATCAAGTCAATCCTTGCACATGGAACTCTATTATTTGCGATAATAACCATAATGTCATTCAAGTGTAAGTTATTCGTTGATAAATTAGATCCTGAATATTTATTCCTTCCAGATGTTTTTAACTATTATGTAGTATTTATACGCTACCAATTTAGTAATGTTTGTTGATTTCTAGCTTATACTTTTGCTCAGAATAATGCCTAACACAATGGCTTGCTTTTATTTTATTGTTATTGTTGCTTTGTTTGTGCAGAACATTGCCTAACATGGGATTCACTGGAACATTGTCACCAAGAATTGGCGAGCTGAACTATTTAAATGTATTGTAAGTATAGTTATTTATCTACAAAGATTTTGAAATTTTCAGGATATCATCTTAGCTTAGTCTACACTTGCAAAACTTAATTCATCTATACGTCGTTAAATTAATGAATCTAAATTCAGGTCATTGAAGTTTGAAAACTTTCTGTGATTGTTTCTCAATCTGAACTCAACATGCTATGATACAATACTAAATTCCTAGCAAAGCCAACTTTTGGCAGTGCTTGATGTACGATTCAGAAGGCCAATCATGGTTACAAATTGTAAGCTTATGAAACTCGGAAGTACACCTCCATGATTGATGCTAGAAGTAGGAGCATAGATGAAAAGAGAAAAAAAAGAGGCATAATTGGGTATAGAAAACTTAGAACTTTCTTTTAGGTACAATATATTTGATGAAGCCAAATAGAAACATTATGAAATCTCCTAGAGTTCACAAATCATACCAATTCCTTTTTATGGGTGAAACACTTGATTGTTCTCTGGTTGATAGAAAGATTAAATACCTTTTGGGATATTCTTTGTGTCATTTGGTTATTTCTTTTATTCTATAGTCCGCTGATCTTGACCCAATTCAATTTGCTTGTACATGATTTTTGTATAAGGTTTATGACATACTTTGGTTATGTTATTCACAGAATTGCATTATAAAAGGAAGATAGGGCTGTCCACATAGGTTTTAAGTTTTGGTGGGATGGAGGTGTCCCACTCATTCCGTCCCGTTTCTTTCGGCAAAACGAGATTGCGACAAGGGTGGGACACTAAAATGCAACCTACCAGAGGAAAGTAAGAAGGAAAGAAGGAAGAAGGAAAATAAAGAAGAAGAAAAAGGAAAGAAGGAAAGGAAATAAAGATGAAAAAAAGAAAAAATAAAGAAAAATTGAAGAGGAGAGAAATGTGAGCAAAGGGACGCTCTTTCAAGACGGCCATTAGGATAGGATGAGACAGTGGAGCATAGGGAGATCGAAACACTTGTCTCATGAGATTTAAAACCTTGCTCTCTGCTATTATTCATGTTTATTGCTGGAAAGAGATTTTGTTTGTCATTGTAAAATGTTTAAGAGAGAATCAATATAATCAACATATGCTATAATTGGTTTTTGTGAAGAAAAGTTACTTTGAATCAAGGTTGGTAGAACTGAGTCGAACCAGTCAGAAACTAGTTCAAAAACTAGTTTCAGTTCAGTTTTGCCTGCGAACTAGTCCGAATTGTGCCAAACCACTTGGTTTAGTCTGGCTCAAATGTGGGATGGATGGAGGGTGGGCTAAGTGAGACGTGGGCTCTGGTGAGCTCACTTAAAAAGAGAGAGGAAGGTTAAGAGCCTCATGTAAGCTCTCTCCTCTCTTCTCTTCCTTATTTACATTCAAAATCACTTTAATAAATGTCATCATCTTTCTTCTTTTCTTTTTATTTACTTAAAATTTTTTATGGAAGTCAGAGAGATACCTCTCGTTTGAATTCAACAAAAATATCAAAAAAATTAAATTCTTTAATAATAAAAAGTCAACTCTCTCTTTCAAGAATAAATTCAAGGAATTTCAAGAAATCTTGATTTAACGAATATCAAGTTAGAATACTTTCACTCTGCATACAAATTTCAAAAAATTAATTTAACTTAGAAATAATAAGAAAATAAAATATTAAGAAAAATTATCTTAAAATATAATTTGTCTTTAGATAGGATCATAGCAATGGTGAACCTCACACTAACTCATGCCAACTTGATCCATTGTTCATGGAAATAATAAAATTAAACTTTTCATAAAATCATAAGATTAAAATGTGTTTCTTAGTGTCGAAATTATGATGTTTTGTATGCTGTCTATGCTTTGTACTTTTTACGTCTCTTCCCATTCAAGTTAAGTGTTGATTAAGAAATATATGAATATAATCATGATTTCTTTTTACTTTTATTTTTATCCCTACATATTTCTTTTAATTTTTATTTAACCTCCTTTATTATATACAAGCTTCATGGTTCATTAAAATATACGTTCTAACCTTAGGATTTTATGATAAGTTTAATTTTATTGTTTTGATGAGCTATGAAATAAGTCAGCATAGGTTAATGTGAGGTTCACCATTACTGTGATCTTGTTTAAGTTTGAGAACCTCGTAAGTTTGACCGAGTATTGATTAAATCCTTGCAAATTGAAATTAAAGATAAATTTCTAAGTATTTTATTTTCTCGTCATTTCTAAGTTAAATTGATTTTTTAAAATTTTTATCCAAAGTAGAAGTATCCTAATTTGATATTTGCTAGACCATGATTTTTAGAAATTCTTTGAATTTATTCTTGAGATAAAGAGAGTTGATTTTTTATTCTTAAGGAATTTGATTTTTTTTTGATATTTTTTTTAAATTCAAATGAGGGGTATTTTCTTTATTTTCATGTGAAATCTTAAGTAAATGGAAAGAAAAGAGAAAAAGAAAAAAGGAAAGAGGAGAAAGATGATATTTATTAAAATTATTTTGAATGTGAATAAGATAAAGAAGAGAGGATGATGAGAGCTCAAGTAAGGCTCTCTGCCTCGTAAACAATATAAGAAGAAAAAATGGAAAAGTTATGAAAAAAATCAGAAAACTGGCGTTATGGCCTGAACCACTGGTACAGTGCCGGTTCAGTATCAGTACCTAGCTTTACCAATCTTGCTTTGAATTATACTTTGTTTCTTTTGTTGATACATTTTAGTACTTATGGCAAGTTAGATGAGGAAAAGTTATATGTGGCCATCTGTCTTTTAAGCTTAATATTTGAATATGAAGTTTGGGCATCAGATTCATTGTATTGTTGGAGGTAGCATAAAATAATTTGATTAATCTAAGTAATTATCTTGTGAACTGTCTCCATTGGTAGTAAAGCAATACATTATAGAAGTTCGGAAACAATGAGAGAAGGATCATTAAAGAGTAGGACTAGATATTTCCTGCCCTAGACATCAGGTCTGTTCTAGGAGGAAAGGAGTGTTCTTGTGTACCTTTGTGCCTCTGTTATATGTTGTAGTTGCTATGGAATCCTCCTGTCTGCACATTATAGATTTTCTGGATCTTTTATGAAAGTTGCCATCAAGAGCATGGCGCTTCCTAGAAGGAGAGGGATGCCAACCAGCTGACGTAATGCCCGTCAGCATCAACATCATGGTTTTGCATTTGCACTAATTGATTCTGAAATAACAGTGTAAATAATACTTTATTCATGAATATATTGGGGGGAGTATAGGCATGCATGTCTGTACATTGATGTTTTATTTGTACATACGTTGAGCCTAACATGTTACACGAGAAAGTAATAGCCAATGGCCTTGCTTACATGGTGCTATTGCTCCTATAAGAATTACTGCATCATTTTAACCATGTAGCCCCTGCTCCTCAACTTCTCACCTAACTTTATGTGTAATTATGCAGGTCATTGCCAGATAACAATATAACTGGTGGATTACCACAATCATTCGGAAATTTATCTAGTCTAACTAGCTTGGAATTGGAAAATAATCGTTTAAGTGGAGAAATACCAGCTTCTCTTGGCAGGCTCACTAAGCTCTTGATTTTGTAAGTAGGATCATAATTTTGACAATTTAAGTCAAATTTGGAACTAACCTCTCCTTGTTTGTTGCATATGATTGATTTTGTGATCAGGACTTTGAATCAAAATAATCTTACTGGAAACATTCCTGAATCCTTTTCAAAGCTTGTGAGCTTAAATGACATGTAAGTGCCATGGCTAATGATGCTGATTTTGGGTCTGCTATGCTAGAAGTCTGTCTTCATGCTTAGATACTTGCGACAATGTTGAAAAACATTACTTTATGTTCAGAAAAGTTTCTTACAAATCTTGACAATCACAATTTTACTTGTGTTTGCAGTGGTCTAGCATTCAATCATCTTAGCGGTCGGGTACCTGATCGTCTATTCCAAGTAGCCAAATACAAGTATGGCCAGATCTTTATAATATCTGGATGCAAGTGCTCCAGTCATGGATGCTGATCTGATTTCATTAATTCATGCAGCTTTACAGGTAACAATCTAAATTGTGGATCAAATTTTCCACACCCTTGTGCATCTACTGTACCTGGCCAAGGTAAACATGTGTTATTTGTTATGCCCTATCTCTAGTATTACTAATATTTATTTGGAAAACCTTTTATTTTGGAATGGAAAAAATTGTATATTTTGGCTCAAGGCAACAGTCCTTATTTTTGGATGGTCTCAACAGGAGGATCTGGCAATTCAGAGATTGGAATTGTGCTGGGGAGTGTTGGGGGAGTAATAGGGCTCCTTGTTATTGGGGGTTTGTTTGTGTTCTGCAAGGGTAGGAGGAAAGTTTCTCGACGGGAAGTTTTTGTAGATGTTGCAGGTATGTCTTTTCATTTATTTATTAAATTAGGTTGTTTACTAAGATTTGATTTAGAACTCTTTTATGCATATTTAAATGGCATTATTGCGCTTTGTTCTTGTTTTTCTCCCTTTCAGTATCCTCTTCTAGTGTCCTGAATTTTTTGCTTTTCTGCATCTAACTCTTTCTTTATCATGATTATTTTTCTTTACACTTGCAACTTAATAAATATGGAGAGGGACCGCAAAATTTGCCGCCTTGCCCTCTATATTAATTTTCAAGATAAACCTTCCTTTTTTTTGTATATATTTTGTTTTTCCTTGTAGAAAGAAAAAGAGATAGAGGTAGACCAAAAATTATATGGAAGGAAATGATAAAGAAAGATTTAAAATTTTTGCATCTTATAGAAAATATGACTCAAAATAGAGGCAAAGCAGAATAGAAACTAAGGATTCATGTGGCCAACTCCAACTAATTTGGAATTAAGGCTTAGTTATTATTATTATTTATATTTTGCATGTCCTTAGGTTAAAGATTGCAATATCATTAATAGTTGTTGCAACATGATTTTTTTCTTTTCATACATAAATGACATTGTGCAGAGGTTTTTGACAAATTGTCAACACTTTTGATACTTAGGTGAAGATGATCGCAGAATTGCATTTGGACAGCTGAAAAGATTTGCTTGGCGAGAATTACAACTTGCAACCGACAACTTTAGTGACAAAAATATTCTTGGACAGGGGGGCTTTGGAAAAGTATATAAAGGAGTGCTTCCAGATAACATGAAAATTGCTGTAAAAAGGTTGACTGATTATGAAAGTCCTGGAGGGGAGGCGGCCTTTTTACGTGAAGTTGAGATGATTAGCGTAGCTGTTCACAGAAATCTATTAAGGTTGATCGGTTTCTGTACAACGCCCAAAGAACGGCTTCTAGTTTATCCTTTTATGCAAAACTTGAGTGTTGCCTACCGTTTACGAGGTACTAATTCTCAGAAAACTGTGAAACCAACAAATGTCTTCATTTCTTAAATTTTTCTCCCTACATGTCATTCTTTCTGCTTGAATTATTTATGATTTCTTCTCTTCTGTTAAGAAGATAACTTACTGCATGGGCAAGAAAATCTTTTCTCTAGTTAAGACTCGATCCTATTCTCAAACATTACCATTTTTGCGTGAAAGTATAGTTACACCAATGGGTGATATAGTGGGCTAAAAACTTCATGTTGACCTTAGGTTATATTTTGGTGGGTAGTGTTAAGAGTCCTTGAAGACCCTCAATGCTAAAAATCATAAGAAGGCCTACTAAAATGTTATGGGTTGGAAGGAAGTGCTGGCTATTTTGAACATAATTTCTTTCGCTCGCAGTTTTTGACCCCCTGGAGTCATGATTATCACATTTACTGAATGGGAATCCTTCTAGGATGAGTGCGTGCCTCCCGAATCTCACCTTAGCATTTTCAGTGGGTCTAGCATGCCATTCTTAATTGACCAGTTTATGTTAATAAGGCATGTACGCACTATTATTCACAATTAGTTTTATATCATTTACTCTTAGAGTCCCTTGGAGCATCACATTTCAGTTAGCCTATCTTTATTATCATTGATTTCTGATTGTATGTCCTTAATGCCTTGGCTAGTGCAGACTTTAAACCTGGGGAACCAGTTTTAGATTGGCCTACAAGAAAAAGAGTGGCTTTAGGCACTGCACGTGGCTTAGAGTACCTTCATGAACATTGCAACCCCAAAATTATACACCGGGATGTTAAAGCTGCTAATGTCTTGCTTGATGAGGATTTTGAAGCAGTTGTTGGGGACTTTGGCTTGGCAAAATTGGTTGACGTGAGGAGGACATCTGTGACAACTCAAGTTCGTGGGACTATGGGCCACATAGCACCTGAATATTTATCAACTGGAAGGTCATCTGAGAAAACTGATGTTTTTGGTTATGGAATCATGCTTCTCGAACTTGTTACCGGACAACGTGCAATAGACTTTTCTCGCTTAGAGGAAGAAGATGATGTACTTTTGCTTGATCATGTAAGCTTACCTTGCTCTGCTGAATTATGTCTTTTTGCTTTTCAACTTCTCATGATTTCTTACAGTGGCTATGTCTTTTTTTTTTTTTTGGTTTTCTTCTGAGCAGCTTTTCATATTATATGACCAAATATTTCTTATATTGTAAACTTTTCTAGTTTCAATGGACATACTCATGCAGTTGAAAGTGGCACTGCAAGTTTTTCTTTCATCCTTTGTTACTGAAAGATGCCAGCCACCAGTTTGCTGCAGTTCTGTTGTTTACGATACTGGAAAAAAATAATCAAAGAACTTAGCTATTCCTAATTTGTGACTTCCCTCATTGTCTAGGTCAAATGACCAAACAACTATGTGGACGCCTGAGTTACTAAGTCTCCTTTGTGTGTTTGTGTTCATAGTAGTTTACATTGGCTTTCATGTAGTCATATATGTATGATATAAATGATGTATTCTATAACTGGCGTCCTCAAAAATGACATAGGCTAATAAATTAATAGCTTTGATTACAGTAATCTATACAAATTGTGCAACTCAAATGACATATTACTTGTACTACTATTCAAGGTTTGCCATACTAAAACTGGTATGGTTTGATATGGGGCACACCATAACGAACCAGCAGCATATTGGTCAAGGTGTAACAGGAGGCCCCAACCTATGAACCATCTTGTACCAAGCTGATCCGGATAGTTTGGTATGGTTTGAGGTCAGTACAAGGTTGGTTTAGGATGGTTCGGCCCTTGCACTGAACTAAACAAATGAATCGTATTGGTTTTGGATAGTTCGGTGCAGTTTACTTTGAACTATCCGATTCGGTATGGTTTGGCCATTCTTGCTACTGTTACTTATATTGCTTGCCCAAAAATTAGCGTATCATGCTAAAATTTGGCTGAATTATCAGCTCTTGGCTCATGGTTTTGGACTATATTCTCAGGAGTACTTAATTACAAGTAATACCAATTCAATTGCCTAACAATATTATCCTGAAGTCACAGATTTCTGCTGAAATATTGCACCTATTCCTCTGTTTCCTTGATACGAAACAAAATGAACATGGAATATTTTAGTAAAAGGAAAATTACCATACATGAGTAGTATGTTATATCTCTTCACGATCATTTGTACATAATCTAGAGGAAGGTGAATTGTCAGCCACTATCTGAGCATATTGACACCAGGCATCCATTTTAAATAAATAGATAGCTTTGATCTTTTGGTGCAAAATAATAGCAATACGCTAAGCTTGGAATTGGTGTGAAATGAGTAGGAAACCATGGCTTTACTTGCATTTTCTTTTTTAAGAAAAGGTATTTTATATATGTGGCCCTGCAAATATGGGTTATTGAACATTTACCACTTGAAACTTGCTATTTGCATCTCTACCACTTCAATCATCCTGTTTTTGCAATGATATCCTTCCTATTAGATTTTTGGTTGATGGTTTTATCAAGTAGCTGTATCAGTACTAAATGACTATATTACCTTTTTACACTAAGAACCTAACAAATTTTGACAGTCAATCTGTACCATAAATTTATGTCTTTGCATTTTTTTTTAAGGGTATTGACTCAAAAGGGTAAAAGAGTCATTTTATACTTAAAACGTTACTTATTAACACTGTCAGCCAAAAACCTAAATTGAGGGGCATATATGCTAAAAAAGGACGAATTGAAGGGTGTGTGTGTATGTATAAATAGTGATTTTTGATTAGTAGATATAACCTGTGTTTGCAGGGGTATGTGGAAAACCCAAAAAGAAATATAGGAAGATTTTTATCATATGATATATCTCGAAGAGTCAAACATGTTTTCTTGCATAAAGTACAAGAATTGTTAAGCATTGCATACTAAGATCATCTGTAGCAATGCATGCTAGTGTTCGCAGATACTTAGCAAGACAACCCTGTATCACAAGGCATGCCCTTGTTTGAATGGTGCAAGATGTATGGTATTTGGGCATTCACTTTCACCCACCATGTCCTTTACAATATCACCCGAAAATTCTGTGAAGCCATATTTGTGATTGGGCTTCTCTCACTAAGCTACAAATCAAGGTGAGAATACTACTAAAAATATATCAATGTCCTAAACTATACACTAAAGAGATACATTTCTAACATGTATACTGTTATTTGGTACTGCAGGTAAAATGTAAAAGTAGGAAGCAGGCAAAAACTTAATGCTGCTGCTTTTTGTGCTTGAGGCTGAATCCTGGACATCTGTGGGTTTTGGAATGTACTTAGGAAAAGCCTGAATCAATTTCATCCTGTTGCATTCTTGGGAATATTTCCTTAGTGCTTCTATATACAACATATCAGATAATTGCACTGAAAAGTTATAATATGCTTGGATGGAGATTTTGGATTCTTTATGTTGTCTGCAACTTCTTTTTCTTTGTTCTTTTATTTTCATAAAGTCTCTCTTTTTTGACTCCAAGATGGGATTCCATCATATTTCATTTCACAAACTTATCAAAAAGAAACAGTTTCTTTACCATAGGATGAGCTACACATCAATTGTACACATGCAAGAAGGCTAGATTAGAAGTATAAAAAATTGTTGGCATGGAAGAACATGGTTCATGATTACTCTTGAACTCTTAGGTGTGCCCATCTCAATTTGAGAATAGTTCATTGCTTGTCCTTTTGATAACATGTTAAGTCCTTTTTTTTTCAAAAAAAAAAAAAGTATTTATACTTGGAATCTCTGTTTCTTGCATTTGCCGATAGCTGTTGTTATTTGCTAGTCAATTTAGTTACTCATATTAGTACCTCTTAATGATATTTCTAGTGATGGTTCTTCTGCTAACTTAGGTTAAGAAACTAGAGAGGGAAAAGCGATTGGATGCTATTGTCGACCGCAACCTACAGAAGAATTATGACGGCCAGGAAGTGGAAATAATGATTCAAGTTGCTTTGCTTTGCACCCAAGCCTCACCGGAGGATCGTCCCACGATGTCTGAAGTAGTTCGGATGCTTGAAGGGGAGGGGCTGGCTGAGAGGTGGGAAGAGTGGCAACAAATTGAAGTTTCACGGAGGCAGGAATATGAGATGATGCAAAGGAGATTTGATTGGGGTGAAGATTCTGTGTATAACCAGGAAGCTATTGAACTCTCTGGTGGAAGATGACGTTAAGGTGAAGAATGGTGAGGAAATATTTTCTTTTCTTCCTGTGTTTTATGTTTTTATGATTGTTGCTAGGAAGGCAGGGGCAAAAGGGCCTTTTGCTAATGCTGCTGCCTTGGTCTTCTCTAAATCTCACATTTTGTAGTGATGGAAAGGGCGGGTCAAAAGCAGTATCTGATGGAAGGATGTTGTACCCACAGTTTGGGTTGGTGATGTGTGCTTTATAAATCTTCTTTGGCCTCCCATGAATGCAGAATTTTTTTAGGATTTTTTTTTTTTTTTTTTTGAAGATTTTATCAATATGATTTTCTTGATTGAAGGGATATAGTTAATTAAGAAAATTAAGCTTGTTATTTTTTTGAATTATTAATTATTTAAAATTTATGATTTTTTAATTATATTATTATTTTTTTTGAGCATTAGAATTATAATTCTATAAATGTGTAGATTTTCTATGGCTTTTTTATTATGAAATAATAATTTTAGTTTTATTTATTTTGAAGGTATAATTTTATCTTATCGGAATGATTACTTTAAAAGTTTGAAGTGGTTACTTTAAAGGTTTGATTCTCTTAAAATGGCTATCATTATCTTAATTCTTGAATCTTATTTATCTTAATTCTTGAATCTTATTTGTTGTTACGTTTGAGTTTTTATTAATTGGTATAAATGTGCAAAGCAAAATATGGGAATCACCTTTTCTTCATCTAAATTTTCCCTTTTTACTCTCAATTGTTTTATTTTAAAGTGCAAAATCATAGTTTTTTTTTAAAAAAAAAAATCTTTGGCCTCTCTCCTAAAACTCTGTTGTTCTTGTCCTATCCAAAAAAAGTAAATAAATAAAAGAGAGAGGTATGAAAAAAAAAATAATAATAAAAAAAAAGATGGGCGGAGAAGGACGAAGCCTTCTCCCCCTTCCAACCCCGTGGCAGCACGAACCGTGGCCATCGGATCCCCGCCTTCGGTCGTCCACCACCTTCGCTGCACGATTTCGCTAGTAGCCCTTCGTTCGCATGATCGCTGGCCACAGTCGCAGGAACACCGCAGCTCCATCGAAGATGCTGGCCAGCCCGTGCTCATGGCCATCTTGACCATTGGCTTCTTCATAGGCGCCTTGCTCCTGTTTCCACCCAATCCGGCGATCATCTTCCGCCTCTGAATGTCGCCACCGCCGCTGTCTTCACAGTCGACCACCATCTTTGGCCAGGCTGCCATAGCCCTTCCGTATCCGTCTTGTCCGCCTCCCTGCGCTTGTTGTGTTCGTGACGCCTGTCCTTCCATTTTATATCTCACCTGGAATACTACGTCAGGAATAAAACAGAAATATTCTTAAAATAAATAGAATAATTATTTCACCTTTGTTTCGTTCTTAAAAAATTAAAATAAATTATTTATTAGAAGGAAGGATTTCCTCTTGTTGCTTAGACCAGAGAAACTCGTCTACAAGGGTGAGAGGAGCATATAGAGGATGATATGAAAAGTTGGAAACTGATGATAGAAGCATTTATTATAGGAAGCCACTGATTGGAATACTAGTAATATGGCTAAAATGATTAATACTTTGGCTAATTTGAAAAAGATGTTCATTGGTATTTGAAAAAGAGAATCATTGGTATGACAAAGAAAAAATTCAATGAATCTTTAAATAATAGCCATAAGTCCAAAAAATAACGATTTGAGCTCTATATAGATATAAGAGGAACAATCCAATCCTGAAGGACTAGTTTGAATTTTCTTTAATGGTTAAATTTATCGGGCAGAACAGTTTTTTATATTCAATCTTACTCCAGAGGCACAGAAGGTTATCGTAGCTTTTTTTTCATCTTGAAAAAGAGACATTACGATAATATTAATGGAGGGAGAAAAACTAAGGTCTGGTGACATGAAAAGATTTTGTGGAAGGTCCCTACACTCGTTTTAGCCCAAACATCCGTAGAGATTTTACTGAAGAACTTACTAAGTTGTGACATAACTCTACAGTATGTGAAAATTAATCTTGATTTGAACAACTTGCTAACAATGCTATAGAATTGATTGAAAAATTTTTTGTAAGCTACTTTATGAATGAACTTAAAAAAGAAATAAAGTATGATGTTTGCATGTTTTGACCTATCATTATGATTAAAGCTATTAGATTAGTTAAGCTTAAGAAAGAACAATTACTTGTTGTACATAAGCCAAAGGTAAGCAATCTTGTACGAACCACTTCAATTCTCAATGGTAATACCATATCTTTTTTTTTGCTCCACTCAAATGATTGAAGTTAGCAAAGACATAAGTAAGAAAGTAGAAATGTTTGTACTATAATTGCGATAAAAAACTTAGCTAGGCCATCGTTGCAAAACTAAATATTATTTCTCACTCACGATGATTGGTTCGATAATATACCTAAATTAGAGTTGGAAGATAGGGAAGACAAGGAGAAGTAATTGGATGGTTTATATCCAAAAATTTTCATATATGATATTATCGATACTTCATCTCTTTAAACAATAAGAGTGATAGTAGAATTAAATCAGTCAATTATTATAAGCTGGAGATGGTCATCGTCAAGGGGGGCGCAATGACCGACGGAGTCGGAGAGGAGGCGACTGAGAGAGTCCATTTTTCGATCGAGGACAAAGAGGTTGAGGAGGGAGAGGCAGGGGTTGAAGCTCGTCATTAAGGGCAGCCGAGAGTCACCCCCGTGGGTAATAGAGTTGGGGTTAGAAGAGAGTCGATCTAGAGGAGATCTAGTTGAATGCAAGCTGTTGGAGCCGATGCTGCCAAGCAAATTAATATCATATTCTTTACAATGTCAGAGGATGAAATTGAGATGTTATTTTTTATATGAAAGCTTTTTTCATTGAATATAGCAAAATCCAAAATTCAATCATTTTTTTATCTTTAGATCCACACTGATTTTGGAACCATTCATTTTTTTTACTTTTTTCATTTTAGAATTCATGAACTATGTGGATTAAGGATGGAAGAGGCAGCTGAATCTAAGCTTACCTACATTCGAAAGTCTACCTTTCCAAATGTCATATAAATGTAGTAAGATAAAACATCGATATGGTTCTCTAAATGTGGTTCTTGTTGCTTATAGATATGCTTCATTAATATGTTCTAAAATTATTTGATATTGAAAATCGATAATGACAACAACTTGCAAGAGTTGCATGTTTTGTACAAGGATATTTGACTTATCTTCTTTAATAAATAAATTATTAAATCACATCCTAATTCATAGTTATTTTGATGTTCATGTTTTTAATTTTTGATATGCAACAAAAAGAAGTTTGAATTCTATGTCACTAATATATTAGAGGATCAGTCCTTGATTAAACTGAATCAAATTCTTATCTTCTTGCATTTATGTGTTTATAAGATTCAAATTCTTTTGCATTTCATAAAATCATTATTGATCATTAATGCCAGGAAGTTTATCTTTCTTGCATTCAACATTTCATGGGTTTTAAATCTTTCTTGCATTTTACATGATCATCAATGAGCATTAATAGTAAGAATCAAACATTTAACATTATCTACCAATAAAAAGCATATATTTCACACTAATGATCGTGTGAAATTTGACAACAAAGAGAAGGATATGCTTTTTATTTATAGATAGCATTGAATATTTGATTCTTGCACTCAATGGCCATGTGAAATGCAAGAAGAATTTGAATCCAATGTATACATCAAATGCCAAAAGGATATACTTCTTACCATTAATGATCATTGATGATCATATAAAATGCAAAAATGATTTTGATGCTATAAACATGTGAAATGCAAGAAGGATAGGAATCCAATTAGATACAATCATAGATTAATCTTTTGATAAATAAATAACATAGAATTCAAGCTTTTTTGTATTTAAAATCATTTCACTATTCCCAATTCCAATGAAAATAGCAAGTGGCAGGATTTTTTCAGTAATTAAAATGAAGGCTCAACTTGTGTTGTACCACATATATGTCCATAAGTAAGCTAATTGAGAGTGGCTAGCAAAATATCTTTAAGAGCTAAAATGTAAAGAGAATAATATATTAATGATGAGATAAATTAACTTGAAAATTTTAATACAATGTTCCTTCCAGTATCACATAAATATGATGGATATGCTTGGTTTATAAGATCTAAAACTAATTGGTATTAAAAAAATCAATAATAGAAAAAAAAAAAAGCAAGAGTTGAACATTTTGTGTTGAGACTATGGACTTGTATTCTTCAACAAAGGTGTTAGTAGATCCAATCCTGCTTCATGGTTATTTTAGTAGTCATGTTTTTTACTTTTTGGTAAGTAGCTAAAAAAAAAAAAAACTTAAATTTTATGTCATTTATCTATTAGAGGATTATTTTACAATTAAACCAAGTCAAAGTCTTTTCTCTTGCATTTCACTTGTTTTCAGGATCCAAATCCTTTTTGCATTTCATATGATCATCAATGATCCATAATGATAAGAAGTATATCTTTCTTGCATTGGACATGTGCATGGGATGAACATTAATTATCATTAAAGGCAAGAATCAACCATTCAACGGTAACCATCCATAAAAATGATATAGTCATGGATCTTAATATCTGTTACATATCTAAATCAAAAATAAAGACGATCAACATCCATCAAAAAAGTTCATATAATATAGGACTAATAAAAATCAAAAAGAAAGTATGGCTACATCGAAAAATATATTTAAACAAATATGCGATAGAATATACTTTGCAAGATCATCAGACTGATATATACTCCTCCAAAGAAGAATATAAGAAAATATATGATTCATTGGTATCAAATAAACTTAGATCTTAAAGTTTATCTCATGTTGTATTTAGAAAAGCAATTCAAAGCATATTAGTTCAAATAAAAGATTAACCAGTATTAATATAATTAAAATTTTCAAGAAAATCTGCATCGATGGCATCTAAAATCGAGTTAACTTTGAACCATTCAAAATAGAGGCTAGATAAGGAAGTTATTATCAAGTATATATCACTACTAAAAATATTTAAAAAATTATGAAAATGCCATACCATGGTCCATGATAGAAGTGATGATTTTTTTTATTTTTCTTTATTTATTTTTACTCATTCCATCTAAGAAGTCATGTTAATGAATTAAAAATCAATTAAGAATTAGAAATCTATTTTACAATATTTATTTAATGTTTATCAAATTATTTTCTTTTAGGAACTTTTATTTTATGAAAAAGCTTATTTGCTTCAGAAAACTCATTTTATAAATAGTTCTAACTTATTTTATTTTGATATAAAGTATTTATTATTAAATTAATAATACAGTTTTAACCTTTGTTTATCTCCTCGAAGAGATTTTTCACTTGTTGTGATATTCTCTCAAGAGGTAATAGTTGCAAAGCTATCAAACTAAGCATTTCTCAAAGAAAGCAAAGGTTTACCATCGAAGATCCTCAAATTATTAATGGAAGCCAATGGTTACGCTTTTCATAGTCTTTGCATAAAAAAAGGCACACACACAGATATATATATATATATATATATATATATATAAAGAGAAAGAAAGATAAATTTGGCTACATTCGAATATAGTTGAATTTAGGATTCGATCATCTTTTTCATTCTTTAATCCATACGAATCCTGGAGTCGCTCCATCTTTTTTACTTTTTCTATTTTTAAAATTTATGAATAGTGTGGATTCAAAGGTAGAGGGGATGACTGGGTGACTGGAATTAAGCTTGGTTACATTCGAATGTAGCCAAATCTATACACATGTATGTGTGTGTATATATATATATATATAACTCAAATTTTTTTATATTTTTATATGATTATTAATGATATATAAGAAGCGAACATTTTATCGATTCAAGCAAGAGATTAATCCATGAATATTAGGACTCACGTTTTTTTTTTGAAAAACTGTGCTTACGGTACCCTACACATCGTGCAAATAATATGCTAGTTTTTCAATAAAATAGTACAAAATATTTTAGGATTGGGCCAGGCTAATGACATGATCCAATGTCCCGAAACATGACTAAAATATTGGCCCATTTTTGTGCGAAGCACGAATCAACCAATGGACTGCAAGGTTAAAAATGGGTCAGTCCATTGCTTCATGATATCTTAAATACAAAATTATAAATAAATACCAAAATATCAAATAATGATGATGATTGTGAAGAGGGGCTTGATTTTATGCAGCAACAAAAGAATCTATAATTTGAGTGTTGGACAATGTATTTTTGAATATTTAGATCCTGATAATGGGTCTTCTTTTCTCTCTCAAAATATATTATAAATATATAATTTATATCACAACAGTGATAGAATTTGGACTTGGATAAATATTTATTATAGCCAAAATCAAAATCATGATTCTAAAAATAAAATAATATTTTTTTATTTTATATCAGGACTATAAAATGGTTGTTGAATAGACCAAAACTAGGCCAACTGAAATGGTTCAAGGACGGTCCTGTTTGGTTCTCACGAGTCAAAGACCTCATGCAAGCTTCCAAGTGACACGGTCAAACAAATTGACTCGCTCGCATGTTAAAATATTTTTGTTGAGCCATGCGTTGGATACACCTCATAATTCCTCAAGAATAAATCATTCTTAAAAGCCCGAGAAAAAGTAAACAGGTCCAGAGTAACTGCCCCTATGATGCACTTCGTATTTACTATCATTTTTTTTTTTTAACAAATGATATATATACAACTATCATACTTAATAAATAATATATATTTATTTAATAAAATAATAATAATAAATACTACTTATTATTTATTACTGTTGTTTATTGAAATAGGATAATATTAATTTTTAGATTGCCAATTGATTAAAAAAAATTACTTGTGATGGTAAATGAAGGTAATAAAGAGAATTAATCATTAGGAACGATGATATTAGAAATCTTTGATTTTAGTCTTGAATCCTCATGTGAACTAGGGTTTCTCCTAGTCATGACACATGTCTATGTAACAATTAAAAGTATTTTGAATTTTAGATGGTGCATTACAATTATTTTGACCTTGATGATTAAAGCATAGGTGGGTCTCCCTCTTCTCTCTCTCTCTCTCTCTCTCTAAAAAAACAAAAAATCAATCTCTTATGTTCACATTGCAATATATTGTCCGATTCAATTTCTATCAAGTTCTATAACTTGAGGCTACACAAACATTTAACATCAACTAATGGAAAGGTGCATAATTCTTTACTAATCCCATATGAACTATACCAAATAGTTTAATGATATTTTAGAGGTCTATAAATAATTTTTACTCACTCGAATGAATTAATCATGATGGTAACAGAAATGGCTATAACAGAGTTTCTGTTATTTGCATTAACAACTACTCTAGGAAAATGTTTTTATGTAGTGCTAACGATTTAATAATTAGTGTTAAATTTAGGGTAAAGTTAATAATGATTTTTGTTAAACCAAATGTAGCTCCTACGAACTATATATGAATTGATGTCTTATGGATTAAAAAATAATTAGTGTAAATTTAGGGTAAAATTGATGAAATATTGTACCGGACTAGGCTAAGGATAGGCTACACATTGATAGTTAGAACTAACACTCATTGCCCAATTATATGCATAAATATATATTCTCAAGCTAGCTAGGCTCTACCATTCTTCAAGTTTGCTGGATCTCCTCTAATTTTTCAATTAAGGTTTTTTCCCTCTCAAGCTTGTCTCATAAGTCTATTTTTTAGTACCGAAGCTCACAAAATTTTGATCAAAGTTAAACAGATTGAGTAAGTTACCAAGCTTATGACAAACTTTAAGCATGATCTACCAACTTTATTTGGTGATACTTGTAATCTAATAATCAAAATACAATTTAATTACAATTTAGGAAATTATAAATTAATTTTTCATAGCATATCTCATATAAATATTGCAAATAGTGAAGTTTCAAAACTTTTAAACTTAGATATTTTAAATGAAAGATTTTATCTAGAAGTTTAAGATTAGCTTCTGATTAACTTAATATTGGAGCTCAAAAAACAAAGAGTAGGGTTCAAATTGTAACTACCCTCTTTTGCTACTTGAGCCATAATCTATCTACCATATTTACCCTTTTTGATGCTAGAACTAAGGGACATTTAGTTGGTGATAATCCATCTTAGTAATTTCATATTACTATATAGATTATCATATTTAGCAATTAAATATGATAATTTGAATGGTAATATAGGATTTTCAGTAACATAAAATTAATACAAATCATGATAATTTAATTTCCATCTAAAAGATAGGTAGATTACCAAATGTTGGTAATCTCAAATTATACTCTTTACTTCTATGTAAATATTTAATAATTTTAATTTGGTTATATATTTAATATACACTTGATAATATTTATATATTCAATAATATATTTATATTTAATATTTAATATTATTTATATCATAAGTTTAAATAATTTATACTATATAAATAACATAAAATAGATATTATTAAATAATATAATATATCATTAAATATATAATATATAACATATTATTAATTATTTATAATATTTAAATGTATAATATTTCTAAAATAATTTTACAAAGAATCTTTATTTTTTATTAAAACATTTCATATTGCAGCAACAAAAAATAAAATTTAGCCACTTAAAAGATTAAAAAAAGGTTTATAAGAAAATATAAATAGAATTCTAAAATATGATATATTAGATTTCAAAAATGGTTTTTCATATCATAATAAATTTGTTGAGTAATTAGATGCAATTATTTTAGTTGTTGTTTGTTTTTGTATAAACACTTAAAAACTGAAAATTGCTTTGTCGATTTAGTTTTGGCTCAACCAGATTACTATGAGTCAGCCCAACTGGGTTCTGAGCTGGACTTAGATTTGGGCTTATACTCAAGTCTAATTTTTACAAAAGAATTGAGTCTAACTCGAAGCCTAAAAAAAAAAAAATTAGATTTGGATTAGAACATGATTTGATCCGATCCAACCCACTAACAACCCTTGATACGAGTCGCAAACATTAATTAATTATTTAATTAAAAAATAAAATACTTTTTTTCTCATATCCATCGCATGGGTCATTCCAAGTTTTCTTCATGCAAGCGATATATATATATATTAATTTTTACAATTTAATCGACTAACCTAAACAGGTCGTGTAGCAATTAGATCTTCCGTTGCGTATCGGGCCCACCGCATTATATGCTACAGGTGAACAGCGTGAATGCTTCCAAACCTACGTCCTCGAGATCCCTCTTCAGGAGCTCAAATTATTGCCACAGAGAAGCCCAACGGTGCCGCTCAAGCCGAGGAAGCGCGTCCGTCCAATGCGCTGGCGGAAGAACCAACGCCCGTCCGGCCCAGGCTCTCGCCACGTCCACCCTCCCATCACCTCGCTGTCGCTCCCCCTTGTCTCCACGTCGCGCGCCCTTCTCTCTGTCGCGTCGCCTTTCTCGGATCTCTAGAGGAGAAGAGGGGAAGTCCGGAGCGAGCTCGATGCCGGCGCTGAGGGCGGTGGCGGAGTTCTCCGTCGGGGAGGGGATGGCCTGGAGGAACGTGGTCGCGTGGTGGGACGAGATCGATAGCTCGGAGGAGTGGCAGCGCGGCATCTTTTACGCCCTCTGCGCTACCTACTCCCTCGTCTCCCTAGTCGCTCTGGTAACACGCCATTCTGCCCCGCTCTTACTCTCGACTGCGCTCGTTGTTTGTGTTGGTGTGGGTATGTGAGGTACGAGCGTGGGAGCGGGGCTATGCTATTGGATGAATCGAGAGACCATGTGTTGGGATTCAAATTTGGTTGCCCAAAATGTAGTTTTTGATCTAAAAGGAGGCTCCTTTTGGCCCTCGCTCTCCTTCTCCGTTTTACTGACCGCGGGTAATCGAAGTCGGACCATTCTCGGCTTCCACTTTGGATCAGTCGAGTCGCCTTTTGACGATAATCAAGTTATTTTCCGCCAAAATGTGCTTCTTTATCCAAAAGGAGGCTTCTTTCGATTTGTATCCTTGGTAGCCTGTCGAACTAAGACCTTCTTGGCTACCGCCTTTTGATCAGATTCAAGTTTCATCGCTCAAAATGGAGTTTTGATCCGACATGAGGCTTCTTTTCTTCTTCTTCTCACTTTTTCACTATAAGACACGTAGTTACTCGGGAATGAGTAGGGTAAATTGGACATTTGATGTATGGAGGCGCCTTTTGATCAGATTCAAATTTTTCCCTTCTCTCCCTTTATCTTTGTTTTAGGGTTCAAGATGTCGCTAGGTAAGTGAACTTAAAATTTTTTTGGTTTTCGGGCCACCTCGTTCGATAAATGGAGGTGTTATGTTTAGATTAATTTCTGGTTTGAAAAAGGCTTCTCTCTTGTATTTTTTTTTTTTTTAAGAGCACATTACTTAGAATAATTATCCTTAAAAAAAAAAATGATAGATGATTGATTTTATTTTTTAAAGAAACTAATATCCTAATCATAGATTTTTTTTATTATTATTATTATGAAATGGAAATGATACACAGGGAAGAAAAAAAATAGGAAAGCTGAGATACGAGGGAAAATATCTTTCATAATATCTCCACCCAGAGCGTCAAAACTTGGAAGATCTCTTACTCATTCTTTTCGCAACCTCCACCATATTGCATTTTCTGACATTATCTTATTCCACCCTAAATCCCCTATATCTCATTTCCTTCTTGAAACACCGAATGAAGATAAAAGAGAATCAGACTGCTCATTGATTCTCAATTTAGCTCCATGGTGAGACTGAGTTGTGTTAAGCAAAAGGGTGATGCAGTATGAAATTCCAATTCAGACAAAAGACTGCCAATAGGCATGAAATAGGATGAGTCCAATTCCTCTACATGAGATTTTCTATAGTTAATATCAACCCCTCAACCGCTCCCCAGGAACTCTTCGACATTTCAAAGAAAAAAAGTATTTCAACTTTCTGAGATTCAACATGTGAAGGTATAAAGGCATTTCAACTATGCTAAGATATCCAAGGTCAAGAAATCTCTAGATTGACCTTTTTTTTTAAAAAAAAAGGGCTTTTGAAAATGTCCATATCAACTTAGTACAATTCATATATTCACAAGCTGAATGAGCTTCACAACCTCAAGGAGTTGTCCTTCAAGATGACCTTCTTCAACATTTGCCTTGGGAAAGAAAGAAAAGGAGAATCCAGTAGAATTGACCATAGACCACTTGTCTTAGGAAGGACCAAAAGCCTGAGGATCTGAAGTGATAACATGCAAACTGTAATAACCCCAGGAATGGCTGAATTTCTAGTTTCATCATGATAAATGAAGCACACAATCAAAGATTGACCGGTTATTGCCAATTAGAATCCTGATTATTTTATACATTTGGTTGTTCTTGACCTGAGTGACCTTAAAATACTCACGTATCAGGTACTGGGATAGCTGCTTTATTTTCTTCATTATTTAATTGTAGAACTTATCTCACTATACTTTTACCTGTGAAGAAAATAACTTAGTCATCTGCAACTTAAAATATCGATGCTATCGTTATGGTGGATATTTCTGAACATCCTTTCTATCAGGTGCAACTCATCCGCATTCAGATAAGGGTACCAGAATATGGATGGACAACTCAAAAACTATTTCACCTAATGAATTTTCTGGTGAATGGATGTAAGAACAAGTTTGGTTGCTTTTAAATATGTTCCTCTGATTTCAATTTTCTTTTGCATGCTAAGTACGGCCGTATGAATGCAGTGCGTGCAATACTTTTTGGCTTCTACCACAGTGTGTTTCTTCTCAAACCAAAGGTAAGCTTCTTCTTCTGAGTTAAGCCTGTCACACTTCTAGTTTTTGCATAAGTCATAGTTTGTCTAAAATGCTTCACATAATATAATCCTATCACTCATTTTAACGGAACCAACATGAACTTTCTTTGGTCAGAATTTATAATTGCAGCTGCAATGTTTGTATGTTGTTTCATTTCTCCTGTTGTAATAATTGAGAATCTTAGTCCTCTCTCTCTCTCTCTCTCTCTCTCTCTCTCTCTCTCTCTCTCTCTCTGTGTGTCTCTCTCTCTTGGTTTTTTGAAGGGAGAAATGTTATGATATCTCCTCCTCATTCTTAATGTGTCTTCATTTGTTACTGTTTTTATTAATCTATTGATTTGAAGTGTTCATTTATATATATTCTGTAATCTATTTGTGCAAGCTATTCTAGGGTAGCTCATGGTTTAGGCTGGATTAGCTGATGATAAAGCCTCTCTAGATTTATTTTAAAAAATATTTATAGGAGAACTGAGGAATGTTTATGCATCCTGCTTTTGAAGGGAATGGGCTTTCTTTTTGTCCTTTTAGTTCCATGATCAGTGACCCATTCTTGAATCTTTACCATGTTGCTCGGGTTTGGGTTGTTTATTGATGCAAAGGGTGATGTTGAGATTGTAAAGATGCCATTAATTATGTCATTTAAGGAAAGTTTGGTCCATACTATTCCAAAAGCAGGTAAAGTTTATTGAAATTAATGGTTGCCTTGCAATGTCTTATGTCTGGCTTCCTTGTGTCCTGGGATTTGGTGGAAAAGGTCACCTTGTGGGGCAAAAATTAAGAAGCCTGAATATGGGCTTACGAATGCCTTGGCATTTATCTTGACCTGCAAATTATTTCTATATGTATTTTGGTTATTATGATGGTAATGAATATGACATTGACCAAATGATACTAAACTGAGCTTTATTGGAACTTATAGAACTTGTGCAGCTAGGATACGAAAATTTTCATCTTAGTGGTGAATATCTAGTTACTTGAGTAAAGAGTTTCAGGCAGTAGTCTTGGTGGGACATCTTGTCCTAGAGGGATTCTAGGATCAATTCCGATCGTCCCGTCCCATCCCATTATATTTCGGCCATAATATATTATAATATTAATTTTAACTAGATCTAATTTATCATAAAGATATATCTTTTGAAGTTTAAATATGTTTAAAAATCGAATAAAACATTAAAGCTTTACAAATAATTTTTTTAAGAAAAAAGCATTTCAATCAAATACTAGGATGCTTGACTAGATCGGAAATCGAGACAGGATGGGATGCGAGGCATCTCGTTCCGTGGAAAAACTAGAACACCTTCATTCCTTGAGATTTAAAACCTTGGTTTCATAAGATCACTATAATTAAATGCCATTGACCCATGGATGCTTGCATCTGTCCAAAAGATGTTGAGACAAAAGAGTTAAGTTCTAAAGCTAAAGAGCATGCAGATACATTGAGGACATACACCTATTATGTGGCATGGATGTCACATCACTTATGAAACTTAATAGTATACTACTTCTACAAATGGTTCATAAAATGCTGCATTGAAGGAAGGGACTTGTCAGCCATCTCCAGTTTCAATTAAGCAATGTTGGAAAATAAGCTAGGGTGTCATGAGCTGCAAGAAATCTCACATCACCTCAATGCCTTTTTTATGCCTCTTTTATACTGTTTGTTGCATTATCAATGGCATCTCTTCAACAAACAGGTCTAGTTTATAACCATCACAGAAAATTCTGGAGAAGAAACTAAGTAGCATTCATCTGCTCTGAAAGCTAAGGCAGATGAGTGGGACAAATCATTGATATCTAAAATCATGAAATCTCGGTGCAAATTCTTGCAATCATTCATCTGGTCGGAAAGCTAAAGCAGATGAGTGGGACCGATCATTGATATCTAAAATCATGAAATCTCAGTGCAAATTTTCACAATCATGTGACATAGATAGCAAAGACCATGGTTCTAAAAATTCAAAAATATCTTAATTTTGCAAAGGCATCTCTGTTTTCAATACTGACAGTCATTTCCAGGTATGTTAAGGTTTCTGGGCCTTATCTTAGTGCTGTATGTCATAATTGAAGAGATGAAGTAGTTCAGTAAGGTACCAATTTTGGATGTTTTGCACAACCATGATGGTTACATAATAAATATGATCATAATTTATATGATTTAATTTAACTTTGTGATTATGATATCATATTTTGTATAGCTTTAGTATGTTCATGTTCAGAAAATATAAGTGTAGCAGTCCATTGAATCATGTTTATGTTATCACATGCCACTTGTTGTCTGATTTTGTGCATTAATTTTACATTACAAAGTTCATATATGAATTCTATTCATGAAGCTCAGTGTAATATCTTACTCATAGAAGTATTCCTCATGGATTATATAACATTCCAACACTTAACCATGGGTATGATTGCTTGTCCAAGAAAGTGGACGATCAACCTGATCTTGTCATAGGTGAAGGAAGTTTGCCATATCTTTGGTTGTTTCGTGGAACAGTCACTTGGTCAACATTTCCTCCTAGTATAAGACAAGAAACTAGGTTCATGTGCATAATTTGCAGTTAGACATAAAGTCACTCAAGCCACCTGGGCGATTTGAATATCTTATATTTTAATTAACTGGGCAATTTTCAGCTTTGGTTCTTTATGTTCCTCTTTAACTCAATACACTGCAAATATCTTATGGATTCAGGCTCTTGAAATGGCACTTCTAGATCTTCCTAGTTTATTGTTCTTCTCAACCTACACTCTACTAGTGTTATTTTGGGCAGAGATATATCATCAGGTACTTTTGTTTTATTTTTTATAGCATATTTCCTATTTTACATTGATGCTGGACCTTTTCTTATCATCTTACATTTACATTCAGGCTAGGAGCCTTCCAATTGATAAGCTAAGACCTACATACTTAATAATCAATGGGGTTGTATACATCATACAGGTAAATGAGAATGTTCAAAATGGTGCTGAAGCATACAAGCTTTTATTAACTTTTTTTTTTAAAAAAAAATTGCAGATTTGCGTTTGGGTATATGTCCAAATAAATCCTAAGCCTATTGCCATTGAAGCTGCCAAACTCTTTCTGGCAGGTAATGACAAATGACATCATGTCTAGTTCAATATGACCTTTTCAGTTAAATCTTTACCTTTATTTGGTCCATTACCTAGTTTACTTGGTTCGTTGGATGCTCATTTCTGATTAAATGCCTTCACAAGAATACTTGGTCCATTACAGAGTCTCTCAATTATTTTTTATTGATTTCGTTTGTTAATGAAGTGTGGACATACTGAGACAATTATAACCATGGCCCTTTTGCTGCAGTCGTGTCATTCTCTGCTGCTTTGGGTTTCTTGATATATGGTGGAAGGTATTGATTCTTGTAATTTTATTAATCTTTTAAAACTATCCAAGATTGAAGTTTTGACCTGATCATTCTATTCTCTGCCATCATCTCATTTAGACTCTCATCTGATTGAAGGTTGTTTTTTATGCTGAGACGCTTCCCAATTGAATCCAAGGGTCGCCAAAAAAAGCTGAATGAGGTAGTGTTGACAATATATGTATTGTTAACTTAATTTTCCTCCTTTGTTTTGCATTGTCATGAACATAAACACTTGCCTATCTATGGAAAGTGAAAAAGTGAAAGTATAACAGATTATATCTAGGGTTTGCTCTTTTGCATGTGGTGAGATTGTTGTCTGAGGTGAGTTTTGCTATTTGTATTGGTGGTCCATAGATTCAACGATCTCATCATTTTAGCTCCTAATAAGAACATCTTTGTTGAGGAATTACTGATGTATTACCATCTTCTTATTTATCTTTTGCTGAGTCTCTTATGATTTTTAAGGCATGCGATGCTCGTATTAATATACTAAATAAGGAAAAAATAATGTATTGCTTGTAGTTTTTGTGGAACTAGTTTCTTGTATTGATCTCAATGGCTCCAAGGTAAGAAGTTAACTATATCACGCTAAGAAAATCTATGGACTAAATTAAATGTGTCAGCAGCACATTGCAGATGCTGTACTAGGCAACCTGACCATGTTAATCATTATATCCACAGTTTGCTGTAGTTTATTTTCTATTCATGTTTATGTCATATTTTTGTGTTTCTTATATATTATATATGTGGTTATTATTTAGAATTTATTTCTGGTTTCAGTTACAGTTAAGGATGCTTTTATATACTGTATGCTAATATATGCAGTAGCTTTGGAATGGGTATCCTTTCATAGTTTCTTTCGGACAGATGACATTTTCCTTAGTATAAGTAGCTTAATAATGTTGAAATTGGTTGATGATTTGATGCTCATTGTCATCTCTCATAGAGAGCGAATCATCATCTACTGCACACAGATGTCCTATTTTAGCCTTAATTCATTTTTTATATTGATGTGGATGTTATCCAATTTGCTTGTTCAGGGGAACAAAATGTACATGATGTTTAGTATTGAATTGATGTGGGAGGTTGTCTGACCTCAGGATATTGTTGGGGACCATTATGGTAAAGTGTGTAAAGGAGATCTGACCCAGCTTTAATTTTAGAAGGGAATTTTGGGTCTTCTAGTGCTTTTTTCATGAGAAAAATATGCTTGCGCATATTATTATTATTATTATTATTATTATTATTATTATTATCGTTATCATCATCATCATCATTATTATTATTATTTATTTTTTTCTTCTTCTTTTTCTTCTTCTTCTTCTATTTCTACCATATGAGAGAAGATTTCTACTACACCAAATGCTTGTAAGAGGATCTCAATTTCAAGGAAATCACTTCTATTTCTTCTTTATTTATATTGAAGCAAACCTTCAAATAACTATGCTCAAATCTTGTAAAGTGATGTTAGACTTTAAATAGACGTTTTAACACATTTGGATGGGTCAATATGTAAATAATGGATATCTGTGGTTCCCTTGCAGCAAGTAACTGCTCATAGTTCTAATGGACTAAATTGTGTCGAATTTCAGAGTCAGAAATCGGTCCATTGTTCCGGTTTATATATTCAAAAGGTCGCATGATTTTCCCTCAAAAAAAATTAAAAAAAAAAACTTGCATGAGCTTAAGCCATTTTTATCCTTGAACTTTGAAGAAGTCAGATCAAGGCCTGATTTGAGCCTGGTCCGGCACAGCCAAAATAAAATAAAATAAAACAAAAAGAGGTTGGGTTTGGGCTAGACATGTGTGGGCTTGTTCTGGGTCCAGTCTTATGATTGTAATTCGTCAGCAGACCTAATCCTCACTCAACCTATAGACAAACCTAATCAATGAAGTTCATATTCATCACTACATCTGGTTTTGTTGTGTGAGTCATGCTGTACAGGTTGGCTTCTCTTGCACTGGAGCTCAATTTCTCAGAGTACAATTTTTGAAATTTAAATAATGATAATCGATTAAAAAATTGAGAACCTGTGAATCTTTATAAGAAAATTTGAAGAATGTCAGGAAACCCTATCTTGGGGTAAGCTGTTAATGTGAACTTTTGTGCTTTGGCAATGTGTTTGCCTGTTTGGTTGGTCGTAATAATAATTTTTGAGGCCCATTCTTTTGACAGGTCGGTTTTGTGACTACCATATGCTGCACATGTTTCTTGATACGGTGCTTCATTGTAAGATCTCTAGCTTCTATATTTTTCACCTTCGTACTTTTATTCAGAATCAGCTGAAAGTGCCTGTGCCTAAGGAATCTGTGTAAGAGTTCTGCTTTAGTTCTTCATAGAGGATGATCTTATGGCTGTCAGATGCTTCCATCTTAAAGCCAATATTGGTGTAACCATAATTTGACAGTCATAGCATGATCTTATAGTTTACCACAATTGTTATCACTATCTGAATAAACTTTTGAGTTGGGCCCAGGTTGCTCTTTCTGCATTTGACAAGGATGCTGACCTTGATGTCCTCTATCATCCAATTCTAAATTTAATCTACTACATGGTAAATCTATAACATTTTTCACTTTTTTACTTCATCTTTCTTCAAACAAAATCAGTATATGTCTTATTCTAATGAGGGTTCACTCCTATGTTTTCAGTTGGTTGAGATTCTCCCGTCAGCTCTGGTACTATTCATCCTTCGGAAGCTGCCACCAAAGCGAGTTTCTGATCGGTACCATCCCATTAATTGAAAACTTTAACAAGGTGAGGGATATTATGGAGGCAAGCGATTTTTTGCTGTAACAATAGAATGCATCAATTTGAGTTGCTGATTTGCTCATCTTTGTTGTTTCTTGTCAGACTAGGCACTTACTTGGCCATTTCAGCGCTGGTCTAGTTAGATGCGACATGAGGCCTTTGCTTACAGGTAGCTAATCTGCTGAGAGGGGAGGGGGGGGGGGGCTAATTTAAAACTTAGCAAAATGGTGTGACCAACTCTTTGTTTACTTGGAGCCTTGAGTGAGTAATCATAGAGCAAATAAAATGTTCTAAGAAAATATGACTTCTAAGAATGTTATTGTTAACACACCAGAGTACCAAGTGCACCTTAAATTTTTCAAATAGGGAAATAAATGGAAGAATTTTAATTGAGCTCTTGTGTGATGAGAAGGCTCTGTATTTTTTGAGCATTTGCATCATCTTTGAGGCCCTACTTGGTTTTCCAGGAATACCAGCGTATTGCCCCACACTGGATCAACTGTTTGGACAGCGGTTTTCAGGTTTTAAAGATATTTTAAAAGTTCTGAAAAATGAGCTAATTCCAAAGTAATTTTACATTCCATACAGAGTGGAGTGTTTTAGAACTCCAAGATTCATTAGTTTGGTCACTCTTCCCCATCGCGCTGGACTCCTTGTTTCTCCCCGTTCCATCCTTCTGGCGCTAGCCTTGGCGATGGCAGTCTTTGACGACTTCTGTGAGCCATGATGGCTTCTGTCAGCGATGAGGATGGTGAGGGCATCAAATGCCTTTTCTGGCCCCTCTATCCTCTCTCCTCTCTTCCTCTTCGAGTAATCTCCGTCTTCAAACCATGCATGGCTAACTTAGATTGTTCATCTATAGCATCGCTGGATAAATCACTCATGGTAACCATGGTGACGGTAAAATATAGTGTTGTGATAATGAGTATATAGTTACGGCAGCAATGGTGATGGTGATGGTTGAATGGTGATGGTTGAGATCTTGATGGTGATGAGGTAGTAATGGTGATGATTGTGGTTGTGATATTGATGATGATGAGGTAGTAATAGTGATGATTGTGATCTTGATGGTGAGGTAGATAGTAGTGTTGTTGATGGTAGTGATGATAATAATGATGATGATGATGGTTATATAAGATATGAAGATAGAATAAATGAATAAATATTTTTTTAATGAGATTTTTTTAAAAAAATTTAAAAATATTTAAATAATTGAATGCATAAAATTTGAGAGTAAAATTAATCAAGAGTATCGGCTAGATGTATCATTAAATTATCAAAAAAAATTTACTCTATAATTTCTTTTCTAAGATATCCATACAAAACCATAGTCCATACCATATATATTAGCTAGATATTTGTCTTTATCATGAGTTGGATTATTGTTTGGTGGTTTCAGCAACTTTGACGAAGATGCTAGGATGAAATAATGATAGGTGGTTGTTGCAGCAGGTGCGCAGCATGAAAGAAGAAATTTATAAAAAATAATAAAGAAGAAAAGATAAAATAATTTGTCTCTATCATGAAATTCTAAATCTTTTATACGCAGGAGCTTTTGCATCTTTCAATAACACTTTTTGAAATCAAAAATATATATGCTTATATAAATGAGAAATCTACAGTATTTTACATCAACTGAAATCTATTTTCTTCTCACTATGAAAATATTCATAGTGTTTAATATGGAACATAATTCATATTCTTCATATATGAAATATTTCTATATAAGTCATATTCATAATGGATGATCTTGGACTCATGAATCTCAAGTCAAACTCTAATAAATAGATTTTATGATACAAATGTATCTTTAATATAGGATCGTAGCTTATAATGTCAAGTGAAAGGAGGTGACTGGCGTAACGTTCTGCAATAAAATATTTGGCTGTAGAAGCTTTTCAAAGGCCATGTACCGACGTTTGCATCAAATTATCATTCCCCTGTAAGTTCACAGCAGTTCATTAGTGCCGTTAGTCTGATAAACAAAACTCAGTCAGAATCATTATTATTTGCCCATTATAACAGGAATTAGCAATCAACAACGAGCAAATAACATCATCATTTGCCCAAATCAATATTGATCTAGAGCCATTCTAATATTATAATAATGTTATAATATATATGTTATTTTGAACCGCGCCAATGCTTTAGAGCGCGCTTCAATCTGCGCTTCCTACCTACGGATGTTGGGCTGCGGCAAAATTTGGCTTTGCTCATTTAAGCAGCGGACGTTTGAAGTCCGATTAACCACTTGACAGCTGCATGGTGGAAGGTTGCAGCTTTTTCTCATAAATTTGGCTCCTTGCCTGCCCACCTTTGTTGATGGACAAGACCTATGCATTGGATTACCCTCCCACCAAAACCAACTCCTAAATCAAGTGATGAAATATGCTTCCTTTCTTCTATCAGAGGTTGAACAAGTGCTAATAAGTATTTAATTTTATATTAATTATATATTAAAAAATTAAAAAAATTAAAAAAATTAAATAATTTTTTTTAACTAATTTTTTTTTGGTATGATTCTAAGTTGTGATAAATAATATTAAAATAGATTCAGTTCATAGCTCTAAAGACTATGGGATACTTCAGATAAGCTTTATATATTTGATTAGTTTTAATTGAATTTTAAATATGAAATTTAGGTATGGATTGTTATTTATGATTGGTTTTGATTAGATTTTGAATGTAGTATTTGAATATGGCCCTTTGTTGAATGGATAAAGCATGTGAGCGTCCATGCTAATAATTATTTAATTCTTTGAGTAGCTGAAAATCCCATTTAAAGCATCTTTATTTTAACTGAAAATTTTGAGTAGCCGTAAAAGTGGATGGATAATAATGTAAAATTGCATCCGGACGAATCACTTAAATGGCATTAAGGTTGCGTTTGGTAGTCGATAATCTATCCAGATTGCCAGTAATTTAAACTGGGGCCATCAGATAACTAGGTTTGGTACGTTTCTTTAATGGTAATCTATCTTGCAGTGGTAATTTAGATTGCCTCTCATGAGGCAATCCAGATTGCTTGAGGAAGAGGTGGCTATCCAGATTACCGGAGATGTGGTAATCTAGTAATAATTTTTTTGGACAAAAATGCCCTGTCCCTTTCTCTTCCATGAAAACAAAACCCATCCTTCCATATGCTTTTTCCCTTCTCCTTACCCTACTTCCACTCCTCTTACGTCGCCGGTGAGCTTCCCTCCCATCGCCTCCGAGAAGATCACCGCCGGCAAGGCAATTCAGATTGCAGTGGTGTTTGCTTTTTCATAAAAAAGCATAAATAGTGGATTTTTTTTTTCACTCCAAGTGAGTTTTTTTTTCCCACTCCAAATCTTAAGTTTTTTTTTTTTTTTTTGATTTTAATGCAACTACAGCGTGGTGTTTGTTTTTCCATAAAAATGTTTCCTTACATATGTCGAGGTTTTTTTTATTTCAATGGAACCACAGCGTGGTGTTTATTTTTTCATAAAATAGTAGAAGTAATGATTTTTTTTTCGCTCCAGATCTCAAGTTTTTTTTGATTTCAATGCAACCACAGTGTCGTGTTTATTTTTCCATAAACAATAGAAGCAGTGATTTTTTTTTCCACTCTAAATCTCAAGTTTTTTTTTTATTTCAATGCAACCATAGGGTGGCGTTTGTTTTTTTATAAAACAGTAGAAGTAGTGATTTTTTTTTTTCCGCTCCAGATCTGAAGTTTTTTTTTTTTATTTCAATGAAGCACAACGTGGTGTTTGTCAAATAATATTTTTTTGGCTCTAGATCTCAAGTTGTTATTTGATTACAATGCAACCGTAGCGTGGTGTTTGTTTTTCATAAAACAACACAAATCAGTGGTGTTTGTCAAATAGTGTGTTTTTCGCTCCAGATCTCAAAAAAAAATTTTTTTTGATTGCAACGCAACCATAGCGTGGTGTTTGTTTTTTCATAAAACAGCACAAATAGGGATTTTTTTTTTTTTTCTGCACAGATCTCAAGTATATCAATTTTTAATATTGCCAAACGTAATAATATATCAATTTTTAATAAATTTGACTTAGGGATATTTTGAGAATTTGATGTTACATTACTGATAATCTGTTTGTTATACCAAATACAGTAATCAATATTATTACAACATTGCCTGTGTATATCAAACACAGAAATCAACATTACTGGCAATCTATTCAGTGGTAATCTATCTTGGCAATCCATATTACCTTTCAATATTACCTAACGATGCACCAAATGCAACCTAAAAGATTGCACTTGGAAACAGAGATCTCCTACCATATCTAATGGGAACCCAGTCATTAGTTCCACCAAATTGGTGACACAGTTCCACATCCATCTGAATGGCTGATATAAATTTTTATTTCAACGTACCTTTGCGGAGTCTTGGACACATTCATATCTCCACCAAAAAATGAAGCGAGTACGAGTGTCGCGAGAGCAATGTTCTAATAATTTATTTCCCCTCCTGGTCGGCAGATCATTCGTTAGGCCGGTAGGAAGCATTGGGCATATAGCTCATACTTTTGCCTGAGTATCGAAGGATGGCTAAATTATACTGAAATAGATGGTTCAAAACGAACCATATCAAACTGATTTGAAATTAATATAATTTGATAGTTCAATTTGGTACAGAACGTAAACCATTGCGAATCATCTTGATTCATTTAATACCGATTTTAAAACCATATCGAACCATTCCGTACCGTACCGAATCGCCTAATCTGACTTATGAATTAAAACTTTTCGATCCACTTGATTGATGCATTGCTGATTTGGTATGATATGCCCCATAACAAATCGTATCAATATAGTATCAAAATGATGCTAGTTTCTAATAGTATCAATATAGTATCAAACTGATGCTAGTTTCTAATATGGCAAATCTTGATAACACCAATGTATATCAGACATGCATTAAATTTTTGGTTTTCTTTCAATCCTCAACCAAAATTGGGAGTTTATAAATTCAGCATAGTTAGTGTTTATTTTAAGGTTAACAAGATAGGCATGTTTTCATATATGAAAAGAACATAAATTCTAGTAGATCCTTTGGCTTTCAGGATAACTTAGAGCACTATTAAGAGATCCCAGAGGGTTTTTTTTTTAGTGTAAATTTAGGATTTTGTGTGAGAGATAATCTCTAATGAGGTAACAGTTATTGAAATCTTCAAATGTTTTTTCTTAATAGATTTTCTATTGTCATTATCTAGTACGTGTGGGTCCATTTGATCAAACCACGTAAATCTGTTATGTACTATTTCTTGTTCTTTTCTATTGATTTCTTCTTTCCTTGTTGCCTAACAACAAGCCTTTATATATGCAGCATACCAATAACCTGCATATGATAATTGGAGACACCAAGATCTCCTAAATATTGTGGCGTGCAAGCATTTGTGGAACAATGTATTCTTATTCTGAACTTACGAGTCACTATTCTTCATTTGGGAATAATCTATGAGGGTGTGTGTGTATATATATATTAGATAATTTGTGGTCGAGCAACGCTACACATCCCCACTCTGTTCACCGGTCAGATAATCGGTTTTATGGGATAGTCAAGGAAGAGGGTGTGAGGTGAAATCGTAGAATTCTTCCACCTCTCATCAACTGCCACATCAAACTGATAAATTGGGTGGTGGCATTTGACATATAATTTTTTGCATTTTTTTAATGGTTTACTTATTTGTCCACACGCAATGAGATGGATTTTGTGAAATATTGAATCTATAAATGATGGTGCAGACAAGCACGTTTTACTCAATCTCTCCTTTCACATCATCATTCTCACCAATTAGATTGAAGAAATAGCATGAGATAGTAATCAGTGGTGGTCATTATACATTACTAAAAAATAATAAAAGATTATGTTAGTATTTGAAAGGTTTTAATTTAGGTCAAAATCTTGCAATATTTTCATCGAGCATGCTAAATGTGGGAAACAGAAAATATTCTCTCTTTATCTCAGTTGATATAAATCAATAAATCCTAATATTTTTCTACTTTCTTAATTTGATATTTTACCTAATAAATTTTAAATTTAATATATTAAATTAATTATTAATATAAAATTTATCATATTGACCAAGAATATAATATCTCAGTTCTTCAATATCAACCAACCTCTCAAAAAATATCAGATTTTCCCTAATTTTCTTACTTACAATCTCAGCTTAGATAAGTCTAGATCTCGGTTCATTTTAGTCTCGTCAAGCCCTTCTTTTAAATTTTAATCTATTCTTTTCAAGATGAGTGGGTGAACCATATAGTTCCTAAGCTCCTTATACTACAGTTGAAATAATTATGAAGTATTTCTAAAGCTGGGAGAGTAATTGGTTGAATAGAGTAGCAGAATCAATCCATCAGTTCTTTGATCGGATCATTGTATGAATCTATTTTAGCTTGTTTAAGATTGCGTCTCTAAGGATTGAAGTATTGCTACTGATTACTTACTAATAATCATCACTCAGTTCATTCAAGATGTGGCAGTCGGGGATTGATGCCATACACGAAGGTTAGCGATGTCAATGAGGCTTTGCCTGCTACTCATCCAATCACCAACTTCCACATCTCCAGATGAACTGAGTGGTGATCAATAGCAGGTGATCTCTAGATTCTTACCTAGTGATTCTGATCTGCCTGCATAAAATTTTTGATGCATAGCTTAGAAAATCAGATTTGCAGCTTCTAGAAATAATTACTCACACCCCATTCAAAAGTACAAACCCAATTCAAAAAGACGAGTTCTATCTGTCCACCTTCCATTGCTCCAACACTAACTTCACTTCTTCCTTTCCTTCATTCGCTTTGCTCATCACTTTTGCCTCTCTCCGGAGAGCTGGAGAGCTTGATGGGCTTGTAATGGAGGATTCCTATTCCCACCCTTCGTTTGTGGTCCTTTCACCTTCGAGAACAACTGCATAAACCCTAAGGCCTAGTGTAGAATGGGTTCTGGCCAGACCTAGTTTTAGAGAAATAAAATCATGTGGTGTGAATGAGACTTGGTTTTATGAGTTTCAAATCTATTTTGCATTTGGTAAAAGGTGCTTTTTAAACTCAACTTTTTGTGAGAATATGTTCATACACTGAGGAAGTTCTAAAAATATTGTTTGGTGATTTATGAAGAAGGGATAAAATTAATATAAACGCTGATACTAAAAATAAACAATATTATTTTATAGCATATGATGCTGCTAACTAGAATAAATATAGTTTATGACAAGGCTGCATGTTATAATAATATAATATTATTTTGTATAATATAATAATATATAACATAAGAGTTGGACTGCATGCTTTACAATCGGAAACAAAGACTCCTTCAAATTTTCAATTTTTCCTCATTTGGTTTTCCCAAGCCATTAAGATCTTGTGCAAATTCTTTAGGTTCTTTTTGAATTTTTCCATTTGTTTTTTTAGCAGGAAACAGCTCCAATGGATTCTCTTTTTTTTTTTTTTTTTCATTTATCCTTAATTATATTCCTTTATTACTTTAAAATGTCACTTATAATTTTAATAAAACAAAACTTATCAATGTGTCCTTACTCTCAAATTGCTTTTGAGTATGCTAGTCAATCAAATTAACCCAGTTTTCCCATGACTTTTGGTCCTTCTCGAGATTTTTTTTTACCCTATCATCTTCCTTTACTGCATGATTTAAAGTAGTTTACAAGGGTTTTTTACTCATGCCAATACACATTCACTTTATGTAATTGTGATGCTCCCATCTGAAGGATTAGCTAGATATTTCAGAGCATCTTGTTGATCATACCTTATGTGAACTACCCACACCAGCAGCATTGTCATCCAACAAATGTAATTTTTTGTACAGCGTACAAAAATTAAAGAAAAAAAATTACTACGTTTACTCAGTTGGTCCAAGTGGATGATTCAGGACCAGGAGACCATGAACTCCATAACCTCAAACAAAATCGTGGAAGGATCTAGATTTGTGCTCTAATTAGAATGACGAGTTGTCATGGAATCATATCAAGATCTACTGATCGAGAACTGTTCATTAAAGAACCCAGCAACTTGGCTTTTAAACAAAAATTATACATAAAGAACTCAGCAAGTTGATCATTAAACAATGCCAGCCAGCAGTCTTTAGTTGTACCCAAAAACTAATGCTAAATCATAGGATCATGATTTCTGACCAGACAACTATATCAGACTTGTCATTGTTGTCACTGTTGACACCAGTCACTTAATATATATGGACCGATCTGCCACATACCAAACCATTGTACTGAAATTTAGCCTTTGGTCTCTTCCACAGGAAATTAATTTTGCTTAACCTGTCAGACCTTCAATAAACTTCCTTAAAACTTGGTCAGACCTTCAATAAACTTGGCAGACCTATACCATTCATTGGAATATCCATTCATAAGTCTTTGCATCGTACACTACATTTAGTTAATTACGCGATGATTAATGGATGCTTAAGTTGGACTTCACTGATAAATCATTCAGACACGTACATCCCTTTGGTTCCTGTACTTGTTAATTTGTTCTGTTCATTAGAAACTACAGGTGGATAATATAAAACTGCAAAATCCGAACATGTTAGGAGCTACTAATAATGAGAGTTTCCTTCTTTTAGGGACTAGTCAATACACAATATGCCACCTAACAAAGCTATGAATTAGGAATGTGAAATGTCTTAAAATAACCACAAGTTGATGTGAAGAAATATGTACGAGGATTGATGGATTAGGCCTTTGGTTGAAGGTAGCGTACTGAAATAAGGGGCTTGCTTGGTAACAATTGATTGATGTCAATGTACGTGTCTGTATGCATGCCCTTCCTCATTAGTCTTGGTGAGTGGTACACAATGTTTTGGGCACGTTGATAGGCATTATTCCACGTCCTATTGATGATATGATGACAATCATCAGGATCTAGTAACAAGGATTAGGCCATTTTTTAAAATAATTTCTGTTTCTGTGTATATATGCCTGTAGCCAGGCTTAATTGCTAAGGGTAATATTTCTATTGATCAAAGATCTTTAAGTCATTACAAGATAGTTATTCCAATAGATTATTTCTAGGGAAAAAATAGTTAAACAATAGAAGTTACTGGCGTTGAAACTGAGGATATGAACATGTTTCTTGTTGATTTCAGACATGGGTGTCATGCACGTTTGTGTTGAGTAACCTCATTGATGCCAAAGTGAAGAACAAGTTAAACATGGAAGAACTAACTGGACTTAATCTTGTTTCTTGTTTTAAATTGTCAACTTGAATATGCTTAATTAATTAATCGGTCCAATAAACCTTCACCAATCTCATTTAGGGACTAAAGTAACTGCTAGTGGCAGGTGGGCCTATAGAAGAGTAATAGTTGCTGGACTCAAAAATAGAATATTAGGTAGCTTACAGACATGACACGGGAAAATAAGTATCCCTGGGCATAAAATCAACTGCTGTATTAATTAGACAAACAATGGATTAGTAGTATGAATTTCTGTGAAGTTGGGCACAACGGTTGGGAAACCAGCAACAAGGATAATTGTTTATTCAGAAACTTAAACATCTTTTCATGTTCTTGTCTGTTTTATTTGCTTGATGTTTTTGTCATACTAGGAGATGAGAGTGCTCCTAGTCAAGGATCCCGCTACAAAACACTTAACCCCATAATGGTGTCATTTAGGTAGAATATGAGATATTTTATGATGGCAAACTATATTCTTTGGAAGTCCCTTTTTATCAAATACATTTATTCAATGTGCAACTCAAGTGTGTGGGATTCAGTATTATCTTCTTCTCAGGTTGAATTCTTTGTCTTTTTTCTTTTTTGGATCTTGTCAAAACTTTATGAAGCATGAATGTGCGGAACAATTGTGAAGAGGTTACATGAGAAGTAAAGCGCTTCTTTTCTTCAAATTAGCTGAACAACATAATTTAGATACTTTTCTATTATTATGGTTCTTATTCTTAGTTTCATAGTCCTATCTTTCTGATTATTATGATGGCAATTATTTCACTATTTTACTATTTTCAAATATTTCCCCTATTAATATCGTATAATTGCGACCGATGACATCAGGATGCGCTAGTAATTAGGATCCCGTGGCATGGATAGTGTTGGACTCTAGTCATAACCACTAGGTCGAGATGGTTCAACCGCTCTAGAAAGAGTTTGCTAACACCTTGGCCTGTTACTCTCATTGAAACGGTAAAGATCTGATGTAATTAGCAGTAGATTTGCAAGACCCTACATCTAATACAATACCCTTTAACAGTTGAAGGGCTCAACAGTTTAGGAAGGGGCAGTTGGTTTTAAACAATGACTCAGTACGACTCACGTGTATGGGATGTTATTCTTTTTTTCAAGTACCTTTTCAGGTACTTATTCTCATCTTTAAAAAGCGGTAGGACACCAAGCTATTAATCTAAATTTCCAATTTGCACTATTTTAACTATTCTAATATCTTAGAAACTCAGGGAAAAAGACAAAACCTTTCCACTCACCTAAAGTTTTAACTGCATATTTTGAACTTTTCCTTTTAGAATATAATGCCTTAACCCAACCACATCCTCTTGACTTATTCTTTGATGGAGCGTTCATAAGAAGAAAGAATTGTTATACACAGAGGAAAGACATAAACTTGTTCATACTCTTCTTTTTTATTTTTCTTTTGGTATACAACAGTTTATCACCTGCTTGATGGTCGGGTAGTATTTGTTGTGTTTGGAGATGAAGAGACATGGTTATAAACAAGGTCTACAGGGAAATCAGTAGTTTAATTGGGGCTTATATAGATAAACTTTTTATCATTAAATGGGTGACATAAGAGATCCACAATGAGTGATCACACACCCTCATCCATATGACATTTTTTCCATTGAGGGTGGCCCATGCAACAAGGTACCTTAATGGAGGAAGCAACCTTCAAAATATCAAACATCCTAGCTTTGGTGAAGGAGCGAGTAGGTTTACCTCTAATAGTGGGTTTATCTTATTGCTTAGCTTGTTGCCGACACCAAATGATGCAAGTTTAGGAGAAAAGAGGCATGCAAAAGAAAAAAAAGCAAGAAAGAAAAAACACTTTTCCTTTTGTTGTCCTCACCCATTGACTCTTTTGTAGCAAGTGATGCCACCCCCTTTTAAGTTCCGCTCCTTTACCGTTTTAGTTGGTGTTTAAAATTTGATATGTTGCAGGGAAATCACTTTGCCACCCATCCAACTCTTAAGAACTCTCTCATAGGATATATTTGGAATTCATGTGAACTTTCAAACAACATGAAGGTAATATAGGAATAGGGACGAAATGCAGAGGAAGAGGAGAGATCCAAGGCAAGGCAGGTCTACGACTACAAGAATTAAAGCATTGACGCATTTTGCAAATAAAATTAAACCAAGACTAAATATCACGGAGAATGTTTTTATAAGTGCTGATGGTTGTTCCAATTTGTTGATTGGTATAAAGTACGTCAGCGATGAAGAACGCCTCAGTGGAAGGGATCGTTGAAGGTGGTGGAGGAGATTTTCTGCGTTGGCTGCACCAACTCCATTTCTAACCTCGCCCCATCGTCAAGAAATGCGTCACCTTCCGCTTGTCTCTACCTCATGAGTAAATTCCTCAGCTTAAGTTGGCCGTACCTCATCAAAGACTATTCCTACTTTTGAGGAATAATTATTCCTTTTCTACGTTGGTGATCGTTTGACTCTAGTCGCACGTCATCATCACATTGTTGTCACTTGTTATCTGATTAAGATTTTAGACTCGTTGGCAGTAACACGAGGTTCAGAGACCGATTCCAATCCCAATCAAATCATGATTGAAGCAGAAGACCATATATATAGAGAGCTAGAAAGTCCTAAACACCTACGCTTTAAAAATGGAGTTGGTTGCACCCGCTTGTTTTTATTCTTACATATTTTGTTACTGTATAAAATCATGCGCTTCTTTTCATATTTACCCGCGTGTAAGGTGAAACCACTCATTTTCATATCCAACTACTCCTATCTTTGTGAATCCATGACCTTCGTAATCTTATATTTCTCGTGCCACCACGTGCCCTTGGGAACTTAACACCCCTTCCCATCTATTTGAACAAAGGGATCTCATAACTGTAACATTTGCCCCTGCTAACTGTAACTCTTTGCACTCCTTAAATCAAGGAAATATAACATTGGGAGTGGAAAGGAGTGGAGAGTATTGGGGTTTAAGACCACATCGCCTATCAAAACCAAAGGAGGCCAACTGGTTGCGATATCCATATCACATGATGACCTCGGGTATCAACCCATCTCACACCCAGCAAATGATTTTTTGAAATCGTATGATGGTGCTGATTTGAGCCTATGAGCTGCCATTGTAGACACCTATGTGGCCCAGAGGGAACAAGTAGCTCAAAATTTTATAAAGAACTTTGAACCTATGAGAGGCGGGGTTGGTCAGAGTGGGAAAACTGTCACTTCCACGTGTGGAATAACGACCGCCGCCGAGACCCGTCCTTGGAACTGGACTGCTGGAGAGCAACAGCGAAGAACATTGTGGTGCAAATGACTCAGCAACACCCATGAATTCTGTACAGATCTCTCTAGGCCCCGTTTCAATTGCATGATGCATGCATGCGTGTGAGCTGTTGGTTGGTTTTGCACGGTGTTGTTTATTGTACCGGGCAGGATCAGCGGAACCATCCCGAATCAGAATGGTTCAAGATGAATCAAATTAAATTGGTTCGGAGTGATAACAGTTTGGTCTTTCCGTACCGAATCATCCAATTGGGAATGTTCAGGAGTTGGGGTCTCCTGATCCATTGGAATCTAACAAATCCATCAATTCGGTCAAGTACGCTTTGAAATAGCACCAGTTTCCAACATCCGGTACAGTGAATCTGGCTGCCAGATTTGCTGTAACAGTTTCCCAACAAGGTGCATATTCTGGGGTATCGTGGGGTCTTCGTACCAGATGTTTTTTTTGGAATGAATCCAGATGTTATTCTTTTGAAAGAGGCGCAGCCATGTCCCGTACCACTTTGTCTCCTTTGAAACTAGTTCTTTGCCAGCACTATGTGAGCCTAAAAGAGTACTGGACGTCTATAATAATGCATAGTATTGCATGATCCAAGCCATTATTCACCTCATCCTTCTAAACACGGCTGTGGCGTCAATATCGAGGAGCTAGCATATGAGGCCTATTGCCACCAAATACGTGTATCCTCCTCATCATCATAGTACCTCGCAAGAAAACACGTTACCTTATCTTGATGTAGTTATTCGACATGTCAGGGCTAGTTTCCTATAAAAAATAATAAAAAAAAAAATGTCAAGCCTAGAAAAGAGCTCTTAATAATGGCTCTAAGTTTATCCATATATTCTGCAGCTGAGTGTATAAAGTTGTTACACTGTTAGACATGACATGGAAATTTTAAATTTTGAGCTATATTTGTTGTTCACATCTCTCGAAGGTCAATCACTGCCCGGCCATATATCATATATTCAGATCTATGTAAATAAAGAATGATGTAAAAAGATGATTGCTTGAGATCTATTTTGTCAAAAGTGCGAATGGTAGTTCTACAATGGTGCACTGTGTCTCTCCTATGATATCTTGTCTGCAACATATCCCTGAGTACAGGGAGGGTAGTTCAGAAATCTTCAACGAAGATTTTCATTCAATAATCACAGTTCAAAGCATTAGAGTGGGTAGTTGTTTTCTTTCAAGGCATATGGATCTCCTTGATCTCTTTCTTCGTCTGAGTCCATGCGTTTTGTCTATTAATCAAGTTTTGATTAAGCCTGCCAGTGCTTGACATCAATCGTAAGAAAATAGTTGGCATCCGTTGGATTATAGTTGAAGGAGTGTGCCATCTTTGATTTGCAAAGTGGACTTCATCGAAAGTCTTAGGCAGTCTTTTGGTTTGAGAAAGGGAAAGCGTGTGTACGTGAGGAGTTATATATTTGCATGAAAATAATAATAATAATAATAATAGTAAAAGACTAATGTGTGGACGTCGAGCGGATTTGAAACTTGACGGAGAACGTTGTTTTTAAATAGGAGGAAGGTTGGAGTGGTGACGAGAGTAGTTTGCTTTGCTATGTTGCGTGCATGGGGAGGTTTTCTGACCTCACGTCCCAAGGCACCTGGACTTCTGCCACTGACGTTCTCTCTTTCTAGAGTAGTTTGCTTTGTTATGTTGCGTGCATGGGGAGGTTTTCCGACCTCACGTCCCAAGGCTCATGGACTTCTGCCACTGACGTTCTCCTTTCTATTTTATAATGGAACTGGTGACGGCTTCACGATATAACACTGCGATGGGCCATTGTTTTCATCGGAAATTCCAAATGTCTCCCTTAATGCGCCCATCCAACCTCAATTGGTGGGGAGGTGGAGAGCCGTTGAAGTTAAAGTTCACTTCATTAAATGATTGATTGCCAACATGGTTCATATCGGCTTTCTTTTTTTTTTTTTTTCCAAGAAGGCAAGTTGTTCCGCACAAATTAATTAAGACAAAAGTAATTACAAGATTAGAAGGATGTTCACACAGAACGAAGAAGATTATAAAAAAATAATAAATTTTTTTTAATTTATGGATGCAGAGGTTGCCTTAAAGGTAAAAGCGACACCACAATAAATAGATCATATAAATTTTTTTTTTTTAAGAAAAATCTTAAAGTTTCTCTCACGCCAAATATGCTACATAAAAGTCATTATCAATTTATCCTAAATTTTGCTTCATTTATTAGGAACTTTCTTTCTTCTCCATTTAGACCATAAACTAGTGAAGTTAGCAAGTGATCATCTAAACTCAAGAGCCCTAGCTAAAGCCTCTAAAATTGGCCGAGAGAATGTGCATCCGGTAAACAAAGGGTCTACTGTTTCATGGGTATCCTCATATAGCACACACCCATACTCCAGCCTTTCTTGGTCATAATACCTCAATGTGTAGCTTATTTTAGAGCACCAACCAGTGAAACACTTTAGTCTTTTCAAGAGCATAGGTTTTTCACAAAGCTCTATAAAAGGGATAGATGACTCCTTAGTAATTTATAAACTTATAGAAGGAATCCATATCAAGTTTGCTACTAGAAGAGGGTTTCCAGATTAGAATGTCCAGTGTATTAAACAAGCGAATGTGGGCTAACAAACTCTAGAGCTACTCGAATTGGATGGATTTCAACAATATCAAGAGGCCTTGTAGACTTAATACCCAATTCTGAACTCTACTGCTCTATAGTGAGGCAACTGAGGAGTAATTTAATGTAGCTTGGTTGTAGAGGTTCTCAAAGAGTGAGGCAAGCGAGGTTGAGACTATTCAATTGTCCCTCCAAAATCTGATATTTTTTTTATTTTCAAGTTTGAAGGATAAGTAATTTTAAAAAGTATTTAAGTTTCTATAAATATCCTTTCATATCAATGATGCTCTCCGTAATCTCCACCTTCTTTACATAGCAAGTCGACCTCCCAAGTAGGAGGCTCTAGAAATAAGCATTAACCAAATAGCATGTTCTTCTATTTGTTTATTTAAAAACTTTCATGCCCATTTAGCTATCAAAATTGAATCCATATTCTTGAGGTTTGTAATGCCTAGCCCATCTTCTTTTTTATCTCTTTTTTTATCTCTGCAAATAGTTTCTCAGTTTAGTAAGCAATGAAATGTGCTAGTAGGATCCTTGTCCTTTCATAAAAAAGTTTTTCTTAGCTTATCAATCCTCTAAATTACCCAATTTGAGAGTTTAAGAATGAATATGTAATAGGAACACAATGCAGTTGCTGAATTAACTAGGCATAGCTTATTCTCAACAAATAGAAGTCTACCTTTCCGTAACTAGATTGTAATTGATTATTGATGCACATGGGCCACTTGAACTAGATTGTAGGTGATTGATGGAACTCAATGTTTTATAATCGGGAGCTTGCAGAGATTTTTTTTGTCATGCTAATTTGGATTTTAATTTTTGAAAGTTTTTTTTTTTGTTCGCCTATTTCCCAAATTGGAGACATTTTCTTTTGCAAACTTCGTTCGTTTCTATGGCCTATATTCTAGTTAGCCATATTTGCTCTAGGAGTTCTAAACGGCTTCAGCTCATCAAATTTATAGGGAAGCCAACTAGATCACTCGAGTCACCCTCTAGTCAATCATCTTACATTATTCCAACTCGGTTTTCTTGAACTTGAGGGTATAGGTGTACCTTGATCTAACCTTCCTCTCCTTGGTATTTAGATCTTCTTCTTTTTTTTTTTTTTCCTTTAATTAAGTATAAAAATACTCATAAAGGATTCACATTTAGGAAAATGGTCAAATGCTCCTTACACATGCATGATATTAGCCATGCATCAAAATATCAAGTACTCACATTCTTGAATCATTACGTAACCGAATCACAGCCGCCCGTAACCGGTCATGGGCAATGCACTTGGCATGTTCTGGTTATAGCTTGGAACATAAAACATTAACTAATACTAACCAATAAGAGGGCTAACTAATCTTTTTCCACAAGCTATAACAAACAAGGGAAGTAAAGCCCAAGAAGTTTATAAATGGGCAAGCAAGGTTCTGGTGAGTGGCAAGGTGGTATAACCCAGAGAAGGCTGTTGCTCCTTCCCTCCCCCAACCCACCCCTCTCGCCAGAGTACCCATGGGGAGATCACCCTGCTGTGATGAGAATGGCCTCAAGAAGGGCCCCTGGACCCCTGAAGAAGACCAGAAATTGGTCCAATACATCCAGAAGCACGGCCATAGCAGCTGGAGAGCCCTTCCAAATCTTGCTGGTCTCTCTCTCTCTCTCTCTCTCTCTCTCTTTCTCTCTTGTGTGTTCTCATAACTCTTGTCTCCCTTGCACCTATCTAAAACGTGGGTTCTCTTCCCTCTTAAAGGGCTCAATAGATGTGGCAAGAGCTGCAGGCTAAGATGGACCAACTACTTAAGGCCAGACATCAAGAGAGGCAAATTCTCCCAAGAAGAAGAGCAAACCATCCTCAATCTCCACGCTGTCCTTGGCAACAAGTATCGCTCCGCACTCCATACATATGACTCTATGCTGACTATATAATCTTCAGCAAGCGATTTTCGATCTAAATGAAAGCTAACTATTCGATTCATATAGGTGGTCGGCAATTGCGACACGCCTCCCTGGCCGGACTGACAACGAGATCAAGAACTTCTGGAACACCCACCTCAAGAAGAAGCTGATCCAGATGGGGTTTGATCCCATGACCCACCGTCCGAGGACTGACTTCTTTGCCACCCTCCCCCAGCTCATTGCCCTGGCCAACCTCCGTGAGCTCGTCGATGGCCACCCCTGGGATGACCATGCTGCACGCCTCCAGGCCGAGGCCGTCCAGGCGGCAAAGTTTCAGTACCTCGAGTACCTCCTCCAGTCGGCTGCCACCATGGCCAACAATTCCAGCACCAATAGCCTCAGCACTATCACCACTGCTGACCTGGATCCTTTGAGCCTTTTGAGCCCTCCACAGATGCCTTCCTTCCCTTCAGTCCCTTCTACAAATCCTACTGAGAGTATCACTGGCCTGGGCCAACTTAGCCAATTACCAGATCTCCAGATCCCATGCTCTTTTTTTGACCAACCTTTGAGCAACGAGACCAACCAAGGGTCCGACTTTAGTGTATTAAGCCACGGAGATCAGAATAGCACCCTAAGAACGCCAATGATTTCACCTTACTCATCCCTTCCTCCTCTCACCGATGTGTCCGGCAACCTAGGGGATGCTTGTAGTACCTCTAGCTGTGGTGGCAGTGGGACTCCTTCCATCTGGCCCGACTTCTTGCTCGATGATCCCTTCATGACCGAGTTTGCTTGAATTGTCCCCCCTTCTACACTTCCATATAATTGTAGCTTTTATCCGTTTCTTTTTTTTCGTATATTTGGGGAGTTTGAGATCAGTGTTATATAGTATTTTGCTTGCATTGCTCATTGAGGTTAATGAAGTGCATCCCTTGTACACAGAAACTCGCACACATGTATGTACACACACAAACGGTTAAATATATATTTGGATTGGATTTTGGTGTTTCTATTCCTCTTTTTCTTTCTTCTTTTGTTCTATGGGTTTGTTTCATTTTCTTTCTTTCCAATTCTAGATAGTAGTCTTATTTTATCCATTTCGGGGACTCTATCAGCTTCTTTGTTTATCATGCATAATGATCATAGTCGTTGTTACATAATAATGACAGCAATGCTAATTTTTAATAATGCATAACCATTTGTAAGAGATAACTACACAGAATCACAGCTAAATGATCTTGCCAAGTTGTGATTAACTTTTAAGCAGAATTCTTTTCCATATCATAGCATTAAAAGATTAAATTATTTTCCATACGATCATTTTAATCATATACAGGGTAAGTAGGATTCATTAATTTAAGGATTTTGTATTTAAGACTTTCCTTCTTTTTGTGGTCGTGCAAAGTAAATTCCCTTAGTTCTGCTATGTTGGCCACAATGAAACCTTTATCTTGATGTCGTGACATAGGTATTCAAATAATTAAAGAAAGATATTTTTCAATGAATTGCCTATGCGAACAACGATGCTTGATCCCCACCACCTTTGCCATTGTTGGAGTACCTTGGAAGAAAATAGTTTTTTTTCTTTTCTTTTTAATTCTTAATGTAAAGATGGTTACTGTCACCATTTCATTAAGAAAATTAAGAGGGGTACACAAAGTCTGAGTTATGTAAAAGAAGAAACAGAAGGTGAGATTGAGGGAGAGAAGAAACAAAGGTCATGAGTATTACTAAGAAGACGGAATAAGGTCCATCTATCATATATCCTTGAGGTGAGAAATCCAACTCGAGAAGGAGCCACAACGAAGATCAAAGTTCCCCAGAAGACAGATAACTGTTTAGAAAATTTGACTCATTTCTTTTCAGACAATTATGGTCCACAGCATATCCAGGACCCGCAGGAGGTAATGAACTCTTACCTTCTCCAAGAAAGATACGTCTGCAAGCTATAATTGTTTCCCTTTCAAGCAGTGTTAGGAGGCTTGGAATTAAGACATCCTTCTAGATAATTTAACAACTATGATAAAGAATAAGAAGTAGAGACGAAACATGCCATCTCAGGCCACTTATAGAGAGTTGACCTAGGTTGTCATGACCAAAAGAAAGACAGAACAAATCGCAATGATATGAAAGACCCAAATAGGTCAAACACATGGCTTGTCATTTCCAATATCTTAACGATGATATCAATCACAATCCCACTCAAGCAACATGCGGGCAAGTTTTATAAACATATGTCATAATCTATTTGTTAAGAGTAAAGCTCTCACTAATCATACTCTTGCATTCAAAGGAACCATTTCCCATTTTCTTAGTGAGCAGGTGGAGTTGATGCCATTGCCTGCAAGGAATTGATTGCTAAGACCAAAGTTAACAGGCCCCATTTAGCCCCACCCCATTGGTAGAGTTCCATCGCACGTCAGCAGATGTCACACACGCTAATTTTGGTGATAAAGGTTTTGGGCAAAGCCTTCACTAAGGTTTTTGTGTAGATGGGTTGATTAAAAGTGGGGTTGGTCATGGTTGTCAAGTAAGTGGGGAAAGCATATAAAAATGAAAGGGAAACTCCACTACCTAATCCTCTGCCCCATGTGTTGGATACCATCTGAAGTTTCCTATGTCACTGCTTAGTGTAATTAAACAATGTTAAAGATTATATGTGTAAACAATGCTTAAGATTATATGATACCCTGTGATTTGGTGCCCAAATTTATAAAGTTGGTGACTGAGGGATGGAAATGATGGCTGGGAGTAGCAACACAAGAAAGGGACGTTCTCGGTCCCAACAATATATTTAGCCATGACCACTTGGTAGGAGGATGGTCCAATGACTCTAGTGATTTTATACTTGTGTACCTGAATTTCATCATAAAAATAACCTAGGAAAAATATTAAAGATGGTGTGTATATTCCTGTATTTGTACAGCAAATATCATGGAAGGTTCATTTGATGTATCTTGTAGTGTAAGTTTGGGTTTATGGATAATGTTATATTTTTTTGACGTAAATGCGAAGGAGGGAAACCGCCACAGGTTTTATTAGATTTGCAAAATTACACAGAGTTTAAGAGGGAAGGGGTGGATAACAAAAGATTACAAAAGGATTTATGGGAATCTAGATGTTGTTGGTATGATTTCGTGAATCTTGGTGATCCGCGTATGAAATTCAAGAAAACCATGTGGTTAATTAGTAAAATAAATCACTATGATATATGCAAGGATACGGTTGATCCATATATACCATCTTAAGCAATGAGAGAATCAAGGTCCAAACATATATATAGTATCATGTATATTTGCAGCGTGATTTATTAGGAAAGCCAATTATACGGTGGATTAATAGGAGAGTGCCTGTGGAGCCTATATAAAGGCCCTTCCTTCCATTATTTTTTCTTGTCCCACAGTTCATAAATTAAAGAGTGGTGTACCTCTTTGAATATTTTGAGAGAAAGTGAGATTCTCTTGAAAATGTGAGAGAAGAGTAATTCTCTTGGATATACTTGGGATTAGGGTTGTGAGATTCTAAGTGTTGAGTGTTGTAAACACTTGTAGCCATTTTTCTTTCTATATTGAAGATCTGCAGCAGCACCATGAACGTAGCCCACATTGAGTGAACCACGTAAATTTTGTGTGTTCTTATTTTGTCTGCTTTTATTCTGCATAATTTTATTGCTTCATAAATCTGGTATTGTGGAAAGGTTTATTTTCCTAACAACTGGTATCAGAGCCTGGTTCTGCAATTAGTTCTGTGGTGTTCGAGAACTTGATGATAGTCTAAGGAAGTTCTATCTAAGGAAGCTGGATTTTATGAAGGACTGGTTGTGACCCTACCAGTCTTTCCTAGGAACTTTCTTAACGGATTGCAGAGATTCTGAGAAACCAGATTCTAGTGGGAGCAATGGCAGCAAATGAAGAAAGGATCATCAAAATCGAGAAGTTCAACGGTAAAGATTTCAATTTCTGGAAGATGCAGATTAAAGATCATTTATATCAAAAAGACATGCATTTGCCTCTTTTGGGTAAAAAGCTAACGGACATGAAGGCTGAAGATTGGGCTCTACTGGACAGGCAAGCGCTTGAAGCTATCCGGTTGACGCTATCTCGCAATATTGCTTTCAACATAGCGAAAGAGAAGACCACAGCGAGTCTTATGGCGGCTCTCTCCGACATGTACGAGAAGCCATCCGCTTCAAATAAAGTACACTTGATGAGGCAGTTATTCAATTTGCGAATGAAAGAAGGCGCGTCTGTAGCAGCTCACATCAACAAATTTAGTACGATCACAATACAACTAAGTTTGGTAGAAATTGAGTTCGATGACGAAGTTCGAGCTTTAATTCTTCTATCTTCTCTACCAGAAAGCTGGAATGCGATGGTGACGGCAGTAAGCAATTCTTCTGGTAGCAAAAAACTAATATTTAAAGATGTTCGAGATCTAATTCTAAGCGAAAAGATATGCAGGAAAGAATTAGGAGAAACATCAGGTTCTGCCTTAAATACCGAATCCAGAGGTAGATCCAATGACAGAAATTCAAACCAAAGTAGATCGAAGTCAAGACGGAGCAAGTCTAGATCTGCGAAAAAGGAGTACAGGTGCTGAAACTATGGTAAGGCCGATCACTTAAAGAGGGATTGTAAAGCATCAAAGAAGAACAGCAGCGGTGCAAAGGAGTCCGCGAACATGGCCGAAGATAGTGGAGATTCTTTAATCCTAAGCATTAACAGTTCGATTGAATCCTGGATTTTGGATTCCGGAGCATCGTTTCACTGTACCTCGCATCGTGAAATCATGGAAAATTATGTCAACGGTGATTCGGTAAGGTCCATCTGATTGATGATGAGATCTTGAAGGTTACGAGGAAAAAAGATATTCAAGTGAAGCTGCCAAATCAAACTTTGTGAAAATTGAAGGATGTGAGATTTATTCTTGGTCTGAAAAGGAATTTAATCTCAGTGAGTCAACTCGATTAAGAAGGTTACCGGACAACCTTCGCAGAGAAGGAATGGAAGATCGCTAAGGGAGCTATAGTCGTAGCTCATGGAAAAAAAGAACGACACTCTCTATGTCATAGATAATGTCGTTGCAGTTGCTGAATCAAAGGAGAAGTCAAAAGACTGGCACCAAAGGCTTGATCATATGAGCGAGAAAGGAATGAAGGTTCTTATCTCAAAGAGGAAGCTGTCAGATCTGAAATCAGTAGATTTTGATCTGTGCAAGGACTGCATTTTCGGTAAGCAGAAAAGGATCAGTTTCTCAAAGATCGGCAAGCCACCTAAAGCAGAGAAGTTAGAGCTGATTCACACAGATGTGTGGGGACCATCATCGGTTTCATCCATCGGAGGTTCATCATATTACGTCACCTTCATTAATGACTCTACATGGAAGGTATGGGTTTATTTTCTGAAAAGAAAATCAGATGTTTGTGATGTTTTCAGAAAATGGAAAGCCATTGTAGAGAACGAGACAGGCTTGAAGGTCAAGCGGTTGAGATATGATAATGGAGGAGAGTACAGGGACGAGAAGCTAAAAGAGTTCTGCGCGGTCAGTGGAATCAAGTTAGAGAAGACTATTCCCAACACACCTCAGCAGAATGGTGTAGCAGAGCGTATGAACAAAACTTTAAACGAACGTGCCAGAAGTATGAGAATACATGCAGGCTTACCCAAGATGTTCTGGGCTGAAGCCGTCAACACAACGGCCTACCTTATCAACCATGGCCCTCAGTACCTCTCGGAGAAAAATTACCTGAAGAAGAATGGTCTGGTAAAAAGGTAAACTTTTCATATTTAAGAGTGTTTCGATGTATTTCTTATGTTCATACTAACTCATCTGAAAGGAGCAAGCTCGATCCAAAGTCCAGAAGATGTGCTTTTGTTGGATATGGCACTGATGAGTTTGGCTACCGGTTTTGGGATATTGAGAATCGAAAAATCATCAGAAGCAGGAATGTCATATTCAATGAGAAGGCAATGTACAAGGACTTGTTTGCAGAAACTACCAACAAAGAAGTTGAAGCTAAAAAGGAGTTCGTTGAATTTGAGAAGAATGCTGAGAAGGAAGTGCAATTAGGGGACCGACAAAGTCCTGCTAACGAAGTCTCTCAAGAAGAACCACGCACTCCTGTAGCAAAAGTGAAACGATCCTCAAGAACTCTTAAACCGGTACAGCGCTTTTCACCTTCTTTGCATTATATATTGTTAACTGACAATAGAGAACCGGAGTGTTATGATGAAGCAGTTCAGGTTGAAGATTCAGTCAAGTGAGAGTCTGCTATGAAAAATGAGATGGATTCGCTGATGTCAAACCAGACATGGGAGTTGACTGAACTACCAAAAGAGAAGAAGATTCATGGAAATGAAAACCTTGTAGATATGCTTACGAAGACGGTGACAATTGACAAACTGAAGCTGTGTTCTGCTTCAGTTGGCCTGCAAGCTTAGAAAGGGAGAGAAGAGCTGTTGCATTGATCTTGTGTGAAGACATAACTGAAGTAAGTCTTCAAGTGGAAGATTATTGGTATGATTTCATGAATCTTGATGATCCACATACGAAATTTAAGAAAACTACATGGTTAATTAGTGAAATAAATTGCTATGATATGGTATCAGATTGTTGGCATGATTTTGTGAATCTTGGTAATCCGCGTATGAAATTCAAGGAAACCATGTGGTTAATTGGTAAAATAAATTACTATGATATATGCAAGGATACGGTTGATCCATATATACCATCTTAAGTAATGAGAGAATCAAGGTCCAAACATATATATGGTATCATGTATATTTGCAGCGTGATTTATTAGGAAAGCCAATTATACGGTGGATTAATAGGGAAGTGCCTATGGAGCCTATATAAAGGCCCTTCCTCTCATTATTTTTTCTTGTCCCAAAGTTCATAAATTAAAGAGTAGTGTAGCTCTTTGAATATTTTGAGAGATAGTGAGATTCTCTTGAAAGTATGACAGAAGAGTAATTCTCTTGGGTATATTTGGGATCAAGGTTGTGAGGTTCTGAGTATTGAGTGTTGTAAACACTTGTAGCCATTTTTCTTCCTATATTGAAGATCTGCAGCAGCTCCGTGAACGTAGCCCACATTGGGAGAATTACGTAAATTTTGTGTGTTCTTATTTTGTCTACTTTTATTTTGCATAATTTTATTGCTTCATAAATCTGGTATTATGAAAAGACAGATGTTTGTTAGCACAGAGATTGTCCCACAGGAAAATAAAGCCAAAATTTTTTTAACTGATGTTATATAGCACAAGCATTCTTCCAATTCTTACATTCTTGGTGTTTCTAAAGAGTTGCTCCTGACCATAAACCTCCATCATATTATATTTCACTGTTATCTAGGAATTGTTTAGAGTCCTATATAATTAAAGTTATACTGCATATTAAATTGCAATGTAACTCATCTCACCTGTTTAAGGTGTTATAATTCAATTGCATATTGTAAGTCAAGTTATATTTCAATTATAAATTACACCAAAAAAAATGTAAATCAACTCGCAACCAAATTAACTACAACTCAACCTGCAGGAAGCTCTAAATAATAGAATAATTATATTTAATATTATAATATAACATCATTATAATATGATTATAATAATATAATATAGTATAATTAGATATTAATATTATTATTTATGTTATATATACTATATTAATTATGTTATAATATAGTATAACAAAATATCACATGAAAATATTAATATAACTTTAATAGAATTATATAATGTAAAATATAATAATATAATAATATTATGATACTATATAATGCTTTAATATATTATAATAATAATGTTATTATATTACATTATAATTTTATAATATTAATATAATAATATATCATAATATTATAACGTTATATTATTAGAATAATGATATTATAATTTCTAATAATATATTATAACATAATTACTAACTAATAATAAAAATATTATATTACTATAATATTTTAATAATATTATGATAATGTTATATTATTATCATTATTATATTCTAATAATCATAATATATTATATATTATTTCATAATATTATTATAATGATTTATAAATTAAAAATAACTTATAATAATAATTTTTAATAACACAAATTGATCTGATCAATGGAGTCTTATAGTTATAACCTTCTAAATCATACTAATTTAGTTATGATGCAATTCAATTATTATAACTTGAGTTATACTATAACTTCACTTACCAGATTCCAAACATCTTCTAGGTAGTTCACCTCTTCATGGGCAAAAGAAAGCCTAATAGTTATTAACTCCTGAAAAGCTCAAAAAGTTCGATGTAAAACAAGATAGCAATTAATGCTATTTTAATGATGCTATTATAATATCCTCCCTCTCGTCCTTCCGTTACAAATGTATCATTCAAGTCTCAAAAATGATGAGAACAAAACTTCTTACACATTGATTTGCCCAAAAATAAATGGCATGATGATGAACATAGAAAAGAAAATGCAAAATTCTTGGTTGATATATCAGTATCATTTTACTGATGTTTTAAATTTGTAGTACTAATGAATGCATGAGACTATAGTAAGTCAGAAATTTTTCTCCATGAATAACTATAATGTCATAAATGAATGGGATTTATTCTTTTGGGTGGTTTGAGTGGTCCTTACCATTATCATAGCTTTTGTCATCATTGTCATCACCTTTTCACCAAGGTTTATAAATGAATTGAGTTATATAAATAAGCACACGCGCATGTACGCATTAATATATGTATAGTTAGTGCATGTATAATGCATACATGCATATATGTATGTATATATAAAGGTACATTTATATTTTACTATAAAACTAAGTTATATTTATTTCGATTAATAAAGTTTTATAAATCATAATGTCATTCCATATTTTTTCTTTTGAAAAAAAAAAAAAAAAGAGAAGCTAGGCCACACTAACTTCAAAGGCTTTTGCGAAACCCAGCTCTGTCACAACGGGAGAAGCCAAGTCCTAATACAAATCCAGGGTCCGACCCTTCCGAACACGAAGAGGGTGAGGATGAGGCTAATCTAAAGCCTCTCAGCTTCTATTTAATCTCCATCTCCCTCCCGCCAATAATTTTAAATAATAGTATTGTAATTGTTACAATGGCAATTGTAACAATTTCAACACCCTCTTATCACGTTATGTATGAAGCAACGGAGGAAAAGATAATGGACGTTGCAGTACAATATTTGGCATGGTAATAGTCTGTTTTAATGTACAATAACAATCATTACTTAAACTATTTAGCATAAAATATTTTTAAAATTAAAATTTTTTTACAACAAATTTTCCTCCAAAAGTTCTTATACATCGCAAAGCTAATATTTTTTATCCAGTAAAAAGTGTAGGAAACATAATTCTATAATATCATTGTAAATAATAATTATTATTTTAATATAAATTGAATTCTTTTTTTATGAAAAATAATGGCTATTATGACTATTACGATGGTTGGTAACGGTTTCGATGGAGTTTATCATAATAGAATAATGTATTATTTAAATTTGGAGGAAAAAAACAACTTTAATTACTAGTTAGAATGTTGGAATTCTAAGTAGAAGTACAATCAATTTGCAACATAAAAGAGTCACAAGTAAAACATTAGTTATGCATGGAAAATATTCATAACAACTGTTATAATAATTATTTTAGTATAAAAAGTATTTACTTTTCAGATAAATAATAATTATCATAATTATTACAATAGTTAGAATGCTATTTCAATTCGCAGCAATGAGAACAACCGCAAGCAAGTTGAACATTAGCTGATTGAATCCGAGCCACTGATGTTATATTCTTGTCTGCAATTCATCGTGAAAGGACGACGGGATCCCGAGGAAATTTTTGAATCTGAGCAATTCTTTTTTGACTTCCATAACCATCAATGTACAATGGAATGAAAACTATATATGGGATCTGCGACACGACATAATCCCAAAAAAGGCTTGATTCCTGGATCTTGTTGGTTAACAAGAGATCCCAAGTTCGTACTTGGGTCCTGTGCTTGGATCCCACATTGACCAGCATCACGAGTTATGTTTGTAGGCCATTCACCATAGAAAAATATTACGAAGCCCATCCCAATTTAGTTGTCTCTTTGTAGCTGGTGATTTTGATGACAACTCCATCACGGTCCCACAAGATGTACCAATCTCCTCGTGCCATGAGAAAATTTTTGATACCATGGCTGGGTCCCTGCTGTGCTAAAGGCTCCGTGGTCCTTAGCTCACCGCTTGTGCTAGCGATGCCCAAGTGAACACGCAATATTGTCGGCCAGGACGATATCATTGTCCTACGGATGCTTTCTTTTGCACCTAATGATCTCTTTCGCAGACAGGCTCTACGTTTTATCCTTTCTATTTTAACTCTTCTTCCTTTTCTGAACGTCTTTTACAGTCTTTATCTACTGAGTCTTCTGTAAATTTTTTTTGGCTCAAGAAGAGAGCTTTTGATTAATGATGATGCTCGTGGCCTAAGATGGAAGCAACTGTAATGTTTCTGACGTTTCTAAAACTTGCAGTTGTGGTTTAAAGAAATATTTTCTTTTCTATTTTTTTTTTACCCAAATTTAGGAAGTGGATGAAGTGTGCATAAATGGATACTTAATTTTTTTTGTTTGAACCAAATTTATTAATCATCATAGAGTTTTGTACCTTTTTTATAGTGTAGTTTGAAAAGTTTTTACTTTTGAGAAAGTAAAAATTTTTCTACACCTAACTCTCTTAAATAACCTACATGCAGGTGATATGTTAGCAAAAGAAGCATGGCTAATGGCTAATGAGTTTATATTGTGTGTTTTGCAGGGATTTGCAAGAGTCAACGAATTGTTAGTTTGTGAGATGTTCTTTTTCTCGTCCTATTTTAGAGTTCTTAGCTAGGTGATTTGCTTGGAGTAGATTATCATTTAACACCTTCAAGCTCTGATAAGTAGAAGAGGAAGATAAGAAAAAATTATGATCAATTGACTATGATGTAAGTGTGGCATATTTAGAATAAGAAAAAATTTTAAATTTGCTTCAAATAATATTATTGCCACTTTTTTTGTGTGTGAGATAACCTTTACCTCAAGAAGTGGCGGGAATTCTATAGAAATAATTTATGCTCCTTCCTGCTCTCTGCATCTACCTTATAAATATATCTCATTTTAATAAAATATTCTTGCTTCCCTTACTGATCCTTAAAAAAAAAAAAAAAAAAAATTGTTTGGATGAAATCTTATTGCAGTCAATTTTAACCGCATGGAAATCTGATGGGGTTCTCCACTTGTCAAGTGGCAACATCACGGAGAATCTTTTCTCCACCAAGTCAAATATTCAAACATCAAGTGGTGATTCTCTGCCTCCTTGACACGCTGTCCATGACTTTTCTGCAATCAAGGTGTCCTAGACAACAAATCCATCAGGTAATCCCATGAACATGATAGAGGGCTGCCTTGTAGATCTCGTTCATAAATTTCGGTGGCTAGGAAGATAACTTTCCATTTTGAGTTGCGTCAAATTACTGACAAGAAGATCGAGAAGTTAAGGACCATTTTCATAAGTTAGTACATTTTATAGATAATGACTTGAAAGAAAGCAGAACAAGGCAAAATTAGCACTTACCCAAAGAACAATTGAGAGAAAATTGAGCTTGGAATTTCTAGCCAGTTTTTTGAAGAAGTGGCAATCGGCAAGTGACTTTAAAATTTTTTTCATTATATTAGATCATTATATGTTCCAATTTCAATCAAAGAAGAATCTTACAAAAGTATCTAAAATAAGTTCTAGAATTGTTGGGAGCTAAGTCTTAGGTTTAACCCTAGCATCCAAATTTTAAGGCTTCAAAAATAAGAGGGTAGCAATCGGGATGAGAATAGAAGAACTTTATGTAAAACTATGGTCTAAAGATAGAATTCGAAAGATTGCTTCCATTTCAGAGACAATTAGGCTAAAAGCCCGCATCTTAGAAGTTATGCTAGAATGTGTCTTGGCAGATATTGAAGAGTTATTAATTTCAAGAGTGGATCTTCTAGGAAGAGAAAGAGAAGATTGACTTTAGTAGAGCTTTACCACTTTAGTGGAATTTTACTTATAAAGATATACTTCTATATTGTTATACCTATACTTGGATTAAACATGGGGCACTAGATTGTCAATATGAAACCTCTAACAATATGACTTATGATGGATAAGAGGAGTAGTAGAATTAGAGAAATAGCTCCTAATCATCCCACATCAGTGGATCACAACGATGCTATAATCTCATCATCTTCCAGATCCGTGAAGCAGTATGAGGATTGAACGTTTGGACCATAGGTATTCAGTCGGCATCCAAGTCTCTTTTGTAACTTTGATTCTAAAATTTAAAAATCCCAAAAATCCATCCTATTATCTAAGGTTCTCGCAAATAGAATTGAAGTATTATACAGGTGCTAATCTCTAAAGAACATGTGGCTTTTGTCGGCAACAAGAGTATCTTAAATAATATCTTATTGGCTTAACAAGCTATTTACTCCCTACAAAAAGCACCAAATAAGAGGCCTCTTATAGCTATAAAGCTTGATATGGAATGGGCATATAGTAAAGTAAATTGGGGCTATCTAATTATAGTTCTTCATTACTTCAATTTTTCATCCAAGATGATTATTGTATAATTGGATGCATCTACTAGCTTGAGTTTGTAATTCTAGTTAATGGCACTTCGACAAGCTTCTTCGAATCATCTATGGGTCTATATTAAGGATGCCCTTTTTTCCTATTTCTTTTTATCCTATGTGATGAGATGATATCTAAAGAGATTCAAAATGTGGTGTCATGTGGTCGGATCATAAGTTACAAGCTTACAAGAAATAGGCCATAGGTCAGTCATCTCCTATTTACTGACGATTATCTTCTGCTATCTAGGGCTAAGCATGCTAACTATAGGGCCTTAAAAGCAACCATTTAAGCATATTGCATGCAATCTGAGCAATCTATCAATCTACACAAATCAATAGTTCAATTCAATCCTAAAGTTACAAATGATTTAGCTTCTAAACTTACTACAATCTTAAGAGTTAGAAGGATTCATAGTCTTGGTAATTACTTGGGTGTTCCTTTAAAAGGTACTAGACTCAATAGTTGATATGCAACCAATCAAAGACAAAATTTATGCAAAGCTTAAGGCTTGGAAATAGAGGTTTGTTTTTCTGTCTAGGAGACTCACACTCATAAGATCAATTATATGCTCTATACCAACCCATTTGTTATATCTAACATGGTAGTCCCATGGAGTTTTGCGGATTGGTTCTCCAAAGTTATTAGGAGCTTCCTATGATGTCATGAGTTTAATAAGAGGGTAGTTAACACTATATCTTTGGAAGCAATCTATAAACCAAAAAAAGATGGTGGCCTTAGCATTCCACGTATAAGGCTATGGTGGCCAGCATTGGTAGGCAAGACAACAAGAAGATTGATTATGCATCCTCATAATCTCTGTTACTATAATAATTTATTAAAATAACGACATTGATTTACTAGCATATATAAAATATACTGCTAATTTTATTTTTACTCTAATATTTTTAATAAAAAATGCCAAAATTGATGTAGTTAATGTCATAGAGATGAAGGGCTTTAACATCATCAGCATATAATTGACTAAGTACCAATAATATGTCTAAGCTCTTCCTTGCGCAGATGCTAAATATTTAGCAACAACTTATGCATGGTTTTAGTGAGGGAATTGGGGATTGATGCTAAGGGTGTGGGAGGATTTTACAAGTATGTGGGAGAGGATTCTAGGGTATGCCCAACTCCTTTACTATGGGCCTATGAATTCTTTAGTTATTCTAACCTTAAGGTTTTCCCCCACACCCTTCCCCCCCCCCCCCAAACACCATCCCAACCAAATTATGTCAAGGTAAATTTTAATGGATTAGTTCATCCAAACATAGTTGGTGCTAGAGTAATTATTCGAGATCATAGAAAATGTATCCTTCTTGCTTTAACTATTCTTCTTTCAACTTCTTTGATTACCTATGCAGAATTAATTGGTGCTTGGTTTGATTTATGAGTAGCCATTCATTTGTTTCAAAGCTCAAAAATCTTTCTTGAGAGTGACTCAAATATTGTGGTGTCTTGGATCAAATATATCAAGTTGCCAATATCCATACTTAAGACCTCCACATACTTATCTCATCCATCTGAAAGTATGAATGAGAGGCTAATTAGGAAGCGGATTTCTTGACCAATTCTTTTCTTGCTTCTACTAATGCCCAAAGGGTTATTTTTCTAAGGTCCTAATCCTCCTTTTCTTGTAACCAAAAAAAAAAAAAAAAAAAATCAAGCCTTCAAAAACACCTAAACTTGCTTTATTACCTTGTAAAACACTCCTGCACAGAGTAATTCACGTGAACTTTAATTATGAGAATTAGAGATTTTTGTCATCCATGAAAGTTTATCATGGTTGACCAATCCACTTGGAGAATCATATTGAGAGCATAAAATTTAAAGATGGGCAAACATCTCATGGTAACTCTTTGGTTAGCGTAAGACAACAATGAGTTAGGAAACAATTAAAAGATATATAGGAATAGCTTAGAATCTGGTTTACAAGATATATAGGAATAGCTTGCTAGGCATATGATCATTATATTAATTAAAAGGCTATATTCCTCTATTAGGTTGCATCTGTTTAATTGGGAATTGGTTAAAGAAGAGGACTATTATTGCATATGATTAGGATAGCAAAAGGGTGAAGACATGCTTGATCCCAATCCGATCTAGTTTTATATTCAGATTTTGATTTTAGATATGAACCCCAACCCATTTACTGAGCGGATCGGGTCAAGTCGGGTTTATGGAAGAAATTTTAGACTCAATGGATCATTTGAATCTATTCGAATCCAACCCAAAATATTATAATTGAGTCAATCATCTAACTATTTTTTATTGCTAAAATCTAGTAATTTATAATCAAATATAGATCCATTAAAAAATTAAATAAGATTAAAAAGAATTAACTTAGACTTAAATTTTTATTCAAAAACTCTTAATTCTATCCAAGTAAATAATTATCATTAAGTTTATAAATTATAATATCTAAAATATTTATTGATATACTTAAAAACATTATAAATAAAAATCTACTAAAACATATAATAAAATATAAATATTTAGATATAAATAGAGAAAAAAATATGGGAAGAGATATGGTTAGTAAGATAAAAAGAAAAATTAGTTTAAATTAAAGTTCATTCAATAAATTTATAAAGATAATTGGATCCAATGGTGGAGGAGGTGACTAGATCCTGAACTAATGTAACAAATTCCAACTCTCTCTATATATATAGAGAGATAGACTTGGCCACATTCGAATGTAGCCAAATTCAGAATTCGGTCACCTTCCTCACCCTTGATTCCATGTGAATTCAAAGCCATCCCATTTTTTTAATTTTTGAGATTCAGAAACTGTGTAAATCCAAGGATCAGAAAGGTGACCGAATCTAGGCTTGACTATGCTAAATACATTCAAACGTAGCCAAGTACAAAATCCGGTCACCTTTCCCACCCTTTGATTTATACGGATTTAAAGCCAACCTATCTTTTTCACTTTTTTATTTTTAAAATTTATGAACTCTCTAGATTCAAAGGTCAAAGAGGTGACCGGATTTAAGCTTGGCTACATTCGAATATAACTATGTCTATATATATATATATATATATATATATATTATGAATGCTAAAATAATAGACAAACAATCAAGCCAAAAAATTAAAAGGAAAAAAAGAAAAGGAAAAAGCATGAGCCAGCAATTAGGCCACGTGGAGGTGGTGGAGCTTGCTAATGGCCATGTCTCTAGTTACATTCCCCTGATATTTGTATGCTTATAGCCCTTTGAGCTGCGAGCCAGATGTGAGATGGTGTGACTTTTTGCAGCCATTATAATTAGATTACATCTTAAAAATAATTCCATAATATACTTATGATAATAATGCTGTGATGATTTTTCGGCCACGACATTGAAAAGTAAGGTCCGAGATGAAGGCAGAAACTGCCATCCTTTGTTGGCTTACAGCTGGCAGTTCTTCAGGTCCCTGTCCTCTTTCGGATCGTCCATGTTTATAGGGAGGCAAACAATGCCATCGATTGGCTGGCCTCTTTTATCATGGGCCACTCGAGTGCTATTATATGCGATTCTGCTTCCAATCTGCCCCAGGCTTGTATGAACACTTTGACGTCTGATGCTATCGCTAAAGAAGAGTTCCAGGTGCAATTCACCGAATAGCCATCTATATGATGTATGATAAGCAGTTGTCTATTATGTTCTACGTCTGTTGCTGAAGATGGCTGCGGCCTGAGGAATAGAGAGGGGAGAAGCCTGGCCCATGCGTACTGTGGCTCGTGTCTCGTTGCGGAATTTTTCAAATGGTCTATCTGAATCTTTGGAGGAGGAGGAAGAGAGAAAAAAAAAAAAGAAAGAAGAAGAAAGAAAAGAAAAGAACTGTAACCTTCTTCTTGTTCGAAAAAAAGAGAAGTAAAAAAAAGTAAAATTTATAAAATATTATCCTTTCAGAGAATAAAGGAAAATAAATAATCTTTTTTTTTTTTTTTTTTAATTTCATCTTCCTTTCAAACAAGAGATTTTACAACTGTTCTCCTCCTTCCCTCCCCTCCCTTCTATTTCTCTTCATTTGAACAGACCCTAATAAAGATTTAACATGGACAACTGATGGAAATATGTGGATGGAAATAAGAGAGATCACGCGAGGTTAAAAACTTCTGGAAAAGTTCAGAGCAAGAATGTCACAATATTTTCGTCAACCTCTATATCACCAGCAATCAATTTAATAATAAAATACCAACCTCATCTCTATTGTCTGTTTTTTAGAGGAGGGGGTAGGGGCCGCTATTGAGAGTTACTGTCAAGAATCCTGTAAGAAAGGGAAACAGGAGTAGCAAAGGAGTGGTTGGACGAACATTCCTATAACGTTGTGGTCTTCACCATCCTCAAAGCCAAAAAGAAGGGACAAAAAGCGAAGCCATCGAGGATAGCAGCAAACCCACATGCAAACCCACATGGCATTTGTTTTCCTCTCTCCTTTTTTTTTTTTTTTATTGTTTCTTATTAAATGCCAAGGAGAAAAACATAATGTTTTTGCTCGGAGAGAACACATTTGCTTTTTACCAAGTACAAATATGGAATGATTAATTTTATTTATTTTATTGTAAATTATTTATTGATAAAAATATATATTTGATTCTTAAACTTTCACTCAAAATTTATTGTAATTCTTAAACTTTCAGTTGTTACAGTTTAATTCCTTAAATTTTAAGTATAATACATTTCTAGCATTTCATTATGTAGGATCAGCTTAAATTAATGCCCACATTAAAGTAAAACGTTAATTATATCACCAATGTCAATTGATCTCATATAATGAAACATTAAAAATTTAATATTTTTAAATCATAAGAGATTAAATTGTGGCAATTGAAAGTTTAAAGAACAAAATGATTTTTGAGTGAAAGTTTGAGGACCAAAAGTATATTTTAACCCTTTTACTTTTTTTTTTGATGTTTGTTCACATATTAATTAGATCCAAAGCGTGTGTGCTAGCTATAATAGTGTAGATAGGTACAATTAGAAGCCTCATGCTTTAAGATATCCAAGACACGAACTATTTTTTAATTTTTTCTCACATGAGCTAAGAAGGATGATCAAACATAGAGTATGGTCTAATATTCATTCAGCCCAAATAGATGGCAACCAGCCTTACTTGAAAGCCAGGTCATTGGAGTTTATTATAATGCAATATATATAATCTAGAGGTGAGCAGAGTTCTTTCCTTTCTTTCTTTCTTTCTTTTTTATTTTTAAGGAATAGTAAGGAAAAACATTTTCCTTGCTAAATTTCATTAAATGATTTTTCTATTTATATAGAAGAGAAAGAAGAAGAAAGTACATTACGAAAGTGACTCTGAGCGCTAATCAACTTGTTAAGACAAAACTTGCCCCACAAAAAAAAGCTATAAATGATTTTATGAATAATAAAAGAATGTGAGGTAAGTAAAGTTCTCATGAATTAGGCCATGCCCTTTACCTATTAAAAATAAACAGAAAAACTATTTAGTTTTTCTGGAATTTCTTCATGGTTATGAGTTATTGTTGGACAATATAAATCAAAGAAGTATACGTAGTATATTTTTTGAAATAAAAACAACATCATTGCATTATTTTCATAACACAACCATAATATTTTGCTAAGGGTAATTCTAACCTTAAAAAACTTTGTCACTTCATTTTTTTAATTATTTTTCCATTCTATAATTGGTAGCTAACTAACATTTCAAGAATGCTTTGCTTGGAATTTAATTCAAAATATCCAAAATCTTTCAAATTTCTCTTTTGAGAATGAAGTTCCTAGAATGGCATTTATTAAAATGATTGTAAAGCTTTTTTCTAGAGTTTCATGGGTACATTATATCTAGATTTTAAGTTGAATCATCCCAAAAAAACAAAAAAAAAAGAAGTCAAATGAAAAGATACTTAAACATGTACATGTAAATAGAATATTAAAGATTCCTCTTTAACCTAGAGATTATACAACTAATAGAATCAAGCAATAGCAATTCTTTTTCATTATTATCAACTAGTTGTCTTGCAATTTATTACATGGTTCTAAGTTGCTGGAGCTGGACGTGTGGTAACATATCTAGATCTGTTTCTACGAAAGAGTAGTTCAGCTAACTTAACCACTAATCAAATATGTATCCCTTGAGAAGATAAATTATATGCAACTTAACCCAATATAACTAGCAACTGGAAATTGGCTTACTGTGAGATCTTTAATTATCCATTTGCAATGATATGTGGAGATAAGCTTTGAGTTATTTTTCTAGATTCATCACAGTGCAGCTAAGTATATTCCCAGCATTACAAGGGAAGGATAATAAATATTTGACAAGGCTGGATGGCTTAAATTATCCTCCCAATTTTTTCAAGGGGTGTCTCAGTGAAAATCGCTGGAGAGACGGGTTACACTTTACTTGCAAAGAAGAGATGAAAAAAGGCAATCGGTAAGAAAGCAACCTGATGATGAAAGAAAAGTCAATCATCCAACCATAGCCAAAAAAAATCAAAAAATCAAAATAGAAAAGAAAATTCAAAACCAATCATCCCAATCCCCACATGCCACATCCATTTGGCTGAAGCAGTCCCCCACCAGAAAGAAAGGAGAACAAAAAGAATGTAAAAAAAAAAAAAAAAAAAGAAACCTCTCACAGTCTAACAGCCATTTGCTGGCTTCAGCCCCAGCATGAGCGAGTTGCAACATGATCTGACCTTCACCTGTTGCCATTTTGTTGGAAGGAAGAAAGAAGGGATATAGAGACACCATAGAGTGATGCCTGGTGGTGTTGGTAGCAGCAGCAGCAGCAGTAATAGGAGCATAGTATGGTTCAGGAGGGATCTGAGGGTGGAGGACAACCCAGCACTAGCAGCTGGGGTGAGGTTAGGGGAGGTGGTGGCAGTGTTCATCTGGGCCCCTGAGGAGGAGGGTTCCTACTACCCTGGGAGGGTGTCCAGGTGGTGGCTCCGCCAGAGCCTCCTCCACCTGGACTCCTCCCTCAGGAGCCTTGGCACCTCCCTCGTAACCAAGAGGTCCTTTGACACTGCCTCCACCCTCCTAGAGATTGTCCACTCCACTGGTGCCACCAATCTCTTCTTCAACCACCTCTATGGTCTCACTCTCTCTCTCTCTCTCTCTCTCTCTCTCTCTCTCTCTCTCTCCTTTTCTTTGGTCACAGTTTGTATAAGGTGTGAGTTCAATTATTTCTTTGTGAAAAATTATTCATCGGTTCTTTATCTTCTTTTTTTTTTTTAACTTTTTTATTGAGTGTTCCTATATAGCTAAAGTTGGCTGCATCATGATTTTCTCCTCCTTTTTTTTTTTCTTTTGCTTTTGTTCATCTGCATACCTGTTATGTTACTTTTTTTTAATAGAAACCTGCTCTGTTGTTCAATTCCCATTGTTTCACTATATATGGAGTCGGGTTCCCTTTTTTATTAGGCTTGTTAAGGAGTGTGACAGTTGGTACTTGTTTGAGTTATTAAATGCTACTTTTCTGATATCCATAAGAAAATTTCACATCTTGCTTATGGTTTTCTTCTCCTTTTTATTCCTAATACTGGATTCTTTGAACCTAATTAAAGTTGGGTGATGTGTTGAGTTTGAGTCAGATGGATAAGATTCAGAAAATAGGAATTGGTTTTTTGGTACATGGATCTTTTCCTGCACCAATTTACAGGATTTATTTACCTTTTCCTTTGGTTGTTTTCCTCTCTTTCAGATCAGCACAGAACATGTGGATAATTATTCTTTCTTTTCTGTTGTTCTTATGACTTTTGAATTGACTGTAGTATTTCAAGATTGAAACTATAGTATTTCTTCTGATTGTTTTGGCACTGTTTTGTTTTGTCTTTTCTGGCCCATACCAGAGAATATTGATGGTCCGCCACGTCAAACAAAGAATTTTTATAAATTATAGGATAAAAAAAACCATTTTGGGATGTAATATTAAATCTAGACATGTCTCGCTTTGCATCTGACTCGTGATGTACTGCTGCCAAGTGATAACAATGGACAGTCTACAGCTGCACAAGCCTTCATTATTCAAACCATGGGCATCTAACTGTCTCTTTTTAATTTTTCTCCAGATCCTCTGTCTCTTGTGAGGGACCATCGTTTGAAGGAACTTCTAACTGCTCAAGGCATAACAGTCCGTTCATTCAATGGGGATTTGCTTTATGAACCATGGGAAATTAACGATGAAATTGGCCTCCCATTTACAACTTTTGCGCCTTTCTGGAATAAATGCCTCAGCATGCCTTATGATCCAGCAGCGCCGTTGCTTCCACCCAAAAGAATAACATCAGGTATGACCTGTGTTTATGAGATTGCACCTTTCACTTCTTCATTGCTCACTGATCCATTGTGTATCAATGTGCATACCATACCGACAACAAGGTGTTACAGTTTGATAGAGTGCATACCATACCAAACCGACTATGTATCAATCAAGTAGACCATTAGGCCTTCACCAACGTTCGCCATTGTATCGAGCCGAATCTGACGGTTCGGTTTAATATAAGGCAGTTCGACTGTTGCAGGAGTGGTACAGATAATTTGCTCTTTGTACCAAATTAGGTGGCTGAACCATCTTGGATTCGAGCTGATTTAGCCTGAACCCTGCCTAGAGCATTTCAGACTGTTGTTACATTGGTAAATCTTCTGTGTTAGTATATGATACTATAGTGCAACATCCTTCATGCCAATGTAAACAGACTGTGGATCATTTGGTGGGATGCTGCTGAGCAGCAGTACTCACTTATGTGGACAAGTAGTTGGCCAGTTGGTAGCATGCTTCTGCGTAAGCTCAATCAATCTAAGAATTATTATAAGATCACTTCATCATCAGATAATTTTGTTATCAAAGGACTAGCTACTGATTAATAGTGTGAAGATATTATTGGACATGGACCATGCTTTGTTGCATAAACTGACTTGGGATGTTTTACCAATTGAATTAAAGTTTATATATTCTCAGCCTCTTCAGGAATTCATTATGCTTCTTGAAAAAAGGCATTGATATGATGCTGCGTTGGCCTTCGAAAGAATATATGTTTTACCTTGTTAGCTTAGCCATCTTCAAAGACCTTGATAGGTATTCCTTGTCTTAATGGTTGCATGTATAGGTTTTAACTATTTCTTTGATTTTTATTTTTTTTTTGTTCTGTTCTGGATTATTCATTAAATACATGCCACTGAGATAGTTTTTTGACGGAAAGAATTTATTCTCAAGTGCTCCTTTGCTCTGCTTTATCAGGTGATGTATCAATGTGCCCCTCAGATAATCTGGTCTTTGAGGATGAGTCCGAGAAAGGAAGCAATGCTCTTCTTGCTCGAGCGTGGTCACCAGGATGGCGCAATGCTGATAAGTCCCTGACTGCATTTGTTAATGGGCCGCTAATTGAGTACTCTGTGAATCGGAAGAAAGCTGATGGTGCGACCACGTCTCTTCTTTCTCCTCATCTGCACTTTGGGGAGGTAAGTGTCCGCAAAGTCTTTCACCTTGTTCGCATGAAGCAACTAGTGTGGACTAACGAGGGAAACAAGGCAGGTGAAGAGAGTTGCAACTTGTTTCTCAGATCTATTGGTCTTCGGGAGTACTCTAGATACTTGAGTTTCAACCACCCCTGCAGTCATGAGAGGCCTCTTTTAGCTCACCTTAGGTTCTTTCCTTGGGTGATCAATGAGGGTTATTTCAAAGCTTGGAGACAAGGTAGAACTGGTTATCCTCTGGTAGATGCTGGCATGAGAGAGCTTTGGGCAACTGGCTGGCTACATGACAGGATACGTGTGGTTGTATCCAGTTTCTTTGTGAAGGTCCTGCAACTTCCCTGGAGGTGGGGGATTAAGTATTTCTGGGATACCCTATTAGATGCTGATCTTGAATGTGATGCCCTTGGGTGGCAGTATATATCTGGAACTCTTCCTGATGGTCGTGAGTTGGATCGCATTGATAACCCTCAGGTATGGTTTATTTCAGTAGCTTTTGACTATAGACTTGAAACCCTCATACTCACCCTCCTCCTCTCTCTCTCAAACACGCATGCACACCATCACGTATTCATTCTTTTCATTGTGGAGTCATAAATTCTATTAGGTTTCTACTACTATTGCACTAACAAAGCCTTAATGTTGAGATATATTAGGTTGGCTATATAAATCCTTTTTGTTCGTTCAATTCGATTTTGAGTCATTTTTTATGAGATACAAAGATTTTAACTCTTTATTTATCACTTCTTTTTATGTAATTTTTCGAACTATCTCTATCTCATTTTTTTTTCAAATTCTATTAAGTTTATATATATGACATAGTTATGCCATATGTTCTATGCCATATAATTAAACAACATGTTTTATATATTTAAACTATAAATATTTCATATGTTAGCCATCCCCTTAATGTTTCCCTTCTTTGAAATTTGCCATTGGAATCTCCAGCTTGAAGGGTACAAATTTGACCCCAACGGAGAATATGTACGTCGTTGGCTTCCTGAGCTGGCCAGGTTGCCCACTGAATGGATACACCACCCATGGGATGCACCTGAATCCGTACTACAAGCTGCAGGAATTGAACTGGGTTCCAACTACCCTCTTCCCATTGTAGAAATAGCTGCAGCTAAAGCAAGACTGCAAGAAGCTCTTGCAGAAATGTGGCAACTTGAAGCTGCATCAAGAGCTGCAATAGAGAATGGTACAGAAGAAGGCCTCGGCGACTCCTCAGGGCTACCGCCAATAGATTTTCCTGAAGAAATGCAAACGGAGGTGCACCATGAACCATTTAGGGTGACTAATAATTCCCCAGCTGTAGACAGGAGACATCAAGATCAGATGGTTCCTAGCATGACTTCTTCGATAGTTAGAGTTGAGGAAGAGGAAGTTTCTACGGAATTAGCAAACACTGCAGAAGATAGAAGGCCGGAAGTACCATCAAATATAAATTTTGATGTGGAACCTCAAGGAGAAGAACTGGACAGAGGTGTCTTTCAAACAGTGAGAGGTAATGTTGTTCAACATTTCAGTCCAGCCAGGATGCAAAGTCCTGCACAATCCACAGCTGACTCATCAAGTAGCTGGACAGCAAGAGATGGTGGTGTGGTTCCAGTTTGGTCCCCTCCAACAACTTCCAGCCATTCAGAGCATTTCCTGGCTGATGACACTGGCATTGCGAGCAGCGGCTTTTTACAGAGGCATCCTCAGTCTCACCCGCTGATAAACTGGAGGCAGCTTTCACAGGCTATGTGAGCGTAATACACCTATATACATATATGCAAAATCAGTACCAGACCCATATAGGTAAATTACTAGTTCAATATAGTATACATCAGTATAGTATAATGGTCACCCATATCGAGACAAGGTTCTCTTCTTTTTTCACTCTTAATAACTTGGTACTGGGTGGTACGGATTGGTATTAAGCAGTTCGGATCGATGCTAGGTGTTATGGATCGATTTGGACCGATTTGATTCTTACCGAATCAAAACTCTATATCCGTATAGTACAATCAATACAGATTGATATGACAGAACTTACATACACACATATATATATATATATATATATATATATATATATATATATATATATATATATATATATATATATATGTGCATGCGTACATATATATGTATAATCAGTCAGAATCAAGTTACACCTAATATAACTCTAATTGAGTTGCACCTTTTTTTTAAATTGAAAGGTGCTAAAAATATTGTTCTTTCACTTGTAACATGCCCTTTGTTGAAAAAGAATAGACTTTTTTTTTTTTCTGGTTTCCATATAAATAGATAATATGACTTAGGGAAACTAAATTAGCATAATTTTTAACATAATGATTGCTGTGTAGTCATCCTTGGCTCTATTTTTGATATGAAGCATTCTTGTTGTTTCTTGTTAAGGAAAAACGTGCTTTCATTTATATCTTTGAAGTACATTTATCAGATTCCTCTAGGTCCAAAAATGTTGCTTATAATTTTATTTGGGCTTAATTTCTTCTTATGTGAATAAATTTGCATGATAGGACAAGAAGTTGGGAGGTGGAGAATGCAGTGCAGCCAAATGCTATCGGGTAAATTCTATAATGGAAAATAACTTATGTAAATAGTTAGCCTTCTTCCTTTGTAGCCTGATCTGCGTATATACGCAACTCACTTTCTGAATGTTAAATCAAGCAGACAAATTCTCTACTTCTATTGTACCGTATAGTTTGTTGTATACTAATTCATAAGAGGATTGTGTTGTTCATCAGATTATCTGGATTTTCTAATAAATGGATGTGCATGTCTCCCTTGTTCTTGGATTATACTCCATGGTATTTTGTGTATTTTTCTCCTATCCAATCGTTTGATATTGTTGATATTGTTGATATTGTTGCCGAACATAGTGGATTCATCTATGTATCATAAAGTACTGTCGCAATGACTGAAAATTTATAAGATAATGTAGTATATAACTACATTTGAGAATGTTATTGCTCTCATTTCAAGATTATATTTTACATTGATAAAGATATCTGGGTAGTGAGAATTTTTCACATAATGTTTGAACTTTTGTTAGGTTCTACGTCATAGAGGTAATAATCAAGCCTCTTTTCAAAGATCCATGTTTGGCATTATTTTTTACTGTCAAGAGCCATATCACCACCATCAAAATCCATCTTCAGAGTCTCCAGTGGTGTCACCTGGCATCTTCCTTTTTCTTTACCCTTTAACACAGTTTAGCCAGTCTTTGCAACAGGGATTCAATAAGTTATCCTCATCTGGTGCAACAGTTCTCGTTTTTGCAGCCTGATTTATTTTCAGCAAGTTCCACTTTGACATTCTCATATCTGCTAGACAAGTATGGCTTGGATCCTCTTTATAATCCAATTTCTATCCATTTAACGTCTCAGACCTTCTTTTGTTTGCATTTAGTTTGCTGCTGGGCATGTAACAATGAAACATCAGCTCAAATGCACCTCTCCAGTTGATCCACCCTTCTGAAGTTCTTTTAAATATGCCTGTCTCTCATATTCGCTTCAGCATTCTGGAATAATTACATAGTTTTCTTTCATATCTTTTCGAAATGTGTTTTGCCTGGTGATTTTTTTCATTTTGTTTCAACTATTATTGAATAATATATTCTATGTTTTAGTTTTATTATATTTAGAATAATCCTCTAAAGCTTACTTCCTGTATTCAAATATGTATTCAATTTCTTTTCTCATTGACTGTCAGTATTCTACATGTTGCCTGCACCAAGCCCTTGCAAAACTTCTGCCGCAAGTTCATCCGGAACAAGAGATGCAGGACTAGAGCCAACTCTTGGTGTATGTCCATCATAATGAGAATCTTTAGTGCCATGCCACAACTACTTTTAATGCCTGTTGCCTCTCCGTATGCATTTAGAGATAGTTCAATATGTCCTGTAGTCGGTACTCTCTCTCCTAATGTGTAGCAAAATACTGCTTATAGTGCTGCGTGATATGCTATCTACCAGTCAGTAAACTATGTAACCTTTATTCTCTCTTAGAATATTTCCATTAGTTGCCTGAGCAAGAAAATAGATGTTATAACATTTGATGGTGATATAAGCAAAATGAATTGCCAATGGTTGATCTTCCAGATATTAAAATGAAATCATCCTCAAAGATTGTTCTCATTTTATATTATATTTGATCCATTATCCTCTCAAATAACTAAAGGGTGTCGTATAACAATAGTTGTCAAAATTCATGCAATTCTGTATGCTAACTGTCATCTAATTAATGGGTTCCCGATCATTTAAATTTTCTTGTTTTGAGATCTTATCTTATAATGGGTTTCCTCATTCAAAAACTTTTGGAAATAACATTGCTATCTTTTTATTTTAACCATCTCTTACCAATCCAGTTTAGCATGTTGATCATATAAGCAAAATCCTTGTATCGTAGTTTTGTTTGCTGAATTAATTTTTTCTATGTATATGGCTTCCTTATCCTCCAAAATCTTGTGTCTTTTTCTTTTTACCATTTCCTGAAATTTTCCTTTGGGACCTTAACATTCTACAAGCAAGCACGTTCTGTTACTTTTAGAGGTTTATAGAACTTTTCTAGTCATCCTATAATATATTTTGCCAACTTCAATTTTTTACTGCAGTTTTTTACCAATTGTTTGCCAACAACATGTTTTTGTTCTGAAGGTATATAAGTATTCAAGATCTACTTAATACATCAATGCATCACTGATGTGAGACTAAATATATATCAATATAATCTCTGACCTTCCTTCTATTCAAATCTTGATATCTTTGTCAAATTAAAGGTCCGAATTTAAATCCAAATCCAAACCAATCTAGTCACATTACCACAAGCCTGTCAATAGTGTCTTCTAATTGACATGACCCATGGTCTAAGTAGAATAAAAGACACCATAGATGGGCTCTATATATTTGTAATTTGATCCGATTGAATTTCGATATGGATTTAAATGTGGACCCTTAGCCTAGTGAGGATGGCAGGACTTGAACAGAAGAAATATGTAAGAGTTCATGTTGTCGAGTATTTAGTCTTATATCTATCATGTACTGAAAAAATTATGAATAGTTATACAGTATTAAAGAGTCTAAATAATTCCTTTTAGTTGTTCGGAAACAATTACATCATGTAGCTAATGAAAAACAGCTGATGTTGGCCTTTTCAATAACTATCCCAAATAGAATATAAGTCTCAAAGTCCAACAAGTACATTACTCCAATGCTTATGTGCTTCCTCAATTAAAATTGGATGCTAGCCTCTCAAGCCATGGTTTCTATCTCTCCTCCACATCTTCACAATTTTATTTTGCCCTCCCACTTCACTTGAGGAGCATGTGTGGACATTTAGTATATGTATTGTGAATAATTCTTGATTTCTATTTACTACCAAAATAATTTAAAACATTTATCAAGAAAGTTGTAGTTTTGATAACTTCAATAATTCAGGAAATATAATGTCTTTTGCATTGCCAGGTAAAGAAACAACACCACCTCACTTATTCTCTATTAGAAATTCAGTTGCTGCTGCTTCACTCCCTGCTTCTCTTCACAATCTTCCATGAATACTCTCTGAAAATTTACCATTTGAATTTTCCTTTAGTCCATACATTGGCTCTCACATCAGATATTCCTACCATTCAACTCCTAGCATTCTTCCCATTGACGCTATCCATTCAATGATCTCACACGAAAAGACTAGCTAAGAAGTTATCATTGAGTCTCCTTAATCTTATAAAAGTATTTAGAAAGACTAGCCAAGAAGTTATTATTGATGCTTCTTAATCTTATATAAATACCTAAAATCTTTTTACTACACAATCAATATGGAACTAAACATTCACTAGCATAAGCTTTTAAATTATAACATAACGAAGTCTACTGTCTTACCTTGCTCTTTCCCGGTTCTCTCTGGATAACCGAAATCCCTTGTCCATTTTCAAGGGGATCCTGCTCGTGATAAACCTAGACAATTAACCACCCAACTCCAACCATGGTAGGTCCGCTGATCTCTTCTTCCTATCAAGATACCGAAAGAAGATAACCACTACCCAACTTCTCAAATCGTGGCAGAGTTTAATACGACATACAGCAAAAAGCTATCATGCATCCCTGCAAGCCATATTTAGAACAATCTAAAGGATGACAAGTCTTTAGGAAAAATAAGAAAGAAAGAAAATCATTCAAAAAAATTTAACAGTATATGTGCAACATACAGGTGCCTGCGTGTGCAATGCGCTTACTTTTTCATGAGCACAAATGTTTGGAGTTTGGCATTTAACATATTGTTTTCTTGTAATCGCATTGTTTAAGTTTGTTCAGTGTATTTTGATAATTATATTTCCATCTAATTTAACTTAGATTTTCCATGCACACAAATGTTGAAAGCACACGTTCAAATAATCCATTTAAGATTGTCTCCATGAATCAGACAAATGTTAAAAAATCATAAATATGAACCACCAAAATGAGAATAATGCGATAAGATTGGATATTTGTACAGATTCATCATAATATGAAAAGATTAAAATTAGTTATTGTTGTTATTGTATTTTAAAAGGAGGGGTTGGTTCTTATTTGCTGCATAAAAATCCCGATTCCATCTAATGATTGTAATATCATCACCTGTTTGATCAATAAACTTCCATCTCTTGAAGCATGATGATTGTAACATGACCACCCGTTTGATCAATAAACTTCCATTTCTTGAAGCAAGGATTGAACTAGTTGAAATATATTTTCATTCAAAAAAATAAATAAAAGACCAAGCATATAAAATCAACCAACAAAGAAAGGTTTCTGTTGTAGCACTGCTGTTTGGATGCTAATTCCCCCAGATCGCCTCTCCAGGCTCCCCTTCCCCACCCGATCCCAGTTTCTCCCAGCCAGGCCTTAAACCTTCTTTACAAATCACTTTTTTAAGCCTCATCCCGCAGGGTGCACTAAGAAGCAGACCTTCAAGCTGTCGTCCCAACATAAAAAGAGAATGGACCTTCTTTGACGAGCAGGCATTCCCCAATAACCACAAGAGGGCAAACAGCCCAAGTAAGAGATTATACTTCTTCGACACCGGAAACAAAGGCATCCATACATAGCGGCGACGTTCATTGCAATGCGATGGTCAAGATATTAGAACTTTGTTGATCGTGCCAATCAGATAATAATCCAAGTAATGCACACAATCTTATCCACATGGTATACTAAATACGAATGCAAATGATAAAAAATTTCTGTCAAAGTTATAATATTTTTAAAGCGTCAAAGCATTTGCGCACAAGGTAAAAGGAAATACGGCAAAGACCCAAATCACCCACCCAGATACAATGCATAACCTTAGCTACGACCCGCATGAACGAAAGAGAACCGGACAATGATAACACGAAGGACGTTTGGCCTACTTTAGTAATCTTATATTATTATATTTATAAACATGATAATATAAACGATAATATTTAATTTTTAATAATTTAAGAGTATCATAAATCATTCCAATCCCATTTTATCTAAAAAATAAATATTTAAAATCATCAAAATCTGATAATCTTAACTTACATATAAATATTTGATAACACTTGATCTATTTATATATTTAATTCACACTAAACAATATTTAAACATTTAATATTATATTTATATTTTATATAAAATATATAATATAATATTTTATATTAATATTTCATTTAATATTAACATAGTAATTTAATATTTTAAACACTATTATATGTTATATAATAATATGTAAATCTTAAATTTTAAATTATTAATATTTATATATGTTTTATATTAAATTATTATATAATATATTACTAAATATTTATATATTAAAATATATTATATAATGAAATATTTAATGATATTATTATATATTGTATATTTATAATATTTAAATATATAATATTTTTAAAATCAATTTACAAAGAAGTTTGATCTTTATAATAATATATCATATTCCAAACAAAAAAAAAAGGCATTTAAAAGATAAATAAAAAAAATAAAAAAAAATAAAGTGATTATTTTGTTATTATGAGTCAAACCAGATAATTTTTCATTCTTGTTACTAAAAGAGCTCCATTATGTTACATCATCACGAACTGAAAGCAGGGGTAAGATCGCAGCGGACCGAAGAAAGAAAAAAAAGGCAGTTTCAGGTACCGGGCTGGAACATAATATAACATCAAGAAACATGCAGAAGTTGAAAATCTAGAAAGCCTTAAAATAGCTGAATTCAACTGCAGCAAGCCAGCAACCGTGCTGCAAGAGATGCAAGATAATCTATGTAGTAATTTCAAACGAAGCATTCAATAATTTCATCCCTAAACATGACATTGTTCATCAATGAAAACCAAATTATTAAGGGAAAAAAATTCGGACACGAAAGAAAAAAAAAAAAAAAAATCTAGTACGTAATAAATCATCAGGGCATAAAAAGAATATCAATAGAAAAGACAGTATAAAAGCATCGTAAAAAATTCCAACAGTTTACCCCAAGCTTGTAGATCCATCGTTCTACAAGCAGTGCAGCCCAAATTTTATCCTCAGAATATGTAGCCAAGTCGTGTAACTAGCGTGATTTCACAGAATGGGAGCCCTTTCGATATTCAATAAAATAATGTCTAAAATACATACCAAAAGTTCCTAGAAATTTCACAAAATGGAACATAAGCAGGCTGAAAGTGGTCCCCTATTGTCCCACAGTCAATCAGACCAGCCCAATTTCAAGTCCAGCCATGAGCTTGATCCAAGCTGATTCGGACTCGATCTGAGCCTATAATGGAAGCTCAAACAGAATAGAAGCGAAGCTCAGGTCTTTATCAGGCCCAGCTCAGGCCAATCCAAACTCGGCCCAAATCTTGAGTTCCTTGAACGCCCCAAAAATTAGCCCTCAATCCAGCCCAGATTCGACGCATGCCAAATCTTTTGAGCTTTTAATTTTTTTACCCTATCAATTAGATGAAAATAGCTCCCCATAAATTTTCTTTTATTTAAAACTCAATTAATTTGATATTTTTATCTAGCTCTCAAATGACTAGATGTAATTATTTTAGGTGTTGCTTTTTTTTAATTTTAATGCAAGTATTTACCAACTGAAGTTAACTACACCGATCCGATCTTTGACCCAAACGGGCTTTTACAGGTCAACCTGATTGAAATTCAAGCTGGCGTGGACTCAGGCTCAGGCTGGCCTCGAGCTTGGATTCTGATAAAATTTCTAACCGAAGCCGAACAAACTTCAGGCTAGGCTACAGCAGGAGCTTGACCCAACCAGGCCCACTTCCAGCTCTAAGAACAGGCCTGTTAAGAGAGACGGCATACTTTTGATTCTTGGATTAAGAAATATATTTTATTTCCACTAAGATAAAAATATAGCTCTGTATAACCTTATTAATAAAGGAGAGGCTTAGAAATCTAACAGAATTTACCATTCGTTTCAAAAACAACTTTGTTTGTGACGTAGAAACATTCCGTGCATTTTTGGGAACAGCTCCTCTCGAGATTTCTTTCAGCATTCGGATTGGTCATCAACTCAGGTATTGTCCAGTATCATTTCAAACGTCTGTAAATGGAACTAGATCCTTCATCCCATGAACCTTGATACATAAAGCATGCTATATCTTCAATTATTAACAAGATCACAAATGCACCAAAGAGCTATGCATCTCTATGCATTTAACAATACTGATATAACAGAAAGAAACAATTAGCTTCATAATATGTGGAAATAAAATCTGAAATAGAATTTTTAATCCCACTCAACCAAAATAGGTACCATGGAATTGATGCTTGTACCCAAGCCTCTCTCGTCACAAGAAAATCTATGAAAAAGGAAAGGAAAATTAGAGAGGGTGCGTGCGTGAGAGAAAGAGAGAGAGAGAGAGAGAGAGAGAGAGTCGGGGGCTGGGGGGGGTGAGGTGGTTGTGGGGTTCATTTTTCAGATGTCTGATAGCACGGGTATACCAGAATTACTTTCTCGCTTTTTTTTTTTTTTTTGACAAATGATGAAATGAACCAGACAATCAAGGTTTACTGGGAAATATCCAAGCTGATCAAAGCCTCTGAGAGGCTGTTTGGAGTGAAAGAGATCAAATTCCTATAATAATCTCTTATTCCTGATTTTTGAACAAAAAATTAACACCCCTTCTTTTATTAATCCTATATTTTCAAAATTAAGTGCAAATAAGATTTTTTTAAATAATTTGTAACACTTCAATCATAAAAATCTTAGATGCCGATCAATTTACACATGAAGTTGAATGGATGAGATTTCTATAATTAATTTGTAACGTTTCAAACATAGAATCTTAGATGCCGACCAATTTACCCATAAATTTGGATGAAAATATTTACTCCAAACTCCCAACAGCCCCTAAGAGGTGTTCTATCTAACAGATTTTAGCAAACCATGTTGACACTGTCAAAAAAAAATCATGTTACAACAACACCTGAAATAAATTTCATAAAAATGCTTAGTTATTTTCCATCTAAACTATTCCCAAAAATACTAGTGTCCTAAAACCTTAGAGAAAATATTAACAAAACTAAGATTTTATTTTTTTCTCTCAAAAACGCCTTAATTTCAAACTAGTTGAAATCAGATATATTGATTATTTTTCACCATTCTACTCGATTTTGAATCACATTTTCAATAAAATGTAAAGAATTCAAATATTTTTTTTTATCATTTTCTTCAACATAATTTTTAGTTTATCTATACTTCTCATGAAACCTGTTTTATAAAAAAATCAGACTTCATGAGCATTCCTCTTACCAGGACCAAGAGGAAATCAAACCAAGCCTGAGCAAAACCTAGACCTCCAACCACTGCAGGTTTGGTCACGCATTACCAAACCAGATATGATTAGCCATTGCCCAACTTAATTAGATATGAAGACACAGAAAAAGACCGGACCATGAACATATATTGTTCTTCAACTACACTCAAGCCCGATCATTTGATGCAGTGGTTCAAATATGAGACAAATATATACATTATGCACAAAATGCACGCATCCATGATGCCCACAACAGTACAACAGCACATATTCTCAGTAATAAACTCTAAAAGATATGGAGAAAAATAAATTACCATGCCAATGACCGAGCTTCCTATGGAGATGATAGTCATCCACCAATACCAGCAGCAAAAACAAGCCCATAGTCAACTCAACCTCTGCAGCTAGAAGGGCAGCAACAGTCTACAACCAACAGGAGCTCTCTGCTAGACCTAGTCAACATGGCATCTGCAGCTACCCAGTCAGCAACAGCCTCAAACAACCAACATGTCATCTCCACCGGACCTTCCAACCACTCGGTTCACAGCCACAGGCTGCATCATCACATGTTGTAAACATAGTGAAATTTAAATTAAATTCCTAGAATTCCATTTATCACTATGGCGACTATAACAATCAAATGGCTAACCCATAACAATCAAATGGCTAACCCATGGTCTCCCATCCCAGTGCGCACTAGCCCATACCAAGCATATCGTACTGTATCGATACCAAATCGAGACTCTATCAGTACATACCGAGTCTCGGTACACTAAATCGACCCATAAACTGAGTATATCGACAGTGTACCACTATGGTACCGGTACAAGATCTGGTACCAAGACGGCGAACCTTGGGCTAACCAGTAACTCTACTTCACTTGCCATGGCCACATGACCCTAGGGAACAGATCTGCATTTCTTCCAACCATACCTATGGTTTATGCCCTAAAGGCTGGTTATTAACACACCAGATATATCATTCACATTAACAAACATCATTGCAATATTCACATTAACACACCAGTTTATCACTTAAACATGAAAGAATTGAACAGAAAATCTAGCAAACCAGAAACTAATCTGAGAAATTACACTTCACTTCTAATACCCTTGTATTAAGGGTAAATCTGTTGTCTGTGCACAACATGTGGATGTTGAAAGAAAAATAAAAAGCTAGCTGCCCCCTATAGTTATGGGTACATCACACAGAAGGAGAAATTAAATACTGACGTAAACATTATCATGTCCCAGTGCTACAGCAACTGACATGGTCATCACTATTAGCACTACTTTCAGCGCCCACAAATCAGAAACACAGATGATAAGAACAAGATCCAAATGTAAACCAAAAACTGATGGACAACTCTGCAACCAGAATTAAGCATAGTTCTTACCAGTCATGAGACCATCATCTACATTAGAAAACTGGTTTCAGTGCAGGACTTGTTTCTAGAATGCTGGTCAGAAAAATATCACTATCAGCATCAAAATCACCACCATCATGGGAGTACAAACAACATCATCAGCATCATCACCAACATCATCATCAAGGAAGAACAAAGAACATCAGCTACAACATCAGCAAGGACATATCCATTTCAAACCATCTTGCCGGTAAGCCACAACAACCCTTCACGAACGGTAAACTAGAAAAATGAACAGTGGGGTCTATCATAAGTGAAGTTGTATCAAAAAACAAGTTTATACGAAAGAGAGACAAAGGATATAGGCAGTACTAAAAGTTCATATAGGGTATAGTATACTTTAACAAACACTACTAAACTACCAGCTACTTCAACACCACAAGTGGGGCATAGTTTAGAAACCATGATAAACCCAACAAAGTACAAATTGCAACCTTAAAAAGAAGTCCAGGGTGACCAAGACTATCATAGCAGTTCATAACGATTCTTCTTTATAGCATGTGCCTATGGCAGAGCTTCAGGGTGATCTCTAACCAATCAAACCAGATGATCCATCAATCCTGTCAATCAACCCAAGTGGAAAATTAAAAACAGATAGATAGATAATAGCAAAACAAAGCAAGATAATAATAACTTTGTAATAGGTACAATGTTAACTACCCGATCAGAACTGCGTGGAGATGGACTCCGAGAATCTGCACGTCCACCTCGGGGTGAAACACTTCGTGAAGGTGGTGAACGTTCACCATGGCTACCTTTGTCAGGGCTTTCATCACGAGGTGGGGTCCTGCGAGATGTTGGACTCCTTGGAGGACTATAGCTACGCCGATCAGGTGAGACACTATCCAAGATAATAGATCAGGCAAAAGCTATAGGAGGCATTAAAGCACAAAAGAATACATCAACAATGCTACCTGTCATAAGAGCGGCTCCTGCTTCTCCTTCGATCATCATCCGACCTTCTACCACGGCCTCTGTAATAATCAGGGCTCAGACTGCGACTTCTGCTCTTACGGCGATAATCTCTTTCCCTGTCACGGTACCCGCCACGCTCATAACGGTCCCTGCTTCGACTACGGCTCCGCCTTTTATGACCTCTGTCTCGGTAATCATCTCTGTACCTGCTAAATGCACAAAAAAATATTTTAAGCTAATAGATGTTAGGAACAAAAATATATATATCTATGGAGTTGCAGATATCACCATTTTATGCACATGATCACAACAAGCAAACTGTATAATATACTAACCAAATCATACATTATCAAGAATTACTAACATTCCATCCAAACTTCTTCAGATGGATCTCACAGGAGGACATGTGATTTTATAAGATATCTAAACAGCAAGAATGAGTGATTAAACATAGGTTACACAATCAGGTGCCAAGTAGATAAGGTACAAGTCCTAGTGCTGTCAGTATGTTTGCTACATCTTATTAGCATGGATTTTGATGGTTCTGATTCAACATTCTAATAGAGCATCACAAAAATCTACTCATTCCTGCTATGACAGAGTAAAGAAGTTCAAGAAACTAATAAACAGGAAAAGGACCCTAGGAACCTTAAGCAAGTCGGCATACAAGCCATTCAGTTAAGAATGAATATGTTTCTCGTAATGCTGGAGATACATTAAGTGAAACCATTTTTTTTTTTATAACAGCATTAGATACAGTTTGGATTGTTCTCAACCCTAAATTGTCTACGTCCCACTGACTTGGTTGGGCTGAGCCAAGGTTTTATAACAGGATTAGAGTTGAGCTTATTCCAACCATAACATACACCTAACCAAATTTAAATCTGGCTCAACCAGACCCAATCTGATAAATAAATCAATATGTTTCACATAAAATACATCTATGTTTTATTTACCTCAATCTTTAGCCCCATTTAGTTGTCAAATAGCTTAAGCATGTTCAAATAAAATCCAACCAACAATGTACTAACCTAACAAAAATGTTCAAGACCTTTACACAATCTTACATTACCTATACAACCCAACCTGGCCCATCTAATCCATCCCAACAGATACAAACCAGACCTGACTCAGATTTAGCTTAAGATTAGGTTGGCTTGGGAGATACAGAGGTTGGGATGGTCTATGGTTGGTCCTCAACCCAACACAACCTGCCTGATTAATGCACATCACAAAGAGACAGTACAAAGTTCCCCTCAGAAATTTAAAAAAAAAAAGAAAAAGGGGAAAAAAAAGACTTACCTTGGCCTAGGGCTACGGCTCCTGGACCTGCCCCTTGTCTTTGGGAGAACCTCTACAATTCTTCCTTTACGACTGCAAATTGGAGTTTGATAACGACCATAAGCAGCTATCCAAAAAATCATATAAATAAAACCAGAAGATCGAAATAATAAATGTATACACTATGTAGATTGCAAAAGTAAAGATGACAAACAGCATCACAAGTAATGCTAAAAAGAATTCAACAATTAGAAGCAATTACGGTGAATATGACTACACAAACAGGTGCCCAATAGAACATGAAAATAGTCCAAATAAACTCAACTTTTTAATAACTAAATCCTGGCCAGTAGCAAGGCAAACCTCACCTATTGGGATGCACAACAAGAAAAAAAGCCCATGAGCCCAATAATTTGATCCGTTCAATAAGTATTTCCAGCCCCTTCCCTTCAAGGTAGCCAACGGATAATCTATGCTCTACCAATAGGTACCCACTCCACCAGAGTTGACCATATTCTACAGGGCCACAGCTAGTGACAACCAACAATGAGGTGAATCTGATCATAGCAAAGGTAAGACCACTCTTGGCCGACAGGAAGCAATCAAACCTTGCATTGGAAGTTTTTTACTATTCCAGAGATATATCTGAACACTAAACTAGCTATTTGCAAGCTCCAGCGGAAGTTAAAAAGCATGGGTTGAAAATTTTTACTATTTAATGCAAAAAATAGCAAATAATCCCCTCATCAATGCCTATATCTGGAATATTGGGCATTATCTTCCTAACATACAAAGATGTAACAAGATTGTTATGATTCCCATTCCCATTATCCATGGGTGAGGCCTCCATTCAAGTCCAAAATGACTTATTAAATCATAGCCTGATAATTCTCTAAAACAAAAGAAGGGGAAAAAAAAAAGATGAAAATAAAAATCCCAGTTGCCAAGGCATCATCAAGAACAACAATATATGTCATATATGTGCGGCAGCTGTTACAAGTTTTCAATATTACAGAAATCTCACATAAAGAATTCTTTCCCCTACAAACAAAGAAGCAAATGAACAGTCGAACAGAAAAAGAGAATCAAGATCATACAAACAATGAAGAAAACATAAAATAGTTTGCAAAATAATCCAAAACCTAATATCTGAAAAATCCTCGAATATCCAAGTTACAATTTTTAACTTACATAGGTTCAGCATTCGGTCCATATTTTGCAAATTGAACCATTATGTTTCGACCATCCACGTTTCGCCCTATAAAAAAAGCACGAAGCAGTTTCTTTTTTGGATAAAATTAACAATTTCCACCACACAACAGCAGATATCAAGATCTAATTCATAGGAGTAAAAAAAACTTGCCATCAAGCTTGTCCACGGCCTTCTGAGCCTCGTCAGCATACTTGTACCTCACGAACGCAAATCCCCGCGAGTCCCCCGTCCTTCAAACCCATAAAAAACGAACATAAGCGAAAATACAACACGAAAACCTAGAAAACTCGAACCCTAGACCAAGAGTGAATCGTTATCGCACCTGCGGTCCCTTGGGATGAAGACGTCAACGACCTTGCCATATCGATCGAAGAGAGGGAAGAGATCATCTGCGGTGGTACCTATGAACCAAAAGTAACCCAATCAGAACGAGCCGGAGAAGTGAAAGAGGGAGAGACAAGACAGGGTGCGCACGGAAGCTGATGTTGAGGACGAGAAGGGAGTAAGTGTCCCTAATGTCCGGCGGCCCAGATCGCCCGAAGTGCGACATCGCCGGAGATGGAACTAGGAATTGGTTTAGGGTTCGGAGGAGAGAGCTCGGGCCGCTTCCTGATGGAAAGGGCTTATCGCCAATGCGTCCAACGTGGAAGCGAGTATATATATATATATATATATATAGAAGGCTCGATGAACGACCGCCCCTGGCTTTTGATTTTATTACTTCGCTGCCCTTACAACCGGGGTCACTTGCGGCCGATCATCTTCCGTTGATTTTTTCCCCATTCAAGGGCGGAGATCAACCCAACGGCGTAGCGCTTGAAAGCAGGGCTCTTCCCCATAAAAAGAGGTAATTGCTGTTTCATAACTATAATTTTAAAATAGAAACTTGCTATGTTTTAGAATCCAACGACTAGGTTTATAATTTCTTTTAATCCATGTCTTCTGTTATTTTTTTAACCCTCCCATAACCTTCTCCTCTCGCCCGACTTCCTCTACCGAAGCGTCTTAACCTTCTCCTCTCGCTCGGCTTTCTCTGCCAAAGGACCCATGCTTCGTTGCGTCCTCTGCCAGATTACCCTTGCTTTGTTGCCTCCGTGGCTTCTTCTGCCGGAGTTCCTCCCTCCGTATGCTCACGTCCTTCACCCGGATGAGCGCGGCTTCCTCTATCGGAATCCCTCCCTCCGTACGCTCGCATCCCTCACCCGAACGAAGGAGAGGGACCTGTGCTCCCATTCGTCCTCCTCTGTTGTCCTGGCTGTCTCCCTCCTTCCGGCTAAGACGTCTTTCGGCTTATGTCCCTCCCTCCATTTAGATCTCCCCCTCACTCGATCGCCCTCTGTGGGTTATGACTTTTATCAGAGTTTTAGTGTAGGAATTTACTTTAAATTTGCCATAAGATTGTAAATCGGGATGTATAGACTAGTATATTGATTATTTACCCCATATAGATTTATATTAAAAAAATAGCTGGTATATTATATAATTAGTAATGTGTGCTAGTATACTTTTTTTTTTTTTTTGTTGATTATTGCTGATTATTACTGATTACTCTACAAAATAAGCTATTAGATTATAATTTGGGGTTATTTTCCTGGTATACCAATTTTTTGCTAGCATACTGGTTATTATTGATTATTGATGATTATTACTGATTATTCTGGAGGATAAGCTGTTAGACTGTAATTTGAGATTTTTTTGCTGGTATCTGATGATAATTGCTACTATATTGATTTTTTGTGGACTTTTCTACAAAGCCTCCTGATTAAAAAAAAATACTGAATTGCTAGGGTTTGGATTTTAAACAGACGTTAGATTACATGCCTGTTCAGTTATAATCTTTAAGGATTTTAAATTAAAAGCCTTCATTATTAAGACCTAGGATTTGACTTTGCCTATCTGCATATAAGCTTTCATTATTATGCTAAGGATTTTTAAGCTCTACAAATAAATATTTTTTTAAAAAAATTAGAAGCTTTTACTCTTAAGATCCTTAGCATTGTCACTCCACAGAAAATGTCTTGGTCGATGTAGAGTCAAATAGTACCTTTAAAAATTTCACTAAAATTTATAAAATCATTAAAAAAATACTTTTAGATCTTTCAAAAACTTATCTACACAAGGCCTAAATCTCTTGTTTGAGCCAAATCGGCTTCTAGGTGTATCTAATTTGTTTAGATTGAAAAGTTGCGTAAGAGGAAGGAAACCTCGATATCCATGATATAGCTTTAAACCCAAAAATAATCTTGTTTTATAAAATTGCTCTTAGTCACCTTTTGATTAGTTACAATTCGCTTAACTTCTTGCACACCTAAGTTGTGTCTCTTTAAAAGTTTTGGAATATGGTTAGGTCTGAATAGAACTTGATATTTATAGATCAAATTAAGTTTAAACATTTTATGTTATTGATTACTTTGATGGTGAATTGACTCCTCTTTATTTCTCAGTATCTCTTGTTTTCCTTGTATTAAATATCTTTCTACTAATGAAAACTTCAGTTGGAGAAATTCTTGTCACTTTGATTAATGAATTGTCATACTTTATTTGATGAGACCTAATAATAAACTAAGAATTCCGATGAAAAGTTAGGTAGAGTTGGTTGGATAAGCTAATTACAATCTTATATAATATTTTGACTAAGCTAATTGTGATATACAAGAAAGTTTTGATACCATTTATTGCACGCAAAAGATCTATATAAAGAAAAAAGAAAAAATAATAAATAAAATAATATGCAAGGATTTAGCGTGTTTTGGTCAATTGACCTATATATCCATGCCTATAAAAAATAATAAAAATTTTATTTTGAAGAAATAATAGAAAATTACAAAACTCTCTCATAAAACCTTAGATTTATGTATATCCAAATAGAACACTTATTCAAATTCCATCTCATCTCTAAATCCAGTGTAAAACTAGGGTTACATACACTCATATAAAGAAGGGAACTGTATTGTCCTACATAAACTATGATTCATATTCTGAAATATATTTTTATTGAGCTTGTTAAGCTTAAGATAAACTCTAACATTTATATTGCTTTCTTTTTTATATACTTTTTCTCAAAAAGGCCAGTATAGTTAGTATTGCTTCTAATTTTTTTTTAAAAAAAATTAAAAAAATAATATTTATTTAATTTTTTAGATAAAAATAACTTTTGATACACTTGACATTTAGTATTCACATTTGCATAACTACTTGTAATGGCTGGATTTATCATATTTAAAATATAGAAAGCAATTTCACAAAAGGAGGAGCTAAAAAAAACACTTTTTCCTGTCCCTCTTTTTTAATTTAAAAATTACAAAAAAAGGGTGAACAAGAGGCCAGAGCTCAAAACGAACTAAAAAAAAAAATCCAAAGATAAACCCAACCAGAGAAGTTTGTGCTGGACAATTACTAAGCCTGATATAAGGTCCATCACTATTGGTACCAAGGCTAACCGAAGGTATCTGCTTGGAAGATTGTCTCCTTGTTGGCTATCCAACTCATGAACCCGAAGTAATATATTTCGGAGGGTCAGTCCAAATCTTCCTCATGGATCACAGCATTTCGCGAGCAAACAACCAAGTGTTGAAGGCCCGCTAGCATACAAGTGTGGTGTACAAGTAGCCACGACTGTGTCCATATATCCATAATTTGTTGGCATCTCCATAGGTTTTCTTCTCTTCCAGCATGGATGCTAAGACCTCAACGTGGTAGTTCATTCCTCTACTGGCTTTAATTCACTTGGCTCTACGAAAGGCCGTAGGTGCTTCCAGCTTCTGTACCAACCCGCCTCATGATTGATTATGGTTGAAGTTGGACAGAGCCAGAGTTGACACTATTCCAATAGGTCTGCATCCCTAAGGTCCACAAAAGAGGCCATTAATATTGACGTAGACTCCTGACAAGACCCAAAGAAAAGATTTTGGATTTTATTCCTATCTTCAGTATTAGAAATTACTCAATGGACAAATTTTATTATTTACTAATAAATTGTTCTCAATTGTTTCAGTTTTTAGGAAACGGGTCAATATACATCAAGTTTATCACCTCTTTTCACTTGCAACCTTGGTTTACTAATTAAATAATTACCATGCATAAGATTTGAGCTCATGCACAATTGAGCTATGATACTAATGTGAACTAATAAATTTATTTATCATCTACAACTCTCTCTCTCTCTCTCTTTCTCTCTCTCTCTCTCTCTCTCTCTATATATATATATATATATAACTTAATAATCTTTGTTGGAAGGACCTATGTAACAATATTTGTAAACTTTGAGGAATATAGTAATATAATAAAATAGATAATGCTTATATTCAACATATAAGAATCATAGGGATATATATATATATATAAAAGTTGATGATTTTAAATTAGTCATATTATATCCTTATTCTACATGATTCGCAATAAAAGTGCATAAAAGGTAGTAGTGTGCTTGATACATGCATTTCTTGACTTGAATTTCAATTGATATTTAGTTTGCTAATGAACTGTGACTATACTAAATCTTAATAATTATCCACTCTCATATTGCCATTAGTGATAACATAGGGTTTGAGATTCTACCGTTACAGCTAATATGTCTAAAAGGCCCTGGTCGCTCATTCTTTGGAATCCTAAATGATAAAAAATATTATATTTGGTAGATTTATTTTGAAACTACTTCTAAATAACTCTTTTATAGAATTGTTTGCATCTTCCCTTGGTATAGCTGTTATTCAGATGTTGGAGAGACCATCGACCATGCTCTTAAATGCCTAAGAGTAGTGCAGGTGCGGAGGCTAGCTTATGCTTATCATGTAGCTTCCTTTCTTATTCGGCCATTGGATACCTTTCCAAGTCATGTGAAAGAGGACACTCAGGAATGAATGATGGTACTTTCATAAGTTACATAGCTTACCATATTTAGATGGTTAGAAATGCTAGGATTTTTAAAAATTTTTGCGAGGGCACCTACTCAAGTAGAAGGGCTCTTCCACTCTTAGCAGACCTTTAATAGCTATGAAAAATTAGGCTTCTTTTAAAGCATCTTTTACATTTTCTCGTTTGATTTGCTTCACTTAAGAGCCATCATCCTTTAGTTTTTTTAAGAACAACTTTGATGGCAATGTGATAAATGATAAAGTCACTAGTGCAGCTGGATTTGCAACCAAAACTCCAAGCACATCCTCTGTGGGGGATACAAGAATCCTCTTGGCTAAGCTGAGAAGTGCACAAGAGAGCCTTGCATTTGTTGTTGCTAAACCGAGGGCAACCAATATTGTAATGGAAAGAGATTCCAGAACCGTTGTCAGTTGGATGATTAAATCAATTCAATCCAATCCAATAAAGCTCATTCTTTGCTTGTCGATTCATGGAGGATCCTCTGTTTTTCTTCGAGGCCATCCATATCAACAGGGAATATCAACAGGGAAGTTAATGGTGCGGCAAAGTGGATGGCATCTAGAACCGTAGTTATTTAGAGCTCGGCGCAGGGCGCAAATGGCTTCAAGAAGTGGGACCGGAACCGGTAGGCAAAAAGGCCCGTGCAGCGCAAGCAGCGAAGGATAAAAAATAAAGCAAGGAAATAAAGCGAGGCGAGCAGGGAAAAGGCGCTCCAAGAAAGGGAGAAGTCGGCGCATTTGTCTTGCCGGCCAATGATGACATCTTCCTCGCGATGAAAACCACCGACCTCTTCCCTACTTCGCTTCTTATTCCTGTTCCCATCCCACATCTCTCTCCAATACTTCTATTCCTTTCTTCTCCCCTCTCTCTTCCTCTCTTGCGTGCTTCTCCCCTCCCGATAATTTATTTTTTTTCTCGTTATCGGAAGGAGGAATACCCAGATCGGGGGTTTCTATTTCTCTGTTTTATTATCTTTATTCTATCTGTTCCCTTCCCTTTATTCCGTGTCTTTGTTCTCTTTGCTTTGGGGAGAGGAGTCCATCTTAGATATGAGGGGACCAGCAGAGCACACCGCGGCGGCGGCGGCGGAGGCCGATAAGGACAAGAAGAGGCGGCGCCGCCAGAATCGGCGACCGAAGCAAACGCTTGCCGGGCTGCCAGGTTACGTCTGGATTCCAGGGATTGGTTAAATTTGCGATCTTTCGATTAAAAACCCGATTTTTCTGAGGTTTTTTCTCGGGTTTTTTATAGGGGAAGGCAGCGGCTCGATGGACTCGGGGGGCGGGCAGCTGCCGGAGTGGTCGGAGAATTGGAGAGGAGGTAGCGGTGTCGGCGGCGGTTTGAAGGTTGGGCTGCAGAAGGCGTCTAATGTTGGCTTCAGCTCCCTCCCTGCGATGCATATTAACGGTGAGGGTGACGCTGGTGGGATGTCGGCTGGGTTAGTGCCATACAGTGTTGCGGGAGGGGAGATCTCCCAGTCGTGCCCCTTCCCGAACTCGTCTTCTGCCTTGGAGGCTCCGGTGGATCCAGCGGCTACCCGGAGCACAGCAAAGAAATATTTTTCTCCCTACTGGTCGGAGCAAGCAGTGGAAGAGGCGATTGAGGTATCTTGAGTCTGAAGTGGTCTTTTAAAATAAAAGAGGAATTGAAGAAGAAGAAACTGACATATTGATGAATTTGTGTGTTTTTTTGTTGATGTGCAGAAAGGGAACGCCTTTAAAGCTACTTTTCGTGTGAATGCACACAACAACCTCGAGGTGGGCCTTGAAGTTTGGTTTCTGACGTTTGATCAATTAATTATTCTTGTTATTTTTTCTTGTTTTCAATAGAGTATGCCTAAATGAATGTTGGTTCTATGATGTTGCAGGCTTACTGTACTATAGATGGTGTACCAGTGGATGTTCTTATCAATGGAGTTGCTGCTCAGAACAGAGCGGTCAGTGATCTCTTTAGGAGTTCAGAACTGCCTTATGCACCTTTATTTTGTATGTCAGTATTGGTTTTTGGGAAGTAAACATTATGGATTCGTTGTTAGGATATATGGATCACAATTTGTACATCCGCTTTTGGTTGTCAGAAATGAGTAGAAATATGGCCATATAATGAAACAAATATCTGATACGAATATATGTCTAACATCAAAAAAATGCAGTTAATTCCAGCCTTGGATATTAAATTATTAATCCAATTTAGGCTACTCTCAGTTTAATTGCTCATAAATTTCTTCAGTTGAGGGCAAGAGTAATGTGAGCAGTGGATCATCGACAATCTCTTGTTGTTCGAATCAGTTATATGTGAGTGCTTGTTATTACAATCAGTCAATGGTATGTATGGGGATATCTAGTTATGTATGGAGAGTTTATTTGCACTTGGATATGGATTGCCTTATCTGTTCATATTTCTATCCAAATCCAAATCCAGTTTGGATATAGAATTTATATTATATAGTTGACTCTATTGGTATGGACATAGAAGTAGCACTTAAATGATTGATTTCTTGCATGGAAAGAACTGTATGTCTTTTAAGTTGATTGGTACTGTGACTTGATTGCTGGGAAGTTTTTGAAGGCTGTGAAACGGGGTTACTTTTTGTTTCAATGTTATGTTTATGTTGGCATTGTTATCTATATTCTCTCTTTGGTGGATGGCATGTGCCATTAGTTTTACTCACACCTATCATCCAATGCTGGTTTTACTGGAACATCAGACAGACAATTTATTGATGGTTCATTTGTTTTAACTGAGAAGAGCAATATTGATATTTTTAGCTTATTGGATTATATCCAGTCTACCTGTGGAAGGACTTATTATTGATTGTTAGTAAATGGTTCTTGGGGTTGTCCGACGTATGTCCTGCACTTACTATGGTTCTTTATTTTCACCATGACCTTCTGATACCGAATTTTTTGGGATTGTGTTGCTAGCATTTGTCATAGAAGATATTGTCAATATTATTGGCAATAAGTTAATCTTTTTGAGCCAATTTTTGTTTAAAAATTCCATTATTATAATTTATTAACTGAAGTGGCATTGCATCTGCACCTTTTTTTACTTTTGTAAAAATTAATACTGGAATCACATATGAAAACTAATACTAGAATCATATCTGCAGTGTGCATGATTATGCAGGTTTAGTACGATAACAGATTAAGTACTGGCTTTTTCCTGATGTTTTATGGATATAGTTTAATTTGATAAAACCTTCTTGATCTTGTAGATTGAAGGTGATGTCATTGTTGTGATGTTGGATCCTCTAGCATCCTGGACCAGGTTGAAGGGATCAAATTTGCCCAGCAATCCTGTACTGGCAGATGATCCTAATATGCTCTCTGAAACCCAAGAAGTGGTTGGCAAGAAATGTGCTAGGAAAGAACAGTTAGATGCCAACTGTGCTTGCCACGCTTACAGTAATGGTTTGCTCCCATTGGACAGGAGGTGCCAGTTTGATGATAACGGCAGTATGAGTGAAGTTGCTCATAGTAATCCTGGAAATGGACCTGAGACGTCTGATAAAAATTGTATTGTACAGCTGTCTGATGCCCCGACAAATTCAAATGTGCAGGCTTTTGAGCAGGCAGAACCTGCAAGAACTTTAGAGAGGATATGTGCCATGATAAACTCTTACCCATCAAAACGGCCTACTGGGAGAGTCTTATCTATCATCAGAATGTCTCCTCGCCGTGGAGCAGTAATTGGTTTTCTTTCTTCTAAGAAGTGGCTTCATGAAGGGGAAGGGTATGGAAATATGGTTGGTAGTCAAGTTTCAATGGAGAACAAGAACCATGTATCCTTAACTGATGAGGATTACATACAACTGATACCTACTGATCCCAAATTCCCAAAGATGCTAGTTGCTGTCAGCGGCCTAGCAGACTCTGTAAAGGAAAGGCTTAAAAATGGTGATATGTCAGTTGAAAAAGAATTAGTTGTTGCACAAATAGATGAGTGGAGCGAGGAAAGTCTTTTCCCTCAAGCTTGTATTGTACATGTCTTGGGACGGGGTGGTGAAATTGAACCACAAATTGGTGCCATTTTGTTTGAAAATGCGATTTGTGCTGCAAAATTTTCACCTGAATCAGTGGCTTGCCTTCCGGATGTACCATGGAGAGTTCCTGTAGGAGAGTTTGAATGTAGAATTGATCTCAGAAATATTTGCACTTTTACCATTGATCCATCTTCTGCAATTGACCTGGATGATGCTTTATCTGTAGAAATAATATCTGATGAAGTATTTCGTGTTGGTGTTCACATTGCGGATGTCTCATACTTTGTTCTTCCAGACACTGCATTAGATACTGAAGCTCAAATTCGATCTACCAGCGTTTATATTTTACAACACAAACTGCCAATGTTGCCTCCAAAATTTTCTGAAGAAGTGGGGTCCCTTGTTCCAGGGGCAGATAGACTTGCCTTCTCAATTATTTGGGATATTGATCGCTTTGGAAACATCAAGGATCGCTGGATTGGCCGATCCATTATCCAATCTTGCTGCAAGATGTCGTATGAGTTTGTTCAGGATATTATTGATGGATCATTCGATGTGGATCGGCTTATTCCATCAGAAAGTTCAGGTCCTCAATTGCATGGCCAGTTTAAACGGAAGGATGTATTTGAATCCCTCAGAGGCCTTCATGAGATTTCTAAGAAGCTGAGAGACATTAGATTTAAAGATGGAGCTCTTTGGCTCGAAACTGCTAAGCTTGTTTTCTTGTTTGATGAGTGCGGAACTCCATATGATAGTTTTCTTAGTGAGAGGAAGGAGTCGTGTTCTCTTGTTGAGGAATTTATGCTTTTGGCAAATAGATCTGTTGCTGAAGTTATATCCAGGGCTTTTCCTGATTGTGCCTTGCTACGCAGGCATCCTGAACCAAATTTACGAAAGCTTAAAGAGTTTGAAGCATTTTGTAGCAAACATGGTTTCGAGTTAGACACTGCATCCTCTGGTCAACTTCACCTTTCACTGTCCAAAATAAGGGAGAAGCTAAAGAATGATCGTGTGTTGTTTGATATTCTCATTTCATATGCTTCAAGGCCCATGCAGTCAGCAGTGTACTTCTGTACTGGGGATCTAAAAGGCAGGGAAAATGATTGGGCTCATTATGCACTGTCGGTTCCCTTCTACACTCATTTCACTTCCCCATTGCGAAGGTATCCTGATATAATTGTGCATCGGATATTGTCTGCTGTACTTGATGCTGAAGACAATTATTCAAAGAAAAAACGGAATTTGCTTGGTGCATGTAAAGGTGAAGCATCAGGCAGTGAAATTGCAAGCAGATGTTTTACTGGACTTTATTTTGATAAGGATGCTGCTGAATCTGAAGAAGGTAGTCAAATATTATCAGCTGCTGCTTTGAAATTTAAAGTTCCTGGAACTGAAGAACTTGCAGAAGTTGCTGCATATTGTAATGAAAGAAAACTAGCTAGCAAACATGCTGAGGAAGCTGGAGAGAGAGTCTATCTCTGGGCCCTGTTAAAGAAGAAAGAGGTATTTACTTGATGCTTATGTCAGATCTGCCATCTGTTTCCTGTTCCATTATATCTTAGTACCTGATGAGAAAAATGTATCAGCAATAGTTATCACTATTATGCTGCATGCTGACTGCTCTTATCTCATTAATTTCTGCTTTTCTTTTTTTCTGCGTCTCCAAAATATTGTAAATAATGGCACAGCATGATATGTTGGGGTGTCTTATAGTGCATCCAACTAGTTGTCCTATAACTTTAGGTGGCAACAATTTTAGGAATCCTGTTCTACTGTTTTCTATTTCATCTCTTTCACCCTACAATTCTTTAGTTTCTCTTGATGCTGCAATTGCTATCGTTATAAATGTGATGGAAATGAGACAGCATAAGATGAATGCGGCGGAAATGAGAATGTTAAGATGGATATGTAGTAATATAAGAAAAGATAGAATAATAAATGAAACCATTCGTAAAAGGTAGAGATAGTTACAATCGAGGATAAATTAAGGTAAGGATGATTTAGATGGTTTGGACATGTGCAGACCTAAAGATGTACCTGTGCGAAAGAGTGACTTAATACATGCAGAGGAAAAAAAAGGCAGAGATAGATCGAAAATCACATTGGAGGAAGTGATAAAGAAAGATTTAGAATTTTTGTATCTTACAAAAAATATGACTTAGAACAGAGTTAAATGGTGAAAAAGGATTCATGTAGCCGCCTCCAATTAATTTGGAATTAAAGTTTTGTTGTTGTTGTTGTTGAATGAATTTCTTAGAAATTGGTAATTCACTGAGGTGAGGATATTTAAGATGAGCTAGAAAGCATTAATTGTTATTTTACTTTTTTTCTTTTTTAATAAATTTATTTATGTAGCTATGCTCCACACAGTTAATGTTGGTATAATTTCTCAGAAGGGAGTGCGTATATAGAAATAAGGCTTGTGGTTGTATTTACTTTCACCTCTCGTTATTGTACTCTTGTGGTTTCACTTCACTATATGGTCTAGATTCTTGAGGAGTGTAATTGTGACAAGTTAACATTATCTTAACGCAACAACAGATCAGAATTTTCTGGCTCCCCTTTGATGGTGTTTGGATGACTCTTGACTAGCAGCTAGCATTTGTTAGGTGGAGTGGGGATCGTAAAAGTTGGAGTGAGACTAATGCATGAATGTCACTTGACCGTTTCCATTATAATAGTAGAGGGAAGCATAGCTAACAGGTTTTTAAGGAAAGGCCTCTCCAAGCAGTCTTTCATGGAAACAGACATGAGAGTCTAGATGCATACCCAAGTATCTGATTATGCAATAGCAAAAACAAGATACTGGGTACTGTATGATTGATTGTTTGATGCTGTAAAGTAGAAATCATTAACAGGTAAAATTAGGTGCTTTATCATATATATAATTGACAAGTGCTCCTTTGGTGTTGGTGCTGACTTATCAGAAATTGATCAACCAACATCATCACAGTAAAAGATTCACAATTTAAGCTGTCAAAAAGTAGTCACAAGTTGCTGGAAGAAGGGGTGATGCTCGTAAATTAGTGACATTTCATATACCATAAAAAGTGTTGACAAGCATGAAATATTTGATCATTCATTTGCTATTTGTATTTACATGTTAACGTTAGCATCTACAATGAATACAAGACATTACTATAGTAAATTACATGTTTTAAATACTTCAAGAAAACTACAAGGTCAGTGTAGTATGGCTTACCTTTATCATTGTTATCCAACATATGTTCCTTGGTGGAACATTTTGATCAGCTCAAGAACAAAATAGCTATTGACTTTTCACAAAGCTTTTAGTGCTTCCATCCTCAAACCAACTCTAAGAAAGTTAGGAATAACTGAATAGCACTTCTAATTATGGTTGGATTCACGTTAGAGCCATGCCAGACTCAATTGTTGGAAGAATCCGACTCTGCCATGAACTTTAACATTTGCAATGAAAGAAGATAGTATGTATCCAAAGAGCCTAAAACATATTTGATTCGCTGGCATCTGTCAATGTTGATTTTCTAAGATGGACACATGAGTTCAGGCAAACATTAAAGAGGTACAGCTTTGCACATATTTGAGATGCTTTAGTTCTTTTCTTTTACTTTTACTTCTTTCTGCTAGGGGCTGCATCCTTTTCTTGCAACCAAAAAAAGACATGGATACTTGCAGTTCATCTTCTGAAGAATGAATGATATGTTACATGAATTTTTATCCTGGTCATTTGCCAAAACAAAATTCATCTGGTAAGACTGATAGAACTTGCTTCAAGTCTGGGGTATAACCTCTTTTCCCCTTTCCTCCCCCAGGCTTGGTATTAGATGGCCAACACATTCTTGTTTAGTTGTAATTATATCCAACACAGCAATCTGATAGACTGACCCTTCCAGCTTTAACTTTTTCCATCCGTTAGCATATAACTAATATGTTTCATCTATAATGGATTTTGGACCTTTTTCTAGCAACCCAAGTGACCTAATGGATAATTATTTCTTCTGTCTCCAGCCAGTTTTGTGTTTTTCTAACCTGCAACCTACATAGGCCATCATGTTTTTAGACTCCAGCTTGATTTGCTTCTGCTTCATTTCTTTTCTCCCACAAACATGAGGAGAGTATAAAATAAGAAAGAGCAATTCTCTATCATCTCTGTCTACATTTGTAAACCCTTTTCCCCTCTCCCCTTTATTCTTGCTTGATCATAATATTTCATCATTAAAAATATTCCTTCAAAGGCTAATTATGCAGCATATCTAGGAGAAACAGTGAAGGTTGTGGTTTAGCCTTAGTTGTTTGGTCTCATTAAAACAGGTACAATTAGTTACAGCCTTATCTGCAATCTGACAAGCAAACTAAACAATTATTTTAACTTCTATGGATCTCATGTCAGCGACATGGAATGTCTGTCAGCATTACTTAATCATTGTTATTTTGTATTGGAAATAACTGCTCCTTGGAGTTAATCTGCAGGTGAATTTGTTGCATTCCTTATCAGGCTAGAGATTCCTGAGTTTGTATAACTCTTTTTGTTGGTCATTTGCAGGTCCAAGTTTCTGAAGCCAGAGTTTTGGGATTGGGACCACGGTTCATGTCAGTTTACATTCACAGGCTTGCTGTAAGGACATCACCATCATTCAAATTTTTATTTCCGGCTGTTCTTTCATCAATCTGATTGCTGTATTCTGTTCCTTGTATAGATTGAGCGGCGGATCTACTATGATGAAGTTGAAGGCTTGACTGTTGAGTGGTTTGAGACTACTTGCACATTGGTGCTAGATATCCTTAGGAATAAACGCATTCGGAGAAGGGGTGGCCCCAGGAAATTTCGTGCAATTGAAGAGGTAGCTTTGGTGCTGAATCCATCAGAGCTGGTCATGCCTGAGAAAGAGAAGAAAGCAACAGAAGTAGGGTGTGGCACTGCTAGTTTAACATCCTTGGGCCTGGCAGAGAACAGTGAAATCTATCCAGCTGTTTTTCCTTTGGTATTGCAACACCTATCTGCTCTCCCTGTAGCTCTCCATGCTGTTGGAGGTGATGATGGTCCATTAGACATTGGGGTAAGATTATACATGTGCTCATACTTCTGGTGAGTCATGGATTGTTAGGGATGCTTGAGGCAAAGGAGATACGAGCATTTGACATGGTATCACTTTCTTGATCAAATGATCCTAGTAAAAGCAAGGAAAAATGTCAAAGTGCTTCAGGATTCCATGAATAAAATGGATTTGCTCCATGTAGATATCATAATCATGTCTAGTTACAGGGAGGTTGAACATGAATAAGGACCTCTCCTTTGACTGGCTATCTGTGAATATCTGACGTTTGAAGAAAGCCTCTCTTTTTCTGAGGGAGGTTTGAGTTGTGATTTTGGTTGGTTATGGGGTCTGGGTGGACCTCAGGGATTAGGTAGCTTTGCCTTTTATTACCAAGCTGCTTACTGGGAAATTGGATTTGCCTGGGTATTTTTTTTCTCGACGGGCATATTCCATCTAGGATGTCCCTGGCCTCCACCCTCTTCTGTGTCAAAAGTGTATGAAGGATTCCAAAGCCCATATGTGTTTTTAATGGTGGGCTTCATGTGTTAGCATTTCTTGTTATTCCTTGTTCTGTTGAATACTTGTTGATTGAGCTTTGCTGCTGCTTTATTTTATTTGTAATGCTGTCATATAGCTTAGTAAAGTGGTTATTTTTTTCTTCTCGCTAAAACTATGAAAGCTTTGTACTGCACTCGACTCTCTTACTGCCATAGCTGTTCATGTTGTAAGCTTTCTTATTATTACTAGCCTCCAGAGTCATTTATCCGATTGTTTCTGTAGTACTTCAAAATATGAGTCAGAATGCCAGGTTTGAATCTTATTCTAGCTAAACAAGCAATTGATCAGAGAAATTATCGAGGCAGGGAATTCCAGACAGTAGCAGTGGGCAACCCAGGAATCCAGCACATCCTTTGACTGACTGCCTTTTTTCTTCAGGCATTAGTGATATTATGACAGGCTGAGACTGATTGATGCTTCCTCTGAATGTACCAGTAATCAACTGTTATCATTTCTGGACAGATTACATGTAAACAGGCGGATATTCACTGATGCATGCGGATACGGATTAGAAGTACTGTTAGGGTATGCATGGAGAGATTGTGTAATAGCCTTATGTTTTTGGAGTATGATGGATATGTGGCAGAAGATCCATTATCTATCTGAAGAGCTTGGCATGGGATCCCTGATGCTCAGCATGAGCATAGATTAATTATGCATATTGAAAATATAGCTCACTGGTACAACTCCATTAGCCCCTCCCCATTTCTTCAAGCACATACCAGCAATTGCTACTCCATCCTAGTCCTTCTAATATGTTCTCATCCTAGAAATTATGAGGTTAAATCATATGTAGCATGTTTTTCTCCAATAGATTTATCCAAAGGAGAATCCAAGCTATCTTTTGCCCAGTTGAGGGAAGTTCTTGTTAAAGGAAACAAGTCACATGAGTAGTAGAAGGGTTTCAAAGAACAAATAGCAAAAAAGAAAAAAAAAAAAAAAAAGGTTGGGGGTCATAATTTAAAGCATTTACAAAAAAAAAAAAAAAAAAAGATAGCTTGAAATTATATGACTCTTAGTAAAATCTGGAATGCATTCCAAATTTCTCTCTTTCTCTCTCTCTCTCTCTCTCTCTCTCTGATTTTTAGGCGATAGTATTAAGAAATAATTATGTTTAATATATAATAGCTTTATGATCATTTGGTATTAATGTTCTTGAAAATTTAAACAAAAATGTAGTTCTTTATAGTGCAAAAATTGAATATTAATTTTTTTTTTTGAGAATTAATGCAAAAGGATAATATTATCATTCTATATTTCAAACAGTTATTTATTAATTCCAATATATGCATGTATGATTAACAAAAAAAACTCTAAAAATGTATCCAACTGAAAAATTGCATGATCTTAGTACTATATAAAATCCAACTAAGTAAAACCACATCTCATACTTCATTCACCATACGGATGGTTTAATTTTTGTATTTTTAAGTAAATGTTATATGTTTTTGAAAAAGTTCATGCTTCATCTATCAATAATAATAATAATTAAATATAAATATAATAAACATTTAATAATTATGATATTTTTTAAATTATAATAAAATAATTATTATAATATAATAATAAATTGTTAATCGATAATATTATGATTATATTTAATTATATTATTAAAATAATAATATATTATTAAATAAATTAAATTTATAATTATATTAATATAATGATATTATAATATAATAATAATAATGTAATATATTATAATATGAGGTAAAGTTGACTATATTCGAATGTAGTTAAGCCTATATCTGATCACCTGTCCTATTCTTAAATTCACATAATTCATGAATCTCAAAGATCAAAAAAAAATGAATAAGATGTGATGGCTTTAAGATTCATATAAATTTAAAAAAGTGGGAAAGGTGATCGGATCCTGAATTTTGCTACATTCGAATGTAGCCAAAATTACCTCTTATAATATAATAACAATATTATTTAAGATAGTAATGATGTTATAATATTATAAGATATTACATTAAATAGTATTATTATTTAATATTTTTAAAAAATATATTATAATATATTGTAGCATTATAATAATATATTATAAATATTTTAATATTATAATATATATTATTATAATATCATATTATATTATAAAAAATTAATAAGATATTTGATAATATTACTAATAATAATAATATCATAAATAATATTAGTTTTAGTGAAAAAGCTTCGATAGGGTTAATCTTATTTAAAAATTTTGTTTATGCTATTCTATGGGATTCAATTATTGATAGAAGTTGGAATAAGAGAAAGTAATTTTTTAATTTAATAGTTTAAATTTTAAATCAATAATTTATTATGTTTGCTAACATAATAAATAATTGATTTGGAAATATTTTTTTTTTAAAAAACGGTGGAAGGCATTTGTTCCAAATGGGTGCAAGTTTGAGGCCATAAGAGGCCAATTAGGCAAAATTTCCTCATTGTAGAGCGCCGGATCTCAGTCAAATCAATTGGCTTACGATTCGGACCGGACACCCACACCTATAAATACCCGACCCTCGGTCTCCGTTGCCCTCGTCCGGCGTCGGCGGTGGTCTCCGTTCCTCTTCGAAGGTGATCTCAAGGTCGGTCTTCTTCTCGGTCGAAGGTAGAACGCTCTGATTCTACTCTCTTTTCTTCTCTGAAGAGATTTCTCCAATCCTCTCCCTTCCCCCCTCCCCTCTTCCTTTTCTGCCAAAACCCTAAGACCTATTTCCTCCCGATGATTCTTTAGAATTAATTCTTGTTGGAGGAATTGGTCAAATTGTCCATTGATCTGGCTGCAATTTTTTTTCCTGCTAGGGCTTTTCTCTTCTAAATCCTTTTGAGGAATTGCAGTAGAGGTGGGGAATGGCTGTTGCCGCTCCCGGCCAGCTGAATCTTGAAGAGCCCCCCTCGTGGGGGTCTCGGAGCGTCAACTGCTTCGAGAAATTGGAGCAGATTGGTGAAGGCACATACGGGTGAGTGCAAGAACCGTCAAAGTTCTCTCATTTACTATTGGTTTGCTTGTTGTTAAGCAGAAGATTTTGTAAAGTCTCGGTTGGAGAATTAGGATAGATTTAGAATTTTTTTTTTTTTTTTAAATGGCACCAAAATTCGATTAAACCAAGAATTAGGGCTTCTATTTTTGCCTTTTTGTTACTTAGAAATAGCATGCAATTCGGTGTCACTTGGTTTGTAAGGCATCACGTTTCATTATGAATATTTTGGTGCTGTATTTGTTTTCTGGACGTCTTCATCAGCATGAAATACATATCCACAGATTAATGTCTTCTTGTTTGTATTAGTTCTTGAGGTTTTGATGGAATTTCTTTGAGTTGCTCTTTATTGTCTTATGAAAGGCATCTGGAGGTTTTTGTACCATTTGTATTATTGTATACACTTTATTAATATGCATATATTAACATCCTCGACTTATTATTTATTGGTTTGGTCCCAAAAGATCATGATTTCTTTTTCTCTTATGATGATTACAGGCAGGTATACATGGCAAGAGAAATAAAAACAGGGGAAATAGTGGCCCTGAAGAAAATTAGAATGGACAATGAAAGAGAAGGGGTATGCCTTTTTGTTCTATCAATGTGCTTGTGGAAATTCTTCAAATTGAAGGGTTGAAATGTTTGTCCTCTAGTTAGGCTAAAATTTTGTTGGCCTTGCAGTTTCCTATAACAGCCATACGTGAAATCAAAATTCTGAAGAAGCTGCATCATGAAAATGTTATCCAATTGAAAGAGATTGTAACCTCTCCAGGTTCTATCCACAATCACTTGCGAACTCCTCTTTGTGCATGGCAAGTTTGTCTTATCATTCTAACTTTTTTGGTTAAAATTACCAGGTCCTGAAAAGGATGAACAAGGAAAGCCAGGTGTGTTTTGTTCAGTACCTTAGCTATCTAGTTATATATTTTTTCTCCATTTACAAATTCAGTGTTATTTTCTATTTTTCTGCCTATCCATCTTTACTGGTAGGGAATCCTGATGTTCTTCAAATTGTTGATGTTGCAGATGGCAACAAGTATAAAGGAAGCATCTATATGGTTTTTGAGTACATGGATCATGATTTGACTGGCCTAGCAGATCGTCCTGGGATGAGGTTCACAGTACCCCAAATTAAGGTATCAAGAAGGCCTCTATAGTGATGTGTTATGCTTCATTTTACTGACTACTGATTGTCTACTTCTGCTGTTTGGTCATCTCCAATCAGTGCTACATGAGGCAGCTGCTAACAGGTCTTCATTATTGTCATGTCAATCAAGTGCTCCATCGTGACATTAAAGGTAGTACAAAGTATTGCAAGTTTTGGAAATAGGGCTTTGTTGTTGTTGTTGTTGTTGTTGTATAAAGTATTACAAGTGCAATATGGCATGTGTGTGTGTGTGTAAAAAACCTTGACTTTGCTGCTGATTTGATGTTATTATTGTGACTGGTGCAGGTTCTAATCTTCTAATTGATAATGAGGGAAATCTAAAACTTGCTGATTTTGGCCTTGCACGATCATTCTCTAGTGATCACAATGGAAACCTAACAAATCGTGTGATCACTTTGTGGTATAGGTAAATTCTTCTGTCCTTCATAAACATTTGAAGAAATGCTGATTTCCATATGCATATAGATTTATGTTTCTTCTGGTTCAACAAAATACACCACTCTCTGTATCTGACTGGATAAGTTTCATTGTATTTTTGATGACAGGCCTCCAGAGTTGCTGCTTGGAACTACAAAGTATGGTCCGGCTGTTGACATGTGGTCTGTTGGTTGCATCTTTGCAGAACTTCTGCATGGGAAACCAATCTTGCCAGGAAAGAATGAGGTATTGTGCTTCTGAGTGAATCTTTACATATTCTTTCGTTTTTAGGGGTCTTATTGCTTCTGGTTCATATTAGGCCAGTCTGGTCCTTATGTTCATTCATGACTTAGGGGTGGTTGTATAGACAAGCAAATGTTATGATTATGTTCTGAGTGCTTGTATGACTGTGGGAGGCTCTAAAGATTCTCAGGATTTACAAGTTTTGGTAGGACTTGGAGTACTTATTTTCACTTTGTATCTTTTTAAAGTAGATGGTATTCTTAATAAAACTAAGCCTATGATATACAGAGGAAGGCTTATGATATTAGAGATGGCTTTCAGAAATTTTTGTTGACACACTTGAATGGTAAGTAGAGGAAAAAAAATGTTTACCATGCTATTATCAATAGATAAACACATGTTATAATAAGTGACTGAGATGCCATTTACAAAAATATATGGAGCAAATCCAAGACAAGTAAAACTAATGGTGGAGGATCAGTGGAAGGAGTTTTTAACATGATTAATGACCGAAGGACATGAATATTAATTTGGAAAAAATGATGGGATTTTCTGAGAAAGGTCTTTATAATTTTCATTTAGGTTTGAATAAACTAACCAAGAAGAGAGGGTGAGAGGATTTTTGAGTTATGGTTAAATAAATATTAAAAACACCATGTAAAAGTAGGGTATTAGATGAGGGGTATAGCTGTCTAGGTTAATTAGGCTTTTACTTTGGTTTTGCTTTTGGAAATAAGGAAAATGCATGGAGTTTATGAGGAGGAACTTGATTCAAAAATTGATAGTGATTCACAGCTATTTATAATTCTGTTTAATTGTTTACAGCTGAGATATTAGGTGAGTACTTGGCATGTGAATTCTACATCAATTCAGGGGATTTGAATGCATATTTTGTGTGCATTAATTTATCATGGGAAAAAGGTATCTTCAAGTGATTGCTATTGTTCTGAGGATTTTGTTCATCTTATAGGGGTATAAAGGAAGAAGGTGAGGCTATTCAGTGGTCATATCACATCAAAGCAGCACAAAAAAAACTAAGTTATCGTTTAATTTTTAGGTAGTTCCAGCTGCACTAGTGGCTATTATTACCGATTGATGTTTGTTTCATAAAGGAAAATGATTAAAGCAACAGGCAGGTGTTATTGATGCAAACAGCAAATCAGATCTTTGCATCTTTATGCATTGGATCCCTGATAAGTAACAATATCAATTACTATTACATATAGCAATATGTAATATGTAATATTAACAGTAACATATAGCAATATGTAATAAGAATAAGATAACGTGATACCTTATTCTAAATGGTTACCAGTATATGGAGAAAAGGGGGCCTAATGTTTCTTCTACAAAGTTCAAGAAGATGCATACTCACCACCGGATCTTATGCATGCACTTGTAAATAAAAGGGCATATTAGTGATGATCTTTATTGTTATGTTCATGAAATGAGCGAAAACCATGTTATGCATATTCAACATAACATTGAGAACCCTTGATTTTGTTGCTTAACATCTTTAATCTGCAGTTTATTTTTTTAATAGTTTCTTTATACATGCAGTTGTCTATAAAGGAATTATTAGGATGGTCTTTGTGGATACAAATACTCAAATGAGGACTGAAGTTTTCAGTTGGTAAAGAAAATCTAAGACATCATGGGTTTCATATTTTAGGAAATCTTGTTGTTGGTTAGTTTTACACATCAATTAGTGAGTCTGTTTTCTACAATTATTTTTGGTAAAGAATCATAATATCGAGCCATTTCTAAGATTTTACTGATCTAAGATTGTCATTGTGAAATAAGTTGATTATCACGTGCGGTTGATTGTTTAATACTTAAAATCAAAGTTTTATGTCTCAGTATCAGGTATTGTACACCACCGTACTAACAAATGGTAAAGGTGCTAAGTTGGGACAGCACTTATATCATGTGTCAGTATGGTATTGTATTTATCTCCTGTATCGGTTCCCTATCAATATTGAATGTTACGTCTATGACTGGTACAATTCAGTTTGCAGTTTACCCTTTTTCTTTTCTGGCTATAGTTCACCTTTTTTTTTTTGGCTGACTTTAGGATTGGACATTAATTTTAGAGGATACGTTAAATGGGATTAGTTTTAGTTTGAAGTAAGATATGGATTTATCATTGGAGACTTTGTCCATAATCAGCTAAGCAAATGCTGTACCAATTTGTTTGATGTGAACTATTATTCTTTATGGTAAATACAAGTGGAAGTTGTTTAATTTGTTTAAGTTTTTTATTTTCCTTATTTAAGGCTTTCGAAGTTGAATATGACATTATGTTACTGACTGTTTTCTGCAGCCAGAGCAACTAACTAAGATATTTGAACTCTGTGGAACGCCAGATGAGGTCAACTGGCCTGGTGTTTCTAAAATTCCATGGTATAACAATTTTAAACCTTCACGGCCAATGAAGAGACGTCTCAGGGAGGTTTTCAAGCAGTGAGTGACTCGGTATCCTTTGCTCTCTTTTCATCCATGTTGTTAGATCTGGCATGAGATGCTTTTTGATAAGCAATGTATTAATGAGAAGGTAAGAACTTTTGCAATTTTGGATATTGTTTTGTTCATGTCCTTGTTAAAATGTGATGTGTGATTTGACAGTTTTGACCGGCATGCTCTGGAGTTGCTAGAGAGAATGTTGACACTGGATCCATCCCAGGTAATTCATCAATTTACTGCCTAAAATGCAGTTAGAAAACTTAATGACAGAGGGCCAATGAATGCATGTTGGATTATTTTTACATTACCATCATTGACTTCTTACAAGTGTTAGTTTATATTATCATAACTTACTTTTTTGCATGATTTTATTTGTGGGGCTTCATTACCAACTTTTAAGTTTTCATACTGGTGTTATGTGTGATTTTATTGTTTTAATCTGGTAGAAATGGATCAAAATTATCCTCTTGTTGTTCCTGTTAATGTATCCGAGGAGAAACTTGATGCAAATGCATCAGTTGTTGAAAACCATGGGTACATTAAAGTAGTGTTGTAGTTTGACTTAAATGGCAGCAGAATGTCCTTCATCTGAAAGAAATTAGATGATTCTTAGAAGCATGATCGACGTCAAAATAAATACTACATGAAAGAGGTAACAATCAATCAGTATTCAATAATCTTCTTGAAGTATAGGCTATATATTAGTAATATGGGTTATGCTGAGTGGGGCATGAGCTTTTGCTCGAGTAATCCATGAGACAGGTTCTCTAAATTCCTTCACACATATCCATAAGTGGTGGTGCATGATAATTTGCATTAGGCTGGGAAATAACAAGCTTTTATAGTTACCTAACTATAAAATGTAATTTTACCTTTTATTTTTTTATTTATTCATTAAAAAAAGAGGGCACTAGGTCAGTTAACACTAATTTAAATGACAGATTTTTTTAATCAACAATAACAACAGCAGCAAAGCCTTAATCCCAAACTAGTTGAGATTGGTTACATGAATCTTTTTTTTCCATTCAGCTCTGTTCTGAGTTATTTTTTGTAAGATGCAAAAATTTTAAGTCTTTTTTTATCACTTCCTCCCATATGATTTTCGATCTACTTCTACCTTTTTTTTCCTCTACATATGTCACATCATTTCTCTGCACAGATACATCTCTAAGTTTACATTGCATATGTCCAAACTATCTAAGTCGTCTTTCCCTTAATTTATCCTCGATTGGATCAACCTCTACCTTTTTCTAAATGGTTTCATTTTTTATTATATTCTTTTTTATATTGCCACACATTCATTTTAACATTCTCATTTCTGTCATATTCATTTTATATACATATATTTTTCTAACTGTCCAATATTTTGTGCCATAATGCATTATTAGTGTATACACATTATTTGATTAGCTTACAGTTGGTTAGTATAGAATAAAGCTGAGGCAGTATTTTCTGGTTGGCCTAGCAGACTAAATGAGATACTTGCACACTAGAGTGCACGAGTGTTTTCCTTTTAGGAGAACTTGCGATGATAATCATGGTCCTTTCTCATGTTATAGGGATGAGCCATGCAAGGATTGCACTCTTGTGTAACAAAATAAGAATATAAATCATAACACTGTTGTCATTTGACAGCTATGTGCCTCAAGGGATAAGCCCAACATACGCTCATGCATAATTCCTTGGTCATCATAAATGTCATATGCAATGATTGACTCTCATCAAAAGAGGGAGGGAGGGAGGGAGGGAGGGAGGATTATTCTAATCGTGTGAGAATTCTTTGCTGTTGGACTCATGCAAAACCATGTTGCTTTTTTTTTCCTTTTGTTGCAAATGAGATAATTACTGTTAATAAATGTTTGCTCAGTGCTGCTTCACTTCCTCTATCCCATCATTAGCATGTGTCATTCTTTTTTTTTTAAAAAAATTAAAAACATTATTGGCTTTTTTATCAAACAGTAATGAGTATTATAATTGATGTCCATTTGTGATGCATGCTTTAGTTCTTAAATATTTTTAGCCACATGGAGGCAGCTTAAAATTTTTCATTATTTGCAAATTCTGAAGATGATTTAGATTTGTTGCACATTTGCTCGGTCCATTGTCTATAGAAAGCAAAGTTGTTTAAAGGAAATTGGACATATGAAAGGAAGAAAATTCAACTTTTGGTGCCTTGTAAACTTTAGCTGGTTGTCAGTTGCTATGAATGCCGCATTTAGGCGCATGATTCTGATCACAAGGAGCTTTGGAGGGGAATATTTCTAATGGTTATAGTTCTTTGAGATTTTCTGTAAGTTCCATACAGCATCAACTGAGATCATGAAAAGTTATAATTGTTTCTCTGCTTAAAAGAGTTTGTTTTCTGTTTGTTAGACACCTGTTATTTTCTTTTTTCTTTCTTTTTGAGCTGATGCTGTGTCTATGCATCTTCTCACTTTGATATATGGCACAGGTCTGACCTTTTCTTTTCTTTTATTTTTCTTTTTTGTTCCCTCTGTTCCAATATCTCAGAGGATTTCTGCAAAAGATGCCCTAGATGCAGAGTACTTTTGGAATGACCCCTTACCCTGTGATCCTAAAAGGTGCGTCTTTTCCTATCTAACTTCAGAACTTAAATGTGACCCTTTCCCTTTCTTGTTGGCTCATCTGAACTAAATTACTCACCTTCAGTTCATTGTCTTGCATCTATTTCTTGGTGATACAGCTTACCAAAGTATGAGTCCTCACACGAATTTCAGACAAAGAAGAAGCGTCAACAGCAACGACAGCAAGAGGAAACAGCAAAGCGACAGAAAATACAGCATCCACAACCTCATGCCCGACTACCACCCATCCAGCAAACCGGGCAACCGCATCCTCAGATCAGACCAGGCCCTGGCCCGCCCATTCACAATGCACCACCTCCCATGGCTGCTGGCCCAAGCCATCACTATGGCAAGCCACGCGGACCTTCTGGAGGGCCTAGCAGATATCCACAGGGTGGAAATCCAAGTGGTGGATATAACCCGAATCGTGGTGGTCAGGGTGGTGGTTATGTCGGCGGCCCATATCCCCAGCAAGGACGTGGACCACCTCCATACGGCGGAAGTGGCATGCCTGGCGCTGGTGGTCCGAGAGGTGGCACTGGTAGTGGGTATGGAGTAGGTGCTACGAATTACCCGCAAGGGGGTCCATATGGTGCTTCAGGTGCAGGCCGAGGCCCGAACATGATGGGTGGGAATCGCAACCAGCAGCACCAGCAGCAATACGGTGGCTGGCAGTAGGAGAGTTGCATTAACCATTTGTCTTCTAGATTTTCGGGATTGTCTAGTTGGTAAATGTGAGGTAACCTGTTGGTCACAGTCAAGTGGCGTTAGTGCAGAAGCTGAATTATGTAAACGTTAGTAATGTGGTTACATTTTCAAATATTTTCCCAGACTGTGTTGAATTGGAGATGGGTATATGGAAGTGTTGATGTGCCTCGATTGGAGACTCATCAGTCACTATGTTATGGTTCTTATCTAGGGACCAGACAGTAGTGTTTTGTTTGTTAAGGTATGTTTTCTATATCATTGAAAATATTCCCCATGTTAAATTTGTCTGTTTTGGTGGGGTAACTATGCGGGAATTAGGCCATATGCTGGAATGAGGTCCTCCTGTCTTAACCTCTCAACACATTTTGTTCTGTTTATCCTGGAGTCATTTCTAAATTTATGTTTGGGCCAGTCTAGCCAGCAGGTTCTTTATCGTCTCAAGTCTTCCCCTTCTCTATTTAGACAGGACTCAGGAGTCGTGTACGTGGGCTTAAAATATGATTCCTGTCAGAAACGCTGTTTCAGTGCCTTGCCATAAGCGATGAGGTTCGTTTTGGACAAAAAGAGGATCTCTTCTACTTCCACATGAACTTGTGACTGCGGGCCACATGATAACTTTTCCGTTGCTGGCAAGAGATTGGTTTCATTCACTCGTACCAAGAGGGAAGAGTCGAAACGCATGATGGAAGGGCTTAGAAGAACATGAATGGTCCTCACAGAATGTTACCAACTGAATTATGACCCTTTATTTTATAGCAGTTTTATTATTTCAGAAAACAAAGCCAGGATCACGGGTGCAATGCAGTCAGATCAGGTTGGGTCGAGGACCCAACGAAGCCCAACTTAAATACCTCGCCTAACATTTAACCTGATCAGTTTTTTCTTGGGCGGGCAAGATTTAAACTAAGACAGGGCATTTGATTGTAAAATGTTAGCTTGGGTTGCTCACTCAGATTGGGTCGGGTTGCTCTAGAAATTGAGGTAGCACTCGAGTCGAGTTTGTATGAGTCCAACTTGATGCAAACAATGGATAATATTTGCGCCAATCCATGCAATCCCAAATTCTTTCTGGCAGAAACGCCAATCTGAATTGGATCTACGTGGATCTATGTGGTCTTATCAATTCACGTATCCAGTCCGTCAATCACAATCTTCACGCAGCTTGAGATCCAAAATCGCCCATTCAAATTTCTTCCCGAGCGGCTATTTTATCGTTATCGCTGAAGTAGGAGGCCGAGGAGCACCGAGATACGTCAGATGCAAGCAAAATCTGTATCCAAAATTATCAAGATAGTCAGCTTTGAATTTAATTTCATATATATATATATATATATTTCTATTCGATTTTATTTGGACTTTGATGTGCAATCAAATATCTAATAATGCACTGATATACGGTAGATTTAATTATTTATTGATATTTTGCTCCAACATATTATAAACTCATTTTATGCTATAAACTCATTTTATATAATAAATTTCATATTTTATCGTACTATAAACTCATTTTTATTGCTAATTATCATTTTGTTGATTATATATATATATATATATATTTTTTTTTTTCTTATGATTCATTGCTTGCTGTGCTCGGTGGGTTATATTGAATGGTGGTGTCCATTAACCAAGAGACGGATGCACACTGGCATGGACCAAGCTACCAATGTACTTCACTTCCGACTGAATAAAAATCGGTTCGATTCGGAGTTAGCCCTTGTCAATTAACCACCTCCACCTTGATCACGAGACTTGATACACCAAGGGTTATTTGAATTTTGAGCCTCAGAGCAGGGCGACAATGTATTAAAATTGCATCCAATCTGCCACCCATTGCTCGAGATCAGGGCCGTCCGCACGAACCAATCACGAGCACGGCACGCTCAAGAAACCGACCGATAGACGGTCCTGATCTTACGATCTCCTTACGTCGAGATCAAGCCTTTCCTTCGTACGGTTTCAGTTAAGGTTGCAGATTCCCGCCAGTTAGATCGGAGGTCGTCATTTAATCTCCACCCACTGTGTCTCTTCTCGCTTTCTATCTACAAACCCTTGGAACTCCGGAACCCCCTATCTCTCCATTGCGCTCATCCCCCCTTGTGAGAAAGACCAGAAGCTCTTCAAATTCTAGGGTTAGAGAGAAAGATGGTAGGGTACAGCGACCCGTGCCCGTGCTGCGGCAACAAGCGGCGGAGGCACGCCTTCGACATCTGGGATTCGTCCCCCGACCCCGTCACCGCCGCCTCCCGATCCCAGCCTTCCGTCAAGATCGCGCGCTCCGTTTCCACCCCGTCCCCCTCCGCGGCCACCGCCGCCCCCACCCCAACTCCGGCGCCACCAGCGCCGCACGCTCCGGCCTCGACTTCTTCCGACACCCCAGCCCCTTCCCCAGACGAGAACGGTGCCGAAGCGCCGCACGCTCCAGCCTCGACTTCTTCCGACACCCCAGCGCCTTCCCCAGACGAGAACGGTGCCGAAGCGCCGCACGCTCCAGCCTCGACTTCTTCCGACACCCCAGCGCCTTCCCCAGACGAGAACGGTGCCGAAGCGCCGCACGCTCCGGCCTCGACTTCTTCCGACACCTCAGCCCCTTCCGCAGACGAGAACGGTGCCGAAGCTCCGCCGGTACCGCTGTCCCCTCATTCTCGCCCCGATCCGGCGTCTCCGACTACCTCGGTCGGGGCGCCGGCAACGGCCGTCGCGTGTCCTGCGACGGCGGAGGCGAAACAAGAAGTCGAGGAGAAGAAGGTCCGCTTCAAGTCTTTTTCCATTCTTTTTTCTCTTCTTTTTCCTTCCCTGTTTCTATATTTCGTCTTTCTTTTTTCTAATCACGTCGATTCTTTCAAGGAGGCGAGAAGGGGATTTGAGCGGAAATTTCGTGATTAATTGGAAATTAATCTGATTCTCTGGGTTTTTCTGTGAATTTATTGTGGCAGGATGAAGAAGGGGAAAATAAAAAGAAAGATGGGGAGGAGGGGAAAGAAATGATAAGGGTTTTGGAAGAAGTGGAAGTCAGGGTCAGCTTCAAGTGTTGCAAGTGTGGCGTCTCCAGGGCAGTGGTCCTTCCTCCAACCATTCTTGACTCTCACTAGAGTCGTTGAGTTGATTGATGTGTTTGCGTGTATCTGTGCAAGAGAGAGAGAGAGAGAGAGAGAGAGAGAGAGAGAGATGTTAAGTTTATCAGAGTCTTGTTATTATGTTATGAGGTGAATGCAATAAACTTGTAGACGTGGTACAGCTGAGCTGATTGATTGTTTTGTAAGATTCATAGCAGAATTCAATTCTTTAGGAGAAACCATCAGTTTCTATGATGTATCTTGTGAAGTCTTCTTGATTCTTGAATGTGGAATATTGTTATAGCTTTCACTAATTGTTTTAATAAGATGAAAGAATTACTAACAAATTGAATCCCTTCAGATGCATTTTGCGACAAGCAATTGCTATGATCAATTGGGTTATGCAGTCGTAGCTGCAGATCAATGTTCTCCAAAGGTGAGTGGTTCTTCACCCACAAGAACTTCAGCAACACATGATACTGCAACATCATCGATCTTTCTGTCTTCAGATAAAGATCTAACTTCTAAAATTTCAGATTCCTTTATTCTAGTCTCTCATATATTTCATCTGTCCTTGTGACTGAAAGTTCATTTTTCATTTTCCTTTTTTAAACAGTTCGTTCTTGATATGGAATTAAGGGCATCAGCAATCTGCTTCTTCTTGGTATGTAGTGATTGATTCATATAGATTTTATCTCTGTTTGTTAGGGTTCTTGTTAGAAATGTTAGATTTTACTTCCATAGAAAGGTACTAGGCTGGTTGAAAATTAGTTCAATGAGTGAATGCTGTTTCATAGCAAAGTTACAAATAATACAGTTTTTAAATGCTAGGACTGTACCATGAAGGTTCCATGCTTTTGAAATAGGTTTATTTAGCTCCAATTTGATTTGCTTATTTTTTGGATCATGCATCTCGACAACATTTGCAGTAACCAAGTGGGAAATTTAGTGTGCAGAATAATTTATGCTTTGGTGAAAGTGTCTTATAGGAATGAGTGGAAAATTTTATTTTTGGGGTCAATGTGATACCCCAAATTTAGTCCCACATTTGATGGGAGAGAAATATGCTACGTGCTTATAACTCAAGTCCACTTGCTACCCATTAACTTCCACTTGAGTTTTTGGGCCACGTGGTTTTGGCCCGCTAGCAAAGTTAATTGGGTTATAGGTGAGCTTGGGGCATTACAAATGGTATCAGAGTCGATCCGAGCGTGCGAAAGTTGATGGGCATGAGAAAAGGGCCAATAATCCGACTCGGGATAAATTCTGGCTAGCTTGTCGCGTGCGACGAGGACGTCGCATTATAAGGCGGAAAGATTGTGATACCCAAAATTTAGTCCCACATTGGATGATTATAAGGTGGGGAGATTGTGATACCTCAAATTTAGTCCCACATTGGATGGGAGAGATATGTGTTATGTGCTTATAACTCAAGTCCACTTGCTATCCATTAACTTTTACTTGAGTTTTTGGGCCACGTGATTTTGGTCCGCTAACAAAGTTAATTGGATTGTACGTGGGCTTGGGGCGTTACAGTCAATCTAGGAAACAACTCTAGGGTTGAAAATGCCCTTCCCAACCATCTGACCTATAATCATAACTCCTATAGTTAGTAGGATTTTTGAGTCTTTGAATAAAACATATATCTTAGTCAGTGATTTGTATTTTTTTTAGGTGAGTAAACATAGGTTTGTTAAATCAAACTACTCAATCAATGATTGAACTTGCTTGATTGTTACAAAGTTATGCATTGTCATTTATGCTGGCTTTTACCTCCTAGCGATAAGCATTTCATCTGTTCTAATGGATGTTAATTTCTTAAGCTTGTTTGATTGATGTAATGAGTTAATTTAGATCAAGTTGACTGGTAGGTAGATTGTATACCTGGTAGGAATATGAACTTACTGAAGAGACCTTTTAGTTTTTCTTTGCAACCAATTTATTTTAGTTCAAAATTTGAAGATTTAAATGCATTGTTTGCTACATATCTGTAGTGCAGCAGTTCTACGCATAGTTTAATTTTGTATTGTATGGTTAAGCTGGTTATTCCATTTCCTTTATTTCTACAGAGCATCTAATATTGTTAAGCAATTTGTTCTATGGCTTATCATAATGAGTTCACCTATAGTTGATTTTGAATTTTTTTTGTTTGATATATATATATATATAGGCTAACATTAAAGTGCTTTTTTTACTGGACGCGTTGCTAGTGATTTTGTCTCCACATTTTGTAAGTTGCTGAAGCCAAGAAGGCTCGCCGTTCTGCGACTTTATGCCAAGACTAACAAAATGGGCTCACATATGAGTGAGGGACCGAAAATTATCATAATTTCTTTGGGAGAAGATCCCCTTTTTTTTAAGGGAGAAAATGGGTTCCCCACATTCATTCCTTGGGTTTGGAAATGAATATAAGGAAGTTCAGAGAATCCGTCAGGCCAACATCAAAGTAAACAGATACAGCCAGATATAACTCAAACAGGGCTTCAATAGAGCAGGCGTTCTTTAAAGGTATACTAAAACCTCCCAATTATCTCACTAGAAAAAGTCTTTTAAAATTCTTTTCAATGGTTTTGGCTAGTCATACTCTGTTTCACCTGAAGATGACTGAAATTCGTGTCTTATAAAAATTATTAGAAACAAAAATTATACATTAAATTGAGAGTAGGCATTATAATTTTTGTACTACCATACTATGGATTTTTCTTTCTTGACGTGGAAGCAGCAAAAGTTATTTTGCCTGGATCAGATCTTGGATTTCTTAAACCAGGTTTCAAGAGTTGTTTTAATTTTATTTTTTTGAAGGTTTACCATTAAAGACATGTTAGGGGCCCATAGTTGAGGAGAAGGGGAGGTTTACCTTGGATTTAGGAAGGAATACAAGGATAAACTTCTGCGTCAGTATTCCATGTGAATGGATAGCTAGATAATTCCCATACAGCTGATTAACTAAGTCTCAAAACATATGGATGAAATGTGATCTTCAAGCAGATTGAATCTTGAAAAAGCTTATCAGGACATTAAGTCACATGACCTTGGATGGCCAGTGGCATATCATTGAGAGAATTGGCAAGGGAGGTGGAGTTGGTGGAATAGATGTGCACAATGATGTTAAGCTTTTCAAATTCAGTTAATGGGTCTCTTAAGTCGTTTTTGTTTTATGAAAGTGTTTACTTAAAGAACATTCCTTTTTTCCACTTATGTTCTTCGATCTAGATCTTCTGTAGTGCATTTTGACTTGGACTATCTTGAGAAAAGATCTAAGATACACTGATGGTTCAAAATTGCGGGTTTTACATGGGAAATATTTGGAATATGTTGTTACAATTTTTTTGATTCATACCATTTGGACAAGGAGTTATCCAGGGATTGTTAAGGACATTATGGAAACTCATCATCTCTTACCAGGGAGCTTTTGTGGAACCTAATGATCATGAAGTTTGCCTTTTAGCATAAATTAACTAAGAACTCTTAGATTTATAAATGGCCCGTTTGAGCATTTATTCCCTTGAAAATAAAGATATAAATCATTCTGTGATGACATAGGGGTATGGTTTGACTGTAGTTAATATGTAAAATATATCGGTCAACTTAGCATACAACGCTAGTTTTGAGAGGATGAAACTTAGTTACAGTTTCTTTCCATCTCTGCCATCCAGATCTTCACTTAACACGTGTACAATTGGCAGCCCATATAAGCCTCCGTCCAAGCCTTATTGAAATGCTTAAATACGCATATATATGTTGGTTAGTGGAGATTGGGCCTTGGATGACAAAAACGCATGGAACCACACCCAAGCTCAGTCCTTGTTGAGAATCCTCAATCTTTTAGGATTGAAGGAAAACTCTGAAGTGTCTCACGATAGAAAACTCCCCGGTGCATTGACATGAAGAAAGATTCTTTTGGGAGGGAGGGTAGCCTTTGAGTTTATGGATCTTGTCTCGAAAGATGTGCTAGGGATCCAGAATACCAATGGCCTGACGTAATTCACTCTCTTAACAGAAACAATTATATATCCCAATGATAAGATGATCATTAGATGATCTTCCAAGTATATAATGCAAGGATTTTGATGCGTGGTGTTGATAAATGGTTGTGACGAAATGATGACCATGGTGAGAAGCATTATGAGTTGTTATTAGATTAAAAAAAGACATTCATTTGTACTAAAAAATACAAAATACAACATTTGATTATTTTATTATTATATAAATTCATGACATTAAATATAATATATTCTAATTCTAATTCTAATTCTAATATATCATACCAAGTCCTATAATTTTTGTTCGTGAGTTTATTTGCGACTGCACTCATTTCTTTTCCTATTCCTTTAAACGAGAAGGGTGCACAAACCATGCATGGGAGATTCCAGGTAGAGAATGTTGATGAGCTGCTTCACCAAAAATTCGAGGTAAATATGCTTACTAGACCATTTGATAGTGTCATGAGCATCTCTTCCATCAGATCCTGATGGGAAGAGTTTAATACTTGAGCTTAAAATTTCAAGAAAGAAGGTTAAATCAGAGATGTTATAGAGAGCTCGTGTTGATGTAATGATATTGTAAAAGGTATGCCCTTTTTTTTTATAAAAAAAATTCATATTCATGTTCCATTGACTGATTTTCAACTCTGTGTAGTGCTTTCTATTGAAAAAAAACCAACCATGGACGGAATTTGATGGGACTGCAAATAATACTCGGCCACTCTTGGAGGTTGTTATGATTGCGCGATACTTTATCCCACCAACCCAACAAAGTTTGTGGTCGGCACCTTGGTCGGTTGGACCAGCTGGTGGGCCCCAATCCATCAAACGTAGAGCCTCACCAAGACTATGTTCCTGGACAAACTTTGAGCTTGGGCTACAAGTGTTTGATTGAATATAAATATACCATTGCTCTTGATACTTAAAATTTATTTAGATTCTCAAACTTTCAATTATTATGATTTAATTTTTTATATTTTAAAAATATTATATTTCTACTATTCTATTATATAAATCAATTAAAATTAATAAAATACTGGATATATCATCCTAATACGAATACATAAATTGTTATTGTTATTTATTCTATAAATAATGCTTACTTATGAATACTAACTTATTATGTGGAATAAATGACAGATGTTTGTGTAAAGATGGTATGTCAATTATTTTATTAATTTTAATTTATCTTATATAATGAAGTATTAGAGATGTAACATTTGGACTAAATTATAATGAAGAAAAGTTTGAGAGTTCAGATAAATTTTGAATAAAAATTTAAAAATAAAAATATAATTTCATCTTAAATAACCTTGAACTCGATCCAATCCGTCCAATGTTCGAAGTAGTGCGGCGATGGATGAATTTTACTAATGCAAGGATTGCTTCAGCAAACGTCGGTTACATTATTTATGATTAAATGATAATCGAGTCCAGGTATGATGCAAACTCTTATGATTATTTATAAGATTAAGTCAAATGATCATCTGGTTTTAAAAATTCAAGAGTCTACAGTCTTATAATAATCTCTAACATGGAAATATATGCAAATGATAGATGCTATCCCTGAACAATTGTGCTGCACGCACAAAAAAAAACCAAAAAATATATTACCAAACGTTTTTACAATTGATAAGATGATAATGATTCCAATCTTTTTAACTTTGTTATAACAAAAAAAAAAGTAGCTAATTTAGATCAGATTTTAGGAACTAAAACCATTGTAAGCCCATACCTTCTGAGCATTTTATTCTACAAGACATGCTTTCCGTGCTGATGCATGGTATTGCAGAAAGCTTGCCATCTCAGTTCTACGGCATTTGGATACCATCCACGCTGGTTTTCAGTTCTCCGAGGCGTTCTTCTTGATGCGACCGCAAATAGTTCAAACCCGACTTGCCATCTCAGTTCTACGGCATTTGGATACCATCCACGCTGGTTTTCAGTTCTCCGAGGCGTTCTTCTTGATGCGACCGCGAATAGTTCAAACCCGACTACGTACCTCGTTATGATTGCGGGACATCTCATCCCACCAATCCAACGGAACCTGTGGTCGGCTCTTTAGACTGGTTGGTGGGGCCTCACTCTCAATCCATCAAACGAAAGCCCCACCCAACTCTATAACCCCAGAACAACCTTCTTCCAAATTTTTAAATTAAGAGTTGCTCTCCCGCACAACCCTACCATCGCTATCCGCCGTCTGATCGTCATCAAATTATCACCCAGAATTCCACACCTCCGTCCAAGCATTGCTGCTCATCTGTCCATTCCACCCAGGGGAAACGAGAATCGGGGCTGCCGCAACGCGTTTCCAGCGGAGGGGAAGGGGGAAAAAGATGGCCACGGGGGACGGCGCACGTGCGGTGGGCTGTGCGGAGTCAACTGAGGCAATCACCGAGATAGAAGAGAAGGGACTCGGCGATCCATCCATCAAGGCCGCTCCGTCGCTCTCTCGCTCGCTTCTTCTCTCCCCCGACCCTTGGCGAGACGATCGAAGGGCCGAACCTGAAACCCTAGAGCACTGTCTCCCCTTACGCTTCAGGAAGCCGGCTTCAAACCCTAGGAGGCCGAATCGGTCTCGGGCACCCACGGCGGAGGACGTGAAGCGCGCGGCGGCGGCGGTGGCGGTGGCGGTGGAAGGAGGGGTGGAGAAGGGGAGGTCGTCGGCGGGGGCGGGGCTGGGGACCGGGCTGCGCTATCTCGCCGGGGTCGCGGGGGGGTGGTGGGAGAAGTGGATGGTAATGGGAGCCACGGGTTCCAAGCTCGAGAAGGCTCTCGGTGACCAGTTCCCCGAAGGCGAGCGGTACTTTGGCCTCGAGAATTTCGGCAATACTTGCTACTGTAACAGCGTCCTGCAGGTCGTCCCTCTTTCTTGTTCATGATCTGTGTATCCGAAGTATCTTCTTGAGTTTTTGATAAGGGAATAAGCTATCTGGTTATATTTTTAGCATTTTGTTATTTATGTAGATTTCATCTTCTTGTCGGGGTTCTTATCAGAAACGATAGATTTTTCCCTTGCCTAGCAAGCCAATAGGCTGGTTGTAGATTGGTATTATAAGTGGATGCTGTTCCAGGGGCCATTTCTGCTCCTTCTCTGTGTCTGTGTGTACTGAGAGGCTTACAGATGGTGGACTTTTGGAATTTGACCTCCCTGTGATCATTGTTGATGGACGAATTTTTGGATGCCAGGGCTATACCATGATTAAATTTGCTATTTGCATTTTTCTTGAATGATGTATCAGGAGAACCACTGTGATAATCAAGTGGGAAACTTATTGCAAACAATGATTTATGTTTGGTGAACGTGTTTTATGGCTTTGGGTGTGAAGTCAAAAATGTTCTTACTATAATTTCTGGAAAACTGGCAGTATTATCAGGAGAACCAAAATCCCTTAAGGTTGAAAATGCCCTTACCAACCATCTGACTGGTGTTAAAATTCTTATAGCCACTGAGTTGTTTGAGTCCTATAGATGAATTAATCATTTCTTGTGGCCGGTGGGTTGTATTTATAAAATGTTTCACTGTTTAGTGAATAAATATAAATTCATTTAGGTTGATTCATCTACTAATTTAGGTGAATACTAATAGACTTGAACAATTCACCTATATAGGAGGGATTGAGGATCACAGTGAGTAGTTGATTTAGATTATCAAGCATCCATATAGATCTATATCTAAGCAATAGCTAGCAGACCTCCCAATAGTGTGCATTATTAAGAGAAAACCTTATGATTATTTGTTGCTCAAAGGAAGTCTTTTAAGCCCACAACTTCAATTTAGTTCATGTCTTCTTCTCATTTTTCTTAGTCTTTTAACACAAAATTTGAGTGTGTCCATTTTAACAGTATTAAAAATTTTGAAGTCCCACTTAAATTGTTAATGGATTTTGTTTTTTGCAAGTGAAGGCAGTGTTGTATATCCTTGCTCAAAATAAATGAGTGTGGATAATCAAATTGATGGGTGTAGATAGCCAAATTATATATCGTTACAATTATTTGAATTAAGGATAGTCTTGATTGCTAAAAGAAGAAATACAGATTAAATTATTGGTCTAGAGGGGTTATAGTGTCAGGATGTAGGTGTGGAAGAAGAAGCAAGAGTTTAGGACGGGCTTTATCATTTTGGTTAAAAGATTTTCACTATCAGGAGTCTATTAAAGTATATTTTAGGAAAATCATTTAGTTGGGTTTATAGGCAGTTGTGCAATATTTGATATTATATTCGATACATGTACATACGAGATTTTAAATCCTATGGAACAATACCATCTTAATTTTTTCATGAAATAGGATGGAAGCCAAATTGGGATACTGGGATGATGGCGAAATGATTATATTTGTATACTTGGAATGGTAACTCATCTCGGCATCCCAAAAGAGGTTTCCGTTGGATTTAAAATCACATATGTGTGCACACGTGTGCATTTGTTTCTATTTGACCTTGTTGATTACTTGATCATTTTCAAGGATTCAATGGCATTGTATGTGCCAACTGTGCTGTGCCAACATGTGCTATGCTGTGCCAGGAAATAAAAAGAAAATCAGGCCAAGTGGTATCGAGCTGTATAGACATGTTCCAAACCTGCAGAGGTCTACCCCTTGCAATATGCAAGGTGTTGGCACCCTCTTGGTATGCTACATCATAGTTGGTGTTAGAATTTTTGATCATTTGTGCACATGGCTTTTCTTGATATGCATGTATACAGCTGTGGGATATTTATAATCTCAATATGTGTATTTATTATTGTTGCTTTTTACATAAAGTTTTGTGGGCTTGTTATAATATGGTTTCAAGTTCATGAGATGGTGTCACTTCCTTTTTTTTTTGTAAAAATTCATGCCTCCTTTGCTATAGCTCACCTGTGTTCCCTTTCTAAGTAGCATGCTGTTTCAGCTAGATATTAGCCAGGTTATTCCCTTGGTGAGTTTCAGCGGTACCTTAAATTGGAAGAGAAACCTAAAGGGAAACTAAATAAGGTATCCCATTAATCTACCTGCTAGACTGCACAAGGCCATTGCCAGCCCAACATATTGAATAACCGTTAATAGGAACAATGGAATATTATTCCTTAATAGATTTGACTATTTAACTCTCCAACCACTCAATTAGGATAGAGTGAAATTGTTACTTTAGGTTTACGTTAAATGAAAATTAGAACGTATGTAAGCATGCTGGTGGTTTTGAGGAGTTTTTTCAGCCTATTGAGTGCCTATATCTTTCATACAGGAAAGGTGTTTTAGAATGTTTGAATACATAGTGGAGTATTTGTCGCTAAGGTTACCATTAGCTTATTTTATTGCCTCCAAATCAGTTTAGAACTTGTCCATATTGTTTGAAGTAGGATTTGGAATGCCCTATGTTATGGTAGGTGGCATTGGATTGTTTTTCGAATTAATCTTGTTTCTATGTATTTTGATATGGTTTTGTCTCAGTAATTGGTTAATTACTGTTTAACAATTTCTTGTTTAACAAACAACACAATTGATTGTTCTCCAAGTTTTATCTGGCACCACACTTGATTAATTCCTGTGTTCATTTTGCTCATCTTCCTATATCATTGTAGGCTATTCTGCTTGCATTAAAGAGACTTATTAAGTTTGAAACAGTTGATTGATCATATTTAAGGAATCTGCAAATGTACATGTCAGGAAACAGTAAGTTAGGTGATGGCTTGAGAAAAGTCACAAAAAGGATCAAGGCTTTTGTAAAAGTTATAATAACTTATGGAGAAAACTGGCATTTGATCTCTTAGGTTTATGTAGTATATCCTCTGCCTGACATCTGTTCTGTTATGCGAAAGCAATATGTTAGCAGAAGTACTTTACAGAACTCGTTTTGTTTCTTGTAATAGTTGACTTTGGTGGTGCGTAACCTTTGGTGCGTTGACTACAGAAGTTGGGAGGTGCTTGATGAATGCAAAATGGGTAGGCAAACTGGATAACCAAAATTTTAAATAAAATCAGGTGGAGCATTGCAAATGGAAGAATTAACTAAACCAATTTTTTTCATTGGTTTCAATACACTACTAAATGCACTTTTGAACCTTGTCAATAACTTCTGATATAAAAATGGTGTGATGGGTTTTGAGGTTCCATAAAACAACTTAAATAATTTAAAAGGATGGTAATACTCCTGAGTTATCCTTAACAAGAGATTTTACATGCAATCTCAGACAACTCAAAATAGTTTTTACTCTTAAACATGGTACTCAGATACTTCTATGGTCTTGTAGTTAGTAACAAGTAACTTCTATGTGGGGTATCACATCTGCTCTGAAATTTTTCAAAATAGTCCTCTCACATTTGCTTCTTAAGTTTTGTTCCTTTTTAAGTCATTTTAAGAGATCCACTTCCTCACACTTGCACTTGAATATGTTCCCATACCCACTACCACTTTAGCTCTTAACTTTTTTTTTTCTTTTTTTAATTCTCTAAAACAACTTGCTTACTCCATCTGCAGCACTTCCCTCCATTTTTTTGAGATCCACATCCTTGCTCCTGCGCTCAGATATGCTCCTAAATTAGGTAAATACATATCGTCCATCTATGTTGCATGGACTTTGTTTGGGTGTTTGGTGAAGGTGAAGAGTCTGATCCTTGAAATATATAAGAACTTCTTACAGAATCATGTTGGAGTGTCATACCAGGGGTGGGAATGGCTACTTCAGGCGAAATCAAAGCGTCTGAGTAATATAGTCATCTAATGCCCTTTACTAGCTATGTGCTAGTGCTTGGCATGCATTAGTTCCATTGAGTGCAAGTGCTGGCATGGTACTGTATCTATTGAACTAATGCTAGGCCAGCTCTCCCCCAGCATGTGATGTGGCTGTCCATGTAAGGAACACCCTAGTTCTTTTCAAATGCAACTGTTATCCTTTACCAGTCCCAGACATGCCATGGTTGGCAGAGTCAAACTTGAATATTCTACCATTACAGAAAACTTTATCCTTACATCAAAAATAGGGTAATCTTTATCTCAAGGTTCAGGGATCAATGAGAGGGATCAGCAGAGCTGGAGGCTGATCCTCCAATGGGGACAACCTCAGCAGTATCCCTTACTGGATGATATCTTGCATCACAAAACCTTGGAAATTTCATTCCTGCCAAATATATTTGGTTGTCATGGTTAGCCATATCTCGTGTCATCAGTGTTTGGTTATATCAAATTAAATGGCCCTTGTGTCATTAACCAAATGCATTGGGACCTTGTGTCATTAACCAAATGCATGACTTACACTTGGGTGTTGTACACAATTTTAGAGATAATTCCTGTTATATGCTCGAGAATGCTAAGGCTTTAATGCTCATGCCAGGATCTTTTCCTATCTACAATCTGTTTGATGTATTAATGTCTCTCTCTCTCTCTTTTCTTTCTTGTACTATAACCATTTTAAGATCATTTATTTTTCATAGGTTTGTCCCCGAACAATTTCTGTGCTTGAATTGCTGCTGTTTCCGCTATGCCTTCACATGATTACATGTGGTAGCACTTAAAATGATTTTGGATGGGTCAGCTTTTTAGCTTGACTTCATAGATATGATGCCTTTGTGAAGCATTTTCTTCCTTCAATGACATTGTTTTCTAGTTTAATTGTTCAGAAGAAATCTTTCACCAATTGTTAAGTAGAGAAAAAGAAAGAAATTTCTAATATGAAAGAATACAATATCTGCCTAATATTTATCTCACCCTCAAAAAATTTGGTTGATATTCTCCTTTTTTTTGTATACAGTTGTATTTTAAGAGGCAAGTGGAAATTCCACTGCTGCTCCCCTACATGGGTTGGTCTTTTACTGGACACTGGTTTTCTCACAGTTTTCTCACATTGTACGTTCCATAGTTTAGACTTGTGTTTTCCTGTTGTGCCTTCTTTGTAGGAGGACTTTAAGTAAAGATTATTTCCATGTACAAACTTGTACTTTAGCTTCAGACTAACAAGAAAATTACAAAGGAGGGGGATAGAATTAGCTGATGAAATTTTCGGTGAAATGCTCGTTATTGGGCATTTGAATAGGAGTGTAGGATTATATTTCAGCAGTGAAGTAATCTTCCCTTCAGGGGGTGTCTGAAAGCTGCTTTTTCGGGTTGTGCCTCATTTTCTGTGGTAAGGCCACATGCACCATTGAATAGGATTCTTGATCAATATGTTCACCTTAAATATTGAATTGAATTTGAGCAGTCTTGTAGTGTGTCAATTACCTTTCAGCTTGGTGGTTTGGGTGTACTTACTACTGAGGTTTCACAATTTTATGGTGGCAGTCTATTTATGATGGTTATTAAGGGGGGGGAGCTGGGAAAAAAATGGGGAGGTTTCTTTGTTGTGGCTGCTGCTTGCTGACAGCTCACTCAGGATATAAGTTTTATATTTTCTGATGAGGCTGCTTTGTCTAATCTGTGATTTTGCTTCTCTGTTATGAATGCGTCCTGGTTATACCAGGGCTCATGACCTTGACAAATACGTCATCTTGTTTTTCCTTTTATGCCAGAATTATGAATACTCTGATCAGTTTACATGACAGTTTATTTAATGTTCAATTTTGGGATTTTGTTTTCTTCCCGTTCTGGAAAATTTTCTTTGATCGTTAGCGACTTGTTTTATGCTTTTCTCTATCCATCTGTTTTTGCTGATCAAGAACCATGAATCTGTATGGATGTGGGACTAGACAATGGGCGGACCATCAACTAGGATGCTAATCTGCATTAGTTGAGGCACCTATAATATTATCACCATTACCCGCTGGAATCTGAAGAAAAAAAAAAAAAACTACTATAAAGACAAATTGTTCCAGTGCTCCCACCACTGCAGGGTCATTTGGTGTTTTTTCTTTTTTTTTTTCTTTTTTTTTGGTGCGGGGGGCGTGGTTTAGATGTCTGCAGCCTTACCTTCATTTATAGATAGGCTGTTTTTGTGTTTCAAACCCATGGTATCCAGGTTACATTAGAGCAATTGTATCATTTCAGTGGGGACTGTCCTACAAAAGGACAAGCATACTCCTATATGGAGCTTAGTTTGTTTTTGCAAGTATCTTGGAGTATTGGCTGCCCTTGCCTTATAAAAAGGAGAAAAAAAAATATTTATACTGGAGGCAGCACATTGTACATTAAGAAAGGAGAAAAAATAATTTTTATACTGGACGCAGCAAATTGTATATTGAGCAAAATGGTTCATCTTGGTCTTTGATATGCAAGGTTTTCAAGTCCTCGACTAAATTTATCCAAGCAAGGCAAAAAGTTATAATAAACATATTTATAGAGAAGGTCAAGGGGCGTCAATGTAGCCACCTTTCCAACTACATTAAGAATACTTCTTAGATATGATTTTATGTATGAATTTAACCATCTTGTTATAATTAATATTGCTCAACGTGTTCTTGTAATGTGGGGCCTAGTTGCAACATTGCAATGGTGCTTTTAACTTCTTTAACACCTTGAAAATTTTGATGAATTTTGTGCTCTATCATTAGGTTATCTTTCCAGTCTATGTTTTATGCTTATCTGCAGATTAATTCACTGTGGACAGGATTTGCTCTTGAGCAAGTGCTAAATTAAGTTTGTACATTTGTTCATTTGTGTAAGAGCAGAAACTTGCCTGTTGATACCTTTTGGTGTCATGTTGTTTTCGGATACTGTCAATGTCTTATGATAAACTTGGTTTGAATCCATTAAGATGTGATGAGCTACTTTTCAAATATTGATCATATGAGAAAATTTAAGCAGAAACATTTCTTGTCTTTATTTCGTTGAATGGTCTTCAAGACTAAGCAGCTGTATGCAATCTCTCCTCAAACAATGCTGGTATAAAGTAGAAACATTTCTTTATTCTCTTGCCTAATAACATTACTCATTGCAGCACCAACACCTTAGGTAAAATCCTTTATTCCCTGGTTTCTCTCCCTCGTCCATTGATGTGGTCCAAGGACAACTCAACAAATGAATTGCCCACAAAATCCTTTTGGTTCTTTAGAAATTTACCTTGGAATCTACCTAATATCTATCAACAATGTGGTATCTCAAATTGATAGATGTGATTGCATGTTCATGCTAGCAAGACTAAACTGGACATGAAAGTGTGGATAGAGAATGTTGGTTGCAATGACTTGATCTTCTAGCATGTTCAGCTGCCCTGTGGATTTGTCATGGTCTCATAATGAAGTATAATGCATTCTAATGTCAGTTAAGTGCACTTGCATGTATAATACATGTGGCTAATGTTTATGCAGACATGCTTGTTTGGTTGACTTGGTTCTTGATGGTTTGTTGATAGCATTTTGTTGTTTCCAAGGTACATAAAAAGGTCATCTCACAAAGAGATGTATGTTTTAATTTTTTTAATGTAAATGATTAAAAGAAGTTTGGTGACAAATTCATCACAAATGCGCTGCTAAAGTAAAAATGCAATATCTAATCTCATCTCATCTGCCATCTAAATTAGTCATGAGAATTTTACAGCATTCCAGTAATTGCCATTTCCAGCTATCCCCATTTCATTGCTCTATAATTCCACTTCAGTAGTTGTCCACCCTCAACTCCTTATGAGGATACTTTCTCAGTCAGCACAGATTTGCCCTTAACATACTCATTTATGAAGTGATTTAATTGTTTGAAGCATGGTTCAATAGGCTTTGCATGTTCATTTTTTTTGGTGCTTATGTTGCAACCTTAACATCTCCAGCTTTATTTGAGCTCTAACATTATCATCTTATTTCATGTGCAGGCATTATATTTTTGCGTTCCATTCAGGGAGCAGTTACTGGAATATTATGCAAATAACAAGAATCTAGGGGAGACAGAGGAGAACCTTTTGACATGTTTAGCAGATTTGTTCACTCAGGTAACAGATCTACTTGTTAATTGTAATATCTGATTTTTTGTTAATTTTAACTGTCTTAGACTTCTACCACAAAGTCATCATATCTGTTATCTAGGTTATTGTGGAGGAATAATGGAATATTGGCTGCTTTATTTCTGTAATAAGGCTCTGTTCACATTTTCTTTTCTTTTCTTTTTTTGCATTCATTTGTTCATTCATTTGTTGTTGTTGGTTGATACTGGATACCTCGCTGCATTTTTATTAGATAAGATGCCTCTAAACTTTTTAGGTGTTGGCATCTATGCTAATAATTAACTTTATACTTACTAGATCATTGCGTGTTAGCATTGAACTGCATATTTATTAGCATTGAACTGCATATTTAAAGTTCTGTTTGCACATGATTGCTGCTTAACTTATGAAGGTTATCTCTCAGCCATTTTTAATTAGAAATACCTCATCATTTTAAATAAGTGACATTATTTCAGTATTCAAGTTTAGGACATTCTGCTGTACCTTGGAGACTAACTTAGATCGTTGATGGGTCTTAGTTTTTTCCATCTGAATACGACTGACTGGTGACATGGTAATGTTTGCATGAGATATCTATACATATATAAAGAGCCTCTGTGACTTTTGCATTGATTTTACATGATCAGGTAGATAATTTATGCAACATTTAAAATGATTAGCCATTTCTAGGTTCTTTCTTCATTGAACATATCATTTTTTTGGTAAACATTAAATATCTTAATTTAAATGCTTGTTTTCTTTCATTCTTTGTCACATGCTGTAAAGAGCATATTCGTACATTTTCAAGAATTCATTCCTGAATGTCTGCTCAGAACATGATGCTTTGATCTTTTGAATCAGTTGTTCTTAGTTTCTTTGATTCTCTAGTCTACTAAAATTTGGTATCTATTGTGTAATCATGGCTTCCATTCTGAGCCTGGAGCTTGGCCAAGACCTCAGTTTGTATTGGTCTTTTGGCTAACATACAGAATACATCCTGACGTACCACTCTGTAGGCAGATATAAATGCAATATGGCAATAATGCTAGCCAATACTATTCTTCATATGGGATGAGATAAGAAATTGATTTTATTTCTCAGAAATCTCTGTGTAACCAGCTTTATGGATACTTCAGCCAATGTGACTGGGATCTTGATATCTTGATATCTGGGCTGAAATTGAACTCCATTATTCATATTTCTGGAGGGTTGTGTCTATGCATTTTTCCACATGATAGGACTGTACCAATGTTGCATGGATACAGATAGTGCTGTCAAGCAAGAGATCTGTTAGCTAGGAGCTTGTTTTTGGCTTGAAATTCAGTTTGATATTAGCTTGCTCAATTAGTAAATAAGATGAACATGAGCTACCATTTTGAGTTCAAAAAATAAACAAGCTGAACACAAACTTGACCTAGAGTGCTCATGTTTGGCTTGATATAACTCAAAATGTATATATTAATTTTATTTGTTAATTTACAAATGAAAATTATTTCTATGTTGGTGTTAGATATGAACAAAATTTATGATCTATTGGCTCCAATGTTTGAACTTTTGAGCCATTGTATTGAGATCTAGTTGTTAATTTTTGTTGAAGTTGATGTTATTGTATGCAGGATGGACTATGTTCTATAGATTTAAATGATGACAACTGGAGGATGTGAGTATTGATGATGGGGTATTGACTATTTTGTTGTGATATCTGTTATGCTTTTTGGATGCTTTTTTACACACTAATAAATTGTAGTTTTTCTTTCGAAAATTTGTCATATCGGCATATCCATATCCTGTCATATTTGTCTACCATATTTGTATTCATGCATTCATACGTAACTGCAAGTTTCGGCATTTAAATTTTCAATCTTTTTTTGCAAATTAATGTGTTGGTGCTAAACTATGCAGATAAGTTCCCAAAAGAAAAAGACTGGTGTTATTGCTCCAAGGCGTTTTGTGCAGAGAGTGAAGAAACAGAATGAGTATTTCCGTAGTTACATGCACCAGGTAATTTCAGTCTCCACCTTGTGGTGCATCATCTGTTGGCAGGCACTATGTTCAACAAACTATCAGATTCAAGAATCAGTGGCAAAGAAGCAGTCTTAATGCAAGCTAGTTTTGATTTCCAACTATGTGAATTAACTTCCCTAGTGTTCATCAATTTAGACTGTTGTCTATGGTGAATAATATTTTTTACATGGTGATTTGAATACCTAATCTGAGCCACAAGTTGGATATGGACTTGCTTATTCATTGACAAATAATTGGTTGTTTTATTGCTTCCTACCAACTGCCTTCTGTGAGGCATTTCCAATGCCTTGTGAAGATTGCGCTGGCTTATTCTGACTTTGGATGACCAGATTATTGTGTCCTTACACATTTGTTCATTCGCTAGATGGCAAACTAATATGCTAGCTGAATTTTAAGATATTTGTATGCGTTTTCTATGGTTCTGGATGGGTTGGCCACCTGATAGTTTGGGGATTTGGTTCTTTCACTGAATGTGATTGACTACCCTGTCTGAATTATGGAGGAAGATAAGAATCTCCCTTGGGATTCCAGTAGTCATTGACATAAATTGAAAACTTGCAATATTTTCCTGATATTAAGGATTAATGGTGTCCACATTTCCATTATCTAAAGCTAGCATACTGGCATGTGGCATTGCTTCTTATTGCTACTTGGCTTTTAGTAATTTGATTCGATTCACTAATCTGAGATTTGAACTTTCTTCTTGTCTATATTCTAGGATGCGCATGAGTTTTTGAATTTCTTGCTAAACGAGCTTGTTGAAGTTCTTGAAAGAGAGTCTAGTGCTGCAAAAGGTTCCCCTGAAACCTCATCACCATCAGAAAAGATTGCTAATGGGCCACGCCACCCTATAGCAAATGGTGTCCGTAAAGAGCCTCTTGTTACATGGGTCCATAAAAGTTTTCAGGTGAATTAGATAGTCCAATTTGCTCTGCACTTTCTGTTCAATGTGACATGTATGGAGCTAGAAAGCTGGTTATTTTGTGATGCCAATTTAAATTTTAAATTCTCTTGCAGGGTATACTGACCAATGAAACTAGATGCTTACGGTGTGAAACGGTCACTGCAAGGGACGAAACGTTTTTTGACTTAAGCGTTGATATTGAGCAAAATAGTTCTATCACAAGCTGCCTCAAAAACTTCAGTTCAACAGAAACTTTAAATGCTGAAGACAAGTTCTTCTGTGACAAGTGCTGCAGGTGTTTCTGTCATCCTTATCCTTTTCTCCCCTCCTGGTTCATGCCCCTTTTGAATTGCAAAACTTAACATTTAGCTGCCATTAAAATTGAACTGTTGACTTTGTTATAATGCTTCTTTATTTATATTTTTTAAAACTAAAGTTACTGTTAACTACTGCAAAAACATAATTATTGGAATATGATATGAAGATTTTTCTACTTTGTTTTGTTGCTTGATGCCATTAAGCATGCAATAAAATTGCTTCCTTTTTTGTTTGCAGAGTTTGCATCATGTCTTTGTGAATTTTGTGCTTTGTGAGTAGTTATCATTTTTTCAAACTGCATGATCATCTAAAAGTATGCTTGCAAAAATGTCAACTATTGTTGAGAATTATGGTTGGTTGTTAAGTTAAAAGATCAACGAGGGTACAATGGCTGTGGGAATGCTGGGCTCAGCTCAGTTTTTCTCCCACGTCATCAGGCCAGCATATTTTGCCTTTTGCATATTGTTTGTCACTTTGGATCAATTAATGGTCACCCTTACTAAAATTTGACCTTTTTGTTTCTCCATGCAGTTTGCAGGAAGCCCAAAAGAGGATGAAGATCAAGAAGCCGCCACATATCCTGGTGATCCATCTCAAGCGCTTCAAGTATATGGAGCAGCTTGGCCGATACAAGAAACTATCATACCGGGTTGTTTTTCCCATGGAGTTGAAACTTACCAACACGGTTGATGATGCGGATTCTGAGTACTCTCTCTTTGCTGTTGTGGTCCATGTCGGTAGCGGTCCCAACCATGGGCACTATGTCAGCCTTGTTAAAAGCCACAACCATTGGTTGTTCTTTGATGATGAAAATGTGGAGATGATAGATGAGTCCACCGTGCAGACATTCTTTGGGTCGGCGCAGGAGTACTCGGGCAACACCGATCATGGGTACATCTTATTCTATGAGAGCCTTGGTGGAAAAAGTTGAGAGAGGTTTTTCTTCATAGCAAGTTATTTGCCGGGCCCCTTTTTACCTCCATTATTTTCCCCTCCATAGAATAATTAGTTCTCGGAGGTTTGTAAGATGAGATGTGAAAGATGTGGATCTTTTTTTAGGTGGTTGCAGTGTACAGTGGATAGTGGAAATGCACCGTCTGTTTCCTCAACAATAAAATAGGAATGTACATGGGTGGTAAAAAATACTAGAGACTTCTTGTATTCTTTACTTGTTGAATAGTTATAAATAGAAAATGCGATCGCCCCAGCCCCGCCATTTCTTGTGAGCTGTATAGCTGCATGTATTGGAAAGCAGGACTCTTTAAGACTTTTTCTGGAGCCTTGATACCTTTTGATGTACATGTAAGGGAGTTCGGATCTTCCAGTTTTGTTTATCAAATTTAATTTTCGCAAATGAAAAAACCTAGATAGGAAATTAGACTGCAGATAATTGTGGCTGTAAATGAATTGAATCGAATGGATTCTCAACTTCTTATGTAGGAGTCTGTTACTTGGTCCTTGGTTTCATTTTCATTGTTATTTTTAATTCTTTTCAAAACCCATCAATCTCAGATGAGTAGGATCATCAGCATATGCTTCATTAACATGTATGTATTATTTGATGAGCAGTGAGTACCCTATATTATTTAATTGTGCTATTCCAGAACATGAAAAGAGTGAATTTCTTACTGATGCTAGAAAGAAATTTAACATTGACACGTATACTACATTGGATATGAACAGGCGGCTGAAGCTAACCTAACCAGCATAGACGATGGATGATGCTTTCTTTTGTGTTTCTTTAAAATAATCGAGGGCGGTGATTAAAAACAGATAAAAAAATAAGGAGAAAAAAAAAAAAAAAAAAAAAAAGGGGATAGACGCTATTCCTTTTTAGAACCTTTATTTATGTTGAGGTAGATCATATTTTAAGGAGAATCGGTGTTCAAGTGTTCTACCATAGAGATACATTGGGTCGAGTTGGTCAGAAAACCGTTGTGGTTTAATTCTTTTACTGTTTTAGGTGTCTTCCCATTTGTACTGGCTCTCTGAAGCACGTCTTTCACTCGAGATGAGCAAGAGTTAACAGGGGGTTCAGTGTGGCAGATAGTTGCATGGCAGACGGTCAATGCAACAGCAATTAAATGAAATCAAAGTTGTAGGGAGGTGTCGGAGATTAACTATTTACAGTATGAGAGGTACAAATATCTTACCCTTAAATATATCAAAAAGTCCAAAATGGACCAGAAATATCCATTTTATGGACCGCTTATTTAATTTTCTTGGTTATGCTCAGAACAAAACCATGGATGATCAAATGACTAGAAATTGAAACTAGTTCGTACCTTTCAACATATTGGGCAATTATGATCTTCTCTTCATTCTCCAATGGCGAACAAGAGGAAAGGCTACAACTTGCAGGATAAAAGTTTCATATTTTCAGCAAAAAAAAATTGTACCTAATATGAAAATAATTTTATGTAGTCAGAAATAGCTGTATACAATAAGAAGATAACTGCATATATGCACACAGTTATCGCCTCATTGCACACAGTGAAAAAAATTAAAAATTAAAAAAATTAGTATTATGGATCGGATATTACATAGCTGGTCAATATGAGATAAACGTTGAAGTCCAATCCACTATATACTTGTTTGATATGGTGGTATGGTTGGAATTGGATTGGATTAAAAATTGGATTAGAAAATCCATGCCTTAACCCTTCCCCATCAGTGGCCTCTGGTATCAGTCAAAGTCAACTAAGATAAGATGTTACATTCAAAACTCTTTAGTTATTAGGATTTTTGAATATGTCTTCCTAGTTGTTAGAATTAATAGATTATTTTTGTTAGTTTTGCTTGGATCTCCTCGATTTTTAATAGTTAGTTCCTAATATATAATTGAGTTAATTTAGTCAATTAGTTGTTATGATTTTTACTACTTTGTTGAAACTTGCTGTTGTACTGCAGTCCATTTAAAGGACAAAGGAATAATGAGAAGCGGAAAAGTTAATTTCTATAACTATGGTGGCTTTGAAGGTTCTGATTTTCTTAAAGTAACCAGCATTCTTTTCTACTTCTTCTTCTTCTATCTTGTCCTTTCCTTGTTCTTTCAACACTCAAAAGATAGGTAGAGAAAAGGCTTCAACATCTAGCTAGCCCATATCAAAGTGGTATCAGAGCTTGGTGATGGACCAATACATGAAGCAGATAGAAAAGTCGATGGAGTTATTGTCAACGAGCCAGAAGGATATTTTGAATCAAATAGCAAAAATGTTCAATAAACTCAATGCTTGTATGGATCAAATTGTAAGTAAGTCTACTAACAAGGCTGCTAAAAATTTTATAACTCCTATATGTGTTCAAAGAAGATGTTTGGGCGATCATGCAGCTCTCAACATATTTATTCTACTAGTTCCTATATTCCTAAACTTGTAAAGTTGGATTTTTTCTATTTTGATGGTAAAGAAGATCCAACTAGCTAGTTGTACAGGACTAAACAATTTTTCCTAATTCATGAGACCTTAGTTTCTAACCATGTCCCCTTGGCATCCTTCCATCTCAAAGGCGATGCACAACTATAGTATCGATTACTGAAACAAGAGATAGTTTTCATTTCTTGGTAAGACATCAAAGGACTTCACATCATGTATGATCCTAAATGGTTTCTGAATTTTGCAGAGAACTTGCTAAATTAAAACAAATTGGAACTGTACAAGAATATCAAACTCGATTTGAAAAACTACTCACCAAAAGTAGGCCTTTATCATGAGTATGGCAGTCAAAATATTTTGTTGGCGAATAATGATATGAAAAGAAGTGATAAAAAAATTAAAAATCTATGCATTAAAAATATAACTCAAAACAGAGTGGAATGAAAAAAAAAGGATTCATACAAATAACCCAACTAGTTTGGATTAAGGCTTTATTGTTGCTACTGCTATTGCTATTTATCATTATTGAAATACTAAGTCCCTCTTTTTTTGAAAAAATATTAATCTCCCTTAAAAAGCGTCTTAAGATCATTATAATCTAGTTTTTTTTTGACATCCTAATTCTTCATGTAATTAGATTTTAGGGGAAACATGGTGAAAATGTTAATTTAACACCAAATACTTTGAAGAGTTGGGTGAGACAAAAAGTCAACTATAAAAGTTCCTATAATTACGAATATAAAGGATTATCACTACATTTTACTAGCCAATACTTGCAACAAATTCTAAAAGAATAATTAATTTTTTTGAATAAAAATTAGTTATATATTATAATAGAGATGAAGCGGTATTTTGAAAAGAAAAATGAGAAAAAATTAGAATACAATATTTTTGAAATTCAAAATTATTGTTTTTATATTATAGATATTTATATATTTATGTTACATTCATATTCTATATTTTTTAAATATCGTTGTAAAGTGAAAGTGGATTAGCTAATATTTATTCAATTCCATTTACTATCTAAATCTATCCATGTATGAATACAAATTTAAGCATCTATAAAAAAAAAAAAAATATTGCCATAAATAAGCAACTATTAGGTCTATATTTGAATATTCGATTTTCCTTTTAATCTTATCTAATATTGGTACTCATAAATTTTTAGAAAAAAATAATGATCATATTAACTTAATATATCTTCCATTCGATCATAAAGATTAATTCTCTAACTTATATCTATATTTATATCCATATATTTAAATAAATATAGATATGAGTTTTTAGATCTAGCTAATATTTATACATATTTGTTAAAAAAAAAAAATGAATTGCATCCATATCTATTTGTTTTTAGACCTAGATTTCACAGGATTGATTAAGGGCTTGAACTCATACTTTTATTGATACTAAAAATAGGTTATTGTGTGTGGCCATATATATTTTCTTTTTTTCATTAGAAAATAAATACCATGGAAGAGATGGTATTTATATTTTCTTCTTTTTTTAAAAAAAATTATTTTAAAAAATATTTTTTAAAAAATATAATACAAGCACTAAAAGTAAAATAAAAAAATAATAAAATGAGTTGGTCAATCTTCTTAGAGATGCAAATTATGCCAATAGTTTATAAATGGTTTATGCCAACTTAAGAGTATAACAACAAATGGATTGGTTCAAACTCGATTCATTTATTAATCATGTCAGAAATTTAAATCCAAATCTGACCTATGTATTATATAATTATATGATATGATCTATTAATAATTAGATCGTATTCCAATTGATATAAATGCATGGCTTGTTTTTAATTTATGTAATTCGAAATTAAATTTTACTTAATATAATCTTGTATAACATATATAAATAATTCAATATTAATCCTATTTATTCACCTATCTATTTTCATCGACGAACCCTTGGGTGGTGACAAGATAATAGTTTTTACGGTTAATAATTAAACGATGCAATTAACTTGAATAAGTTAGGGAAATTTAATGGGTTATATTTGAGTTTATGACGCATGTTACATGAGTTGATCTATTTAATAATAATTATTATTATAAATTAATTTTAAATTAATAAATTAATTAATATAAAATTTATTTATTAATTATATTTAATAAAATGATTTGATTTTAATTTGAATTTATTTAATAACGTTGCGTTGAGCCCAAGTCGAGTCCATGGCGTGCAAAATTATCACCCCTAAATAAATTCCTTCCCCGTTTATTGCACAAATAGAGATCCAGCGGCGCCTGATCCAAAACCCGGCCGGGACGATCCCGTCAGCGTCGCAAGCGCCAGCGGTATAATCTGGTGTTCCCTCCGACCGACCGACCCACCGATCCACCGAGTCGATGGAAGGGAAGGCGCAAAGTTCTCGCCCCAAGCGTCCGCTTCCCGACGACGATTCCGACCCGCCGCCGGCGTAACCTCTCTCCCTTCCTTCTCTCATACCCACCGAAATCTCTTTCTCTCTCTCTGGGAAAGCTCTAGGGTTTCTTTATCTCAAACTGCTCTCTCTTGTCCGCGCTGCAGGGAGAGGAGGGCGAGGTTTCCGAAAGGGAAGAAGGTGAAAAAGGGCGACGAGTTCGCGTTTGGCGGCGATGGAGACGGGGAGGGCCTCCAGCCGAAGATGGACCCCCAGCTCGCCGCAAAGGAGCGCGCCAAGCGCCGGAGCCAGTTGAGAGAGGAGGAGCTGTTCAGGGACCAGACGGACATCTCCTCTGCCGAGGTTCACTATGAGGTCGGCATAATCGTTAGATTTTTGTTTATCCTTTGAATTTGTTGTCAGGTCATAAATTTGAAGAAATCTGTGTCCAAGTTACAATTTTTTTGCTTGAAGTTGGGAGTCTTTTACGCTTTCCGTCCAACCAGTTTGTGGACAGGGGTTAGCTGATAAAAAGGAATTAATTTTGACACAGGAGGATACTAATTTTGAGGATGATGGTATTCCAATAGATCCATTTAATTTGAAGCAAGAAAGAGAAGAAGGATACTTCGATGCCAGTGGAAATTTTGTTGAATATGCAAGTCAGCATGAAATTAAGGTGCTTGATTTTATAGTCACTATTTTTATGCGTCCGTCATGACAAATTGTGTTTATGCATCCATTCGCATCGTGATGATTGGAAATGACTTGTTCTTTTTTATTGATTCAGGATGCATGGCTGGATAGTCTTGAAGTTGATCCTAGATTTGCAGAAAAGCATCAGGAGAAGATAACTGCAGAAGAGGACTACCAGGACCTTTCTTCTGAGGATATAGGAAAGATAAAGAGAAATATTGCAAATTTACTTCAGCCAGGAGAAACCGTAATCTTTTATACGAGTGTGCAGTCTTTTTTGGCTGCTTTATACTTTTGCATTTTGTAACAATTGAAAATCTGCAATCTTAGAAGCCAAGCTTCATCCCATGAAAAGGAGCGACTTAGCCCTGCTACACCCCAAACAAACAAGACTTGTTTGGCATGAACCATCATCTTCAACTTTTTAAGCAACACCGGCTCTTCCTATACTTCCTGAACCTACTGCAATTATGTGCATTTTGTACTGCATTTATGCTGACTAAGCCATTAGGTTGAAAATTGAATTTCTATTGTAAGTTCTTTTAACTATCATATTAATTTTATTTAAATTATCACTGATTGAGTGAATGGAAAAGCATTTGGAGCATAATTGAAAATTAAGTACATTCAGATCCAGTGGAAAAATGACTGTGTCATAATGGCAGCTGAGGAAATCTTCTTTCTCATAGAGAGTTTCTTATTCCCTCCATCACATATCTTCTAAAAATTATTGCTGCATTATCCCTCAAAACAATTTAAAATTGTGTGATTCTAAATCTTTGTGGTTAGAGCTTTATCAAACTGATTTCACAATTTCATTGCTGCTTCCTTGATGTTGTGGCTGCAGTTCCACTTGTTTCAATGCTATTGTTTTCTAATGTATGGCCATTGCTTGTTAACCTTATTTGCGCCACTATTGCCAGTGTATAGAGAGGTATAGAGTAGGAGGTGGAAGAGTGGAGCTGTTGCTAGAGTAATAAGGAAAGAAGAAAAGTGAGAAAAAATTGGGTGGTGGAAGGAAGGATGAGGAAATTACAGCTGATGGTTGCAGCTATGGCAAGAATAGTTGGAAGTGAAAGAATAAAACGGAAGAAGGTAAGGGAGAGGAAAATGGAAAAAAAACTGCATTTGCTGCTTCTTATGGCTAGAAAAAAAAAAAAGGAGGGGAAGGGAAAGTAAATAGGAGGAGTGAAACAGAAGTAGAAAAGAATATAATAAGAGGAAATCAGGAAAACTAGAAGGGGTTGGCAAGTAGTAGCTCTTGGAGAAGAGTTAAAGCATAAGAGAGGAAACTTACCCTGGAAGCTTCTCAACATCTCAAATTTTTGTAGTACTTAAATAACTCTTAGTTTATTACTCTTCTTACTTGGTCGCTTCCATGTTTTATGACGCCAGACAATCCAAGCAGAGTCCTAGCAAGTTAGATTGTGTTATCTGTTCTATTATCAAAGTCAATATTCCTTAAATTCCATTATGAAAACTACCGTAAAATGAACAAATAGAAACTCCTAACAATGACTTATCTCTCTAAAATATGGAATTTTCCATAAGGCTGATTTTCCTTTCTCAAAGTTAGATTATGGCTAATCTTGTAATTGAAATGTAATCATCTAATATAATCGTTGCAAATTTTTACATCCTTTGTAAACTTGAGCAATGGGCTTATAATCTAAACTGTATCTTAAGAAAAGTTCTTCCTTTGTTTGAGACAACTTAACTCCTCTCAGTCACAATCCAATTCTATCATTTTCAGTAGTCATATACTTTTGGTCTGCAATGACCAAATGATCCATCATCTAGTGACCTCCTAATCAGCACCTACTGTGGATAGCCTTTCTAATCCTTTAGGAGTCTTGCAAATACTACCTGTTTCTTATAATGGTCAAGTGGTACAATATTTAAATATCTCCAACTTGTTACTAAATTTAAATAGAAGGGATAATTTTGCAAAAGGTTTAGGCAAATTTACAATATTGAAAAAGTGAGGAGAATATTTTGAGCAGGGAAGGATATGGAATGCATTGCAAAATGTAGGGTTTTTATAATGTAAAAGATGGAGTAGACGGATATTTTACTAAATAAAGAAGCAAATGTGCCTTCTCTTCCCTAAAATTCAATGAGTTCTGCCTCTTTTCTAAAATATGAGCTTTATGAACAATGGGCCTAGAGTGGAGATATCAGGGCATCATTTTCTTACCCCGCTCAAACCCTAAGTACTTTTCAGCCTCGAGGAACCCTTTCTTAAATGTGGGCTGCTGGCAAAGTTGATCTTGCTTTTGCATATTGTTGAGAGTGGGTAAAGATGATTACTACTACAACAACTACTACTACCATAATTATTTTCTTTTTGTGTGTGTGTGTGGGTGGGTCTGCGAGGATGTGGTTTTGCTTATTGGTTACCATGAACTTGGTCATACTTTAGCAGCTTGTAGTGGTAGCATAAAGGTTAATGCCAAGTTGTCAAATCTTGAGGTATGAGACTGTATCTATTGCTGATTGGTAGTACTACATTGATATTATGTACTTGTTGGCATTGCTTTGGCTAGCTGGTAATTTTGGTAGGGCTATTTTGCCTACTGTTGGCCATGGTTTGGGTTGGGTTGGGTTTGGATTGGGTCAAACAAGGACAACAATGTACAAAATCTTGATCCAAGTCAACATGGGATCAAGTTCTCTTGATCCCCATCCATAGACTTACACTTACCCATGGGTCATTTCGAGTCATCTATTTGACCTTAACCTAATCAATTTTGTAAAACTCAATCCCTAATAGATATAACATAGTATATCAAATCCAATCTTCACATTTTTTATTGGCAAATTTTCAAAATGATTTAAAATTTTAAATAACTAGCATTGATAAAAGGCCAACTACTCAAAAATTTCTTATCTAAGATCTTGAATTAACTTGACCAAAATTTGTTCAATTGATGTAGAACCCTACCCTCATTACCTGAGTTGGGTCAAAGCTCTAACCCATATGTAGCCCATTTAAAGTTCAGGTTAAAAAATTTGACCCATACTTGATCCTCAATAAAAAACTCTCGACACAAACCTAGCTCAAAAGGATCGAGTAGATTGAGTTTTTTCATATTTTTTTGTTAACCTAATGTTGACCTCCATTTTGTTTGCATCTCTTTTTATTCTTCATTTGTTTTAATTCTGTTTATACAAAAATATGATAACTTTATTAATCTAGATGCTCATATTATCTCACTGTATGTGCTCTGAAGCTTTTTGATTGCTGTTTGACTTGTGTCTTGTTGTGTAGTACATAATTTCAAATTACTTATGATGAAAAATTACATTGAACAACTATATTTGTGCAATAACAATTTCGATATATCTTCATTGTTGTATGTGTTTTGTTGTGTGATACATAATTTCAAATAATTTATCGCAGAAAATTACATTGGACAACTATATTTGTGCGTTAACAATTTAGATATAACTAGTTGTAAATTAGTAAACTAATGAATAATACTGAAGAAATTAACCTAAAAGATGATCCTTACTCAACAATTTGAAATTCCTCTTAGTTTAATCTGAGATATTTGCAACAATTATTAAAAAACTATGGAGGGTATTACCTAGCTGGAAACAATATTCTAGGTTTACATCATCAATCTTTTGGTGATCTGAAATTTATATGTGAAATGCCTTGCTGCTTCTCTCTCTCTCTCACGCGTGCGCGTGCGCTTTTTATTGTGTCCAGCTCAGAGCTGAGTGCTTCATGCTCTGTTTGGGCTTGCTCCACCCTGATCCATTGCAGTGTGGGTGGTTTGCACCTGGTTTGCCAAAATCAGGACATATTGAGGTCATGTGCCAGTTTCTGGCTGGTATGGCATGTACCAGCCTGTATGCCTGGTACCTATCTTGCTTAATGTTATGTCAGATTGTATCATTCTAAATCAACTTTTAGGAGGTCAGGTAATTTGTTTGAGGTAATGAAGCATCACTTTTTGTTGTTCTTTTTTGGTTTTAATTTTGCTGAAGTTATTGTATTTCCTTTTATTATGAGTTTATGAATCTTGAAATTTGATCCAGTAAAGAAAGATGTGAGTTACAGGGTTGCAGTTTTGTTATTCATGTGATAATATTTGCATTTCCTTTTGTCAATTGTAAACTGACTAGTTCTATTTAGGAGCTCTAATAGTCTATGTTACCTGCAAATCGTAAATAGACATAAATGTGAGATTCTGCGAGTCAATAAGATCCTCTAGATTGAACTTCATGCACGAACTAGCTTGCGGTACTCTCCAATAACAAGATGGTTCTTTATTGAAACTTACTTTGTTCCTGTGTTCTTTTCCTGTCCAGATCATACAAGCCTTAAAAAGGTTAAAAGGCACTTCCAGTGACAAGAGAGGAAAGATGTCAGAAGTCACAAAACAAATGTTTGATCAACTCACTGAAGATGCCATGAAACTGATGGAGAATGGTGAATACAGTTAAGTGTGTACTTGTTGTGCCTTAACAATATTTAGTCATTATGAACTGGTAGAAATGCATAAAGAATGGTCCTGAACCATTTCACTTAAAATGAGTTTCGTTTCTCTAATGTGGTCGTCCTTAGTCCTAACAGCGAGGTAGTGCCCTTAATTTGCAGTCTTGTCTCCTACTAGTCATGCACGAGTATGTTTATGTGTTTGACCATGTGAGCTATTTAGGATTAATTTCTACCATCTTGGTCAACCCCCCACCCACCCAAGAAAAAAGAAAGAAAGAAAGAAAGAAAAAAGAAAAAAAAAATCCTTTTTGTTTGGTCTCAGTTCAGATATCTACCTCAGAATAGCTTCTAAATAATATGGATTTTATGTTCTTCTACTCTGCAAATAGATCATATGCTAAACTAACTCTTTTACACTCTGCTGTTTCTGTAGATGTTTACCATGAGGAACGTGAAACTTTTGAACGGGAGGCAGGTTAGTTTGCTCTTTATTTTATTCATTAAAGCTGCTTACCAAGAGATATTCTTTCAGGAATTATGCAGGACATATATAATTTGTCTAAACATAGTTATTGTTGTTGTCGTCTCTATTTTTGTTGTCTTTGTGTTGTTTTCTGAATTCAGATCATTGTTAATTCACTTCTAGAAATTTTTAAATTTTACCTCCATAATGGGCTCCTGATGCCTCAAGGTTCTCTATGCAAGGCTTGATTATGACTTTGACTTGCTCTAACATGGTGGTGTGGTGCACCATCAATATGTCTTGCAATGTTCCATTTAAATCTACATCTTTCTACATTAGTTCTCTAGTTGATCTGCCAGCTTCACATCCTTGCCAGTAATTTGATTCTGTTTTATGTTCACAAGTTCAGAAACTATCATACAAATTTCTGACAGCTAACTTGTAGCTTATGAGAAAGCTATATGACAGAAGGTTAGTTACATTCAGAACTTACTCAGACAAGTTGTGACACTTTTATTTCCTGATAGCTTTCACCATCTGCTGCAGTATTCCAGCTCCTCTGGGCAGATTCTTTGTGATACACCACACCTAATGAACTTTATGAAGAACACTAGTTATGTTGCTAAGAATAAATGATGCTTTCAGATTTATTATCATTTGTTGCAATTCAGTTCTCTTCATTTTCTGGTTTCTTTAGTTTCCAGTCGATATCATTGGTAGTCAGTTCTGTTTTTGTGTATTTGTTAATGATGTAGTGTTGACTGTGTTAGATGGCTATTTTTTGGAAATCTTTGAAAAGCTGCAGTTCAGATTACTGACTTTACCATGTTGTATCCCTTGTGATCTGTATGATGAATATCCCCTAGGATGTTGCCTTCATAAACATTAAAGCTAGTCAGGAGGCTTTATCATTGTTAGAAGATGCATTGTTCTCGGCTTTTGTTGCAACTATGCCTTCATTTTTCTTGCTTCAGAAGGATATGAGCGCTTAGCTCGTGCAAGGGAGGGCACTTCAGGAAGTGCAGATATTGGAAGTTCTGATGCAAAGATTGGGGAGGATATTTTTTCCGATGGTATGGGACATGGAGAACAGAATTCATTGATATGGGACAAGGAGCCTGGTCCTTTTGAAGCAAATGTCTCTACAATACAAGTATCATCTAGTGATGGTGGTGACAAATTTGACATGTTTGGTGATGACGATGAAAATGGTGATGTCAATCTTCAGTCTGATGGGAGTGCTATGGGTTCGGGCTCTACTTCTGAACCAGTCCCTCAACCTACATCTGGAAGCTTAGAGTCGTTTAATGACTTAGATTCTGGAGGTAATTTCTTGCTAAGAATGAGTTAATATGGTTTCTGATAAATAAAAAACTGCATGGCTTTCATCTACGTTGAGTATAACAATTAATTTCCATTTAAATTATACTTAATTGAATTTTGTATGATTCTGCAGAAGCTGCTGATGGAGGACTGGTATCAGATTATGTGTACGATCCATCATCTGGGTGAGTAATTGAGCCATCCACTGTTAATCTAATGGCATCCTTAATTCCAATGTTATTGCTATGTATGTTCTGTTGATTAAGTAAAAAAAATATTTTCATGCAGAGATCAGTATTATGTGGAAGTTATGATTTAAAGAATGAAGAAAATACTCTCTGGATTAAATAGAAATCTTTTTGTGTTGAAATCAATTTAATGAAGAAGTCTAAAAGTAAAGAATGCAGAAGATTACAGTCAAGATCCTGACAATAGAAAAAAGAGAATATAATAATGTATGACGGTGGACCCCAATTGGAAGTGAAAGCCAAACCACCTCCCAACATTTGATTTACATTCATAAAAAAGTTATTTCATTCCAATATAGAATGTGAACAGCCATGCTGCTTATCACATGCTGAGGTGCTAATTGATTATTGCAAGAAGCATTGCTTTACCTCTAATATTTTTTTTTTTTTTTTTTTTTTTTCAGTTGATTGAATCAGATTAGTATTTTCATGTCTAGCTGTATTTGTACATAACTTTTATTATGCATGATTCTAAATAAAAATACTAAACATATATGTAGTAATTTTTATGCTTTCGTAGATCTAAGTGGAAATCTTCTCGAGTGTAGCTAAGTTAAGCTCTCTCTCGCACACATATTATTCGATTGCAATTTTATGGTCTAGGTTCATCGGCCAAAAATCTTAGTCCAATCTTAGTTTTAATAGCAATTTTATTTATAGACTCTAGATTATGTGTGAAAATAAGGATGACCATATGTAGACCAAGCACAAGTGCGTATAAAATCAAACCAGGGACTAACAATTTGATGAATAGTGTATGGGCTCCAAGTGCATATTCGTGATGGTCAAACATCTCCTGCCTCTCTGAAAAAAAAAAAGAAAGGAAAAGCACTTGTGCATGCATGCTGGGACTTCATCTATGCCCCATCTTTTTAAGTTTTGCCATATAGACATTTATTTTTTTCTGATTGTGTTGTATTTACACCTTGTATCAATATCTATGCTTCATGAGTATGTTAGGAGCAACTTACTCACACATTTTAGTGTTTCATTTTTCGTTCCTATGTTATATGGAAACTTGGCATTCACCTTGAAGGTTATGTGTTGGATACATATCAACAAACTAGAAATATGTCAGAGCAAGATTTAGCGTATCGGCACCTTACCCTGAAGTATGATATTGTACCAACATGTTATGCTTTGAATTACTGACACAACAAAAAATGAGGTTGTCTGCATGTGCTAGCATGGTAGCAGTACGTGCACCGAGATGGGGTGGGAGGGGTAATGGTACCAGTATTTTCCAATATAACTGGTATGAACTTGTACTTGATCCTTGTGTCAGAGTCTTAGGTACTTATCTAATTCTTGGGTTATGTTCTTCGAGATCAACAGAGAGTTTCCCTTCTAACAAAAGTTTGACCAACCGTAATGATGGGGGGAGTTGATTTTTGTTGTTCTGAAAACATGGTTAAGGATGTAAGTGTTAAAATAACTCTACGAGTTGTCATGTTTCTTGTATTATTGAGCTAATTTTGTAATTTGGATGAAATACCTGTACATTGTAATATTTTTTTAAATGAATTTATATCTTTTAATTTCTTTTAATGTTTTCTACTGTACAATATTTAAAGATGTTGAATAAATATAATTTAGTTGAAATTATCTTTTGCCTATGTCTTACATTATTTCTCTCTTTTTTCCTATTGCTGAATCAGAGACTTGGGCATCTGAATCCGATTGTCCCTGCAACACTGGCCTGTACCCATTTCAATTTTTAAACTAATATTTTATTAATTGTCTCTTTGTTTAGTTTTTAGACCACAGTTTTGTGCTTGTAGGATCAACATTTTATGCAGATGGAAATCTTAGAGCCACTATGTTTCCAGAGCTACCATAAACTATTTCACCATACTATGTTGACACCTTCTTCAATTCATGTTGTGTGCGCATGCGGATATATTGTGTGCTTGCAATAATCTTCTCTTACCTTGACATGCTTGTGGTTATGGTTATCGATGCACATTTTCTTTTAGCATAGTGATATTGGGATTGAATTAAAATTTGTTATTCTTGTTTACTTCAGCTATTACTATAGCAGCAGCCTGGGCTATTATTATGACCCTGCATCGGGACTGTATTGCTGTGCTTCATCAGGAACATGGTAATGACATTTCACCTATAGTCTAATCTTTTCTGCCATATTTCCATTTATTTTATGGGTTCACTATTAGCCTTTCTTGTTAGCCCTCGGTAATTTTCAAATTGATTTTTAATTGCATGTGGATATGTGAAATAAATATCAGTTATTTATTTTGTTGGAAATTGAAGTCAAGTTTCTTTCTTTTCAATAATAGTTGAGAGGAATTATTAATTGCATTTGTTTCAACTGTATCCAATACTGATGAGTTTGACGATTTCTACAAGATGCAGTGGGGAAGTGCATTGGGCTGCTGCTGCTGTTCTTGGGCATAAGAATAAGCTTTTAACATAGTAATCCTTGACATATAGCTGCCTGAACAACTCATGCTATAGATCTGGTTGATGATAATGATTCTGATGCTATACTTTGTGTTGTCAGTACATGCGTGGAGTGCGGTTGCTGGGATAAGTTGTTTGGAGACTACATAGATGTTTGAGATTGCATTAACTTTCTGGATCTCCAGATGTTTGAAATTGCTGTTAGAATCTTCCTTGTAGTGGGCATCTAACATACTTATGATTGCAAAAAAAAAAAAAAAAATCCATGTTATTAGAAATTTAAAGAGAGTTTAATCCCTTTTTTGTGTGAGCATGGGTACAGGGTGAAGGAGAGGATTCCACCCTTTTTTCGCTGGTGTGGTAGGGGAGAGAGGAAGATTACATGGATTGCTGTTTGGACTTTCCATACATCCATCCTAGCTAACTGAAGTAGTTTGATATGAAACTTCATTCCCAAATTCTGTGTTCCTTGTACAACAGTTGCTTTGCCAGCCAAGCTATGAGTGAATTGCCCTTGATAAATATGAGAATTGCCTCCAAAACCTCTTCGACCAAAGGCATCCCTTCTTCCGCTAGGTCACTGTATACATCTAGCATGCATCCTTGGTTCATCATCTGTCATGAGATTGAACTGCCAGCTCATATGATTTTAATCTGCTGTGGTGCAACAAAGGAAATTGCTTGATTTCCAAGGTTAAATCATCGCATTCTAGGTTTCAGGGCAAAGATGAAGCTGAAGGAGTAGATGCTCAGAGCTGAGAGAATGGGCATCACTAAACTGAGTAGAAGGATGGGTGAAGAACAACCATCATTGAGTAACGAAGTAGGATTTGCTACCGAGCGTGTATCTGAATGATTCTTAGTCACGTATCTGAATCTTGCATTTCTTAATATCCTTTTTTTTTTTTTTTTTTGAAACTGGAGATGTTTTTATTTGTGTGGTATATGGCATACCCAAATATGAAGACCCCTCTAGATACCAGATAATCTTCAGCAATGAAACTAATATAGTTGTTTGGTACTTCAAGTAATCATTTAGTCGTGCCATTGATAGAGAAAAGATCCTTAATTGCATTTTGGTAGCATTTGTGAATCCCTCAGGTGTAGAATCTCAATTCTGCTGCTGCTTCTTAGATAACTATTTTATTTTTTGGGCTGGGCTCTTAATCAGAAGCAAGCTTAGCAATTTTACTTTTCCCTATTGCACTTTTACATGGCAGGGGACTGGAAGTCTGGCCACTGATAAGCATGCGTGTACTAAAATATATGTTTGGTTAGGACATTAGATTTGTGATCTTTAGTTATTGATAATTTTGAAGGTTTCACTGGTAATATGCTTTTCTATTGTTATCTTGAAGCTTTTTTATTGATGCAAAAAACACTACAACGAGCTGTATGGATAAACCTTGTTAATAATCGAGATTCAATCAAGAGCCCATGCATACATGTAGGATAGATATTGCATGAAAGAATAATGACCACTTGTTCGTGCAGGTACTCTTTTGATGAGCAAACTGGTAGATACAATGAGGTCAAGAATGTTGCATCTGTCGAAAATTAAGGCTTGTCTTGGCAGGTTTGATCAGAGTAATCAGTGATATCACAGCTAGAATAAAAAAGGGGTCTGGTTTTAAAAAAGTTTGACCCATAGGACCATTCAGAGATGCGGCCAACTGCATTGCTGATGTCTGTAACAAGAGTATCAAGAAACAATTCATGTGAAGCTAATCTGAAATTTTGTGGATTTGTTCATCTTCTTCTTTCTTCTGGTGGAACATTGTGAACTGGTGTGCTTCATGTCATCTGCCGGTGCAGCTAGTTCAACTGTAACTATTGTTGTGGATAAATGTTTTAATTAATGGATAACACCTGAACTCTAAAATTGCGATGAACAATGCTGGCTGAAGTCAAACTTAAAAATATGAGAGAGTAAATATAAAATAAACAAAAAATCCGAAGTGTAGCTATATATCTTTTAATCGTTAAATAGATTAGATGGGTTCATATCTAGCACAGCTTTTAGGGCACTGTAGGTAGCTTGGTTATGACTTCTTTTGTGTCAGCGAGTTGCCATGACCCCAATATTTATGACATTGGGCATTTAAGATAATTGGATTAATGGACTGCATTTTTTTTTCTCCAACCCATCAAATCTTTTAACTGTTTTTGACCTGTCGTTAATATCGTCGTTTCCATGTTGCATTCTATAAGAAAAGGCCCGGAGGGTTGCCGCACCCTCGTGAGGTGTTGCATCCAATTTGAGGCTATTCCTCCTGGTGGGCGGGACGCTGCCTTCCCTGGATTCACCGCTTCATTGTCTGCTGGTTTTGCCTACAGTTCAAGATCCATGCACTGCTTATAACTCAAAGATGATTGCTTTCTAGAGTCAATTTCTCGCTGATATAATTTCTCAATTTCTCACTGATGGGTGCGAATGTCCACATAAGGCATTATACACATTCGTCTGTACCGTAATGCGAATGTCCGCGTATGTGTATACTTCTGTCCGCATATACTTTACATGCGGATTTTCGTCTTCGAGCTGGAGACCATTGTCATTTTGCGCACGCATCGGTGCTGGTTTCCAACATAATTTCTATGCAGATTTTCGACCGCATAGATATTTTATGTGTGCTGAATTTTAAATAGCCGTCTTTGCTATACATTTTATGCGGATTCTGTCCGCACGTGTATGTACATGCGTTTGCACCTTTCCCTCATAAAATTATCTATGCGGGTGACGTTTGCATATATTTATATGTATTTTTTTGGTCGCATAGATATTTTTCTGTGCGGTCTGTACATTGAATACCTCATTGTCCACACGCTTTTATGCGTATTTTGTCCTCACAAATACGGTTTGAAGGCATCCGCACCTTTGGGGCATAAATTTTCTGATTAACTTCGCATAGATTTTAGTATGCACGCTTCTGTGCGGTAACTGCATAACATTTCTATGCGGATTTCTAAAGTAATCCGCATGGATATTATATGCGTTGCTGCACATTATTGCCAATCGGTCCGTTCTGCGATTTTTTTCATCCGCATAAATATATTGTGCACGCGTCCGTTAGTCTTGGTACATTGTGCAGCCTTGCGCTTTTTATGCGGTTAATGACGGCATAGATTTTCATGCACTCCTCCGTCCAGTTTACAGAAAATATATTTCTATGCACATGACCATTTGCTTTAAATACATTAAACTTCCGCATATACTTTTTATGCAGATTTTTGTTCACGCAAATGCAGTATGGGTAATCCATTTAACCGATGATGCCACCTAATTAAACCTAACCTTATCCGTATTTAAAGACTCATGAGTTGATTAGCTTTGAAAATTAGATTTGATCTAAATGTAGAGTGGGGTTTAAGTTTTATATTTTTTAACCTGACTCGATCTAAAAAATATAAATCTTATTTTTTTTTACTTCAATTATTTTTATAAATTTATTTAATAAAATTTAATTAAAATTAATTCTTCTTTTCATTTTAACAATTAAATCTCTTTTCATCTTTTTTCGCTAATTATATCTAAATATTTATATTTTATTATATATTTTGATGGATTCTTATTTATAATACCTTTAAGTATGTTAATAAATATTTTAAATACTATAATTTATAAATTTAAGGATAATCATTTACTTTGATAGAATTAAAAAATTTTGAATAAAAATTTAAGTTTCAATTGATTCTTTTAATTTTATTTAATTTTTTTAATAAAATTATATTTGATTAATTTTATCTATAAAATAATAGTTAAATACTTAACTTAAATTCAAATATGATCTGGTTCAATTCTATCTTAAACTTCAATATTTTAGGTTGGGCCTTAATAGTTCCAAATGATCTATTAGGTTTAAAATTTCTTCTACAGATTTGATCCAATCAAATTTGATTAGCCAATTGATTGAGTTCGGATCTAAAATTAAGATTAAAATATAAAATTAGATCGAATTAGGATCAAGCATGGTCCATTTCGACTCAATTTGTTTGCAGCTCCATGCACGCACCATTTCTAATGTACAATTTGTACGCCATTACCGTTGGCGTAGGTATTTTATCCACATAATCATTTCCGCATAAATTTTTCTATGCGAACATCTTCTTTGGTATGTACATGAGTTGCATGTTGAATACTGATGTCCGCATAAACTCTCTATATGTGCTTCCTTTCCTACAGTTATTTCGCGTCCGTATCTTAAACATTGATATCCGTATGAATTTTTACGCAGATTGAAATCCGTTAAGTTTTGCGTGCATCCTCCCCAATTCCTGCATCGATGCGTTCTGCCGTCTTTCTTTACGGGAAGTAAAGCGGATGGTCATGCGGACGAACAACTGGACTCGGATTGGAGGTTGGCCGCTGGGCTCGGTAAAACTTTACGACAGAACTTAAAATATCATGCGTTATTATATCTCACATTTTTTTTTTGCTATAGGAGATTAAAAGATAAAGAAAAGTAAAAGACACGCAGATATTTTATCATACTTAAATTTTATATAAAATTTTATGCTTTTGTTATAAAAGATTTTTTAAAAAAAATTTACAAATGAACCTCCTTTTAACCCTCACCTCTTACCGTAGAGGCTCATTTGGTTGGAATATATATATATATATATATATATATATATAAATCCTAAGAAAAGTGACTAAAAGCCAATGAGAACAGAACTTTCGATGGAAAGCTGTTTCTAATACAGAAAATGACTAATTATGGAAGGTATGAGAAAATTATTTTCTTAAGGATGACGATGTTGGCTAATTTTTTTTTCCACAAAAATTTCTTTAAATCCATAAAAATAAATTTGAAATTCATTTTTTTTATATATTATAATTATATTATATTATAATTTAAATATATTATAATATACATGAACAAAACCAGCAAACAACTTGTCCTATTAATTCTTGGATCTGATAAAAATTCCTTCCACGTTGAATCCTCTCGAGACCTTTCCAGAGGATCTGAATTGAAGTCCCACGGATTTTCCACGCGTGCCATCTCCTGCCTTCGGCTTATGAGCTATTTTCCCATTATCAAACAAAAACCTCCCTTAAATTTATTCTGACGTCTTAACAGATAGCTACTCATCCAAAAGAAATAATAGATAAAAAGTAAGAAGATTGAAAAGTATTGAAATGAGAAGAGAACTTCGCCTAAAATTGGAGTTCCACTGGTCTAGCTCAAGAGCCTCTTCACTCCACCCTTTCAATCATAGGATGCCAATTACATTAAAAAAGATATACCTTTTTACCATCTTTGGAGATCAAACTAAAGCCAAATTGTGTAAATAATATAAGGCTCCTAATCCTCTGTTTCGCAGGTCTTGATACCCAAATCTAATTTTATCGATCAAATGAGAATGTTATTATACATTCTATGGCATGCTCCTCGAAGGATCATATTGATAAGATATTTCTAAATTTAAACTCTATGCCTAATAGAATGTAGGTCTAATTGATGTCCGGTCCTTCAATAGATCAAACTTTAATTATCAGGCCCTATAAACTAACCACATAAAATTTAATCCTTTCCAGCACAGTTATCTTTCCATCGAACACAGTTATCTTCTTACTCAATGCAACTATTGTACACCAAGAGGGATTGAAAACTGAAGAAATTTGATATTATGGATGTGTATTAAGTGGTCGATCAACAGGAGTTAAATGTTAAAATCCGGTATATTGAAGAGTCAGACGTCAACTAAGCTTGGATCCTAAACTGTGCTATCTTATTAGTTTAGAAAGTTGATTGAGGTATGCTTAGTATTTTTGCATAGATACTCTATAGGAATCAAGAAGAGAGAGAGAGAGAAAGGAAAGGAAGAAGGTAGGGGATTAGGAACCATGACGAGAGAAGGTGTTATAAAGGTTTTTTTATTTTTTATTTTTCTCCATCGACATTCGGATAAGGGCATCATATTGATAGATTATCAAATTTATAACTCCAACAAAAAAATCTAGTTGAATCCCACTAGACTATCTAAACAAATATTAAGAATAATTCATTGAATATTATTAAAGCTTTCCATGGGTTCTAGCATTAAATATCCTCTGGTACCTCTGTTTCCTTTCTCTTTATATTAAGTATGTTTTCCTTCGTTTAGGCTAACTTAAAGTCAATTTAGATGGTTCTATTAGTGACTTTATTAGCATGAGATTTGTGATTCGATATCATAAAAAGAAATTACTTATTATTCGTATCAGAATGACATGTTATCTATTTTGTCAATTTTAATAGATTTCATGTAATGGAATATTAGAAATGCGACATAAGGGAACTAAATTATAAAAGTTTGAAGATAAAATGAATTTTGAATAAAAGTTTGAAAACCAAAAATATATTTTAGCTAAACTAAGCCTATGTTTCATGTAGAAATCATTATAGCTTAGATTATTTGTTAGCTAAATGTAATCATCTTCATTTCCTTAACCTAATAGATTTCCTAACTCATCGGCCATCTAGATTTGAACTCAAAATTTTTTATATTTTTGAAAACCTAATCAAGTTATTGATGAGTTGGCAAATATAGCTTGCTTGACTGTAGATTTATCTTTGTGGCCCAATTAGCTTTATCCATGATAGTTTCAAGCTATTCCATCAATTCTATTTGATTTTGTATGATGAAATATCTAAAAACTTTCTCTAAACAATAGAGGTAAAAAAGGTAACAATTAAAAGTTTGAGGATAAAAATAAATTTTAAAAAAAAGTTTGAAGATACAAAGTATATTCTAATAAGGATTTAATTTTTTAGATATGATTAATTTTTAATATAGAATCAAATATAATATATTTTTAGTGAAAATCAAATATTATTAATTTTTGAGGCTAAATATTATTCATCACATTTAAATTGCGGATTTTAGGGGAGTAACTCTCTCGCTCACGCGTCGGCCTAACCAAAGCAAACCGCCACGTTTCGTCCCAGGTTGCGAGAAAATTCTCCAAATTCTAGGGTTTCCCTTTCGAAATGCGACTCATCCCTGCCCAACTCCCACTGAAATCTTGGATTCCACTCCGAATTCGTTTCTTGTGATGCTTCCATCGGATTTGGATTCGGAATTCTAGGGAAAGGTTTCCATTTCCGAAGAATCCCACCGCCATGCGCTCGCTTCTGTCGAGCTCCTCTTCTTCCTCGAGGGATCAGGCCAATGGCGGAAGCAGTAGCAGCAATCGGACCCCTGTGTTCCTCAATGTCTACGATCTCACCCCAATCAACAACTATCTCTATTGGTTCGGCCTAGGAATATTCCATTCTGGCATTGAAGGTGCATTCCCCCTTCTGTCCAATCTCTTTCCTTTTTATCAGCGAATTCTGTTTGAATTCTTGCTGTTGTTGTGGTTTCTTTGATCACTCACATTATCTTTCTTGTTCTCTCTTATTTTTGAATAAAGTCTGAGTTTTTAGTTTGGGTGTCAAATATGATTTTGTTTAACATTATAACTAGAATTTGGAGCTTTGAATACCCGGTAACTTGTTATGGTGGTTAAATTGTTGCTTAAATTGAGAGGGCTTGGGGGTTTGTTTGTGAGCTTGGAGTTTTCTAATTAATCAAATTGGCTTGAGATTGGTAAGTGTTGTGATAGCAAAAGGAATGGGAGAATGGCCAGTGTTGTGATACGATGTATTCCTATTCCTATTCACACACACACACACACATTGCAATTTTTAAATTTAAAACTGCACATATTGTTAGTCACATATTGATAATGGCCTATTTAAAACTTGATAGTTAATGTGGTTTGTAATAATTAAATTCTAAGGGCAGAACCTTATATTAGGATTCTACTTTCTACAACATTGTATTCCTTCTTGTAAAATAACATAGAAAAGCAAGAAAAAAGAGTGTACAGAATTACCAAAAATTTTTGTAAAGATCAAATCGAGAGATGAAAAGAGTGAGAAATGGAAATTGATTCTTGTGCAGCTCTTGCTTCATAAAATTTTGTTTGTAATTCAAGGGATTCAAGTGCTGGTGCTAATGGGTTTCTCGACTAGTGGCCAGCATAGTACGTGTTGGTCATGTATTGTGTTGCGCCATCAAGTGCGCTGCACTGAAACAAAGAACATTTGTCGACAATATTGGTCTTGATATTGAGCAGTACCAAACTATTCCACAACTTGATATGGGCCTGAGTAAGTTCATACCATACAATACACACCATATGATGGCAGACATGCATCCATAGTAATGGCACCCTCTTGGCATAGCATGACATGGTTGACATTTGAGTCCTTGGTATGACCAAGCTGATAACTTAAAAAGACAACAAAATGGACATATATTTCTTCTCCATTTTCATTTATCTATCTGGTTTTTGGTATGCCATGTCCAGATTTTTTTTTTTAAAAAGTATTCTAAATATTATCCTTTTTTCTTATATTCAATTTTCTTGTAGAACTTTGAAAGGAGTCTTTGCATGCTTTTTTTTAACACAAATAAGAGACTTTTTATTTACACTGCTGCTGCAGCGACAATAATAATAAAGTCTTAATCCCAAATAGACAATTTAGCTATATGGAATTAAAATTATTAGTATATTTTCCTCATTGTCACCAATTTAAGTTTATACTTTTGTGGTGGGTTAAATTAGTCATAATGTGGCACCAGTGTTAGGGATTATACAAATGAAAGTGTGGGAGTAACTGTCTATGAACATCAATTTAAAAAATGGCCAAAAGGTTGGGATGATTGTACCATTGAGAAAAGACTCAATAGTGTCAATGTGATATTGCAAAAATATTTTTTTGGTGGCACCAAAGGGGGGACTGATGGTGTCGGACCTTTTCAATCTGTGGACATGTGTGCTATGTGAATGGGTGTCTGACCCTTTTTATCTATGGACGGCAGATCAAGTCTCTCAGTTCAGTCAAGACCTATGTAGAAGTTTTATGAAGTTGTCAATCTACAAGCAACTTCCATTTTGGATCATGTAATATCTGGAGTTTAATGTATTCATAGAAAATTTTCAATCGAATGAATTTTGTCTTTATCAAAAAGAGAGGAGAAGGCTTCATAGATTTGAAGCACTCTGACTTCCTTTATGAAATCATCGCATAAAAAATAAGGGTAAATGGTATATTAATCGTGCTGAAGATGGTAATTGACTTCAGTACAAAGCTTACCCTTATCCAAGATTTGTAGTCAAAGCAATTTAAATGTGTCTTGCATACTGGGGTCTTGGATGGTCTACTTTGTAAGGTCAATCCAGATAATATGCATTGCCGATGATGCTATGTTTAGAAGAGTAATGATCATTCTTTGTTTAATTATTTTAGTAGAAATTCATGTAATATGCACTTGTATTCTTGATATAATGGTGCAAGGCTGATGAAAGGCATTCTCAGTGATGTTGAATATATCTGATTGATGATTATATGTGATTGCAATTCCCTGTTTGAATGAAACTTTAATGAGCTACATAGAAATCTGCATGATGTAATTATGTATAAAAAAATATTTATAGTATACACAAATAAGCAGCACAACTATGGCCTCATTAGGGATGATTAAAAGGTGGCAGTATTCTTATTCTTAGAAGCTTTTTTCCTCTCTCTCTCTCTCTCTCTCTCCCCCTCCGATGCAATGGAGGCCATTTCAGTTGTTAACTGTCATGCATCCAGATAATACATGAAAGAAAGTTGGGGAATCTGACCTTTGTATGAGAAGAAAATGTTAGTGTTAAGAAAAAATTGATACAGAAAACCTTTGTGATGCCCAAATGCAATATTATTAAACAATTGCGTCTGTTTTTGCAAATGATATTTTGCTAGTTAGATATCTCTAAGCTATGCAATTGATGGATTAATTATTTAACACTTAAACCATGATCTATATAACATCAAGTGACATTATGTAAGGTCCTTTAAGTTTTCAAGTGAAACTCTTTGATGCTTGGCTCTTTTTCTGAGTGAAATAGGAGACCCACTTGCACTATAGTTTACCCATGTCCCCTTTGTTTGGAAATGCACCATCCAATAATTGAACTCAGAACCTCTGGTTACTAAGTAGTGGGATGTGGCCATTGAGGCAAGCCCTGCTTCACTTTGATGCTTGGCTTTTTAGTGTCTTATTGAAGCAAAATAAGAAAATCCTATTTAGGATTTTTCATGCATTAGCAACCACGTTCTTATGTATTCCTTGTGGTCTTTTTTTTCTTTTCTTCACCTAATCAAGATATGTTTCAATTTCTGAAGTATACCATTCTGAAACTGCATAAACAGTACATGAAATGGAGTATGGATTTGGAGCACATGAATACCCATCCAGTGGTGTGTTTGAGGTAGAACCAAAGAGTTGCCCTGGTTTTGTCTTCAGGCGTTCTGTGTGTCTGGGGACCACAAACATGTCTCATTCAGAGTTTCGTTTGTTCATTGAACACCTTGCCGGAAAATATCATGGTGACACATACCACTTGATTTCCAAAAATTGCAATCATTTTACAGATGACGTCTGTAGGCGGTTGACTGGAAAGCCAATTCCTGGATGGGTGAACCGTCTTGCAAGATTAGGTCAAGTATTTTACTGAAATATGTTTCTATTCTCCCTTCAAAGTTTCTTCATAGTGACTTAACATGAAGTTGCAATAACTTCAGGATCTTTCTGCAACTGTCTTCTACCAGAAACCATTCAGATTACAGCAGTAAGGCATTTACCAGAGCATCTTGAATTTTCAGGTACTGTTTTGTAAGCTGCATACAATTTGTTTACTTGAGATTCAGGTGGATGATCTTTTTAGCATAATTCAGCATCAACCAACAAGCAGTCTTTGTAATCTTATTAAATATGAGTTCAAGCCTATTCTAGTATGGTGGCAAAGCACTATTTTTGTTGGGGGGTCCTGGTTGGATTTGCCTCCCACAGGGAAAGGAGAGAGAGAGAGAAGGGTCTTAGGGATGATAAATTGGCAATTCATGTAAATTCAAGGACAATCAGGATGACATGCATTTGTACAACACATCTATATATGAGTTAAGAATTGCTAGCCCTTGACATTTTTTTTTTTTTTTTTTTGAAAAGCAGATGGGTCTGAATCAGTGGCTTCATCAACTGTTGGCGAGAGTGATGAGGAGACAGATCATCAGTTACTGATTATGCCAAGCAGTGATTCAGGTTTTTCTAAGGACAAACAATTAAGGCTTGCTAGAGACCTGATGTAACATGCTCTGCTTCCCCTTTCTGGCTATCTTGGTGCCTATATTTCCATTTTTCTTGTAGATGTGCATTAATTATGGTTGTATAATTGTAGCAGCTTCTCTAGAGCCTTTCTTTTGTGACTAATGTTACCTGAAGCCTTCTTGTCAGTAATCTGCAAGTTGAGCAGCAACCTTCATGGACTTGTTTGTAACAATATCTGTTATTTTCACATGCTTGAAGAATCAATGGATCCTTTTTTTTGGTTGGGCATGGGAATTAGGTGGTCTTGTTGGTCCCGAAGTCTAATCTTATACTGGTTTTTGAAGGATAAGCATATATTCGAGCATCAACTATGGATTCAATGGACCTGCTAAATCCAGACATTAGTTTTATAAACCAGGTTAATTGTGATTTCTAGGTTGGAGAAGTCCTTATTTGTACGGGTTTGTTTGACAAGGACGAATGAGCCCAGTGGCCTAGGTTAGTTTTTGTTTTCTAAAGGAAATGAATAGTTAAATTGGTTAATAAATTGAATAGAATAAAAAGCAAATTGAAAGGTAAAAACATAATGGCCATAATAAACATAATTGAGCTCGAGTTCTGTTTGATTATAATTTGAGCTCAGCTTGGGTATGGCTTGGCGCAAGAATATGTAGGTAGTAGAGTGGCTTAAGAACATGACGACAGCCTGCAATTCTTATTCTTCTTGAACCTATCCAAAAAAGGCCTACCGTTTAAATGACATTAAATAATATATATTTCTCGGATTCATAGGTACTTGCCCAAGAAAACATCCTTGAGAGTCTGTAATCTAGCCCTCCCTGGAACAACAAATGAGGTATGATCATTGTTTTTCCAAAAAAAAAAAAAAAGGAAAATGTAAAGATAAAAGAAAGGAAAGCAAGAGTTGAAATTTAACTTCTCAATAAGTTTCATTCGTGTCTGCATGTTTTGAATTAGTTCTACTGATCTGTAGTGCAAATTAATGACTTGGGACTTTGGCGTTCTCAGCAGTGGCTGAAAGTGATTATTTATTTATTTATTTATTTATTTATTTTTAACTTGGCTTAGGGTAGGAGGAAAATAATCCTATCCAAATAGAAAAGTTGCCTCTGAGGTATGATGCCGTCAAAGTGGAGTGGAAAGAGTCTCAGATGGGAACAGAGCAGAAGAATTAAAAGATCCTTCCAAAACTACTGTTTTTTCTTTAAATTTTTTTTCTGATATTTTACACTTTTCTTCTAATGAGAGCTTAAGGAAAAAGTGATGGAATTATGAAAGCAAAATATAATTTTTTTTAATTTTTATTATTATAACGAGTATTTATTTATAATGAGTAATTATTAAAGGAAGAAAGAAAGTAACATAATAACAGCATATTTTCTTTACTTGATATTAGTTTTTATTATTTATTGTATCATTATATATGGTTTGTCTATTTTACTGATCACAAATGTGCTTACGTTTGTGTAAGTGGTATACATGTAATTATATTTATTCTTTTGCTTTTTTTTTTTAGTGTTCTATATTTTCTCCTTATTAATAATATTAGACATGTTTACATTCACATATACAGCGCACGTAAAATAAAGCATCAATAATATTGTAAGAATCTGAACAATAATATTGATTTTTAACAAATCTCCCTGCTCTCCAGATAGGAAGGAGAAGGTAAAATAATAGAGATCTGATAGAAGTAGGAAGGGTTATTGAGAGACACAGGAAAGAGGCCTTACTTCAGAATTAGGAATGTTAGCCTTTGGAGGCTTGAGATAGCTTTATATGTTTATTTAGATGAGCGTACAAATACTCCAGCATGAGTACCAGCTTCACCTCATACAACCTGAAGAAGATCAAAGGATCACAGGCTTTAGATTAAAAATGAAAAAAAAAATCATTAGAGAATTTTGGCTCCAGCAGCATTGATCGCTGAAAGGGAAAGTGGTGAAGCCGACAATCTGAATAAATTAAGGCATCAAAAAGAACTAGTAAAAAAGAGTTGTCATTTCACCTCAGATTTTGTTTTTAAATCTCATATAAAAGTTTAAGGTCAGTATCTTTGACCGAAAAAATGGTATTTAAGAACACATGAGCTCGTGGATATATCATCTCCAAAGTCTAAGCCACTCAAAAAGAGAAGTCATGTATGTAGGATTTTGATGATGATACGAAAGCTAAACATCCTAAACTATTTGACAGGTCAAGAATAAAATTATTTTTTTAGGAATGAGAACAAAGCCCTACTCTCTACTTTCTCAAACCAAAGCCACGAAACTGAGACACCACACGCTTAAAAAATCCCAAAAAGCAAACAGCTTCACATCATGATCAATTCAGTGCTCCACCAACGCTCTTTCATGAATGCTATTAATAAAAATATGTACATGTCCCTTTCTTTCTAGTAAAAATACAACCATTACGTCTCTTGACGGTGTACAGACATTAACATACATTAACATATTAACCTGCATGAAGCTTCATGAAAAACAACAAACAAACGAACACCAGCCACCAACGTTCTTAGCCCATCTACAAGAGAACAAACAAAAATCGGCCATTCCAATGCCACAACTTTGAAATAATTTGTTACAGGAAGAGGTATCGATGATAAGGGCAATGGTTGACATCAAGTCAGCCTGGTTTGGTCGCAGATATCATAACAAAGGGTCCATTCCTGATGCACGTAAAACCAACCAAACCACATGCTCTGCAAATATCTTCGAGTTCAGCTTCTGATAGATAGAGGTGTTGCCCTGTGGCTTGGGTAAAAAACTGCAGGAAAAAGCAAATCATCATGGATAGGAATAAACCAATTTTGATGAGAGTGAATGGAGGCTGCACTTGGCATTACTGCCACTTTTCCTATTTATAAAAATTAAAAATTAAAAATTATTTCTACTTTTTTAAACTTGTCAAAAAAACCTATTTGATATGGTCAACTACTTTTAGTTTTATAAATATATATAATGTTGTTGCCATGGTAGAGGCAAAGGTGGCACTGATGGTGGGATGGTGGCTGAGGCATCAGTGATTCTGTTTAACGGCAATTCATGACTGGCTGACAGCGGCGATGAGGATGGCGGCAACCACTGCTGATGATGGTGGTAGTGACTCTGTCAGAAAATATATTGAAGATGTGGGGCTTTGCTTAAAAACTCAATTTTTTTATTTAAAAAATATAAAAAGAGAAAATAGAAACAAAGTGGTAAATTGTCTATTGTCTTGATTTTCTTTTTTTTTAAAAAAAAAATAAAGTAGGCAAAGAAGGCAACGCCAAACACGCCCACATTTTAGGACTCAACTGGGCCCATTAAAAGTGCATGTGAATACAAAATCCAAATGGAATCTAGTCCTCATCATGCAAGGTTGATTCCATGAGAGGTAAAAGAATACTATATTTATCATAATATTGTTGGCAAGAATGTGAGCTTTTGAGATCATGAATTCCCATCAGTTGATGGTTAATGTGTATGCTCATTTGGAAATGAAAAATTGGGACTGTTGAAGCAACTGCTGATGCAATTCCAACAGCAGCACAATATAACTTTCCTTCCCACTACCTCGAACCCCAATATTTTTATTTTTATATATAAACGAATCTAATGCTTTCTATAATGGCCAAATCCAGTATCATTTGCCATTACAGCTAAGTTTGACCTTCATGCCAAGTACATCTGGTAAAGCTGAATAAAGATATTACCTGACGTATTGTTCTGAAGATTGGAGCAGCTGGAGGAATAACGTCAAGAATAAATGTTGTGGCAACAAATACGCCTCCAGGGCAGAGTACTCGGCTTATTTCTGCGACCTACAAGACAATTCAGGTAAGAGAAGGAAAATTTGGATTGGAGAAGGGAAAGCACTTCCTTTCAATAATCAGACAAAACCAACTCAAAAGTTTTATTGGAAAGAAATCTTCTGTGTAAGTGTAAAGAATAATTTTAGACAGTGGAGCACTATGGCATGATTTATTCTGACTCGATAATCTAAAGAAATAGATAAGAAAACTAACTAGAAGAACTGCTAAAGGCAAACTGATGCTCAAAACTCCTCATTCTGCAATGAAGATGTAGAGATCACCAGTATGCACAAAGAAACTTTAGATGAGTTAGGGAAATTAACAATGGAAGAGCTTCCTTTGTGGACTTGGACATGAGATAAATGCAGCATAGGAAGGATTGTACTACACCATAGGATAAGATTAAGGGCTTTGGAATATACAAACAAAATCATGCAGGCCTTTGGCTACTAATGGTTGAAAATTGAAGCCTATATAGGCAAAGAACCATGCCACAAAGCTCATCATGGATTGAGAAGTGATTGATTTTTTCCCCATTATTTCAGGAACTTTGTCTAATCAAGGGACCATGGCAGAAAAATCTAGGTTTGGTGTTGGATCTATCACACTAGCCTCTGTCGTAAGGTTTTAAATACTGGAGGGATGGTGGGGTTTTAAATCCTGAGTGGAACCAAGCCCAATCAAGAATTGGACTGAGATGAGACAAGACATCTACCATCCCGAGTGTCAGGATTTTAGGCGTTTTATAAAAAGATCAAGACAACCCTGTCCCATAGCATTTAAAACCTCTCTTAAAGAACTTCTAAGAAGAGCAGAACAACTGCACAGAGAGCTTCAAGGCAAATCAATTAACTAGCAGTCATCAAGACTAGGTCAGCACAGATTAACATAGGTCTCTAGTAATTTAACATGGGGCATGATGAAACCAGAGGGGGGAAGGGGTTGTCATGGTGGCGATGGTTAGGGTACTGGCTGTGGCAACATTAAGGAACAACAGAGCAGGGATAATCATGCAATTGGTGAAAAAGCCAAAAGTACTGAGGAGAGAGAGAGAGAGAGAGAGAGAGAGAGAGAGAGAGAGAGAGAGCTTGATACCATGCAGGGCATCTTCTTGATCATAAAATATATACATATTATTATAACTGCTTAAGTTTCTAGACATATCTTGCACTGTTAAAATGAGTCTCCTAAGTTTAACTTATTCAATAAAAGGACATTGAGTGGAGAGTGCACTCACAGCAGCAGATGGAGAAGGCCAACAATGTAATGCAGCACCAGCATGCACAGCATCAATGGAATTTGAAACAAATGGAAGTCTCGAGATATCAGCTCTGACCAAGATTAAATTCCTGCAAGAAAACTTGCATAAAACTTCAGTTCTTTAGAAAATACTTGAAACCTCAGAGATAGATGACCTGTGAAGAAATTGAGCCTTCCATATAACTTTCAATCTTGATTTTTTTTTTTTTAATGTCTTAACAATCTCTATTAATATATAAGAAAATTAGGCCATGTGGAAAGAACTTATACTCTTTCGAAATGCCCTCCTTCTTAATGAATTCATCACATTGCTGTAGCATATTTTCTGAGAAATCCAAAGCGACAACAAGTGAATACATTCCACTCTTAACAAATAGCCTTGAAAACAAGCCACTTCCGCAACTTGCATCAACAATAGTCCCTCCCATGGTGGGTGTAAGGTAAACTTTAGCCATTTCAAACTGCATTACAAGAATGTCGATGAAAAATTGACATTGGAAAAATTTGAAAACCAGAAGGAAAAAAGACATGAAAATTTCATCATTATTAAACAATATTAAAAAGTTGTTCAATTATGTTCCCTATTGCTACTTCAGGGAAAACTTCTCTAACTTATGAGTTCTCTAAAAATTATAAGAAAAATAGAATTACTAGTATGCCCTAAATTGTACTTGCATGGACAGCATAACAGGAAATGGTCTCAAAGGTGAGAATGATTGCAATGGTATAAATGAATCAGTTGATCAATTTACAATGGACAGCAATTTATAGTTGGAGCTCAGTAAATTGTAAAACCTCTCTTTCTGGGCCAGGGAAACCACCCCATATGAAATTTTGACGCCATCCCCTTTCATAAAGAAACGAAACCAATTGACTCCTGCTCCAACAAACAATCTGTAAGAATGGACGGTGAAAAATCCAACTCAATCAGAATTAGCTTCATGCTCTTTGACTACCTATAGCTCAATAAAATAGGTAATCGTAGCAGGAAATTCTTATTGTCTCTTTAAAAGGGGTGACATAGTTAAGATGTTCTACTAAGATGTTTTGCATCAGATATCCAACCCATCATCCACTCCAGCACATAATATATAAATATCAAACAGGACATTTTTAACTTTCTCCTTTACTTACCATTTTTATATTATTCATGTGAAAAAAGAAATGCACATTAATTGCCTAGATCCAGGACTAGGCTACTAAAATATGGAATTAGTTAGTAACATACTTTAAGAAATGATAGTTTAAACCAAGAACAAATAGATAATCACTCTGCTAACCAGTAAATAAATTACAATATAACATCATAAATGATGCCAAAGGGCTCCTATTCTGATAAAAAGTTGCATGGTTAGAAAATGGAATGCACCGTTGAATGAAGGAAAAAAAGCATCTCATGCTAGATGAGATAAATTTTATTTCTGACTAAGAGCTGAGGTCAAAAGGCAAGTATATGGTAAAATATTTACACATCTGATTAGCATGGCATTCTTATGGAGACAAAATGAGAAACTAAATTTTGGATTCCTAATGACAAAATGTTTGAGAGAGAGAGAAAGAGAGAGAGAGAGATTCCATAAAGGTTGAGAAAGGCTCAATGTCAATGCTGAGATAGCCTTTTTCCCACCAAATATGGGGTCAGCCATAGTGCACAATTCCATGATGAAAAAATCTCCACAGAAGGATAGAGCAGATTTTATGACCAGCAGTCAACCTTAAATCAACCCTATACATATATACACGCATGCATGCATATCAAAGGCACAAATAAACTAAAGCTCTAGGGCTAAAAATAGATCAGATATGGATAGGATATCCCGGTATCCATATCCTTATCTGTTTTTGTTCGGTGAATATAGATATAACAATAACAACAACAACAAAGTCTTAATCCCAAACTAATTGGTGAATATAGATATGAGTATAGATATTAGTTGGATACAAAAATTCATATCTATATTTGTTGTCAAGGTTTTAAATCCTATGAAACAAGATCATCCCACTTTTTTCATAAAACAAGATGCACCACCATCCTAATCCATCTCGGCTTTTCTATGGAAAAGGACAAGCCATTGTCATAGCCCTTCTCGACACTTAGGATGAGAGATGTTTCAAGACACAATGATTAGGATAATAGGACAATGGCAAGATGGACCCATCCTATCACCTGGAACAATAACCCTTGCCAACATTCTATAGGACGTTCCATCGGGATTTGAAACTATATTTATTTTAAATGGATAGGAATACAAATCAAATATTGAAAGTATGGATATATACATGAATACGAGTTAGATAATTAAAATTTATTACCATCAAATCAAAGATAATATTATATAGAATGTTAATTAAGTGAATACTATGTTAATATGCTCACTTATTTTTCTTAAAAGTTCATGAGTACTATATAAGATTAAATAGGATTACAAGCAAAATCAAATATTCTTATAGAAATTGAATGATTATTTATCCATATCCTTTTTTTTCTGAATATGGATACAGACATGAATATTAATTGAATATTCAAATTTGTATCCACATCCAAAAAGATTCGGATATGAAAATGGATCTAGACAGTTGTTGTCCAATACACTTTCACCCCTACAAAGAGCCAAAGAAAATGTAGTTACAAGAAGATGGCACGGATAAATATATGAAATATTGAGATCTTCAAATATTCATGACGAGGTGGGGTTTTTGCTTGAAACTGATGCTAATATGAGCTAAAAAGGAACTTGTAACTAGCTTGGTTTGCATGGAAGCTTTAGGAACATTTTCACTGTTATTCCAAATTTGTCATCCATTTGAGATTCCTCCCATGCATATAATTCCCCCACCAAAAAAAAAAAAAAAAATGTTGTATTTTACAAGAAATGCACAAGGATTAAACAACAAAACGATATTACTTTGTGACTCAAATATAATGAAATTTTTATGTTAAACTTAGCAAATCATATCAAGTAAGTTGATAAGTGAGGATCTGTTCTTAGACGAACTTCGTACACCCTACAAGGGGTCAATGATCATGCTATGGATAAAATCAGAGTTCCATTACTTAACCATGCATAGAAGTTGTAAAAGCTGAGATCAAAAATCAATACATAATGATCTACTGTGAATTTGTCATTTAAAATTAGCAACAGATATGACATGACATTATCTATAGGTAAATATGTACCTAAAAAGTTCTGTTCCAGCTGGAATAATTTCAGTATACTCTTTTGAGCCACCAGTTACTGTCAGATCAAGATATATTCCATTATTAAGGTAAGCCTTCTTGCAAATCTGGCATTCAACATAAGACCCAATTGTGGATGTTCTGTAATAAATTCATCCAATAAAACATACCATAAATGATTAGCATGTGATTTCAAACTGTAAAAACAGTGCAGAATTGATTCTTGTTATCATAGGGGTAAAAAGCTGACTGGTAAACAAGAGCATCCTTCTATTAAGGAAAAGTTAAATAACTCACATAGATTGGCTGGAATCACTGTTACTGATTAATGGATGATAACAAATAGGGCAGCCTAACTTATTTAGGTCAGTGACAACTTTTGCATCTCGAATAGGATCCTGAAAAACACAAGATCATGTGCACAAAAGGTTATCAGAGCCAACAACACTCATAATTTAATGACACAAACTTAAAAAATACATCAGCCTGAATTTAATTGCCAACCAGCATAGCACTTACAATATGTACCATGACAGTGGCTTACCTGAATGCATCAATGGCACGATACAGGATGTATACAGTGGTTGGCATTTTGCATTGCCAATGCATGCCAGCATTAAGAAGTTGATGCATGGTGACATACTTACTGTTCCAATGCCAGGCTGGCACACCACCGGCAGGCAACACTTTAATCTTGTCCAATAATAAGTACAATATTTTGAAGCTCAAACATGGCATTATTGAATTATTGATTACTCTATGTGAGAAGAGTTACTAATTTGATATATTTGCAGCTTCATGTTAATGAACCCTAATTAATAGGTTTCGACCCATTAGAACTGGTGTATTAGGCTTTACATAACCAGCTAATATGATATGGCTGCACAATTATACATAGGTACATATTAGATTTAGAGTGAAATTGACTACGTTCCTTCTATAAAAATTGAAACCTAAATCCTATCAACTCAAAATCAAAGATGGACATTCTAGATAGAAAATTCACACTATTGATAATAATATACAATAGCACCTAGAAAAAAAAAATCACATATTTTGAAGGTCATTTTCTTATGCATCGAGTAGTTATTAAAGTGAACTATTGTCTTAGGAATTGCAGATGGCTAACATAGGCTCCATTTTAAAAGTTTTCTTTATATTTGATCTATTATACATGAGAAGGGAGGGGGTACCTCTACGTTTTCTATGATATTTGTGGAGACAAAAAAGGACAGCATAAAGGCAAGGCTAGTATTACCATATGAATCAGAACTTCAAGAATTAAGGAAGGTCCAGGATCGTAATACATGTGATCAGAATGGTGGATGTTTGTAAACTAGGACTAACTATAGCAGAAGTTAGAATCCTATGCAAATCATGAGTTTGTAGCAACATAGTTTAAGGATGGTGGAGGTTAAACTTGGAGCTATGCATATATGCAAAGCAAATTTAAAGAGATCACAATAAGAAGAGAGGTGAGCACACACACACATCAGAATTTAATAGTCAACAATACAAAAGGAAAATTCCTGCAAAATTCGGTGGGAAATGATGAATTTTTTGAGGTTAAAATAATTTAGCTCATCACAATAAAAAACTAGACTAATTTCTGCTTCCCCAAGGATTGTCTTCAGTTGAATCACTTGAGCGATAGCAAGCTTTACCATTCTGATAGACTAATATGTACATTCTTGTCATGCTCCTATTATAACAAAGTTACCAAAAAACCTTGCCTCCTTGCAATCAAAATTTGATTTTGCTCAAGTGATGAAAGACTACAGCATCATTCATCTCAAACAATGCCCTCTCAATCCCTGTTGAAATTCTACTCCCCCCAACAGCCTATCACCCTCCAAACCATCGCCTATATTACCTGAAAAACTAATCCACCAAAATGGCACGTGTTTTTTCTTTCTAACTTCAATTCTAAGAACTGTAATAAAAATTTTAAAAAACAAAAACGCTCAATCCTGACGTCCCATAAACGTTTGAACTGAAAATCACAAAATTTAACAACTAAATTTAATAATTTTTATAATGGATACAAGTCGCGTAAGTTATCATCCCCCACTCCCTATTATATTAACATCACTTCTAGTTCCTTGCGATGATAAGAATCAAACTATATTCAACTTCCACGATCGTTGAAGAAAACCCAGAAAGAACGCAAGATTGGATTGGTAACCAAAATTAGAAACAAGAAAAACTAAATTTATATCAAGAGAAAGCAGAAGAGTAGGAGATTACGACGGGGCCGGCCTCGACGGTGGCGGTGGCGGTGGCGGAGACGGACGAGGAGGCGGCTCGAATCCGGGTCCATAGCGGAGACTTCGCCCTGATAATCCGAGGACTCACGAGGCAGCGGCGAGGAACGAAGGCCCCCAGGCTCCCTACGGCCACCGCCATTCTCTCCTCGCTTCTGCTTTCCCTCTGTGCTATAAATTAAATCGTTTTGAGTGGAGTCAAAAGGCATCGAGGCCTATCTTAGATCTGGCGCCCACAGGATGACTCTTGGTGCGATCGGACGGTGCTGATTCTGTTACGGGGTTGCCGTCGTCAAGGAGTCCACGACGGTTGGTTGGGCTCGTATCAAGAGCGTGTTTCAATCTTCCGGAAAATCCAATACGTACATGTTTATACCGTGGTAGTGGTATTCAATTTTAAAGAAAAATTTCGAGACTTTAAGGCACAAAAGATTTCAGAAATTTATGGTCAACATGGCCGAGATTTCAATTCATTAATCATTCAATGTTGATTGATGACTATATTCTCTGTAGAGTGAAAGGAGCTATGTGCATTAAGTTATAGCTTTTGAAGGATTAATTTGTAATTTTAAAGACTTAGGGCACTCATGTGCTGCAAAGTAGCATCGAGTTTTGTCTTATTTTTTTATTTTTTATTTTTTTTTGGGTTTATATTTGTCTTAGCCATTCATCCATGCTACGAACTTAACTGTATGAGCGCACAAAATTTGGAGAAGGAAAACTTTCCACCGCACCAAGACTTCATAGAATTTAAGTCTTCCTTTGGTTTTTCAAATATTTTTATTTTTATTTTTAAAAAATATATTTTTTTTAATTTTCTAATCTCTAAAAAAACGTTCGATGAATAAGAATAAAAAATAACTTTATTTTTATTTTTATTATAAATAAAAAGGTGTGAAAAATTAAAGAAAAAATCATTCATTGTTTTTAAATTCTTTAATTTTTATTTTTCTATATTTTTTTTTATTTTGATGGAAAATAGTGAGAAGTAGTTTTTGTTTGCATTGTCCAACCATGCTGAAAGATTTGGAGCGTTAACAAAAGACTGGACATGCCATAGGGAATTCTATTGTTATTATTATTATTATTATTTTCCTCACTTTTAGTGGAAGATTAAATAGGTCACCTTTCTTTCAATTCAAGTTATATATTAAAGACCTGGTGCTTAATGGTTTCATATTAGAAAGCGGACATATTTACTTGAGTTCAGTTAAGATGGACTCCATAATATAGATGGAATTAATATTTATCATGGTTAAATTTCATATAAAATTTAAGGTATATTTGGATGAAGCATAGATTATTCTCCGATAAACTCTTTGTTTGGCTGCAAATGTTGAAGAGACAACAACCAAAGACACGAAACTTGAGTGCACAGCAATCTTTGCTCTAGATTCATCCCATGCTTAACGAATTAGCAAACCCCTCCCCACTCCTCTTCAAAAGGAACAGAGGTTACGAGTGATATTCTTTCATAAAAATCAGAAGTGAGATGTTTAGAAAGTGATTTGATTTGGCTTCTATTTATCTCTTAGCTTGGATTCTCTGTCCTCTATTCCATTGTTCGCTTTATTGTTAGCAGCAGAAGCCCCTTGGAGCGACGCTTCCACAGTTTAATTTCTCCAAGGAGACTACAGTCCCAATGCGCTTTGCTTGTATCCGCGCCATATATGATGGACAGAACATACCAAATGGAAGGGGATTGAAAGCAAAAGACTAACCCAAATAATAACATTCTTTTCATCTCAGATCGAATAACAGGACATAGCTTAATAAGAGAAAGAAATGGAAGGCTGAAAGCCAAACATGTGCTCATGAACAAACCCTTCAATGAGAGACTGTTAAGCTAACTAGGAAGTCTTTAAGTCTTGTCTTCAGAGTCCTCAACTGGATTCTAGGTCACATCAAGGAAGGTGAAAAACAGTGCATTACATTGTCAAAATTTAATCATCAGTCTTTGTAGTCCATCAGCAGTATCCATGTTTGTTGGTGCAATCCTGACACATTTTAATATAGTGTACAAATTATAGGACCACTAGTCAATGCAGAACACTCCATTTAATTTTTTTTCCTGGATGTAGTTGATTCTCAAGTAAGCATCCCTATCAAGATGTTATCAGTTGCTAATTAAATTCGATTCAGTTTCTGTACAAAAACAGTCATCAAGTCCTCATTCATCTAAAACTTTTGTCCATCAATCAAGCCATATGAATGGTTACAATGAATCAGTTTGCCTCCTTTGTAGATTCTTTGCTGTCTACAAAGGAAGCAAATATGCGGCCTTGGCATGTCCTATGGCTCCTGGTTCCCTGCAAATAGGAAGGGGCCACAAGTCACTTGCCACTCATGTCAGTCCCACCATATCGAACGATGTCATCCAATCATTTTTAGTGTCTGTGCTGGCCGCACTGTTGGCACAATTCAAGAAGCTAAGCCATTCCAACTATTAAGAATATATCATAAAATTTAAAAAAGATTGGCTTTCATGCAAGGGGCACCAGCAGGACAGAGGCACAACATTTCAAAACCACATCATGAATAGGTCCACGTTTTGGCCTCTCGGAACTTTGAGGCAAAAGTCTTCTTTTTTGACATCTCTTTCGCTGGGGAATATGGTCTCTCTCTCTCTCAGCTGGCTCAACCTTTCCCTCCATCTTTTCCCAATTTTTCTTCTACAAAACTTTAAAGTGTTTCGATCCATATTCTTTGGAAGATGGCTTATTACCTTTTCACTGACCGTTTTATATTTCTAATTCTGGTTTTTTTTTATTCCTCAGTTTATGTGGAAACAATGGAGTGATAGAAAAAAATGAGTCCTATTACACATGGTTTGGGGTATTTCTTATTGACTTCCAAGTTAAATATATAGCTGAGACTTGATCGAGGCAGCGTGAAGCGTCCACTATATTTTCATTACATGTTTCATGCATGGGAAAAATATTGATACATGTAACACAGCTATGTATAATATATGCAATAATAAGTTGGAATTCGAAAGTAATGAGTTAATGAAAACCCAAAAACCGAACCTCCACACCCCAAGTGCATTAAAATAGATCTCAATCCCCAAGCTTTTAACCCACAAAGTTCCAAGGTTAATTGTTCAACCATTCTTTTTTCATTTTAGTACATACTTCCCCAACCTTTCAATAGTAATGAAATATGATAACTTCTCTTTCTAATGCAGGACTGAAAAAACGTAGCCAAGATCGAAGTCACATGCATGTTCCTTTCAGGAAGTTGGTGGTTCAGTGTCTTCGAAATTTTTGCTAATCCTAAAGCTAAAGAAGAAAGAGAAGCAGAAATTCATCTGAACTCAGTATTTGATATAGCAGCACCAGCACAAAAATTTGTGGAACCAAAAAACTTTGGACGAGCACCAATGCCAAATTTTATATCAGAAATCAATGAGGAACTTGAGAACAGTGACTAAGATAGTGTGTTCATTCAAACATCAACTCCTACAAGACAAAGTTCAGGGAAAATTATCCCCTCCCCATGAAAGCATGACAACCAAATAGAGCAGGAAGTCACACCAGTTAATTCCGATATCTTCCAAGAAAGATTAGAAACAAAACATTCCCAATTCATGAAAGCACACTTTGTATATGAGAAACAAACACAAGGGAAATGCATCTTGGAGAAAAGATGTGTTTTTTTGTCCTCTCTTTAATAGCAAAATAGTAGCAGTTTTGTTCTTCTAAGAGGTTGTAATAGTCTCACTCTGCTACTCTGAATCAGCAAATATCCAGCTTGACATGCAACGGTGATGTATTATACGAGCAGTACATTGGTAAAATCCTTCCACTCTCATTTCGACTGAGATAAAAAATTTACTTGTTCAACTTGATAATGGTCAACTGCCAAGATAACTAGCATACCTGCCTTCAGAAGTTGTGACATTGCGCAATACTGGTCAACTTAGGATGTTTTAATCCTCATTTGTGCAATACTGACACACATTTACAGTGTTTCATCTGACAAGAATTAGGAGCATATCGAAGTAAAACGAGTACTTAGATATTTGAAATGATATAACATCATTTTAGGCTTAAAAAAAATCTAGTAAATTTGCTGTTATTTTCAAAGCAAGAAGGAATCTTTTCAGCCAATATGGCTCACCTATTTCATGTTTACCTCTTTCCTAAATTGCAAGCCATATGAATTGGCTACGATGGATCAAGTACCAGCATCCATAACTAAATTATTGCTATCTCCTTGAGGAGCAAGGTCTCTTTTCTCAGCATTAATATTGACTTATCTAAGCATCAGAAACCAATGAAAGGAAGATTTGGACCTCCTCTTTTGGGAATGCAGAAAGCAGTGAACTAAAGATAAGGTCCTTCTACTCACTTCAAAACATTAAGTCAACAAGATAAAGTTAAAGAAAATCCAACTGTTCACCCAATTGCATAACAACCAATGAATGGAAGATTTGGACCTCCTCTCTTGGGAATGCAGAAAACAGTGAACTAAAGATAAGGTCCTTCTACTCACTTCAAAACATTAAGTCAACAAGATAAAGTCAAAAGAAAATTCACCTGTTCACCCAAGTGCATGACAACCAAGCAGGGGGGAGCCTCACCAAGAAGCACTCTTCTACGAAGAGAGATGGTAAACGAAAGGGGAGCGGGCCGACACTTCGCATAGCCAACCCAGGTGATTCATTAAAAAGAGTGCTCAGTAGGCTCAGTAGGCGACTCCAGCTGTCGAACTCTCTTACAATGAAGGATGGAATTATTTTCGGACTATGATTCCACCCTAACAAAAACGAGATCTACCATGCGACAGTCCCGCTGGCTCCGACTCCCAGCCCCACACCCTGCGTCCCCACGCCGCCTCCATGTGACCATGTGGCCTCTATTGCCTTCCTCCCTCGTCAACTAGTTGCGGTGGTTCCGTTCTCATTAAATACCTCTCTCTCTCTCTCTCTCTCTCTGCTTCGTGTGTATAAAGGCCCACTTCACGTCACTCTCCTCCCAGTCTCCTCTCCCTCACTCCCGTGCTTCTCAAAATCCAAACTTCAGCTAGTGTGATTTACCAAAATCCAAGCTTTAGATCTCGGAATGGCTTCTTTCCTCTCTCCCACCACTATTCTACTCTTACTCCTCTTCCTCCACCTCAGTTTCTCTCCTTCCTCCTCCCTTCCTGCTTCCCAACTCCAAAAATCCGAGCTTTTGAGCAGAAGAAAGTTCATCTCCATGGAGGACGAAGAGAAACCGGCCTCAAAACCCCTACTTTCTAAGAAAAAAGCCATCTTGGAGACCGAAAACCAGACCAAACTCCTTAAACCCAAGAAAACCAACTCCACCAGCACCATTCCCTCCGCCGCCGCCACCAAATCCAAGCTCAACAAAACCCTCTCCTCCGCCCCCAAACTCTCCAATTCCACCAAGCTCATCAAACCAACCAAACCGACCAAATCCAATTCCACCAATTCAACCAAATCCGAGCTCAAATCCCTCAAATTATCCCCCAGTACCACCAAATCTTCCAAGAAAATCGTAGATCCAACCCTTCCCAAGAACAAGACCACCACCTCCAAAGCGGCCACCACCGGCGAGAAGAATTCGAACCCAAAGCCGAAGCCGAAGTCCGCCACCGCCAAACCGGATCCGTGGCTCGACGGCGACGACCTCCTCGCCGAGTTCCGCGGCCTTCCAGCACGCCTCCAAGAATCCCTCCTCCCCGATCTCGAGCGCCTCACCACCACCTCCAAAGCCTACCTCTCCCGCGCCAACCGCGAGATCGCCGAGGGCGTCAAGCCCTACGTGGGGAAAAGTTTCGCTCCCAAAATAGCCTCCATCGCCTCCGTTCTACTTCTCCTTGTGCCACTGCTTCTCGTCGCGGCCCTATTCCGCCGCCTCCGCTCTTACCTCTCCCTCCACCGGTTCCTCGTCTTCATCCAGGCCTACCTCGCCATCTACTTCGCGACGCTCGCGGTGACCGCCCTGGTGACGGGACTCGAGCCGCTGAGGTTTTTCTACGCGACGTCGCCGTCGTCCTACGCGTGGACGCAGGCGGTGCAGACGTTCGGGTATTTGATGTACTTGGTGGTGCAGCTTATCGATCTGGTGGTGGTGTTCTCCGCCGGTGCGGCGGTGGGCGCCGGGGTGAGGGTTCTGGGGCTGGCGCAGATGGTGGTGGGGCTGGCGGTGGGGATGCACTACTACGCGGCGGTGTTCCACCGGGCGGTGACCGGAGAGCCCCCGCGGGCCAACTGGCGGGTGCACGGGGTCTACTCCGCGTGCTTCCTCGTGATCTGCGCGTGCGCGCGGGCGGAGCGCCGAAAGAAGGCCTACCTCAGCGACGGTGGAGAGGACCGGAAGAAAAGCTAAAAAAAATATAATATTGAGGGTCATTTTGGGAAGGAAAGGAGGGGTACAATGGAAAGAGGGACAAAATAAGATCATACCATCTATCATTTCACGGGTCCCTTCGCCGGTGAGAGAATCTCGCTGATGAGAAGGCTGGGAAATAAGATGGGTTTTAGTCTTAGATTTTTTTTTTTTTTTTTTTTTTCTTGTCCCCTGTTTTTTATTTGCTTTAATAATGCAATGGGGGTGATTGGGGGTGACAAGTGTGATAAGAAATCGGCGGTACAAGGGCAGACCGTGATGTCGGTGGTATATGGGCCGGGTTTGGGGCATCTTCTTTTCCTATTTCTAATTGAAGCTTAGTTTATTTGGTTCAAGCGATGGTTTGATGAGCGGTGTATTAAGTGGGGGACGCTTTGGGGAGAATCCTCAATGTGAGGGCAAGGGATGGGAATGCAGCGTTGTAAACTTGTATTGGAAGCAAAAAAAAATAATAATAATAATAACAGGATGGATGAGATAAAAGTATGTTCAGATTTGTAAGGTTGTGTGCATTTTGTTAGTTATTTTATTTTTCAGTGTTCACGCAAAAAAAATTTTTTTTTGATTTTGCAAAAATAACTATCATTTTTTTTTGGAATCAAAATGTTCTTCATCACGTGATATACAGCTGTAAAAGAAAAGGAATAAAGTGATAATATGTAATTTATAAGAAATAAAATATATAAAAAAAGAATAGTTTAAAAAAAAATAAAGAGACAAAAAAATATCCATCACTGTCGATCTTTATTTACCATCGTTCACTATCATTAATCTTGGCAACCACTTATCATTTCTTTTGTTCTCTTCTACCGTTTACTGTTTCTATTTGTTCTCTTCTACCGTTTACTATTTCTAACAATCTTTGCTATCGTATATATATTATTTTTTTAGTGATATACAGCTATAAAAGAAAAAAAATAAAATAATAATATATAGCTTTTATAAAAATAAAATATAGAAAAAAGTAGTGTTTATGAAAAAAAACATGAAGAGAAAAAAAAATATCTATCACTATTCGCTTTCATCTACCATATGTACCATTATTCATTGCCTCTATCATTAATTTTAAAACCTCCTTATCATTCCTTTCGTTTTTCATCATATTATACCATCGTTAAGGATTTTCACCGTGACCTATTTTTGTCTATCACCTTCAGCAATTTTTATCATATATGCTGTTGCCGGTTATTTTCACCATTATCATTATAATATTTACTACTACCATCATCAATGGACTTTAATATCATTTATCGTCGTTGATAATTTCTAATACTACCATCATGGATGATCTCTATTACATTTACGATCATTGATGATAGTGGTAGATGATGATAGAAAATTTCAATGATGACGGATCCTAGTGGAAATCAATGATAATGATGATAATAGATAGTGATTGATGGTCCCCTACCACTATTAATTGATGTGCATGAGAGATGGCGTTTATTGATGATACAATGAATGAATATGGAAAACTAAGATAGATAGTGTTGAAGATTATCAATGGTGATGGTTAGCGATGAAGATCATTAGTGGTACTATTAAAGAAATCAATGGTAATGGTAATGAATAGCGATGAAGATTTATAGCAATAATGAGTAGTGATTAAAGATTGAAGATTGTAATAGTGGGTACTGATGAAGATCTTAAATGGTAGTGAGTAATGGTGGAAACTAACAATATTGGTGATAAACATTGATGAGTGATAATAGGCATTTTAACCTACAAAAAATAATGGTAAAGGTTAATAAAGGTGATGGTAGTAAATAATGAAGATTTTTGATGATAGTAAATCATGGTAAAAATTATCGATGATAATGGATGATAAGAGAAAAGCGGATCATGAGAGGTTTTGTTTTCTCTCTCCTTTTCTTCTCTTTTAAATTATTTTTTTTGATATTTTATTTAATATAAAAAATTTAAAAAACTATGATTCGTGCAAAAGTATAATTATAATGAGCATATAACAAAATGCTGTCGATAGATTCCAAGAATTGTACAAAAATTCTTTATTGGTATTTGGAAAATCTAATCATTAAAAAGATTTGTTCTAAACTTTTCTTAAACCTTGGCATGATGAGAGAGCAAATATAATAGGAGCCGTGGTAATGACAACAAATAATTAAATAAGCATACAATGACCATTTGACCTCAACAAAATGGATCGACAATGCTTGCAAGGAGGCTTAACTATTTGATCTAATTTCAGGTGCCAACAGTCAAGTTTCTAGAAATAATGCATGTATCTGAACAACAAGAACCGTGTCGCAAGTTTGGCAATAATATGTACAAGTCAACCAAATCAAAAACTGTAAGCAAGAATATTGCACCATAATAACATGATCAAGTATAATCATGGGCTCATCTGAGTTTTAAATTGATGCTTTCTTGGGTTACTAAGCTTTAAGCTATATGTCTAACAATGACTTCTCATTCATCCCATCTATCTCTTTGTTGATCACCATCTCAGCAGGAGCTGTTGCCTTCTTTTCCTCCCTCTCTGGGTAACATAAACTCTTATTATTAATAAGTATGCAATTAATTCTTGGCTAAATAAAAGCTTTAGCACACCACTTTTTTCCCTTCCGTTGTGCACCCGTCCAGTGCGAAATTTGAGAACTGGTAAAGAATGCAGTGGTGTGCTGGATGCCATTTAATGATTCAGCTCTAGATCTTTATAATAAATATAAACAAAAAAGATTGTTACATAAAGAGAGAGTGGGAGAATGTTTAAAATAAAACTTCAAAAAATTACTCAGATAAAATAAAACTTCGTTGGCTTGCATGGGAGAATGAGTGCCATTGTCAACGTACGCATGGCCAAATAAGTTAGGTTTACTGGATCAATTGAGATGCAGAGAGTAAGCCATGGGTTTTCTAATCCATCCAAATAATTACACAACAAATATAATGGCAACTATGAGTACGATTAGTCTCAATCGGTAAACAAAGGCCCATTTGGTGTCCAAAGCTACGTCACCTAGGAACATGCTGACTAAAAAATTGTACCCACAACCTCGCCCTTCCCTGGTCAACACGGTTCCATTCTAACTACTAAAGTGCATTATATAATAGTAGTGTCACAAGCACCCAACCTACATAAAAAGCTCACCTCCTTTGATTTTAATATTTTGAGGCTTTTATAGTTTCAGTATTGTTTAATTCCATATCAATTAGATATTATAAATATTTTGAATACTTTGCGAGGCGGTGAAGCTTAAATAATGACTTTTTTATAATATTTTTGATTGTATGTGGCTAGTGTTGTAAATGAAGAAAAGATCAAAGGTAAATAATATGGTATAAAGAGCTAAAAATTTAGAACAAAAGCTTTGAACGGATGAGATTAATGCTCGGATTCTGAAAAAAATTAAAAAATGTATTATAACTAAACCCTCAAATAATATTTTTATGCCAAATTCTATCATGTTTTCTTAGTTTTATATGGTGGTACCGGTCCCAAGCCGCTGGTGTCATAAATAACATCATGCTCAAAGTACTGATCAATGTTTTTAAAGGGCTTGAATAGCTTGGATTTGGGCTCAGTTTTTTAAAAAAAATTATTAAAAAGCATAATTTTTTTTTAGTAAAATTATTACAGGAAATCTAATTTACGATTTATGTGAATTAAAAGATATTGTAAATGACTCTATATATTTATGAATAGATTTAAATATAATTTAAATATAAAATTTTTATCTAATAAAAATTTAAACGAAAAAATAAAACGAAAAACCCTAAGTATCAATAGCTTGATAGAAAGATTCTAAATACTTAAAAAATAAAATAAAATAAAATAATACTTTCTGATGACTCTTTTTCTTAGTGGGGCCATGCGAGTTGTAAGAATAGACAATTCTTTAAGTCATATATTCTATTCTTATAAATTTTTAAAATGATGGAGGGTAGAAGGCAAGCCTTTCTTCCGGCTAGAAACGGGGGTCGTGTTCATTCATCACGATAGGTGTAGGCCACGGAGTCTCCATTCCAGGGGTGGAGCTATCACCTTTGGACATGGTTGATGGCTGCCAGTGCCACTCACCGACACAAAACGTTCCATTTGATGTCACCGTCCTCACTTTTTTCTCAATCCAAATCGAAATCAATCACGCTCTCTCAAAGAAAAATTAAAAGAAAAAAGAGAAACGAATCCACAAGGCCTTCATGGGTGCCGACATGGTGTCAAGGACTTGGTATGAATTACGAGAGTAGTGAGTGGGACTCGCAAGGAATGATCCAACCATGTCATGCTTTGACAGCAACAAGATTAGGTGTAACCAACAAAGGATGATTGAATCACGATGTGCCATGGTAGAACGACGTCGACGTGAAAAATTGATGAGTTACCGAAGGAAGTCCCTTGGCTTTAACTTTGTGGGTCATTCAACGTAGAAAAAAGATAGAAAATGTTCAGAAATGAAACTTCTATAGCCAATGTTTACGTCAACTGGGGTGAGCTGAAGAAGAGAGAGAGAGAGAGAAGGGGGATGCATTGGATGAGTGAAGACAGCTAAGCCTTTTATCTCTTGTTTCCGTGCGACGTTGGGAGTTGGTATAATAAATAGGAGTTGGGATGCTCACAATGGATGTTTGCATCCCAAGATCATGAGATCAGAGGTGCCTTCGAATTTCTCCGGTTCTTTCCCTTGGCACCTCCTCTCAGCTCTTTTCACCCTATGAAAGAAGGGAGATGCTACGCAACCATGAACTACCCCAAGATTAAGGGGTTGGAAGCACGTTTCGTATCACCATCAACACATAGGATTATGAAGAAAAAGCTAAAATCCAAAAAAAAAAAAAAAAAAATCTCAAGAAAAACGTTGAGAAACGAGGCTTGGCTGGTGAAAGCCCATGTCCCCATGTGGCAAACACTCCATACGCCAAAAAAAAAAGAAAAAAAAAAAGGAAAAAAAAATTTCTTATGGTTGCCCATGATGATTGTTGGCTTCTTAATGAACAATTTGCTTGATGTTTATCCTATGGTTCTCCATTTAAAAGATAGTATATGCATAATAATTTCATTTATTTGGCAACACGTGTTTGTTATCATTTACCATGAAACTTCTACCATACTAAAAGAAATGGTTGGATAAACTGATGAACTGCATCTAAGTTTTATCGTTTAGTAATTATAGTGTTATTTTATATGCAATAAAAGCTAATTATTCATACCCTCCACAACATAAATCGAAGTTGATAAATTAAAAAAAGCTACCAATCTTTGCAATCTTTGATTTTAATGGTGCCACAAATTACCTTAGAAATAAATTGTCTTGGTTTAATAAACGCATGTCCCTTCCACATTCCATTCCGATAGCAAGCAAATTTTCCATTCATGCGTGTGCTTGTCTATGAACATCGCAGTTGTGCATTCAATACACTTTTGTAAGTGACCTTGTGAACTTCGTGAGAGTTTTGGATGGTACAATGACTAATTCAAGTCAAAAATGAGTAAATTACCACTAACTGGCATATTACATAATATAAGATTTGATTAATTCACGCCTAACACCAACTCTATTTCTTTTGGTGCGTCGACATGCCATGCGTTCAGTTTCAGCATCATGAAGCAACTCGTTTTGGTTCAGTGGATTTGAGCCTAACCATTTCCTACTTTGTATGCTAGTCTTCTGCAACATCACCAACTGTTGACCCTATGAGATCTAGAAGGGAATGCACAGTAGAAAAGAGGGACAAAATGTTCAAAGTATTATTGCTAAGACCCACTTTAATTCGTGGTATTCTTTGCTTGATGATTTCATTCACATTTGCCACTATGAATTGAGGAAAAGTAGCAGCGATAATATTGCCAAAATATCAAGGTTCTATGGTTGAGCATTATACGTTTCTAATGCATCAATTGACTAGCCGATAAACTAAGGTAACATGCACAGTAAAAAAAAGAAGAAATACCAACAAAAAAAAGAATAAAGATAAACAAGGAAAGAATAGTATACAAGGAATTTATGTGATTCGATCAGATCGACCTACATCCATTCAACAAAGACAATAGAAATTACATTCAAAAAATAATTGAAGATTATAATTACTGTTTTCTCACTAAAAAGTCTCCCTCTCATACAAAACCCTATATCTGCTTACATCCAACAGAACTCTCTTATTAATTCTCTTAGTAACGCTTTGAGTTATTCTGAAGATTAGGTCTATATATGTTTATATAAAGAAGAGATATACAATATCATACACAGAATAAAACTTATGTTCTTCTCATATATAGAAATATTTGCAGTATCCAACATAAATTAGGACTCACGTTCTCTACCTACATAGAAACATATCGTCTTTTTTTTTTATGTTGATAATAATAAAAGAATGACTAGATTTCCATAAAAATGGCATCTTGAACATTAGTCCAAGCTAACTAGCAAAGATGAGCAGGCAATTCAGAGGATCAATTTTGGGATACCTCTTCTCTAATAGTCCAATTCGTTAGGTAAACTATCATTTAATTTGCCTTCTTGTTTACGTGACAACTTTCAATCTGAGATACTATAGACATTATAGCCAAAAGATTCCTGACATTGTGTCTTTCTCTTCAATCAGAATATAATCATTGCTGAAGTTTCTTTCAGAATTAGCTTATGACATATCTCTTTTAAGCTTATTAAACTCAAGATAAACTCTAACATAAATAATGTTCTCCTTGCATACACCTCAAATTGGAATCACATACCAAATAAATCTAGCGCGATCTTGATTTTATTTCTTTGCATTAACCATCAGAAGCTTGGTGTAGTTTCACTGCCCCATGCATCCTATGGCATTTCCAGCAGCTTTAGAAACAATCATGACCTGGAAATGGTGGTGCTTTTTTTGTTTAGTTAAAAGACATGGGGTTGCAACTCCCAAGCGTCTAGCCCACTAGCTCAGAGTGGAGGACCAACTCCTCACATGGCCAAGAAAGATTGCTTCACTTTGACCCCACATGCCTGATTATTTTCAAAGCTTTCATAACAAGTCCAACAGTTTCTGACTCAGAGCATCTTCAATAATGGCACGGTTTCCTCCCCACTCCACAAGTCAATAGTCTCTCACTCTCTCTCTTTTTTTTTTTTTTTCAAGGAAAACTCTACTAGTCAATGGTCAACAATAGATGCTTGGCCTCTTGTCCAGCTTCGTCGGCGTAAATCTACTCGGTTTGCCGTCCCAACGTCAGACTCGCCAGCCTTGAAGCATGCCGGCGGTATTCAGAGGAGAGGAGGAAAAAAAAAAAAGAAAAAAAAAAAAATTAGTGTGGTAGGCATAAAGAAGTAGCAAATATTTTACCGTCTAAACTGAACTACGGTCCACGCCAGCAGCCAATCAGTGGAGTAGAACCACGGTTCAGGCAGTTTGACTGAAGTTGCGAGGGGTTTCAGAGGTTAATAACACAAATAAAATTTAAGTATAATTTATTAGATGTTTGACCTTCAATTTCTTATTTAACAAACCAAGCCAGTATAATTTTATATTTTATTAAATATTTAAATTTTATTAAATAAATAATAATAAATATATATTGCTTGTTAAGTAAAAAAATTGTAAATAGACTACTTAATGAATAAAAGGCATATATCTAATAAATTATATATATATATATATATATATATATATATATATATATATATTGTCATATGGTTAAATGCTTGTGCTTGATAGCGGTCATAGCACCTTTAATTTATAAAAAAAAAATTTAAATTTCTATATATCTATTGGATATTAAGCAATAAAGCCTATTTTTATTACTATCAAGGATGCATTTAATATGAAATTAAAAGAGATGAAAATATCTTGTCAGCCTAACAATTTTAATAACACAAGCCATAAATTATTCTTCTTAATTTTTTATTGATCTTTGTTATCTACTGCACATACTTTGTAAGATTATAGGAGCCTTCTTCTTACAAAAAAATAAAAATAAAAATAAAAAATTACTTCATAAAATGGTATGAGGTTAATTTTTTAGAAGAATAATTTTTTCTTTACTATACTTCTCAAATTATTAATCAGGAGTAAGCAATTTAACGAGGTTAAAAGTAAAAATTATTTAGAAGATGAAAAAAAGACTGAAACATTAAAACTAATAAAATATTAAATAATTTCATCACTTTTTTACCTCATCTCTTTTATATTAATAATATTAATAAAATATTAATATTATTTTCATCTTTTTATATTAACATTATTTCAAACATAATTAGTAGTTACATCTAAAATATTTTATTCTTTATTCATCGATACAATCAAATATAATTAATAAAATATTTTTATATTTTTAAAACTTGTACCAAAAAAAAGATTTTTTCCCTCCACTGCGGCATAATTAAGAGTTTGCCTCGTCTGAAATAAATATCCCCTAGTCATAATTATATCTTCCAACCTCTACCATTCTTATAGGAAATGATTTGTGGCAGATCTTGGAAGCTGGAAGCAGCCCAATTGTCTTGCTTGCTATTGTTTTCCCAACTCCATCACCTGCACTGAAGCCCAATGTTTGGTTAACAGTAGAAGCTTGTTAAAACTTCTGCACAGGCTTTTCCAAACACCATGTGAATTGCAGGTGAGATTTGAGGGTAATTTAATGCGGATGCAAACAAATCCAAGCACCCTTTAAGAAGGCAAAGGAAAAGACAACCAAGCATGCACTTGTTTCAAGGACTCATGGTTAAATGAATCTGATCCTAGGGTTGAGCCTTGATCCAACATCACCTGGTAACACAATTCCTCTCCCTCTAATGTTAGTGGAGTTTCATGAATCTAGCTTAGGGCTTATTAAACATGAGCCAGATTGAGCTCAGACTGATCTATACACAAGTTTGGCTTAGCCAAATCATTGGACTTATATATTTAGGCTAGATCTGATGTAATATCAAAGGACTAAGCCCAAACCTATCTTCACAAACTTGAAAAAAAAAAATTTCCCTCCTTATTTAAGATCTAATTAGGATTTTTTTTAATGTTTCGGCTTGTAAAATTTCAAGATGAGTAGGCCACTTGGCATGCGATTAGTTTTGATACATATAAGTTTCAATTTTTTATCGGTATGGTCTAATTTTTAGATTTTGCCTTTTTTTTTTTACTTAGCCTATCTCACAAACCTATTTTTAATGCTCAAGTTTGTAAAATATCAAATTAAGCTAGATGGATCATGTGGGTCATCTAGTCGGTGATTATCTCTAACCTAACTCACCATCTAGCCAAACATAAGTGAGTTCATCCCTTGAAAATTTTTCATGATGATAAAGAAAAGTGATCTCGTTGTAAAAATAATTATTTATAAATTATTTAAAAAAATATAAAAAGAAAAGATCTAATTTTATGGTCATATAGTTTAGTCAAATTTGAGAAACTTATGTAGAACTTTCTTTTTTGTTTTAAAAAAATTAAGGTTGCATTTCTTTTTCAAGAATATTTTTTATTTTTATTTTTTACTTTTTGATCTCTAAAAACCACATTTGATAAGTGATTAGTGAATAGGCCAAATAAAATAAAATAAAATAAATAATATCAACTACTATATTTTTATATTCTCTAACTTTTGTTTGTTATTTTTTTAATAAAAAATAGTAAAAATATTTTGAAATTATTTCTCTATCATTTGGTCCCAAGTGGTCTTGGCCCATTGAGCCCTGCTATTTGCAAGCTTGCGAGCCCAAACTTGCGCCGCCCAGCACCACAGTTATATATATATATATATATTTAAGGAAGCCCCCCAACACGACTGTTAATAAAAAAATTTTAAGAAGGCTAATATATGCTTTTGCTCCTCAAACCTTTACTTATCTTCAAACTTTTAATTATTATAATTTAGAGTTAAATAATATTATATTTTATGAATCATTTTAATGAAAACATATGAATTAATTAATAGAATGATATGCAAATTATTTTGATAAAATTTATAAAATGTCAAAAATATGATATTTTTAAAATATAAAAAATAAAATTATAATAATTAAAAATTTGGAAGTCAAAATAAAAAAGTTTTGAGAGAAAAATTGAAGAATAAAAGCATGGTTTCATATTTTATTTTTCTCGGCAAGGGTGGAATAGGAGGACAAAACCAGGTCATGCATCCAGTCGACCTCTGGCCGCAATATCAACAGGCATTTCTCTCGGCCTGGTCTTGGAAGCATGTTAGATGTTTCGGGCAAGGTTCGCCTTCGTGCCTCACCAGTCTGGGAAAAAAATTACTGCCATCTTTTGTGACCTTATAGTAGTTGTCACCATGGCTGCACCAAATCCGTGTTATATGGCAACCTAAAATCTTCAAGCATGTCAAATTCTCAATAATTATAGAATTGTAGGGTAGGCTCCGTTTGGAACGCAAAATATTATAGAATTCATTTTTTTTTCTTTTTTTTTTTTTTTACAGTAGAACTCACTTGTAAATGAATTTCCTCATTATGCATAAAATTATAAAATTAAAATAAATTCTCATATTTGAAATAAATAAAAATTAAATTTAATATTGTTTTTTTAAAAAAAATTATTCTTATTTAATAATTAGTTAGAGGATAAATGATTTTCTTTATTTCTTTCAAATTTTAGTTTTTAAAACTCAAAATCTTTTAGTTTTAGAAATGAAAATATGTTATTATTTTTATAAATAATATTATAAAAAGTACTTGATATAAAATTTTATAAATAGATCTTATAAAGGCTTCAGCGATTTGCTGCAATAAATAAGGTTAGTGATGGCTGTGTTCAGAGGACCGGACGGGTGAAAGCGAAGGCTGAAGTTGAAACAACGCTATTTTTAGTAAAAAAAAAAAAAAATCTATTTGCCGTTCATGCAGGCACTTGTAATACAAAAATTTTATTTTCTTTGTTCTCTAGAATTTATTTGCAAATTATGGATTTTGCAAATGAATTCTATGAAAATGGTAGCATTCATCTATTTCAAATATGGTGCAAAGGATTTGTACCTGTAATAATACAATATTGAGGATCATTTTCAAATGGACGGTAACTTAGGAAAAAAATAAAAAATTACCACACTAATCTTGTTTTTAAAGATGTAGTGCCAGAAGGTTAAGGTTAAGCACCATATTTAGTTACATCTTAATGATCTTGTATGACTGGTTGTAAAGCCCAAATTTAAATGGTCGAAATTACGTAGTCTAAAAACTTGAGTAAAAATTTATAGATAGCAAGTGAACTTGAGTTATAAGCACATGACACTTTCTTTTCCATCTAATATAGGATTAAATTTGGGGTATTACAATGACAGTAATCTCAAATCACCCCATAAATAAAATGATCATCCAAGTTAGTGATCTCATATTCATCTATGAAATCAAGTATCCAACATCTCCTTCAGATGATAATCTTGACTTGATATTTAGGGACCAAAATACCCTTTATTCACATAAAAATTTCTTAATATTATTTACATATTTAATATGATATAATTTAATATTATAAATATATTATATTATATTATATTATAAAAATATAAAAAATATTATATTTATAATATTTATAATATTATATCATAATATAATATTATAATTTAATTGAATATTATAATAGCAACTAATATGAAACAATGATAAATTATCATTATACTTATAAAATATATTAGAGGTAATTATTTTTTAAGATAAAAATAGACTAATTAATTAGAAGTAATTTTAGTATCTCATAACCAGTTATCCAAAATTCCCATAGTATATTAAACGTGGTGATCTTGAATTATCAAAAATCTTTAATCATCGACATATATCATATCAAATAAATATGGTATTCTTAGATCATCAATCATATCACTTCAGTATAAGGATCATCAGTGATGCAAGATTACCGTAATAATCCTATTTAGATTATCAAATCCCCTTAATGAAAGACCTAGTATAGCTACCATCAAACAAAAATCATAGATTGATGCTTTATTCGATAAATATCATCCTAAATCCCAAGCAAGATCAAGTACATGTTGATAAGAAACTTGTTACACCTTCAACCTAGATATTTGATCAAAATATTATATTTTTACCATGATCACTAATAGACAAGCAACATGAATAAGGTTTTATGAAGTATTTTTGGAAATAAATATTTTGATAATTATATTAAATTTTTTAATATTATAGATTTGATAAAAGCTATGCATAAATGTGACATAATATGTCGATACATTAATGAAAGGAAAAGAAAGACATTAAACATTAAATGCATCGTTTGGAGCATTGAAAGGCTTCATTATTTAATTTATTTTTATCAAAAAAAAATAGAAACATTCAATCTATCTCTCGTTGTCAATTTAGTCTAACCTAGCGTAGCAAAACTAAGAAGTTTTTAACTTTCTTCTTTTGATGCGACATGCATGTCCTCTTTCTTTCATAATCTCTTTCTCATCCTCCTTTGCTTTTTTTTGTTTTTAATTGGTTCTTTCTTCATTTTTTATGCCAAAAGTCTTTCTACAATTTCAAATCAATTTATTTTTTAAAAAAATTTTAAAATAATTTGATTAAATATATATATATATATTATTTATCTTATTTTAAATTTTTAATTTAAAAATTTTAATGTAAAGAAATTATCTAAAAATTATATTTTTATTTATCTTAACATTAAATGTTTCTTTTTCGTCCTGTTCTTTATTGCTTTCTTCTATTCTCTTTCTACGCTTTTAAATTTTATTATACTTTTGAATACCAGTAAATCTTTTAATAAACCTAATAGCTTATTATACTCACTCCCTGATAATATGGTGCTTTAATGGTGTTGGTTATATTATATACCATCATATAGACGATAAAAAAAAAATAAAAAAAAGAAGAAGAGAAGAATAGCTAGAAGGCAAACCAAAGCGCACGAGAGAAGGCGAGATGTTTGTATTTAAGAGTGGGCTAAAGAGGGGAAAAGAAAATCTAATTAAGTTTTCAGCTGCGCGAGAGAGGACCACAAGAGGGAGCTTCCTCCGCAACGGCTAGAAGAGCAAGCCTCTCTGGAGAGAGATTCTCGCCTGCCAGAGTCCCAACCGTTCTTCCTGTCGCTGTCTTCTTCAATCTCTCGATTCCAAGCAACAAAATCGAGATTTTGTTGCGCCGTGACATCTTTAGTTTTGGTTTCTTTAGTTGAATCCGGCGGCGTTAAGATATTCATTTCCTAGAGAGCTTGGTGGCGTGGTTTTGCTTGGCTTTCGGTTTAGGATTCGTTTGGAGGTATTCAAAATCCCTTGTTTTTTTTTTTTTTTTTCCTCATGTTTCCTGTTTTTATTTGTTGGCGGGATTCATTTGGTTTCTCGTGCCTCATCTTTCGAAAAGGTCGTTGCTTTCTGCTTAGGGTTTGTTATTTTTCTTCCTTTCTTTTGGTTAGAGGGTGAAAGGTTGGCTTTTTTTGGTGTTATTCATATAAAAATAGTGACTTTAGGGTACTTGTAAGCTAATCTGAAGGAAATGGAGAACCTAGTGGTTCTAAGGTTATTTCAAGCTTATCTAAGTTGTGCTAGGGATTGGGAGAGAGCTTATTGAGATAAGAGTTGAGGAGCGGGTGGAGTGCTGCAACCCTGATGCTGTGCGAAGGCTTTGGAGATGATGGGTGGAGTTTGGTTGCCTTCTTTGATCGTGTGCACAGAGATGATGGGTTATTACTGGTTTGAAAGAGGTGGAGGAGTGAATATAATTTCAAAATTAATGATGGAATAAAGAGTATATCATAGTTGATTCTCTTGATCACGGGTTCAATTTCCAATTGCTTTAATGTTTTTTAATTTATGCTTACTTTTAAAAAATAGGCATTATTCCTCCCCTTTCTCTCTATCAAACCAGGTGAAGCCCTAAAAGGCCTAAAAAAGGCCCAAGACTTGAAAATCCCAGATGCCAGATGGCTAAATCTCAATAAATCTTATTTGAAAGTGATGTTTTAGATATGAGTCTCGGAACATCGACCGTTTAAGTATTTGGCCATTTGGACTTCTGAGTAACCAAGCCTAATTTGAATGAACTTGTTAGAACATTGACGATTTGAAGACTAGCAAAATATTTTTGTACTTTGAATCTGTTAGCAAATTATTTCTTTCATATCTGTCGTTGTATTACAAAGCTTTTATTATTTTTTGTAATTGAAAGAAGTAGGCAATGTCCTGACTAGTCCCTTTCTCAACTTTCTTTTAGTAGTTAGAAATTGCTCATATATCACTGATTAATTTCCTCTGGCTTAAATTAATGTCAGTTTTTTTTTTTTTTTTGTGGGGGGGGGGTTTGGGGGTATTGGGCTTGTGTGTATTTCTTGTTTTCTTTCTTTTAGTACCTATAGTTGTTATATTTTTGCCTTATACATTTTATTATTATATTAGCGTTTACTTGCTTACTTGTTATTTGTGTTGATGCATGAGTTTATAGCTTTATATCTGTAAGACTAGAGTAGAAAATTACAATTGATAATAATCTCAGCACATTTTTAGAGCTATAGATTTTGGAGGTACCATTTTGTAGATGCTTTGTCTAGATTCTGTTTAACTTTTTCAGTTGGATTAGACCATACTTTGAATCCCATAGCTTATATGCATTAGTCTCACTCACATTAGTTTTGCTAAGATTAAAATCATATTTTGAATTCTAAACTATGTGCACAATCTCAGCTATCTACTAATAGTGGATTAAGAAACCTATTCTTTCCATATGCAACTGCCATACACTGTCAGGAGACTTTAACTTCAGGTTTCACATTTGTTTTTGGTTTTCTGTGGTGATTTTGTTTTTTTTTTGAAAATTTTTCAAAGGTGATTTTTGAAACTAATGTGAGCTTTTTATTGGAGCTTGGAAGAGGCTTATCTTGCTCTGACCAAATTTGAATGATTTAAATTGATGTAATCTGAGATAAAACTACACAACTTTGGTGTCACATCTGTAGTGCTTGCAAATGAGGATCCTTTTTTCCCATTTCACAAAAAGAATGGCATACCAAAAAAGGGGAAAAAAAGGAATTCTTTTGGTCAATGTTTGGCTTTGGTTTTTAGGATCTATATGAAACACATTATTTGGGTTGATATACTGCTAGACATCAAAACTATCAGTGAGTTGGAAAAGAACTTGTCAAAGTTGAGATTTTCGGGATGCTAGATACTCAAAGGAGTTGAATTTACTTGAAAAGGTCATGATGTAACCATATATGTCATAGTTAACCAGAAATATCTTCTTGGTTTTCTAACCCCATATGCTATATGTGATAATAAGCCATCAATTGGAGTATATTTGTATTTGTGCAGTGGAGTTGCTAGATGTGTAAGGGGTAGGAGATAGAGGTAACCTTAAAGTGATTATAACTAGGAATTATAAACTTCCCCTGAAAGCTACATCTACTGGATGCAGCGTACAACAGCCAATTCACTTAGCCAACATACTCTAGTGGTTCTGAACATCTAATGGAAGTAGATACCTAGTCCAGTTGCTTCGTTCTGCAGTTGCATATCATCACTTCCTGTTGAACCAGACATCTGGATTCTTTCACACTGATGTTGATCATGTCACGGGATTATTTTACCTGTTCAGTACTTTTCTGGTGAGGAGACATGCTATACTAAAACATTTTCCTTATATGTTGTTTTATCAGTTGCTTGTACACTTATGTTGCAAAACATTTCAATGCAGGTCTCTTTTTAATGCAGTATAATTTTATTTGTTTCAATAATCTTTTCACCTTGATATGTGAAATTATATGTAAGCCCTGCAAACAAGTGAAATCTCATCCCTTGTTGCAAATCCACTTCTTTCCTTTCACAGTAGTTCTGCAATCAGAAAAGGATTTCTTTGTTTGCATTGCGAACTTATTATTTCTAGCTCACTGCTTAGACTTTTAAATTAAAGACGTGTTTGTCTGATTTTCATGGTCCCATTCTTCCTTTCTAAATGAGTTGCTTATCAAGTCGTACTTGAATAGTTTGATGCATTAACTTATGTGCTGAAATGATGCAGCTATAAGACTGCACAGATACAATGAGTAATTGAATCAATGAACCGATGCTAACAGTTGGTCCTTCCATCATGGATAAGATATCACCTGACTGTCCTTACCCAGGATGCTTCTTCTGTGTCATGAAGGAGGGAAATCCAAATAAACGAAGAGCAAGTATCCTGAAGTTCTTTAGAGAGCTTCCTTCTCAAGATGATGATGGCCAAGTTCTCCCTATCAGTGGGCTTTGGAACACAGCTATGGCTCATCCAAATGATCCTGAGTTTGTTAACTTGGGAATATTTGAATGCATGGCTGCATTGATATGGAAGGGCTTAAAGAACAGGCGTTGGCTTGCACATGACCAGAACATATACATCCCCTATTATGCAGCTCATATAATTGGATCTTACACCATGAATATGGATGAGTTTGCAGAAAGTGCGGTGCATGTTGGAGTCATTCCTCCCTTAGTTGAACTTTTGCGAGGTAGGCTGACCTGGGTGGAGCAAAGGGTAGCAGTTAGGGCCCTGGGGCACTTGGCTGCTTATCCTAGTACATTTCCTGCTGTGGCAAGTCATGGAGAAGTCCTTGAGCTTGCCATTCAGCTGGCATCAAGTTCTCTAGAGATTGTCTACTCCCACTTTTACCAGTTTGTGGATAGGAGACTAAGCTATCACTGTGATCTACTTACACGGGGCATGGGTGGTCTGGAAATGGAATCCAGGAAAGCAGAGGAATGGGCAAGTCAGTTACAGTGTTGGTCTCTTCAGCTCATCAACTGCTTTGCTTTCAAGCCTGAGTTTCTATCTGATATATGCAAGCCAGAATTTTTAATGAAATTACCAGGTATGTGGGGTGGTCTTGTCAATGAGAACTCACCAGCTGGTATTGGTTTACTGCGAACAATTTGCCAGCACAAGCTTGGGAGGAGTCCTGTTGCTAACTGTCCTGGTATTATCGATGCACTATGTAACATTGCCCGTTCATCAGATGACTGGCAGTACATGGCTATTGATTGTCTTGTTTGGTTAGTTCAAGATCCAAGTACTTGCCATAAGGTACTGTGTTATATCTATGTTCCATCAATTATGTTTACCTACCCATTAATTGCAGTGGAAGCTGGCATCTTCATTTGTTTGCTATGGTGAAATTTATTAAGGTGATTACTTGTTGTCCCTTTTATGTTATCTGCATCTGATCATTTCGTCCCCTAGTTTCCAAATGAAGCTATTTTATGTGTTCAACCCCCTTTACTGAACATTGTTAGGACAAAGAGCAATTAGAAATGAATCTGGAACCAGATGCCCTGGAAGGGAATATCTGAAGGCTGTTAGCCTCATGGCCACATTTTGAGATTCTAACCACTTCCACACATGAGATTTCTTGTTTGTTGATGTGTATGGGACTCTGATTATCAAAACAATGTCCATTTAATACCTAAGCCACTCCTTTTCAAAAAAATATGCTCTAACAATTGCAAGATCTGCTTCATTTCCATACATGCTGGTTGTTCCTTTCAGGCAGATAAGATCTGCATTATCTTCAATGCTGCTAACCTCAAAAAGAAGCCAGATCCCAATGTAATCATGCCAATGGAGTTGTACTATGTCTCAAATCATGGATAATTTCAAATTCAACTATTAGCTAATCTAGAACATCACATAAAGAAGCTGAACCATAGAGCAATCGGCAGAGTTCCAGTCCGGTGTGCTCATCTTCCTCCAAAAGGTGCTCTGTGAGAAATCCAGCACGAGTTTTGAGATCTCTCTCCACAATTCCAAGCTTGATCCGAAAGCTGGATTCAAGGGTAGTATGATGACGTGATGCTTTATTTCAGAAGAACACTGCAATTCAAACAGAAGGTTTAACATGTTTTCTTGACATTGGGAAACATGGCCATAGCTGATTATTCTAGTAGAAAGTTTATCAACAATCTTTGAGGCTTATGTTCATTTTTTGGAGTAGCTATACTCAAACAGGATCATATATAGAGCAACTATAGACAAAATGTATCCTATCTCTGCTTTTCCTAAACTATTAAACATGATAACCTTGATTAATGTGTTAAATTATGTGACTAATGACACAGCTAACATTGTGCAAAGAGGCCCTTATTGATCATGCTATTGGTGGTTAAAATTAGGAAACTAATGTTCTAAAGTCTCAATCAGGTTCATGGAGTTATCGGCATTTCAATTACAGCATTATTAGTGATAATCATATACTCTTAACTAAATGTTGTTGTTATAGCCGACTTCAACTAATTTGAGATTAAGGCTTTATTGTTGTTATTGTTGTATATATTCTTAACTTGTTATACTTGTGGATTTTATTCATACAACATCGAAAGTTCTTTAGTCATAAAATTTGTTGTATTTCTCTAAAGGGTTATTGTATTTGTTGTTTAATAGGTCATAGATAAGGCAGCCCCAGCACTTATAGATCTAGCAGAAATTTCAACTCTTGGTGATCATAAAAGACTTGGGGATGATATTGTTAGTGTCCTTCAAGAATGTATACAGTCACATGAGACAGCATGCAATTTTATCAGCAGCCATATGAAAGAACAGATTGATGAGCTTTTGAGTTCCAGGCAGAGATTAAAATGGGAGAAGAATATGCCAAAGGAGGATCTGCATATAAAGCAGGCAGCAGCACTGGTTGTTAAGCTGGAAGGAAATTCTTTATTTTCTTCCGGAAGTATTGCAGGAGCTGTATCAAAGTACTCTGAAGCACTGGCATTGTGTCCCATGAAGTCTAAAAAAGAGAGAGTTGTGTTGTACAGCAATAGGGCTCAGTGCTATCTTCTCTTGCAGCAGCCATTGTCAGCCATAAGCGATTCTACGTGCGCATTGTGCCTTCATAGCCCTCCCAATCGTCATGCGAAGAGCCTGTGGAGAAGAGCCCAAGCGTATGATATGCTTGGTTTAGCTAAGGAGAGCTTGTTAGATGCCATTCTTTTCATTAATGAGTGTTCTCAGTCAAATGATCCTGATCTGTCCTTGAGACAGAATAAAGTTCCTGATTATGCCGAAAGGTTAGTCAAGAAGCAGATGCGTGCTGCTTGGCTATTCAGAGAAGCAGCTATGAAGCATGGGGAAGTTCATTGTGAGGGTGATTCTGGAGGTGTATTTGGCCAAGAGGCTGATGACTCTGAATGGGAGACAGCTAGTGAAAGTGATGGTGAAAATGATGGAAGAGGAGAGGCAGATGATGATGAGAGTGAATGGAACAATGATGACAACCAGAAAGATATATATGACAAGGCTTCTAAAAAAGGTACCAGAACTTTTTATTATTTTAAAAACACGGAACCATGTTTGACTGCATACAATTTAGTGATAACCAAGGTATCAATATACCTACTGCATATTATATTATTTTGTTTGATGAGTTTTGCTAATTGCATTAACATGAGTATTTTTCATCAATGGTTCTTCTTTGTATGTCCAAAGAAGCTAATTGATATTAAAATAATATTATTTGTCTCTCCCATGTGTTCCATGTGAAGAAAATTTACTTGGTGGCATGGAATATTTTCTTTTTTCCTCAAAGAAACACTATCTTTTCCTCGTAGTTCATTTCTCTTCTTGTTTTTTTTTTAAGTGTTCTGTCTTATGATTGCTCAACTGTCCTAAACTAAATTTTTTAGACTTAAAATATGGGATGGATGGGTTGCTTCTCTCCTCCAGTTATTGATGTAATTCATGATACATTTCTGGTGTTATGTACATATAACAAGGGGAAGAAGCATGACCATCTTGTCTGATGTTGTATATGTTTGTTGTTGATCTAGTCCCTGTGGGGCCCCCAACTCAACCTCCCCCACATGACAATTTGTGACTTTCAGAAGCTTTTCTTAGAAATATTACATCGATCACAATCTTCATTTTCTTTAACACTTTGAGGGGCGACACATTTTGGCATTATGCTGATAAAAGAGGCCTTGGTAGGTTGTAGCGTATCTTCCATGAAAGAGCTGATTTTTTCAAGTGAGTTTAAACCATCACCTTTTGACTAACTGGTAGTAATTTTGAGCAAAAGCTGTAGTTTTTTTATCCCTGTTGTTCTTACCTTTTTGTTAAAAATGATAATCTTTCCATGTGAAAAAATAATATAGATATGTGACAAATGCTAATGACTCTGCAAGGCATTGTTTGTGTTGGAGTTTGTGAGGGAAACAATATCAACAATAAGGCCTGCAAAGTATTGGAGGACATCAATAAAATTTTCTTATGGTGTCATTTAAATTAGATTTGCGGCCTGTTTTAGTCTGGCCTGACCGATCCTAAATGAAATTGGTCCATTACTTACCATCTGCATGTTTCCTACCCACTTAAGGTTCTCATTTTTACTTCCTCATATGTTTGCTCTTCTGGTGTTGTAGTCTATATGCCTTTGTTTCCAACAACTATAACTTCAGCAGAACTCCTACCATCAACCTAGACTACCTTCATTTTTTCTGTCCTGCGAACTAGAAAGCGCTCCAGTGGTCACATTCAAGTCCTGAGTGGTGCATTCCAAAGTATTTGAACCCAGGTTACTTTCCTTGGACAGGTCTTCTCTTTCTCTTGAGTTAAAAAGTCAAAGAAGGTCATCCTTTTCTACTTGGGTGCCCTTAAGCGAAGACCTTACTTCAGAAAAGTTGTAATAATAATGCTAAATATGTTGCGCTTTGGCATGAAAGACTGTAATTGATCCACAGTTCCTGCTCATCCACCAAAATAGGTGAATCATCTCTACAGTTTCCATAATCATGCTGCACTCTGTGTATGTGTGTGGTTTAGTGATATTGTGATATTTCATACCATAGGCATCTAAAGTCAATTAAGGAGATCTTTGCTGTTTTTCTTTTATCTCTTTCTGTAATCAGTTTTTATGATCTTATTTTGATCTTTTGAAATAGATATGAATCATGGATACAATGTGCTGCTTATGGAAGATGATACATGATTTCCCAAGTAGTTAACACAAGTGAGGTTGCAGACCGTGAATCGTTGTCAGAGAGCCTTTTTGAACCTTAAAGTCTGAAGAGCATTGTTGCTTAGTTCTTTGAAGTGTCGAGTTACTGGGGTGCATTCATATCTCTTGTATAAAATTGAACCGATTAGGAACTCTTTTGCTATTCATTAATGCTGTTGTTTCTCCTTGGAAATGCAAAATGTTTCAAGGTGTGTTTGGTGATAATATGGGTTGATAAGGAGTTCATTTTCTTTGGAGTGGTTGGCAGAGTCGGACTTGTATATCATCGGATTACTTCTCTTTGGTGAATGCCATGTCTTATGAATCAGTACTTTGCAATGATAATCCTTCTTCTATCTTCAGTATTCTTTATGCCAGATAGTGCCTCTTATCACAGGTCAAATGAATCAGGATTTAGAATATTAGACAATGTCCCGCATATTTGTGGATAAAATGCAGCATAGTTCAATGGTTTAGTTCTTGTTAACAAATTATTCTAGAGGCTGCTACTCGAGAGATCTATCACAGTTGCTTGTTGCTTCCAAGGGGTAAGAAGATATCGTTGTGACAGCTTTTTGATCCTTTACAATTTAAAGGGGACTGTTTCTCATTGTAGTTGGGGTACCTAAGCAATTATAATGCATCTCTTTCTATATTGGTTCCCTCTGTTATGCCCCAGAGGTGCTGCTATGGCTTCTCTCAAACAATTTAATCTATCATTTCTAACCCATTCTTTCAAAAGTTTAAGACATTTGCCTCAATATTCTTTTTGTGCTAATATCACCTACTTCCCAACATTTTGGGGGCTTACAGCATAGCTAATGTAATATTTTTTTGATAAATTTCTTTGAGAAAAATTTGGTACCATGTCAATATTTGTATGGTGAATGGATTCCCATTCTTATGTTAAGATAATACTTTTACCCCTGTTAACTCATCTCTAAGCAACATTTCCAATAAGAATTAATATTTATTTTGGTACATCCGTTATGAGAATCTCTCGTGGTCCTGTGTTAATATATTTATGGTGATTGGATTCTCTTCCTTGCATTAAAAAAATACTACATCCACTTTCACTTGCACAATTTCTACAATAAGAAAGTTCAGTGCATCCCATATGTCTTAATCTCGAGATTTGAGTAGATTTGCTTGTGCTAGAGTTAGACATGGGAAAAGCCAAGAGCTCTATAGCTTCTCTTGTTCTTAACTTTTAATGATTTTCCAAGGCATGATTAAATTCCTTGACATCTGGGAGGTAAAAGCCCAAAAGCAATTGGACATTCGACTTTAGTGCAAGTTTCTGAATATGGTTGAATCTTATGAAGGTTATAGGTGTGATTTTTTATGGTGTCCTTTCGTTTTTCTGCCGAGTGTTGGCCACATATTAATCAAACTCAGCAACCACCACCATGGATCGACTCTCTCACCCATGCAATTTGCTCTTAAATAAATAGGCTTAAAGCTACATTTGGTTCCTCCTAGGATCCCCTTAGGGAAGCCCATCTTCTCTTATAACCATCCCTCTGCGGTGTGTATCAGAAGAGAGCGCAAGAAGGATCTACAAGCCCAATCTCAATGGCCTGAAAGGTAGTTTTAAAGATTAATAATCCCTATAACTCATCATATGAAGAATGGCTACATGTTCTTGGCAATGTCCAAATAATGTAAAATCTTGGATCTTTTTGGTTTACAGACTTGAAGAAAGTTCTAAATTCATTGCAGTATGGAATATTCTCAAATCAGCATTAGAGTTATTTCAGATGGAGCACATTGTCTTGGATAAATAAAAGAACTTCCGACCGTATGCATCCCCTTCTAAGAGATTTATTTTCTATGATTTTAGCTCTCTCGAGGATTAAATACATTCATACTGTCATAAGACTAATCAAACAGCAGATTTTTCAGCAAATTCGGGGCTGTCTAATTGACCGATAGCTATTTGAATCAATGATTTTCTTTCTCAACCGGCATGGATTCTGAAAGCTGATGCGAACTTTGTTCTTACAAGTTTAATCCTCCTTTCTCACTACTCGCAATAGCAATAACAATAATAATAACAAGATCTATAATTCTTCTAAACCACATTAACTGCCTAGGTCAAAGGAGTGTACTTTTAGAAATTCACAGAGAAACATTATAAATTCTTTTATTATATGCATGAGAACATGATACTGAACCTTATTCCTTCTTCAGATCAAGATTGTCCTTGCAAAATTACAACTGGCTTCATGCTTCTATCTGCTCATAATTGATAATTTCACTCATGAGTTATATAAGAACTGGCATAGTTCTTCTCCACTGCAGCTCTAACACAACACTTGACAAGAGGGGAATCATGGGATTGAGCCACGGGGAATTACAAAATTAGGAGTACCAATCTTGATCTGAAATGCACTCCTTTGACCTAGGCAATTAATCTTTTAAGAAGAGTACACTTGTAGGCCCTTAACATCACTTCCAACTTCTAGTTCTCTTTCCAACTACCCCATTTACTTGTCCTAAAGTCCAGCAAAAGAATATGAACCATGTGCATGAGTTGATGAAAGATGATAGAAGCCTGATTAACCAAATTGGAACTATCAGCACATATATATATATACATCCAATAATGCTTTTGTGGCATCTTGGAAACATTCAGAATTATGCAATGTGATCAGATTGATCCAAGGTTGTCATATTGCTCTCGCATCAAGAAACCATTCACATAACACACTAAACAGAATAGCTTACATCCCAATGAGAAAATTCATGGGACTCCATGCTTTTCTATGCTTCAATTTTACTTGGTGGTAGTGGCACTGCAATCCCTTTTTTATCATTAATGTATGATGTCTTTTTCCTTTTAATGAAGGTCAATGTGTTGGATGGATTGGAAGGTGAATAGGTCAATCATCAATAGAAGTTATTTAAGTGCTGCACTGCAAAGCAAATTGTTCAATTGGTCGGATGAGAGTGATAGTGCTAGTTTTACCAATGGTTGATATGAATGACAAGTACTAGGTCAAAATATTTTAATAAACAACTTTCAATTGATAGGAACCCACTCAACCCAGTGGATTAGGATGTTATTACAAATGTCATGGTAAAATAAGGAAGTAGATCCAGCTAACATTTTTTTTTTTTTTTTCCCCCACTTTTTTGTTGAGGAGATATGGAGGTCTTGGGAGAGTTGAGATACAATAGGGAAAGTGTGTGGGTTCGCTCCCTTTCACTTCCTCTTTATAAGATTAGATGGCTGAGTCAACTCGGTTTTAAATTTTTTTTTTTTTTTAAATGATGGGGCTATTGGTGGTTTATTTTGTTTGTTTTAGTGCTCATTTGGTATTTTTTTTAAAAAATATTTTTATAATTTTTTTGATAAAAAAGAAAAAAAAGCATGTAAAAATAAATATCATCTTTTCTATAATATTTATTTTTTAATAAAAGATAAGAAAAAGTTTGCGAACTCGATGTATAATTTTTTCTCTTTCTTTTAACCAAATATGAGAAAATAAGGATGGATTGAAAAAAATTTTCATCCCTATTTTCTCTCCTAATCAAATGATCCTTTAGTGCGGTAAGGGGTTTGAGAATCTATATATACACACACATACATACATACATATATATATATATATAGGTAGAATTGTGATAATTTACGAATTTAAAAGATAAAAAAAGTAAAAAAGATGGGATGGCTTTAAAATTTCTGTGGATTCAAGGATGGGAAAGATAATTAGATTTAGATTTAGTTACGTTTGAATGTAGCTAAGTCTATTCTTCTCTCTCTTTCTATATATATATATATATCATTGTTGAAATGTTTGAATCAGTGAATGAGATTACATCCAAATTTTCTAAATCTAAAGTTTTTTTTTCTTTTCCAAGAATTTTCTTTTTAGCGAGTTGGGTTAATCATTGGATATTTTATGACTACTTTATGGGTTTATATTTGTCTCAGCAGCCTTTTATATTTGTGTGTGTTATCATCGATAACTAGTTATTAGTTACCATTATCCTTTTCAATTTTCAGATATATCTTTATAATTAGTTGGTCTCTAAATTTGCAAATCTTAATCATAAAAAATATAAATTAAATATCTTTTTTTTTGGGTAAAAATCATGGGAATGCCATCTTAGGAATAGAATCTAGAGCACGAACTATAATTTTAATGTCAATACATAAATTTCTACTTTGGCTTGGAAATTGCTTGAAAGAAATATTAAAAAAAAAAAAAAATTTACTCAAAGAAAAGTCACCAAACCTACCATTGCACCAATGTCCTTTTGCCATGTTGACAAGAATAATTGTTGCATCAACATAGGTGGGGGCACTGTAGCATGTACAGAACTTTTTCAACAAACCAAATGACTTTGAGGGCTCAAAGTTGGTTGGTAGGCATGTCCTTCAAACTAGCAAAGATCAAATCAACATTAGACATGCCCATGCACAGCACATTATGGTCATCCACTTGAAAGGACCATATGATGCACTCGCTGCACCTATTGGATTGACTTAGCCAGCAAAGTGACAGTCAAGCCGGACCCAATCGCGTACCTCGAGGCCCAGTGCATGTGGTAGCTAGTCGGCATCAAACCCTAGCATGATGGAGTGATGCTGCATGCATCTAGGTTGGTTGCATGCTCCTTTTCATGCATGACTACGACGCTCATTATTGCACTAAGCTGGCCAGGGCCAATAGCAATCCAAGAGACTTCCCTCGTCTTGATTGATAATTAGTTCCAGCCATTGTGGGTGGCGCATTGCGCCCTCCACAAGCCTTTCCTCCCTCCTCTCCTCTGCTTTTAATTGTTTTAGTCTAGATTTAGATTTTATTTCAGCTATTGAGGGCTATTTGGTAGCCGAGTGTACCATCCTTGACGGTTGTATTAAATATAACCGTATTTTGATAGAAAATCTTACTTTAATTTTTGGTAATTCAAATGTTGGTGATGGTAAATCACGCATTGAAAATTTGTGTAATGCCCTAAATCTATCCGCTAGTCTAATTAATTTGTTTGTTTGCAGACCGATATCATATATGGTTTTAAAAACTTGAATGAAAGTTAATTAATAGCAAATGAATTTAAGCTATAAGCAATTAAAACTTTTCTTTTCCATCTAACGTACAATTAATCTTTTCCTTATATTCTCGTCGCACGACACAAGCTAATTAGAATCTGTTTTAGGTCGAATCGTTAGTTAGGCGCTGCAAAGATGGCTCCATGCCATAACGGAACTCTATCACTGTCCCATGAGTAGCTCTTTCCTTTTATTCATTAATTTTTATATATTCGAATTAACTCTAATATCATTTATAATACCCCAAACACATCTGCTGGTTCAATTAACTCGTTAGCGGATCCGAACCATGTGGTCCTAAAAATTCAGTAAAAATTAATTAGTAATAGATGAATTTGAGTTATAAGTACTTAAATTTTTTTTAAACTATTAAATTATTTTTGAGTATTATAATTTATTTTTTTAAAAAAATAAAAGCTTACCTAACGCAATATTTAAATTGAAGTAGAAGGTGGTAAAAAATAATGGGCTAGAAACTTTCCATCAAGTCCCAATGAAGCTGAGATTAAAAAATTATAGTAGTTAAGACGGCCACATGGAATTAGTCAAACCAGTTAGCAAATATATTAAGCAGGAGGCCCCTTTGAGTTCAAAAGAGTTATTTGTTCACAAGCCCCAAAAGCACCAACATTTGGAAGGAGGAAAAGAAGCCGATTAACTCCATTGGATTAGAAATAAGAATTTTCAACGAAGGCTTTTAAAGGTGCGTATCTTGTGATGGATGGCGTCGTTTAACCGTTAGGATTATGAGACTAATTTCTCGTTAGAATACAGTAATCGGCAGATGAGCTGTCGAGATCAAGCCACGCTGCATCATCCCCAACAACTCCAGGTTAAATAATAGCAGAAGATCGGACGGCTCTCCATTTATCAAGGGGGAATCATGCTAGCCGAACGAACGGGTCCAGCGCCACCTGTCAAAATAATTTAAACGCGAGGGGTAAAATGGTATTTTGGAAAAGAATTTGAAGAGAAGGCAAGCCGATTCGCATGATGCCGTCTGAGATCCCATCACCGACCCCGGTAATGTTAACATCAGATGCTGTTGAATAATAGAGCTGGACCGTTACGCCCCGACCGTTGCATTGGTGGAAATTTAAATTCAAAATTTGAAATTGTTAATTTGCTGCATTAACTGAGACTCTGAGAGGAGTTGTTCGATGCTACGCCCAAATTTATTGGATATATATTAACGCTCTCAAAAAAAACAAAAAACTCTATTTTTTTTGGATGGGAGAAAAGAAATGTGAACTCTATAATAAATTTTTTAATAAAATAAACAACTAAATGCATTGTATCTCTCTATACAAATTTTCATTCAAAAGGTTACAGTGAATTTATCTAAGGGTGAGAAATCCCTCTTCATCTAAAATTTCATGAAAATTTTAAAAAAAATCAGAAAAAACGATCAATTATTTTTAATAAAAATTTCTAAAAAAAATATCACACAAAAATTCTACTAACAATCTCTCTATTGCATTCAAAATTTAAAAATTGATTGGGTCCAAAAATGAAAATATTAGGATAATTCAAAAGAAGTTGTTACTTGATAATAAAATTTAAAATAAAATCCCAAAATCTAAACTAATCACCAGATTTTAAATCCCGTTAATAATTCTTCTACGGTTTTTTTGTTTTCGTTAGAGATTTTAACTCCCCACTAAAATAAACCTCCTTGATTGTCCCAATCTGTCTCTATAGTAACTAATATTATATTAAAAAAATAAATACATATTAGCACTCATCGATACGTCACGTAAAACAAACCTTCTTGATTGTCCCAACCTGTCTCTATAGTAATTAATATTATTTAAAAAAAATAAATACATATTAACACTCATCAACACGTCACATGAATAGTAATTATTGATTTATTAAGAAAATAAATGCATACTAATACTCATCAATATATCGTGCTTAGTATCTTTTTCTCTACGAAAGCTGTTTTTCTTTGGCTTTGTTCTTCTCAAAAATTATTCCTCTCTCTAATTTATTAAGAAAATATACATACATTAATTAATTATTTTTATTATAAAAATATTATTAATTATTTAAAATAAAAAAAAAAGTTATGAAAAGAATATTGATGGATCAGTAAAACCTAATTCCAATTGTACTACTTAAAATAAAAAGAAATTCTTTGTATTTTGATCATTTGAAATTTTTTTGTTAAAGCATGCTGTATGCCGAAGGTTTTATTTTTCCATTTTTTCCGTTGAAATTGGCCCTTTTTTTTTTGAAAAAAAACTCTTCCAGTCTACGATAATTCTTATAAGTTGTAGGTTATCAAACAAAATTTAGCTATTATTTAAAATTGGAAGTAATCAAAATATTAATTTAACCATTCGATTTGAATTCTGAAAGCAGGTGTTGTTATCCTTACTGATTGGTTCATTATCTGAAATCTTTATTGGAATTTTAGTAATCTAAAAGAAAAATAAATAAAAAAAATTTCTTATTAATCTGGCAATTAATTACGGTAGGGGAAAGGAGGCGTGAGATATGGGAAGAGAGGGAGGCGAAGATTAATCGAAACGAAGGAAATTTTCTAAAACAAATTGATATCCTTAAAAAAAACCACATCAATCTAAATGAAAAGGTTGAAAGGATCAAATAACAAGGTTACCTAACGATTAATTTTGGAGAGAGGTGAAGAAAAAAAAAAAAAAAGAGTGATGGAAAGGGTGGGTGAGAGAAAGAGGGAGAAGAAGGGAGAAGCAAATTTGGAGAATGGGTAGATAAGGCAGCAGATTTTTTCATACTCTAATAAAAGTTTTTTTTTTTTTTTTTGCATAATGATATTTTGATTAAAATCCGTAAAATTTTGTTTCCTTTAATTTATCTAAGGGAAGAAAGGGGACAATTTTATCTCTCTTTCTGCCTTAATATTGTAGTAAGATAAGCTAAAAATCTCAATATGTTTAAGAAAAAAGAAAAAACTATGATTAGGATCCTTAATAATAGTTTCAAAGAGAGATTAGTATTTTTTTTTTTTTGTTAGGTCCGCATTTTTTATTTGCTTGCTATAAAAATTAAACCCCCCGCGATCCCAACCCAAAACAATGCAACGGTGTAGCGGCCGTTGCTCCACCAGCGGTGACGAGATCGAGAGAGAGAAAGAGACGACTGCCACGTCATCTCCGGAAATCGAGCTCCTCGTTTCCCCCGCGTGAAGAGAGAGAAAAAAATCCGAAAAAGGAAAATAGACCAGAGAAAGGTCAGTCTCGCCCACACTTTATTTCCACTCCTCGTCCACGCCACCACCAGCACGCCCTCTCCCCCTCTCGGAAGCTAAGGAGAGAAGAGAAGAGAAGAGAAGAGAAGCGAGATGGAGAGGAGCGTCCCCGTGAGGAAGCCCCACACCTCGACTGCGGATCTGCTCACCTGGTCGGAGACCCCGCCCACTGACCCGCCGGCCGCCGACTCCGCCACCCCCGCCCGCCGGACCAACAAGGTGCGCCCCTCCCCTCTCCTCCCCCTCCGGCGAGGAATGCCGCGCCGTTTCTCTCTCTTCCGGAGACTCATGGCTTACATTTTCGGGTGATTTCGCGCAGCCGGCGGGAGGGATCAGCCCGGTGATGTTCGGGGCCCAGTTGAGCGAAGAAGAGGCCGCGAGCTTGAACAAGAGGTGAGATCCGGTCCTCTTCGAGCCCTAGTGTCTCCGAATTTGGTTGATCATAAAGATTTAATTTTTCTTTATTATTCTTTTTATTTTGGTTGCGAATCTTGATCTAGTTGTCAACTGGTGTCTTCTCGATCCGACCGATTTCTTGATCCAATCCGAGAGAATGGAACGCGGAAAACAGTGATTTTTCTTGACATGTATACTTTGGTTCATTCAAGCATGTTGATTCCTAGATTGGGATTTAAAATGCTTTGCTGCCGATCCGTCTGTACGGTGATTTTTTTTTTTTTTTAAAGAACTGTCATTTAGCTGGAATTTTAGTTCTTTATGCCAATTGCTATAGCTGTCAATGCGCTGTATATTTATACTAGTAGTCCTGTTGATCAGTGCATGAATGTTGGTTTTACAGCTTGTGACCCAAAATCATATCAGTACTGTGGATTTGATAGTTTACACATTTTATTTTTCATCCATTCAAAATACTGCCTGATCGTATGGTTCTTAAATGAAGTAATCAAGTCAAAGAAGTCATAGGCTAAGGAAAGTCAAGGATGACAAGAATTACGTTTCATGGTCTGTTTAGGGAACATGTTATGGCCCTTTGATTTTTAATATTTTGCACTGGATCCTGCTGAAGGGTAAGACTTGCTATTCATGAAATGATGAAGTTTATATGATTTTGAAATATGGAATTGTTTGGTAAAATCACTATACATAAAAAGTCTTGAAGAGCAGTAGTTATCTCGATCGCATGCCACTTGAACCTAGGATCCTTCCAATTAGTATCTTCAAGTTTCTTGATGCTATGGAAGTTATTGTGATTGTTTGGTGGAATTGTGTTTCTGCCAGTAAATTTATATTCTGTGCTTTATTCGTCCGCAGCAGCCTCTCAGGTCAGGTGTTTTCACATCTCTGCAACCCCTCCCCATCCCCCCTTCCCAATTATTGAGGCTTAAAAGCTGGAAATGAAAGGGACCACTCCTAGGGCTATAATGTTCATGGCCCTGCACTTTCTACGTATTAAGCCCAAAATCAAATCAGCTCCACAGGATTCTGCGTCTTAACCATTGCATAATGAATGCCTCCAGAGTGTCAAATTTCATATTTGTATTCTTGGTCATATGCTTGGAAGCATGTGTCAAGACTTGATAATGTCATATGCTTTATTCTTTTATGAAGTACCACCCTGATCGTTATTAAATCTTGGTACTGAAATTAGTAACCATTATGAAAACAAGATGAGATGTCATATTTAACATCAATGTGCCTCCTAATAAGTCTCTGGAAACATTTCAGTTATCCTAACTTTTTATCTGAAGGTATGTTTAACTATTTTGTTGCATCATTTCCTCTTTGCATTATCTTCTTTTATTTGCATTTAAAGTATAATTTGTTATGTTAAACATAAGATAATTTCTAATAAAACAGATTTTCTGATCTTCATATTCAGATTCTCTAGTTGTGATATTTGTTTGTGGATTATACCATGATGGAAATTGTACTACAATACCATCAACTAGTGGCATATCCTGCCTTGTGTTAGCTAGTAAACATTTTGAATTACACTTTATTTTAAGAATAATTTCAACATTTTAATTTGCAACAGCAGAAAGTTTTTGTTTCATTTTTTTTTTTTTGGGTAATTGATGAACTCCAAATACTTAATTGTTTGAAATCACAGGATGTAATAATAACATGTGCTATATTGTGCAACCTGGAAAGCTGGAAAGTCATGCCCTTGAAAATTCTGAACAGGAGGATCGTTCTTAGAGAAGTGATGGATTTTGATGATAAGAATTACCTAGATGCGTGAGAGAAGTGATGGATTTGTGGTGGGTTGGAGAAGAGAGGATGATAGTGAACAGAAACTACAAATCTAGAATATGAGTAAAGAGATTGTGTGATGCTGAGATGGGAAGTGTGAGATATGACAAAAATAGCTGATGCGATGCCCCCCTCCAGAAAACAGAAAAAAAAAAAAGAAAAATGTCTTCCACTGTTTCCAACTCCTTTTCTTGTTTTTCTCATCGAATCATTGAACAGGCATTGGCCTGAGAAAGGATACTCTTTGGATGGTTGGTATTAAGATGATATTAAATCTGAGATAGTATAAAATCTTCTTAATACACACCTACGTTTGCAAGCTTGCCTACATTTTTTCTGGTTGGAGCAAATTTGGTGCCACATGTAACTATTCTCTAGCAAGGCCTGTTTAGTCTGACCAGATCTGTGTATTTGAGATGATGCTACATCCAACATTGTTTAACAATATTCCTTCATCCTACAGATCAGGGTTATTTCAAGTAGTTTCTATCATTCTTGACCTTATAATTTTCAGATGGCTGCAAGACATATGTGTGCATGTCTAGAAGGCAATTGATGCTTCTTTATTGGATTCCATCCCTTCAAAAAAAGAAAAAAAAGAAAAAGGCTCCAACCCTTGTCCCTCTTCCTAGAAGAAGTCAAGGAGTCTTGAAACTGCAGTTGCCGATATGGTTTTGAATTTTGATGCTTATCTGATTCTACATCTCAATTGAGTGGCACCATTGTACATTCTTCTACTTCCCTTATTGTTGTCCTTTGCTGGCTCCCCATCTCTGCAGACCCCTTCGCCTGCTTAGCACTTCTTAGAATCCATTATACAACCACCATCATGAAATGCACATTCAATAAAGTAGATAAGTTTCGTTGCACTTCTATGCACCAACATGATCGCACTTTACCACAAAGACTCAACGAACTACCTTAAGGGATCCAAGGTGATATGGAGATAGAGTATGACAATCAGCAAGGAAGAAGTATGTTTCTGTAATTCAAGATTCTTCAATCCACTATCCTGAATATTAAAATTTCATTCTCAAATATCATCCACCCTTGGACACTTAATATTATACATCAAATGTTACTGACTGACAACTTGAAGGGTCCAGGTAGCTTGCTACAGTACTTATTTGTTAGATTTTCAAACACACAGTACTTTGAAAGAAGGTGTGGCCTGTAGCATTGGGACGTATTCTTTTCTATGATGACCAATGTCCTGGCAAGCAATCAATAATTCACAACATTGGTGTTTGAAGGTGAATTTAAGGGTTTTAAAAGATCTTATTTTAAGGGTTCAGGATTCCGGCATTGGTAATTGTTTTTTCGTGGGCTTATTTATGTGCTCCTGAGATTGGCTTACTAGGTATCGGACCTAGACACTGGGCTTCATTTTTTATAATGTAATGATTGCATCTATTATAAGTTGGTGAGGTTCTTCTTCCCTTGACACGATCATCTGAGTAAAAGAAATTTTTGCTAATGGATGGGTATGCATTTATTTAGTTAGTCTGGTTGGATGTCTTAGGCTCCAAACTTGCATCGAATGGCGGATATGCATTAGTTACATTCACTTTCGGCAAGTCTTTGTACAATATATTATCAACGTGATATGCCAGAACTCTATTTTGCCTAGATAGATTGGTGTTGTAGTGGAATAGACACAATGGAGATCATGATGCCATGCGATTAATGGGTATTTCTCATCTGAGGTTGTAACAGCACAATGAACATTCTAGGCAAACGGGCCTAGTCCAACTTGTCATAAAAATTAATTGTATGATCGTTCAAACTGTTTGGTCATTGGTTAAGGGTAGAAAATTTAAGGTAATTAAGTACTTTTATTTATTTTTCTTGTCATGTAGGAATATTTTGAGTGCTATTGTGGCCGGGCTGGATATGTGTTTATGGGCTGTCAGGCAAAATATATGACTAAACATGCCATTTCAAAGTCAATCATGTGAATAAATTAATTTGGGTGGCATTAGAAGTTTATTTTGAGTAGGCTGAACTCTAGAAAGGTTGAAAGCAGAATGTTTGGTAAAGAAATTTTTAGTTCCACCAAGATTGTCTTAAAGGTCAAAATTTTCATGGCTCAAAATCCTTGTCTGGATGGTGATGGTGCCTATTGCTACTTCTTTTTGCTGACTTATTGAGAAACCCTAGTTTTCAAGCTGTAGTCATCTTGTTGGGTATAATTCCGCCACTTATCCATTTTACTACTGAGCTGTATGAAGTCCTTCAGCAATGTGCCAGCCAGAAGACCATAGCAGATTGAACCCAAGAAGACTGCCACTTTTGCTGTTTTATATTATAATACAAACCTTGACTGTTCATTTGGTTGTGTTGCATTTCATTTACAAGCAAAATATATTGCTTGAGCATTATAGAATATATATGTACACAGCTTTTGCCCCTTTTTTTGAAAAAGAATCTGGTTGTTAACATGTGATATTTTGTAATTGCCTTTTCTCTGGGATTTAAATATCTGCACAAACAAGTAATATCTGCATAAATCTGTTTGTTCTAGCTTGATTGAATGAGAACTAGTTGGAGATACCTTAACAACTGACATTACATTTAACAAAGTTTTAACAATTGATGATGCACTCTATACTTGATGAATGACATTATTTTGAAGTATGAACTTTTCTTGAACGCTATAATTCTATGCTTTTCAACTTACAGGAAACCTTGCTCTGGTTCAAAATTGAGAGAGATGACTGGCAGTGGTATCTTTGCAGCCGACGATGAAAATGATGAATCAGAGTCTGGTGCTTCTGCCTCAAATCCTAATAAAACAAGTGTACGGATATGTCAGGTATCTTTTAAAAATTTATGAGGAGACCAAATCTTTCAATTAGTTCAATGATGTTTCATTTTTAGAGTGGAATACCAAAAAAATCAATTTTTTTAAACTGCAAGTAGAAAGAGTCGCAATTAACAATTGCTATGCTCCCACTGCCTTTTGCTACGCTGGCACTGAACATTAAGTTACTATTTTCCAAATGAGATTTTTTACATTGATTAGCTCAGTGTGGCTGATTACACTGGCACTATTGTTTTGGCCCTCAAAAGACTTAAAAAGCATGCTTATGATTTTCTGATGTGGAACTGAAGTGGTTGGCTTTAATGTTTTTTTTTTTTTTTTCCCATCAGCAAGCAGTTAATGCAATCAGCCAGATCTCATTTAGCGCTGATGAGAGTGTCTCTCCGAAGAAGCCCACCACCCTTACAGAGGTAGCAAAGCAGCGAGAGCTAAGTGGCACTTTGGATAGTGATTCAGACGCTAAAACTAAGAAGCAGATCTCTGAAGCAAAGTGCAAAGAACTTAGTGGGCATGACATTTTTGGTCCTCCTCCTGAGGTTCCACCTAGGCCTTTAGCAGCTCGGAATTTGGAGTTGAGGGGCAACTTGGACTTCGGGTTACCCCAGCCACGAAACATACATACTTCTGTGAAAGTATCCAATGTGAGTAGATGGGTCAAGCATGACCTTATATTTCTGATTCTTTTTTTAAAAAATCGAAAGTATTTTGCGATGCTTTTTCTTAGACATTGATTTACACACTTTGTCGAGATAACTGTAAATCTAAGTTTTTCCTTGCATCAAGAATCTTTGCTCTTCTTTTAATGCCAAAAGCATCAATATTTTTTATACTATAGTGTAAAATTTATAGGATTTGAAAGTTTCTTTACATTGCTGCCAGGTGATTTTTTCATAATCGTCAAAATGTTTTCTTGTTACTGATCTGTGAAAGTCAGATGAAACATGAGGTTGGCCTGTAAAAAATTGCATGAGAGCATCATTATTTTCAATTTTATAGTTTACATATTTTAGGATTTGAAAGTTTCTTTACATGGATGCTGGGTGATATTTTCATAAATCCCAAAATGTTTCCTGGCGACTGATCTGTGAATGTTCAATGAAACATGAGATTAGCCTGTGTAAAAAAAAAAAAAAAAAGGGCATGGGGGCTCCGGAAAAATTACTTGGAAACATTGTAATGTATCAAAACAACCACTTTCTTCCTTGGTTTTTGCCTTTCTGTTCTCTCACGCAAATTTTAAGCTTTCTTTGATTGTTGAATATGGGAACCTGTGGTGCCTATTTTCTTTTTTTATTTTTCAAAATGCTAGTCATTTCCAAATTTTAGTGGCTGATATCAGATTTACTTTTGCTGCTCCACTCTATTAGAATAATGCATTTAGAGTGGCTAATTGCTATGTTCTTGTCATGTGAACTAATGCATCCGTTTCATTCTGCATTATAATCACTCACAAACTTTTGTGCTCAGAAATACCTGATTGTGGTGCTTCTCTTTTTTCTTTTTCTACTTTTCATTCATTGCAAAAAGTTCATGTTTATAATGTAGGATCAGGAATCATATGTATCAGGAATCATATATATGGTTTTGGAAACAGTGAGCTACAGGTATTGGGGTAAATGTTTGATTGAATTTTGTAATTGTCTGCTTCATGAACATGATTTTGAGCTTGCTTCACCCTCCCCTGCCTTTTTCTTTTAGTGGATGGTTGCATATGTTAATTAGAAAACCAGCTTCGCATATAATAATAAACTTAGTGCTAGTATGGTTCTGTGTGCCTTTCTTTCATGTTAAATATGTATATTTTATCTTAGCATGTTTCAAACACTCTGAAACTGCTTTATTTCTCCATGTTGATCATATTATATACCCGAAACCTTCAGTTTACCCCAAAGCATCTTCATTCAACACATGTAAATGACTGCAGGTATGGTATGGGAATGAGAAATCCTGACGCTCATCTGCATCGCACTCAGACCCAAGCCTAAGTAATATAAGTATCATCCTGTATAGTGGTATCCTGCTGATGGAAATTGAGTGTGGATGTTCTATGTGCGCATTTGTTTGATGCTTAACATGGTAGAGTTAGTGCCTAAACTAGATGCATGCACATCTATTCCATCTTTAAAGATACATGTGAGACTGCATCAGGGTTACTTTTCTTTATCTTTCTTTTTTTACTGTGCTGTGCAAGTCTAGTACAGATTATTTTTCAACTCTTCAGTGTGACCCATTTGTTTTGTTTTCACCGTGGTATTGCCCTTAGGCTATATGGAAGTTGTCTTTCAAGGTAATCTTTTTAGGACTCTTGCATGTTGCAGTCTTACAGTCTCTCTGAAGCCCTATTTGCAGAAAATGGGCAGCCTGATTGTTGTTTTTATTTTTATTTTATATTGCTGCTGATCAATTGCTCTTTTTCCTTACAACTACCAAATACTTGTCGTGCAATTTCCTCATGTTATCTTTTTTTCCATATTCTATATTTTCTCCTCCTCATTCTAATTCATGGCAGTAAAAGTTTATCTTCATATTACCTTTTTTGATATTTTAAGCAATCATACCTTTGTTCAATATTTGTAGCCGGCTGGTGGTCCAAGCAATATCATGTTTAGTGAGGAGCCTGTCATCAAGACAGCAAAGAAAATCCACAACCAGAAATTTCAGGAGCTCACAGGAAATGACATTTTCAAAGGAGATGCACCACCTGCATCAGCTGAGAAGCCACTGAGCGTTGCGAAGCTGAGGGAGATGAGTGGCAGTGACATATTTGCTGATGGGAAAGCTGCTTCCAGGGAATACTTTGGTGGTGTCCGTAAGCCCCCTGGTGGCGAGAGCAGCATTGCATTGGTTTAACTCTTCTAACATTATTTATATTAGCATGTGTGGATTTTTAATTTAAGTCAGGAAACTTTTCCGGACTGATTAAAACACTTCCTGCATGTGCTTGGTGTTTTAGCAGTGTTTGATCTTAGCTCTGATGTCATGGAAATTGGTTGTGATATATCTAATTTATAATCCAAACAATGGGAAAGATTGTCTAAACCTCTTTCTTTTCTCATATTTTATAGCATTCCTCTTGACCATGTTTTTGGACCTAGTCTTGGAGTAAATAATAGCCCCCTCTTTTCACAGTTTAACTAAGTATGAGATTGGCTAGCTACAAAACAGAATATTGTATAGGACAACCAGAATGGTTACCCCAGTTGTAGAGGCAACTGCTTTATGTAAGCCATAATTATATTAGGAGCCTTCTCTTGGAGTCTTTGTCATGGCAAACAATATCAGAAACTCTTGTCTTTGAGTTCTGTAACTACAAAAAAAGTTTTTCTAATGGCATTTAGCCTTCAAAACCTAGATCTCTGCTTAGGAGATGTAGTAGAAGTCTGCAGATGAAAGGTAGAGTGGTCAGTGGAATAAGTGCAACTTTCTACCCTTCACAAAGAATATGCATTTCATGAAAACCTCTCCAAGCTCAGCCTGAATTGCCAAAAATCGTGAATAAATGCATTTTAGTATGTGAAATGTTTTATAGGGACTGTGCAGAAGTAATCTGCTGTGTTGTTTTAATAGTCCAAGAAAATGATCACCTTTATTTATTTATTTATATTTCTTTCAAAATAAGTTTAACCTCAAAGAAATGCGTATTTTTCTTTGTTTATGTGCACTTATTGGCAATAGAAGTACCCATGAAACAGAACATCTTTTATATATATATAAAGTTCCCTTATATATTGGCTTAATCATATTAAGTTCTATGTTACTTATTGGTTGCATAAACTTAAATACAACGAGTAAAGTAGCCCCTTCTATTTGATATTTTAAACTTCCTTGAGAATCCAACTCTTGTCTTAAATCTCACCTTGAGCTGATCTTCAGCTGATCTTCAGCTGCAACTCTGAGGATGTATGTTTGCTCATTAGCCTAAGATGATGATCATAATTCGATCGTGAGATTATTAATCACAACAATTAAGCTACAATAAATGAATAACTTTTAAAAATCTTAATACGTAATAATTTACAAATAAAAGGCTATATAAACAAGTAGGAATAATATGTGCGGAGTTACAAACTGTTCAATGAACTTTTTCTATTTTTTTAGACTGAAATCGTTCAATGACTTGGTTCACCTGCCATCAATTTGTAATAAACCATCTGAAAGTTTTTGTCCCAACAAGCTAGTTGTATATTTGCAGTGCCAATAGAGAACCCTGGGCTTTTGGCCCAAGAAAACTATCTTTGTGTACTGAATGACCAGCAAAAAGGATTGCATGGAGAAAATGGTTGGTGGTTTCCAGGTGTAAGGTGAGCTGTTCTGACTTTGGTTTGCAGTACCCATATCATATTCCGCCTGAGTGCACTCAGCCATAGCTATGCTTAGAGAGCAGTGCCTTCAGCAGTTGGCCTACAGCCTGCACTTGGTGGACCTTCAAAAACTTTTCTCAACAGCCCCATCTAAAATGTTTAGTCCATTGATGTTGGCCAAATCTTCTGAGAAGCTAAAGGGAAGCAGCCATGTGTTGCTATGATCAGATAGCTTGTAGCTTCATAACAGGACAGTGCATCAACATGATAGTTGTGATGCCATAACTGGTTTAAGATGCCCACCTTGGAGACTCCAGGTTATTAGCAATACATTCAGTTGTTCTCTTTGTATCTATATTCCTTATTGTTATAATATTATTTGCACCCAATTCTCCATTCAAAGAAAATTGAGATAATTTCTTTAATTCATTTTAATGCATAATACTTTTTCTGAAGCTAGGAGAAAACAACCGGATGATAAGGAATAAAAGGATGAAACGTTTGGAAGAGAAGAAGATATTAAGAATGGAGAGAAGAAACTTAGGTTATGTTTGATTTTTGAGAATAGTTTTATTTTTAATTTTTATTTTATTTTCTGAAATAACCGGATGATAAGGAATTAAGAGGATGAAACATTTGGAAAAGAAGAAGATATTAAGAATGGAGAGAAGAAACTTAGGCTATGTTTGATTTTTGAGAATAGTTTTATTTTTTTAATTTTTATTTTATTGTATGAAATAATTATTTAATTTTCTGGCCTCTAGAAAATGCGTGTGGCAAGTGAGAATATAAATTAGAAGGAATACTATTCAAATTTTCTAGCTTTTGTTTTCTATTTTCTTCTTTTTGTTAAAAATAATGGAAAGTCTTATTTTATTTTGAAATTGTCTTTCAAAAAATTATTTCATTTTGAATCATCAATTATGTATTCATAAATATTTTTTATTTTTTATAAAAATAAAAATAGAAATAGAATTATTCTTAAAAATTAAATACACCCCTATTTCTCTGAATCTCTATCCAAAACTTGATGTAAATTTATATATTATTCCAACAAGAACTTGAAACAAAACATTCACCTCATTCATATAAGAAGGCTATCCTAGAAGCATTATCCTATGTAATTATAACAATTATTGGACATTAGAAACAACTGAAATAAACCAAAATTATAAAATCACATAATAACTATCCTGAAAATTCATTTGCATCAATTCAACGATGTGGTCAAGTATTGCCTACCTTAAATCCCTGTTCATAACATTTGGTTTCGTCCATGAAACACATATGGATGTGCTTCAAAGACTATACATTTTTAATTTTATGGGGGCGCACAAATGCATGAAATTTGAAGAATTCCTTGACTATTTTTTCTACTTTTCTAACCAAATATTTAATTAATGATAAGAAGTATTGGAGATGGTAGACTAATAGCTCAATTTGCTGGTAAATATTCTTGGTGGTTGTGCTAATTTCCATCAAACTAAGAAAACAAAAGCTATATTTTCTTTTGGGGAGAAAGGTCTTCTTCCTTGAATCTAAACCTTTAACCATTATAATTCAATGAGAGCTATTTTACATACATATTTTTTGAATAAAAGAAGCCTTACGCGCATGTGAAGCATACAAGACTCTCTTATGCCTTCTTGAAGCATACAAGCCTACGCACATATGAAGCATGTAAGGCTCTCTCATGCCTTCTTGAAGCACGAGGAGCAATGTTTCTATTTAGTAATAGAGAGACTAAGGTCTCTCTTGAAAATGCTTTTAGAAGGATCAAAAGTATTTTTTTTTAAGTCTAAAAAAATTTTGAGAGATAAGAAGGTATTTGATAAAATCTTAGAATAGTTTTCTGGAAGGAGCACCTTTTGATTTTAATAGAGATATTGGAAATCTCAAACCACTAGAATTTATTATATGGATAATTGCGATCATTAGGTATATTTCAAACTATGAAATCTAGATTTTTTTACTTTAATTATATCAACAAATTTATTAGATTATAATACATCATGTTGTTAAAATGATATTTTTTAAAATATAAAAATAATATTACTTGCCTATTTATGTAGTTTGCCATAGTAGTTGCACGTAGACCGATAGCAAATTTTATATCTATTTCGTTGAGATCAAATAAATATGCTTCATAGATGAATTAACTAAAATGGATAAATAATTAGATCTAGTTAATTATAAGTTAAGTCAATTTCTAATTGCCTATAGTTTTAAGTTTTTCTAAATTCAAATGTTTTTAGCTATATTTTGTAAATTATCCAATTTGTACAAATCAATAGTTTTAAATCCAAAAAACAGATTAAAAAAAAACTTCAACTTACTTTCATGGAATCAAATTGGAAGAATAAAATTAAATTATGTTTATTCATTAGGAACTTAATCTATTACTTATGAAAATCAAATTTGATAATGAAAATGTCAAAATAAGGTATGTACATTCATGCACATAAATAACGGGTGGGGAGAGATAGAGAGCTTCACTTGATCTCTTGATTTTTAAATTTCTTTTACTCCTTGAAATTTGGATTTAATTAGGATATATTATAATATACATAAGTTATCGTTTATGAGATGAAAAATTCTATCAAGAAGGATATATAATCTTTTAGCAACAAAAAAAAAAAAAGGTTATATAATTAATGTCAAATACAAATTTGTCATCTATTTTTTTAGGATAAGAATGTTTATGATAAATTTTAATACTCTATCAAGAAAAGATGAATAATAACTAGCCTTTTAAAGGATTAAGTAGTAAATCACATTCTCCTTAAAGACATTTGTAAGTACTTGACCCCTTAGAATAGTGAAACCAATAAGATTTACGAGCATACTAGGAGAATTTTGAGTTGATATGATTTGCAAATTAGTCACTGTGATCTTTTCTTTTTTTTTTTTTTTTTTGAAACCAAAATAAGTAAAGGCCCCATTACATGCTAACTAACTGGATGTTTAATAATCTACAAGTTCTCTTAAAATAGATAATAATATTATTTAATCTTTATAAAATATCGGTTTTATATGAAATAGCCAAACAAGCATTTATATAAAACTTATTTATTTTAGGTTTTGTATAAACCTTATTTTATTACAACTGGACAATCAAACATCCCCTAAAATTAATATTTCATCTCATGTGTCCTTTCTCCTAAAAGATTTCACTCAAGCAATAAATTAAGATTTTTATACATTCAAGGAAATGACTGTAAGCATCCCAAATTTAGAAGCAAAGTAGGTGTAGCATGTATGAAGCACCTTTTTGATCTCTAATAAAATATTGATCTATATGATGTTCTTGCGATACACTAGATACATTACATATGTATGTTATATATGAATAAAATTTATTTTACAACAGCTTAGATAAAGGCGGATATCGAGTTATCGAAAGATATCATTTAACCCTCTTATGGTCTTGAGAGAGGATCTGTGTGATGAGCCAAAAGCTATCTATATCGAATGATGGTATACCTTTAGAGTTGTGATTAGATAGAGGTTATCCTATCAATCTTTATCTCTAAGATAATCTCCTCTTCTTTATTAGGAAGTACTTAAAGCTTAAGGAGCTTGGACTTCCATCATCCGACCTTTTGGTTGATAGTGAGATTAAAATTCTCGAATGGACAATGATTTATTGATAGATGACTTAATGGTTTGGAGTAGTCTTTCGGAGTCATTTGAATCCTTCTGTCAACTATTTGCTTCCCCATGTCTTGCAATCTAAAATCTTCACCTGTTGACAAATCTCTCATTCTTATGATACTCATGTAGATAAGATCGTTAAACCTTTAGAGTATCTGTTCAGATTTAGCATGTCTTTTTTGTCTTATTCAACCAATTATGACATCCATTCTTTCCAAGTTAACGGCTTATCTTAATCAAGTGGCATTATATTCGAGCATTCATTATTAGATTACCTCTCTTCTATGCTACTTAGACTGCCTTTCTTAGTTATTAACTGTTCTCCAAGTAGTTAGCTTGCCATACTTATTGTTGCCATCCGTTAGCCTACAATTATGCTTTCCAAGATAGTAGGTGGCTAGTTGTGAGTTACCTATATGCATTGGAAGTGCTAAATATCATGAGGATGACATTTAATTCATGATAATATAATATTATCAAGTATTATATTTCTCATTATCTTATACTTGGTAGGTAATTAAATTCTTAGGAATGAAAGATTATTATATTTAATTTATAATAACAAAATATGATAATTAGTTTACCATATTTTTAAATTTTATTATATATTTTGTTATCTTTTAAGTGGCATCCTCTTCTTTTTACTAGAATATAAAATGTTTTGATAAAAATTAAGATTCTTTGTAAATTGATTTTAAAAAAATTATATATCAAATATTTTTAAATATACCATTATATAATATATTAAAATAATATATAAATATTTAGTAATATATTATATAGTAATTTAATATGTAAGGTAACAGATATTAATAATTTAAAATTTATATATTATTATATAAATATACAATAGTGTTTAAAATATTAAATATTATATTAACATTAAAATTAATATAAATATAAAATATTTAATTAAATATTTTATATTAAATATAAATATAATATCAAATATTTAAATATTATTTAATATAGATTAAATATATAAATCAAATTAAGTATTATTAAGCATTTATATGAAAGTCAAGAGTGTAATTTAAGATCATCAGACTTTGGTAATCTTGGATACTCATTTTTCAGATAGAAATCGAATTATCATAATTTGTAGTAATTTTTGATTATTGAGAATTTAATATTACCATTTAAATTATCATGTTTAATTATCAAATATGATAATTTACATGATAATTTCATATTATCATGATAGATTATCATGAACCAAACACCCTGAAGTATAATCCATGTCTTATATTGAAAAAAAAATTGCTTGCCTTCTATTTTGGTTGAATATATTCAATATCTTTTGAATCACATATTATTTTTCTTATTTTCTTAATGACATCAAAAAATCCATCCACCCAATGACATTTAAAGTTCTTAGACTACTAATGTTTGTTGCACAAGGCTTTCACCGTCTTTGTGAATATTTTGAATAATAAACCAAATTTTTTACTTGAATTATTTTTTTAAATAATGTCATGTTGTATGATTAAAATTGTATCGGTAAATACTATATTATTAAATCATTAATAAAATCCATCAAGTTACTAATTTAAATGGTTTGCTACGATCGGTATCTATAGACTAGCAAAAAAATTTAAATCCCACTTTATTTGAATTGAAATAAATTTATCGTAGAAGGGTTAACCAGATTGGGAAATGATTGGATCTAGTTCCAAAAGTCAAGTTGTAAGTTCTTATAGTTCTAAGCTTTTCTAAATCCAGACCTTTTTAGAACACACATAATAAATTTCCTATTCATACATTTAAATGGTTTTATGTAGCAAAGTTTTAAATACTTAAGTTCCTTTCAAAGAATCAAAACTAAAGATTAAAAAAAAGCACTCCTATTATTACGAACTTAATCTATTATTCATGAATATAAAGCTCGGCAAATTAAATAGAGAGAGAGAGAGAGGGATGTATCTATTTATGCATGCATACATACATGTATGTATATCTACATGCATATATAAACTTGATTATACTTGAAAGGATTTTCACTTAAATTCGATCGGATCTAATTTGAATAATAAAGGTCTCACAATGATGATCATATCTATTTGATGTGATCTACTATTTTTAAATTGCTGATCCACCAAATGCATTAAGTGATTAAAAAATTGAGCAGTTTAAATAACACGAAATAATTCATATCTTTTTGATATCTTGATATATGGGTTATAGGTCTTTAAATTATATGATTTTTAGTTTGTAAGTATTTTAGAGGTAGTATATTACATTCAATGGCTCAGGTCATCAACATACACAAACGATGATTAATGAATAACAAGTTTCTCTAAAAAAAAGAAATGTAGATGTTATGCCATACAAAATATGTAGGTAATGTGAAATATAATGTGAAAGGTATTTTCTTTGAAGACAATGATGCTCATATAGAATATTCATATCTTTTTAGAAGGATAATGTTAATTAGTTCTAAAATGATTAAATGAGCGGTCTATGCTTGCTCTTCGTTAATATGTTTCATTAACATTAGACTAAAATAAAATAATAAAGTTGACAAAATTTGCGAGCACACTGGGCTAAGTTTGGGTTATTATTACTTACATATTATTCATCTAGGATTTATATTTCAAAATCATGTAAGGTAAAACCTTTCATCTTATAAGTAAACTAGAATTCATAATCAATCTCTTCGTTTCTTCTCTCTCACACTTAAAGTTTGCATTAACTTTATTAGGATTCTATTAAGAGATAAATTGAGATGTTTATGAAACATATCCTAAGTAAATAAAAAAAAAGAGAGAGAAAAAACCGGAAGAACAAAATTAGGATTTAAAGAGAACCCTCATAGGACCACTTTTTTTCAGCTGCGTAGCTTGGCTTCCCTCCTTATTTATGACTAATAGTGCAGTGGACGACTCCAAGGTCTACTCGGTGACCATCTTGTTTACCTTCGGCTTCAACTTTTGCGAAAGTTATGAATGATCAAATGAAACTTTATTTAATTCAAGTTGTGACACTGCTATTTAGTAGTATCTAGACTCAAGCCCAATTCAAAAGGTTAGTCCTGTAACTCATGCCTAGCTTCAAAATAAAATCACATAAATCAAAATAAAAAGCCTACTCAATATTACTATTTCTATTTCTATTATTTAAAAAATATTTTTATCTTTTTACAAAATAAAGTAAGAACTTTTAAAATATTTTTACAAATAAAAATTTTTGCTCTCAACTTATCTTTTATATATATATATATATATATATATATATATATATATATATATATATTCCAGCATACCATATCTGATGCACCAACCCAAGCCATTAGCTCTTATTTTGTAAAGAATAGGCTTGGGGCCATGCGCACTCTCTTGGTTCTCTTCCTCGCTTTGGACGAGGAGGACCACGCGCTACTGCGCATTCCCTTTTCCCTTCCGGGTAGTTATTTCGGTTATTCCGGAAAGGCGCTGCTACGCGCCATCATTGGAATAGGCCGGCCCCTACACGTGTCCCGCCGCACTCGGTCCCTCTTCTTCGCAACCCACGCCACGCCTGGGTCCGCGTTTTCCTCGTGGGCCCATCAGACGAACGCCTTCGCTCGATACGATCACCGTGCCATTCGAATAACGAAGTTGACCTGGGTCCGCGTTTTCCTCGTGGGCCCATCAGACGAACGCCTTCGCTCGATACGATCACCGTGCCATTCGAATAACGAAGTTGAATACGGATAAATGACACGTCAGCGAGCGAACAGCATTTTATTTTATTTTATTATATTATCTTTTCTTTGCAGCTCAACAATACCAAATAATAAATCGAGATATAAGGAAAAAAAAAAAAAAGTTTTTAAGAATTTTTGAAATATTAAAAATTCACTCCATCAAAAATATTTTTTTTTATATAATAAATATAATTGAAATATATAATTGTAATGTATTAATATTATGCTATAAATGAAGAGAAGTTGGGAGTTTAAATAAAAAAGAGAAAATATTTCTTAATATAAAAATTATAGTTCAATAAAGATAAAAAAATATTTCTTATTATAGATATTGTTGTTATATACTGAAGATAAAATTAAATAAATATTTTTATCATAAACCAACTTCCTAATTTAATAACTGACACATATATATATATAAAGGAGATAGGTTAGGAAAATAACTTTCAGAAAAATATCATTAATATCATTTTAATTATCAAATTAATATCATCCTACTTAAAATAGTTTAAATATAGAAAAATTAAGCAATATATTTTAGTAATAAATATTTAACCTCTTCCAAAAAAAAAAAAAGACAGAGAAATTTTTTTTTTATATATCATATGTACTGCATTTTCTCTGGATATTTCAAACGATAAAATCTATCTTAATTAATAAAATCTTTTTATGGAACACGGTTTGGTTCGCGATCTAGTCGGAGTTATCTAATTTATCTTTAAAATTTCAAATTATAAAGAAGTTAAAGGATTAAAAATCTGAGTTCAAATCACAATCAATATACCAATCCAGTCTGTTGGCATGCAAAACCTAAATTAGTGGGTAATCTTACCCCCAAAGTAACCAGAACCCTACAGCAACTCTAACTCTGAGAAAAAACTTATCGATTAAAATAAAGAGAAAAACCCCATAAACCCACACTTATAAATTCCCCCTCTTCTCCGCGCCTCTTCCTCTGCTGCTCTCTTCCCCCATCGCTCCCTTCTCCGGCCTCCGTTGGCGGCCGCCTCCGTCTATCTCCGCAAAGCTCTCGCCCGTCCACACCAAAACCTCCCCCACCGTCTCATCGCGTCGCTCCCAATCCCTCTCTAAAACCTCTCGCTCTAAACCGCTGTCCTTCTTTAGACCATCTCCAAGAACCCCAATGCGATCTCAATTCCCACCCCCATATCCGATAATTTTCTCTTTTATGGATTGAATTTTCTTCTGATACCCTTATTCTCCCTTTCTTGATCCCTTCGCCGTTTGTTTTTTCCCGATTTTCCGACGGTTTTTAGGGGATTTTCTTTGAATTCTTGAGAACGGGAGAGCCATGAAGCTACTAGAGAAGCAGGAGGAGATAGAGAAGCAGGAGGATGAGGAGATGGACAAGCTCCTGGACGAGATTCCCCATGCAACATCCCCCGATCATCATCATCATCATCGCTACCACCCCATCCCCCCTGCCGACGCAAGCACGATCGGTAACGTCCCCGGCAACGCCTACCGTGGGTCACCGGGCCATCATGACATGTATGCTGGCGCCGCCCCGCCGCAGCCCTATAGGCATGGCAATCGGTTGATGCGCCGCTCCCCGGAGCCTGGCCGCCGTCCGATGATGGAGGAGCTCGGCCTTCTTGATCGCCTCCGGGCTATGCATGTCGGGAACGGCGGCGGGGAGGCGCGGATGGGGCGACCCGGGAACGGCCTGGCCGACCCCGACCCGTATCCTCCCCGAAGTGGCTGTAGCAATGCCGGCATGAGGGGACCCTTTGAAGATAACTACGAAGTTGTTCGTCGCTCTGTTCTGCCAACAACGATGCCGTTTGACGGCGAGCGGAGGTTGCCAGGGTTGGTCCCCCAGCAGCATTACTCTAATTTATGGGATTCACGGCTCCAAGTCGGGCAGTCCGACACCCCGGTGGCCTACCCGGCCGGTGTGTATTTAGAATGGGAGGATGTGTTGAACTCGCAGGTCGGTGGAAATGGTGGGATGGGCCGGAACTACTACCAGAGGGGAATTTATGATGACAATTCGGCGGCGGCTCTTTACCGGCCTTCGGTTGCCGAAGTCTTCCCGCAGCAGGGAGGGTTCGATTTTAATCAGAATCTGGGGTTCATGAATTCGCAGAGGCTGCCGGTGCTGAATGGACGGGCAGCGGCGGCGGCGGCGGCGCTGTCGAATGGTTGGGCACCGCAGTCCTTGCCCCCGATGAGAAACCTCAGAAATCTTGAAGCTTTTGGCTGCGAGGATAGTTTAATTATGCAGGGGAAGGGCCTGCGCTTTGCCGGGAACAATGGGCGGGAGTTCCGTAGGGAGCACAGGACGTTGCCACAGCTTGATGACCGCTTGCATGTGAGAGGGCGCTCTGTTGTGAACGTTGATGGTGTGCGCAGTCTGAGGCCTCGGCATTCGCCCCTTCCGCCGCTGAAATATGAAAATTTGATGGATGCTGATATTTACCACGTTGCAAAGGACCAGCATGGGTGCCGGCTCCTGCAGCAGAAGTTCGAAGAGAGGGACCCCTGTGTAGTGGGTATGATATTTAACGGGATCATCGATCATGTGGTCGAGCTCATGGTGAACCCTTTCGGGAACTATATGATGCAGAAGCTGCTGGAAGTTTGCACTGAAGAGCAGAGGATGAAGATAATTCTCGTACTCACAGAAGACCCGGCTGAGCTCGTCAGGATCTCTCTAAACATTCATGGGTATTGCTCTTTGCTCATGTTGTTTCATATTTACCTGTGCTTCAATATTATTCATTAAGCATGCAAAGATTTACTTTGGTTTGATCCTATCGGTGTATTATGATTTTATGTTGTTCCAGGACACGGGCAGTGCAGAAGTTGATAGAGACCCTCAAAACCCCACAGCAAATTGCACTGGTGATTTCTGCCCTTAAGCCAGGGTTTCTTGACCTTATCAAGGACTTGAATGGCAATCATGTAGTCCAGCGTTGCTTGCAAACTTTTTCACCAGAAGATAATAAGGTATGCATTTGATTCTTTTTGTTAGACTAATTGATTAATTAGTTCATGCTCAAACCATATATGATCTAACTTTTGCAGATGGGAGACAAATTGATTAATTTCTGATGGTTTAAATATATCATATGCTTTTAGTTCATGCTCAAACCATATATGATCTAACTTTTGCAGATGGGAGGTTATGTTACGTTTATTAATATTTTTTATGCACAAGAGTGCTTTTAATTTGTTGATTGCCACACTTAGAAGAGTTTTTATGATCTCCATTGTCATGTATTTGATGCTGTTGGATCAAGGTGTCTTGCTTTTATCTATATTGTTATTGTCTGTTCTTGTTCTCTAAATATATTCGACTTGAATTCGACTTGAATGCATTGAGTATAGATTTTTGAGTAGAGAACTGGGGCATATCATAACATTGTTAACGCAACCCAGCAAAATAGCCATCTCTCTCTAATGCTTATAATTGTTTCCACTTATTTGCGATCTTTCTTCCAAACTATTAAATTTCATGAACTTGTGAGAGGTTAAATTTTATATGTTATGTTCTCTCTAACAATACATATCTCTGCATGAACATGCATTTCTTTGAGTACAAATCTTGGAACATACTGCTTTTCCATTTCTTCTTATGCTAAACTCTTGAAGACTTGCTTCCTTGTTTGTTAATTGAATTGAGCCCATTTTATGTTATCCGTGATATAACTAGGAAGATCATGAATTCTTTGTTGGCTTTTGCATTGTCCCCAGTATATTTATTATCTTTCATTAAATTTATTCAGGTCTCATGCATATCGGAGACATTTTACCACATATAAATTAACTCTACATGCGATGTCTCTCAGTAGTAACGTATTGTATTATGAACCCTTCAGGCAAGAAACAACATTAAACTTTTTTATATTTTAGTGCCAGATAAGGCACTTCAGGTGGTCACATCTTGCATATAAGGCTAATAACATAAATGCACTTTTGCATATTCCTCGAAATTACTCTTTTGTGCTTCTTCTGGACATGTTTGTTCCTTAGACAGCATCGGTCTTCTAATGAACATTAATTTGGGAAAACATATAAGTATGTTAAGATATTCAGAGTTTTATCTTAGCGAAGGTATAGATGATTAACTGGAAAGGCTATATGTGTAAGAGGTTTGGAGTTCGTGAGGAAATAATTGTAAAGGATGCTATAAAGGTTCATGTATTTTCCATCTTATACCAGCAAACTTCTTTCCTTGTCAAAGAGATGTGTTGAGTTCCTTTAGTATTCCTGTGCAATTACAAACAAAGAGAAGGTCTTGTAACAGGAATAGTGAGATTATAGCTGGTTTATGCCCTCCTACAAAACTTCTTTTCTATATCCAAAATTAGAAATTTGTGCTACAGACAAGTGGACCATAAACTAGCCTTACATGTTTTTGCTTGAGTTGTTACCTTGTTGCTTTTCCTACAGCTATGAATTTCTAGTGATTTGCATTGAACATATTTCTGTCAATTGTAATTCTCAACAATAATTATTTTTGAGACACAAATTTTATCACTTGACCTAAATTAGATAGTATTTGAATCATCTCCTTTTGGATGCTCAAGTTTGTTTGGAAGGGTGGTTACTACCACAATCCAGTTGGTGGTCTGATTTGTACAAAACCTTTTTCTGGGAAAGAATGTTTTGTTCTCTTTATTGGTGGATATTTTACCTCAAATATCACTTGACAATCACCACACCTTATATAGTTCCAAGGCTCATGTTTTTTTATTGGTTTAAATGAAATTAGCTTTAGTTGCTTTTCATGTGCCAATCCTTTTGCACCAAATATGTTGTTGGTGCCAGGAATGGCATTGATTGAATGACAAAAATATACTAATAACAGCTTCTCTAACTCCAAAGAAAATATAGTTTTTGTGATTCACCAGTGCCCTGTATTATCATTTATTTAAGCTATATGATTTTGCAGTATTTTTGATTTTTTAGTATTCCAGGGTAGAGCTTTGATTTCAAATATGCTGCCGGACATTGAATTTATATCTCTTTTATTGTTGGTATCCTTTTTCTGATGATCATTGGAAATGCATGATTTCAACAATTTACTTTCTGTGGAGTTTTGACCACTGGTTGCGAATTGAATCTTGGTGCATTTGGAACTGAGACTGTCAGATCTCGAATTAAATCGGTCAGATCAATACATTAGAGAGCATGTGAAATCCAAAAAGTGGGTGCATATTTGGATTTTTGAGTAACACTGACAAATTAGAAAAGCTTCTAACTAGTTAGAAAGAATTCTTAGATCGATTAAATGGTGTCTATCTATCAAGAATATAGGTGCATTTGATGTTGCTTAAAATGTTTTCCCTGACTTTTAAGGTCAAAAAATTCCTTTCTGAAAAAGAGGTCTTTGGTAACATCAAATGAGTACTTCTCAAAGAAGCCCAAGACAAAAGGTGGCTCTTTGGAGAAGCTAGAAAAACTAATAATGAAGAATCTTGAAGGGCATTGCAAGAGTGCAATAATGACGAAGTAAGAATTAAACAAATTTGGACTTATTGGCAGCTCATTGCTCTCAGAAGGCAACATCCTTCAAATACTTATTGTTCATGATTCATTTATTAATTTCGTTTGTAGATTGTATTGCTGGTGAGACATACTATTATAACTAATAGTGCTCTCTGTATGCAATTATACAAAGTTTCATAGGGGATATGGTAGCATATTGCACATTTTTTGGATCATTAGTCTGTCTCCTAAATCTCATAAAATTCGGCTTCCAGTACTTGAGTTATAAAGGTTTGCTCTTTTGCTTTGTATTCTACCTTGACAATTACATGTTAAAAATATGAGTCTATAGACCAATAATATATTAGAATAGAGCTGACTTATAATTGATTGAGATTTGACTGAGCGATAATTTAATTGGGAAATGTAGTTGGCCTGTAATTAGATCATAATGGAAATTTCTATCAAGCAATAATTCATGCAATGTGCTTCAACGGTTTTGAGATTGCCAGGTTTCTTATGCATGAATCTAGAAAGCAATATAAACCGCAATGAAATTAAATATCTGGGTCCTAGAAATGACTGGTGAAAGCATAACAAACCTGAATTCTTATTTAAGCACTTGCTTCCAGAGTGTGAGCTGCTAGGAGGCTAACATTAGTTTTGATTGTATTCTCTTTGAACTTCTGGTTTATCTTTCATTTCTTTTCCTTCTTGGTGGTGTCTTTCAACTGAATTTCTCAAATGAGTGTGTACATACATGTATAATTATGTATGCATGAATGTATTTAACTATATATGTATGTTGTCTTCATACATGTGTCTACTTTCCCCCATTTTAGATTCTGTTCTCAGTTTCTGACCTATATTTTCCACCATAACAATGCAGTCAAAATGGTTTCTTTGATTGTTTTTTGAAGAAAATTGATGGGCGGTTGTGTGCTAAATTTACAACCATGGTTAGGTTTTTCATGGGCAAAACATTAGAGGTGGTTTTGGCCAGTGATTCAATTTTCGAAGGGATGAAGGTTGAGATATGTCATCTAAGAGAGATTCCGGGACCAATCTCAATCAGCCTATCCCATTCGGCCATAATACATTATCGTGTCAATTTTAAATGATCTAATTTATCATATAGATATATTTTTTGAAGTTTAAATATATTTAAAAATTGAATAAAACACTAAAGTTTCACAAATAATTTTTTTTTAAAAAGAAAAAAAAATTCAAACAAGTAATGGGACGCTTGACTGGGTCGGGGATAGAGATGGTATTGGATGCAGTGTGTCTTGTTCCATGAAAAAATCAAGGAACCTTGGTTCCATGAGATTTAAAACCTTGGTTTTGGCACCATAATAAGGAAATACAGGACCATTACCAACAATACCACTAACATTGTAATTGTAGATGGTAATGACAAGTTACAATGATGAGTATCTCTTCTGAGGCTATGGGCAGCTAGCATTGGTATTATCCTTGCATAATAGATTGACTTAGTCACTGCCTCCTCAATGGCATATTTATTTAGAGTTGCTGCATGGGTTATGGATGATCAGGGGCAAGAGGGAAAAGAATGGCTTTTAAGTTGAAGGGTCCAGTTTTTTAGGTTATCTTTGAAGCCATTTTATGACCATATCTGCCTTCTCAAATAAAAGAGGTCAAGGACAGTTTATCACCCATTCCACCCTTCAGTAATGGTAACGTTAACTAACTAACACCCCAGGATACACCATGAAACTTTATTTTTCAGATCAACTCAATTGTGTTGCTTGTCTTGGAAGTTAAAGTGCTATTAGTACCCTTATGTTGTTTTAACCCATCTAAATAGATGGAACATCCCAAGCATTCTAAATTACAGAATACTTAGGATTTAGGTACTGTACTTTTTGCTGCTAGATAAGCTGCACAAATTTGCTTCTACTAAGGTGGTTTCATGCACAATGCAATATGATCTAGAATTATGGTAGATTTGGAGGGAAAAAAATGAATAAAAGTTCTTGGATTTTAACATAAACTCAATAATTATGTGCATACTAAAAATTCTGAGCCAGTATGAAGATTAATCCACATGCATCAAAGTTATGGTCAATGTACAAATACAAATTATACAGAGCAAGATAACATAGAAGTGCTAATAAGCATATGGTTATCCCAGTATCAGCTGTCATAAAGGTTTCAAGTCACCATCGGGGCATGAAAATTATGTGCTGTGTATTGAAGATATATAGGTGAAACTTGGCCATGTCATGAACTTATTGTGATTGTGATGGTGCCATCTTATGATTTCACTTTACAGCATCTTGATTGGTATTGGTGACTACTGATTTATGATGCAAATCAGAAAGCCAGGCGGTGAATCTGCAGCCATGTTATATAGTTGTCAATTGGTGATTGACAATGGCTAGCCGTAAAAAGGTGTAGGTTTCTAGGTGATAATGAACCAACAAAATGGACATCCCTAAAGGAACACCCTATTTATGCAATGCATAGATGTAGAAGTAAATCCTCGCATTTGAATTATCATGCTCCAAATTCCTCCTTCCTTCTAAAACAGGTAACTTAGTGGTCTACCTACATCTTGTTGTTTAGCACACCATACATCATTCTAGATTCTAATCATATGTATCCATCAAGAAATAATAATCAATCCTAATAAGTCATGGAAAACATCGAATGGACTTGGGATAGGGAACAAAACCTAAGCTAGATTTGTAAAGCTGACCCTGATAAATGAGCCACTAAAGCAATAGGGCTTATTGGTTGCATAACACCATGTGACCAGAATCTTGTTCATTTAGTGAGTCATGATGGAAAAACACATGCAACTTTTTTTGTTTAATAAATTTTTAAGTTGGAATTTTATGTAGGCATGGCCCATCCTCATTTTGGAACATATGACACTTTTAAAGCAAAATCAAGGTTGACTATGGAAATAGGATTTTCATTCTTGTACAAATTTCTATTACAAAATCTACTTTTCGTTCTTCAACTTTTAAAATAAATGTACATATGAGCTTCTTTTGTGAAAGAGTTCTTTTCTAGTTGGTAATATTCACTCGGCATGTCTCATCCTCTTTCTAGAATATGTGATGCCTTTAAAGCAAGAATGATGTCGACAATGAAAGTAGGGTTGCCAATTTTGTATTGGTTTTGATTACGTATTTGATCAGCTTTAGCCAACCCTAGCTACTTTAGGATTAAGGGTTTGTTGTTATTGTTGAATTGATCAACTTAAGTTATATGCAATTTTCATGCTATTATGGAGAGACACGCTTGATTCATCCTTAGCAATATGTATAATGATTATGTGAGATTAGTTAGATAAATTCATTTTCTATTCCTTTCATCTACCATGTAGATATCTATTTGGATGTTTAATTGTTGTTACAGAGGGCACATTAATTGGGTCGGTCAGATATCATGTGGATATAATAGTCCTTGGCAACATCACTTTTAAGAACATATTAATAACTGAACAAAACACTCTATGAAGAACAGCTGCCTCTAGAGGGATTCATATCAACAGGGGCTTCACAGCTTGGGCTTTCTTTTTTTTTTGTTTGGTTTTTGCAATATTAATAGCTAGGACCAGATTGTGGTTTGTGTTTGCAATCTACAAACACATGTCCACAGAAGTAACTATTTTGACTCTCTCTCTTCGGGATAACTGCTAAATGTTTTGCTTCTTTATTCATCTTTTCCATTTTATAATAGATGTTTTGCTATTGCACTTTAGAAATCATCGTTATTACTCTCTTTAGAACGTGTTTGCTTACCTGGAAAGAAAGTGGGTTTAAACAACTGCCTCTAAACATAAACAAAAAACTGTCAACTCCAAACTGTCTTGGTGAGAAAAAAGGTGAGAGCTGTAGAAAATCTGCGAGTGCTTGTGATTCAAAAAACTTTTCAACCTCAACTGAAATTTTGCTAAAATCAGCATCAGAGGTCCTTACCTTTAAAAGTCCAACTTAATGATGCATTGTGAATCTGATTTGCAAAGTTATTTACACTTTCATCCACTACATACTAAAACATATTTTTTAAGTTTAACCAACTCTATATTGCCATAATATTTTTCTTTTTGTTTTTTTAAGATAATAATGTTTTTACATTTTCTTTATGACAGTTTATTTTTGATTCTGCCACTGAGCATTGTGTTGACATTGCAACTCATCGTCATGGATGCTGTGTCTTACAACGCTGCATAAGTCATGCCACTGGTGAACATCGAGCAAACATGGTTGCTGAGATTGCTGCTAATGGGCTTTTCCTTGCTCAAGATGCTTTTGGGTGATTATTTAAAGCAGCCTTTTTTTTTCCCCTACTTATATGCCTTTCAACAATTTTTCAGTAAGCAATAATATTTTCTTTAGGTATGTATTTTAATTAATGATTGTTCATAGAGGTTGATGAGAATGAAAATTTGCTAGCTTTCTACCATCCACTTGTGACATTATTGATTGAAAATTTTGTGTGGAATACAAAAGTTTGTTTCTTACTCACAAAAAGCTATAACTGATCATGTTTATCCTAGTTAAATATTATTGTAAGATATAGAGGTCCGCACATTCCAGCTTGATTTTTTTCCTTCTAAAATACATTTTTGATTCTTTGCTGCATGAGCTCACTGGTCTGCAGTCCACAGAAAGCCTTTCTTCTGAAGCATGTGCACCTTCTACAGTTATGCTTGATGGTTCATCTCTTTTGCTTTCTTGATCTAAAACTTAAGAGTGGCTATATCATAGAGATTTATAAATAATGAAATTTCTATGTTCCTTCTTTTATTTTCAATCTTCTGAAATCGGAAGGTTGAGTAGGAGGTTCCAAGATTTCCCTCTTCCTTTTTCTTTTTCTAGTTACATCCCACAAATGAATAGAGATTGAAAATATTGAAAAGTCATGCCAAACTTTTATATTTTGGCATGATTATTTGACACTCAACTTGGAATTAAATAGATGCATGTACGTTACATTTCCTATTTTTTCATATAAATATTTTATATTTTCAATGTTATACTTTATTAATTTAACTATTATATATCTACACTATTCTTTGAGAGTGTGACATAAAAAATTAAAGTATATTATATTTAAACATAAAAAAAGAATTCAAAAAACCTTTTGTGCTCTTAAAATTAAATAAAGAAAGCTTAAAACCTTGAAAATAAAAAATAAAAATTTCATTTTTATAGTTCAATATGATATGATATAACCATACCATATCATATCAGTCTCCATCTATATGCTATCTGGTACCGAGACAGCTAATTTTAATTAGAACCATGTGGAATTTTGACAAGGACTAGGACTAGCATGCCAATTTATTCATTATCTTGAATATTCTTTTATTATAATATTATGATCACAATTAGTTAATCAAATAATGTGATTCTGAAGCCTTCAAGTTAGCATGATGATTCATCTCATATTGCCTTTTTGCTCTAAAACCTGAAGTGACCATATTGCAGTGATTTATGAATCATGAAACATCATTGCTTGTTTTTTTTTTAAAAAAAAAAGGTTTTTTTTTATTTAAAGGTTTTGCTTGTTATGGTAAGTTGACATTCTTTATGAATAATTTAGCTTTAATCATATGACCATCCTTGCCAATGTTTCACATGTTTCTGAAAGGCATTTGCTGGAACTATGGTTTTACTGAGTTGTTAATCCATTTTGAATTTTTCTGAACTTATTAATTGAAATAGGAAACATCTCATCAAGCTTGTTGTAGCGGTTTGATCTTCCAACAATATCAGTTGGTCAAGCTATTCTAATGCCAGATAATTTTTGCATTATTTAGTAGGGATGCAATGAATGCTTAATCCCAGTCTACAAAGGATTCCTTTGTTCTGTTAAATATATAAATATAAGCTCAGTTTGAGTGAAATATAGAATGGTGATGTGAGGTGTTGGAGAATCCTTCGAGATGGACAATGTATATATATTTTCTCCCGAGAACCTGATAATCTACTTGTTTGTCGTAAATGAGCATCGTGTGATATTTAATGTTGAAATGTCTGTCTTTCTAGGAATGGTGCAAATGGAATATGTAAGAAGAGCTTTGAAATATTTATTGCAGTCCTCCCCCAAATTTCTTATGTTACCAAGTCTTCCTTTGTAAAATTATATTTTATAGTTTTACGGTTATGTTTGGAATCAGACAAAATTGTAATCTATGTGAAGAATTATGCTTTGAAAGGTAAAAAGTGGCTAGCTCCTCTGGGAAAAGCAAGGCATGATACTTCACAATATTCCAATCTGCACATTCTGAGGGTGATTTGATAAAGGAACGCCAAGTTTCAATAAGTGGAAGCAGCCTGTCGCCAGGCATTAGCACTGAAAGCAGCTTCACCAACACAATTTCTTAAAACTGAATATAAGATGGTGTCATTCAATAGTTTATCATTGAAACTTTCTGAAATGTTAAGAATATATGAAGATTTGAGTTTGGACTGAAGGAGTTATGGAATTTTGCCTGATAAGTGAGAAACAGCTGCTGATACTACTCTGAACTAGTGTTGTCCATAGAAAACCATTTTCCCCCAATATTTCTAAATTCTTTGGATGCCTAACAATACTGACATCACAAGCATGAACATCAATACCAATTGTTGTGTTGGCTGCTGATCCATGTGTGGGGTCACAATCTATTTTATTTTTCTGAGTTTATGTTTGGTACATTTGGGTCAATGTTAGATCCTAAAGCCTGGAAACTAAGGTAGTAGATAAATGTGAGGCTCAGCTTTGAGTTTTCACACATTTTCTATACTTAACCATGTACTGCATTTGGAGAGAGAGTTGGACTTGAATTGGGATTAGTAGATGTCTAAAGAATTTTTTCGTTTATAGTTTTGTATATTTCTTCCTCTTCTTGCTACTTTTCTTTTCCAATATATATTTCTTTATAATAAATTATGTATTAGCCATCTTTCTATTGTTCTTGTCATATTATATAGTGGTTGTTCTTGTCATATAATGTGTTTCCTTAAGTGATCATTGTCAAATCATCTTTTATTCTCCCTACTCTTTAACTATGAGAAACGATACCTTGAACATGGTGAACTTGAATATGGTGAACATGGTTTTAGGCTACAGCGGGATATCCCATGGGATGCTGAGATGGTTTGCCATCCTAATTGGTTCATCTTGACATACCTGTACCAAGTGTTAGGATAGGATGATCCTATCCTATGGGATTTAAAACCTTAATTTTGAACATTACATATGAAGTAATGAGATGAAGTTTAAATTGAGTTCCATTTAAAAAATCAATGCCTTTAAGATGCAAAGGCATGAATATCTCATAAAAAGTGGGTGGAGAAGGATAAAAGATGTGCTGAACAAAAATTCTTTGGTGATATTTAAAATGCTGAAAGAAACATTAGCCGATGGGGATAAAATATGATACTTGTCTGGTTTGATTGAAAAGTGCCCTTATGATGTGGATTTTAAATATGAATATATGAAAATGATTTGGGATAGCCCGCTATGTAATCTATGGAGGTGTATATCAGAATCTGGGTCTGGATTTATCATCCATAATATCGGTTGTGAATTCAGAATGAGGACACAAAGAAATGCATCGTAGTTGTTAATGTTCAATAAAGTCAAGAATTGTTTGGTTAGGAATTCCTTGTGTATTTTTGACCCAAGCATTTTGTAAGAATTTATTTTGTAGGTATTAATCCAGAAAGTGTTCATTGTTGCGGGACTATTCACAAATGTCCAAGCTTGTCCTTTTCTTATACAATTTCTTTCTTTTTTGTTTTGATACCATTCAATATTTTTTTTGCTGATCTCATATCTGTTTAGGTAACAAAAATACCACAGCTAGAGTTCTGTTGTTGCCAATCATGCAACCATTTTGTAAGAATTTACTTTTGTAGGTATTCATCCAGAGAGTGTTTATTGTTGTGGAACCCATTCAGAAATGTCAACAATGCATAATCGTTAAGCTCTTGTCCTTCTCTTATACAATTTATCATGCAACATTTTTGTGTCAATCACATTTTTGTTTTAGGTAACAAAAATACCATAGTTATAGTTATGTTGTTGCTGTTCTATCATGGCATCGTCATTCTTACAGTGCTTCTCTTTGATGCCTCAGAAATTATGTTGTTCAGTATATCCTAGAACTAGAAGATTCATCAGCATTAGCAAGTGCAAATTTGGCATCCCTATTTGAAGGCCATTATGTAAACCTCTCAACACAAAAGTTCAGCAGCAATGTGGTGGAAAAGTGCCTCAAATTTTTCGAAGAAGAAGACCGAGCGCAGATTATAGTCGAATTGCTTTCAGTGCCTCGATTTGAGCAGTTATTGCAGGACCCATATGCAAACTATGTCATCCAATCTGCGCTGGGGAATTCCAAGGTTTCTATCACTAAACTGCCATTGATATTAAAGGATATTTTCATGGACAGATAAAGCCTCTAATGTCAATGTCTTCTTTACAGGGACCTCTCCATAATGCACTGGTCGAAGCCATCCGTCCTCATGCGGCAACCCTTCGAACCAATCCATATTGCAAGAGGATCTTCTCCCGAGCGCTGCTAAGGAAATGATGTACATTTTGGATCATAAAGAGGTCATGTTGTTGTCCTCTGTTCACTAATAGCTTACCAAGATGGATCAAAAGATCTCAACTGTAGGAGTCCAATGTTACTAGGAGTCCGATGTTACTGCTAGCAACTTCTGGTGTTCTTTTGCTGTTATGCGTTAGGGTGCAGAATTTTTCAAGAAATTTTGCTTCCGGATACTTAAGTGCGTTTGTAATATGGATGTAATCGACTGTATTATGGTCTGCTGTCTCTATCTCTATTATGTTTTATCCTCCTGTCTCTGTACAGTTGCATCATATGCAATTGCACGGTGAAATAACAATATAGTTTCTCTTGTTAGGCATTATGTTTGCGGATATTAAGATATGAGCTGTTGGATTTGTGTACAAGAGGTTCTTTCCCTATCATTTAGCTTCCAAAATTTCATTAATTGTGATTCAATATGGATACTGGTTGGTTTTCTTGTCTTTGGTCTGTTTCATTTAGAATTTTCATTCTGCATCTGAAAAATCATGAAGCTATTATGGTGCTTATAATAACGGCATAATCACAACATTTAAAAATATTTAAAAAATGTTTAGCATACGGTGGAACTGTTTCTAACATTGTTTCACTTTCATACGGTGGAACTGTTTCTAACATTGTTTCACTGCTGAATTCAACACAACTTGAGTCCTCGTCGTTGCCCATGCACAAATTAACCAATTTAGCGCGTAAGTTTATTTACTGATGTCACAACTTCAATATTTAAAAATATTTAAATATATACCGGACATAATGTATCCATTTTGTAACCATGGAGCACCTGCTCCGCTGTTATTATCTCTTATTTTGCAGGGGTTCAATTCCAGTTGATGTCAGCCCTTAAGGAAAAGGATGGGTATAGATAGGTGGGAATTAGTCCTTTTATCTATATTCATTTTAATATATATATATATATATATATATATATTGGACGTTAAAATCTATATCATTTACTCGACCATGCTCAATTGTACCTGTCCTTCCTAATCCAATTCACCGTATTCCAATCCAAGCTCATTTGACTCTGATTTGACTCTGTCATGCCTCAGACCCTAGAGTGGATCCAGAAGGTGGTAACCCGCCGCATGCCATGCAAGGTGTTCAGTAACAGAAGCAATTATCAAATCAAAGGTCCATCAATTAATATGCCATTAAAAAGTCGCAATATTTTTATTATAATTTCAAATAAAGCGAATGTTTGGGCTACATGCAAAACTGATAAACATAAATTCTATCTAAATTAGGCTGATAGTAGCTTTAGTCTACTCATATCCCTCTTTATTTCTTTAACTCTGAAAAACATCAACGAGAGTTTAATGAGTTCACACTTAATAAGTAAGCCTAATATAAAATATATCATATAATTTCAAGAATATTGCATATCAGAATTTACTTACTTTCATATGCCAAAACTTTCATATCACCTTATTATCTTATGTTACTTATATTCTTCAAATATGTTGAAATCACAATGCATGTCTTAAAATTTCAGTTTCAAGTTTTTAAGTCATCACATTCATAATTCACTATCATTAACATTTACACTTTATCTTATTACAAATATGCCACGGTCACAAACTATAACCACATATATCCCTGTGACAGGATCAGAACAGAACACCACATATAATCCCTATGGATAAGGGCTAGAATAGAATACCACATTTAGTCCTGTGGATAAAGGTGTATCCTCCACATATATCCCCTGTGAAGATGGGTCCCAGTATCAGAAATCATATCACAAAGTCATATTATAGTGGACCGCGGGTGACATATTTTTATTATTCGAAACTTATTTTCACTTCTTATTCAAATATTATCTATAAAATTCTTTAAATTAACTTAGCATAGGCACACATTCATATCATATTAGCTATGTTAATAATATTAATATCAAATATTTCTTTTACTAATTTATGGTTTGAATATATATTATAACTATTTATTTTGCATAAGCAATGTTAATTTATTATTTTTATTATTATTATCATATGTACTACTATCATTATTACTATTGTTATTATTATTTATTTATTTATTATTTTTATTTATTTTATGAGTTATGCAGAATTTATTTAAAATTAAAAAATAATATTATTAAGCTTTCAAATGAATGAAATAATGTATCAGAATTTATTTGCACGATAATAGCAGATAAAAAGTAATATCTAAACATATACAAACATTTTATTCAAAAATTACATAATTTAATAATTTACTAAATTAATCATGATAAATGGCTTACTTACCTTTTATCGCTAATTCATAAGTCCAAATCAACTGTTTAAGCTTCTGACACCTACAACATGACATTTGAATTTTTAATTTCTAAAAATCATAATGCCCATATAATTCCTATCATTCTACCGAGTCTAGTTTTGGATCCAACTTGGGGCTTGATTATTTTAACTTGTATCAATCCAAACAGTGTAACAAAATTTTTCCATAAACTAGAGCTATCCCAGATTTAATCCTGATTCTAGAATGGTTGGGTTAGGACTAATTTGGATTCCAAAAGTTGGACCCAACTAGGCTTAAATGGGTTGAACTTAAGGCTCAAATAAATAGCCAAGAGCCAACCCATCATTTTTTTTTCTCGTTTTCTGAAACCCAAACTCAAACAGAGACGTTTGTCTCTTTTCCTTCCGCTTTTTGTTTCTTTTTTTTTTTAATCTTCTTCTCCCTCTTTTAAAAAACACACTCCATCTCTCCTGGTCCTCTCCCTCTCTCACGCACAACTCATGGCTTCATCTCTTCTTCTTTTTTTCTTTTTTTTTCAGATCCCAGATCTATCTTCCTCTTTTTTTTTTTCTCAGATCCCAGATCAATCATCCTTTTTTTTTTTGTTCTCAGATCCCAAATCCATCTTCCTTTTTTTTTTCTCAGATCCAAATCCATCTTTCTCTTTTTTTTTTTTTTCTCAGATTCCAGATCCATCTCCCTCTCTTGCAGCAACGCAAATTTCTCTCTCTACCTCTTGCTCTCATCTCTCCACCCTTTGGATCAAATGTTAGACTGAAACATAAAATAAAGGCAAAGGGAGAGAAATTACCTATGGGTGGATCAGGCTTGTGGAGAGGAGATGACGAGAAGAATAGAGACGAATCAGGTATGGGATGAAGGAAGGGAAGGTAGGGTTTTTAATCCTCTTTATCCTTTCGAGGATCGTGTGAATAGTAAGCGAAGGATGTGGCCGAATCTTCTCTGGTTCGATTAGGTAATGCCGCCGAATCTTCTCTGGTTCGATTAGGTAACGCCGCGATAATTGCGGCATTATACTCCTCTCCCCTTAAAATAATTTTGTCCCTGAAATTGTTGCTTACTAATAATACCACATGACTAATATCTAGAATACAAAAAAAAGCTCCAATATTCCTTTAAGAAATGACAATCATTAATTTATTTTACATTCGCATGCTCAAGTTACAAACATATGGGGTATTTCTTTTTCATCTCTTTCTCAAGCTCCTAAGTAGCTTCCCGCTCAGTATGATAACTTCACTACACTTTGACATAAGGGATGCTACGCCGTTTCAGAACTTGATCCTTGCGATTCACAATGCGTATAGGATACTCTTCATAAGTCAAATCCTTCTTTAACTGAATGGGTTCAAGCTCCACCACAAGGCTGGGGTCTGAAAATATACTTTCTTGACATAGAGATATGAAACACATTATGTATCCCAAAGAGTACCGATAGTAAAGCTAGGCTATAAGCCACCTCCTCCACTTTACTCAAAATCTCAAATGGCCCAATGTATCATGAACTCAATTTACCTCTAATCCCAAATCTCATCACATCTTTGGTTGGTGATACTTTTAAGAAGTCATGGTCCCCCAACCTAGAATTCTAACTCCTTTCTTTTAACATCAGCATAACTCTTCAGCCAGCTCTGAGCTATGCGGAGTCGCTCCTTAATTAATTACACTTTTTTCCCAGTTAGCTAAACCAGCTCAGGATCCAAAAATTTTCTCCCTTTCACATCATCCCAACACAAGGGGATTTGCACTTTCTACCATACAGAGTCCTAAATGGGGCCATCTAGATACTGGGTTGGTAACTATGTAAATGATTGTCTCAAGCACCTCTTAACTCTACCACACAGGCTCGCGACATATCCTCTATAATCTGAATGGTTCTTTCAGCCTGTCCATCTATCCAAGGGTGGAAGGCTGTGCTAAAATTTAGCATAATTCATAGAGCCTTATGAAGACTCCTCCAAATTAGGAGAAAGAAGGTCAAATGGATTCAAACTCAATTTACTCAGTTTGCTACTGAACTAAAAACAAATATTACAATCTTACCCCGCAAAAAATTTCATCCTCGTAATTAAATACATAGAGGTTTTTGCACAATTATAGATACTTAATAGCCAACCTTCATTTCATCCCTAAGTACCCAAATAACATATCCAACTTCAAAAATCAATTTGATCTTTCTACCCAATGGAAATTGAATTCCTTAAGAAGTATTACAATTTTTTGTCGACATACATCTTTGCTACTCTCTCCAAGAGACCTCGCTTGTTACCATGTCTAATCTTCAAATTGATCTTTACCACATCTTTTTTAGATGATAGTTATTAGCCAACTCATAATCTTTCAATAATTTCACATCATTTCCTTTACCATGGCCTAACCCTTTTTTTTTTTTTTGTTCCAATCAAGACATCATTAATAACTACCAACATAATTAATTTATCTCCTTCATATATTATCAATAATTACTACTGTAACTAATCAATTTCTCTTGAATATGTCAGAATATCTTCAATAAATATTACAGGTTAATTGATTTAAACTCCTTGAATTGATCATTTTATCACTAATAACTACCACAACCATCTGATGCTTTTTTTTTTTTTGAAAATATACCTTAAGATTCTTACAATCATTATAAATATTCTAAAGTCTATCATATGTATTATATCTTCCAATCTTAAGATTAATAACATATCAATTACTTTTAAACTTCTCAACAAGACAATTCCAAATTCTTTTGCATCAGATCTAAGACTGCACTCCTTAAGTGCTCTCTCAACTCGTAAATAGTTCAATGTATCATTAATCATCATGACACCTATTTTCAATCTTTTGAGTAAATCATCATAACATATTTGGTTCTACTCTTGAATACTTTAACTTCCACTCGAGTTTTTGGGCTATGTGGTTTCGGCCCGTTAAGAAGTTAATTGGGTTGTAGGTGGGCTTAGGGCGTTACAAATGGTATCAAAGCCAACCCGAGTCTGCGAAAGTTGGTGGGCATGAGGAAAGGGCTACCCATGGGACGATGGTGGAATCCCGCCATAAGGTGGAGCCACCCTTGCAGCACTAATGATCCGACTCGGGGTAGATTCTGGTTAGGTTGTGGCGTGCGACGAAGACATTGCATTATAAGGTGGGGAGATTGTGAGATCCCAAATTTAGTCCCACATTGGATGGGAGAGAAATGGGTGATGTGCTTATAACTCAAGTCCACTTGTTACCCATAAACTTCCACTCGAGTTTTTGGGCCGCGTGTTTTCGGCCCGCTAGAAGTTAATTGGGCTAGCGGATGGGCTTGAAGCGTTACAAATGGTATCAGAGCCGACCCGAGTGTGCGGAAGCGGGTCATTAGTCTGGCTAAGTTGTGGCGTGCGACGTCCACATTGGATGGAAGAGAAATGTGCTATGTGCTTATAACTCAAGTCTACTTGCTACCCAAAAAACTTCCACTCGAGTTTTTGGGCCACGTGGTTTCGGCCCGCTAACGGAGTTTATTGGGCTAGCGGGTGGGCTTGGGGCATTACAAAAGCTAACGTTAATGAACATCATAGCAATAATTCAGGACATCTTTCATAATTATTGTAATTAACTAATTCAATTTCTTTTAATTAGATCATACAATGTCCCCTCCATAGCATGACAAATTAATTTAAACCTCTTGAATATCTTAGAATGTCCTTAACTGATTCGGATAAGATGGGATACTTGACTTATAAGGTTCATAGAGATTGAAAATATACTTACTACCCTAAAAGGAATATCTAGAAAATCATAATAATCACTCTTTGATTTGGAAGCAATATTAGGTGTGTTCTTAACCATAATCTGCAGTTGGTGATAATCAGAATGAAATCATCTCCCTCCTTTTTCCCTGAAAAAAAATTTTGAGCTACTTATAACAGATTAACAATTTATCCATCTTGGAGAAAGATACCTAATTGGAAACCATAGAAGGGTACGACAAAGAGACACAATAGATCTAGTGAACAACTACTGCCCTTGATTTTTCAACAGAGGTTATCTTACGATGAGCCTTTGAAAGGGTTCTTAATATAGGAATCTATTAACAGAGAGATCTATCTCCTGATCTGGGGCTATCCTAACAGTTTCTAATGAAAAATCTTTATAAAAGTCTTTATCAATGGAATTCATCCCATTAATTATTCTTATCACTGCCAAGAATCTTCTACATTCTACCCTCTAAGCTTTTGGGTATCCATAGTCAAAATCAATCCTAAAGATTAACAAGGTCCACCTCTCTCAAAAACATGAACACTAATTGTGTCTTAGAGATTAACAAGATTAGTAGGGTCTACTCCTTTCAAAGACATGAACACTAATTGTCTTTGAATTTAAAATCTTAAATTCTTCCTAAATAATCCATCATGACATAATATGTAGTCAACCACTTCATTACCAAAAATAACATTAATATCAATCATCTCTATAATCAGCAGATTAACTATCAGTTTTGAATATGCAATTTCAATAATGCAAGTTCCACTAATAAAATTCACTATATATATATTTATGCATCCACACTCAAATTCACATTTAATAACTCAAAATTCAATATCTACTCAAATATAATAGATCAAAATATGGATATATCGATGCTATCTTAGTCATATTTGTTATCAATTGCAACTTCCAAATATTGTACTATATTCCATATATTTACCTATCTTAGATTGCATTTCCAATGAAAGTTTCATCTAGCCACACTCTCTAAGGGTTTGAAACCATGGCTTTGATACCACTATAGTTGTTACGCCCCAGACCCTAGAGTGGATCCAGGAGGTGGCAATCCGCTGCATGCTAGGCATGCAAGGCATTCAGTAACATAAGCAATTATCAAATCAAAGGTCCATCAACTAATATGCCATTAAAAAGTCGCAACATTCTTATTATAATTTCAAATAAAGCGAATGTTTAAACTACATGCAAAACTGATAAACATAAATTCTATCTAAACTAGGCTGATGTAGCTTTAGTCTACCCATATCTCTCTTCATTTCTTTGGCTTTGAAAAACATCAACGAGAGTTTAATGAGTTCACACTCAATAAGTAAGCCTAATATAAAAAATAGGCTAAACTACAGTTTTAACCCCTGAACTTAGGGGGTTGTGTCACTTTGGTCTCTGAACTTTAAAAAGTTGCAAACCCGATCCTATACTTCCATTTTTGTTTCCCTTTGATCCTTACCGTTAAATAGGGCAGACACCATTTGATTCTGTCCTGCATGGCAGCTGACATGGCATCCACCGTGGTGAAATAAAATAAAAATCCATTAAGGACCCGTTAACCTATTAAATGTTATCCAATAACCCATTAACCTCCTTCCCCCTCCCCCCCTCAAACCCTTACCCGTGAAACCCTTACCCTCCTTCCCCTTCCTCCCACCTCTCTCCCGCCCCCCCTCCCCAACCGCCGCACGAGTCCCACCGTCGGCCGCCGTCCACCTCATCAAATTCCTCCTCTCATCCAAGAAGAAGGGACTCCCACCGAGCCCTGCTGCCCTTCCCTTCATTGGCCATCTCTATCTCTTGAAGAAGCCACTCCACCACACACTCGTTTGCCTTGCCAACCGCCATGGTGCGGTCCTCCTCCTTCGTTTTGGCTCCCACCCGGTCCTTGTTGTCTCCTCTGCTTCCGCTGCCGAGGAGTGCTTCACCACCAACGACATCGCCTTTGCCAACCGCCCCAACCTGCCTTCGGCGAAGTACTTGTCCAACAACTATACCACTCTCGTCACCGCCAGCTACGGGCCCCACTGGCGCAACCTCTGCCGCATTGCCACCATGGAGCTCCTCTCCACCCACCACCTCCTCTCCTCCACCAACGTCCGAGCCGAAGAGGTTCGCGAAATGGCCCGACGGCTCTTCCTTGATTCCAAGGGAGGGACCGAGGGGTTCGTCAAGGTGGAGCTGAAGTCAAGGCTGTTCGACTTGGCGCTTAACATTATGATGAGGATGATTGGGGGGAAGAGGTACAACGGCAACGACGCCGGTGTATCGAAGGCCGAGGCGAGAGAATTTAGGGAGATGGTGGAGGAGGCCTTATCACTGAGCTGGACTTCGAACCTCGGAGACTTCTTGCCGATGCTAAGGTGGGTGGATTATCAGGGAGTTAGGAAGAGATTGGTGAGGCTGCGGAATTGGAGGAATGAGTTCATGCAGATACTGATAGATGAGCACAGGAAAGGGAATATGGAGATAAAAGAAGAGGAGAAGAAGATAAAGATGAACATGATTGGTGATTTGTTATCTCTGCAGAAGATCGACTCGGAGTACTACACCGATCAGACCATCAGAGCTCTCGGGGGGAGGCGGACGGCGGCGGGCTTCGAGATGAGGGAGGTGGACGGCGGCCGACGGGCAGTTGCGGCGGGACGTGTGCTGCAGCGGCGGGGGAAAAAAGGAGGAGGGGGAGGCGGGACGTGTGCCGCCGCGACGATGGGGGGAGGAGGGGGAGGCGGGAGGGGCTTCACAGGAGGAGGGGGAGGCGGACGGCGGCGGGCTCCAAGATGGGGGAGGTGGACGGCGGCCGACAGTGGGACTCGTGCGGCGGTTGGGGAGGGGGGGTGGGGGAGAGGTGGGAGGGAGGGGAAGGAGGGTAAGGGTTTCACGGGTAAGGGTTCGAGGGAGGGAGGGGGAAGGAGGTTAATGGGTTATTGGATAACATTTAATGGGTTAACGGGTCCTTAATGGATTTTTATTTTATTTCACCACGGTGGATGCCATGTCAGCTGCCACGCAGGACAGAATTAAACGGCGTCTACCTTGTTTAACGGTAAGGACCAAAGGGAAACAAAAATGAAAGTATAGGATCGATTTTGCAACTTTTTAAAGTTCAGGGACCAAAGTGACACAACCCCCTAAGTTCAGGGGTTAAAACTGTAGTTTAGCCTAAAATATATCATATAATTTCAAGAATATTGCATATCAAAATTTACTTACTTTCATATGTCAAAACTTTCATATCGCCTTATTATCTAATATTACTTATATTCTTCAAATATGTTGAAATCACAATGCATATTATGTCTCAAAATTTTAGTTTTAAGTTTTCAAGTCATCACATTCATAATTCACTATCATTAACATTTACACTTCATCTTATTACAAATATATCACGGTCACAAACTATGGCCACATATATCCCTGTAACTGGGTCAGAACAGAACACTACATATAATCCCTGTGGATGAGGGCCAGAACAGAACACCACATTTAACCCTATGAATGAAGGTGTATCCTCCACATATATCCCCTGTGAAGGTGGGTCCCGGTATCAGAAATCATATCACAAAGTCACATTATAGTGGACCGCGGGTGACATATTTTTATTATTCAGAACTTATTTTCACTTCTTATTCTAATATTATTCATAAAATTCTTTATATTAACTTAGTATAGGCACGCATTCATATCATATTAACTATGTTAATAATATTAATATCAAATATTTCTTTTACTAATTTATGGTTTGAATATATATCATAACTATTTATTTTGCATAAGCAATGTTAATTTATTATTTTTTTATTATTATCACATGTACTGCTATCATTATTACTATTGTTATTATTATTTATTTATTTATCATTTTTATTTATTTTATGAGTTATGCAGAATTTATCTAAAATTAAAAAATAATATTATTCAGCTTTCAAATGAATGAAATAACGTATCAGAATTTATTTGCATAATAATAGCAGATAAAAAGTAATATCCAAACATATACAAACATTTTATTCAAAAATTGCATAATTTAATAATTTACTAAATTACTCATGATAAATGGCTTACTTACCTTTTATTGCTAATTCATAAGTCCAAATCATAATGCCCACATAATTCCTATCATTCTATCGAGTCTAGTTTTGGATCCAACTTGGGGCTTGATTATTTTAACTTGTATCAATCCAAACAATGTAACAAAATTTTTTCATAAACTAGAGCTATCCCAGATTTAATCCTGATTCTAGAATGATTGGGTTAGAACTAATTTGGGTTCCAAAAGTTGGACCCAACTGGGCTCAAATGGGTTAAACTTAAGGCTCAAATGAATAGCCAAGAGCCAACCCATCATTTTTTTTTTTTCTTCTTGTTTTCTGAAACCCAAACTCAAACAGAGACGTTTGGCTCTTTTCCTTCCGCTCTCTGTTTCTTTTTTTTTTTTTTTTAATCTTCTTCTGCCTCTTTTCAAAAACATACTCTATCTCTCCTGGTCCTCTCCCTCTCTCACGCACAACTCATGGCTTCATCTCTTCTTCTTCTTCTTTCTTCTTCTTTTTTTTTTTTTTTCGATCCCAGATCTATCTTCCTCTTTTTTTTTGGTTCTCAGATCTCAAATCCATCTTCCTCTTATCTTTTTTTTTTGTTCTTAGATCCAGATCCATCTTTCTCTTTTTTTTTTTTTCTCAGATTTCGGATCTATCTCCCTCTCTCGCAGCAACGCAAATCTCTCTCTACCTCTTGCTCTCATCTCTTCACCCTTCGGATTAAATGTTAGACTGAAACATAAAATAAAGGCAAAGAGAGAAAGATTACCTGCTGCGGGTGGATCAGACTTGTGAAGAGGAGATGACGAGAAGAATAGAGACGAATCAGGTGTGGGATGAGGGGAGGAAAGGTAGGGTTTTTAATCTTCTTTACCCTTTCGAGGATCGCGTGAATAGTAAGCGAAGGATGCGACCAAATCTTCTCTGTTTTAATTGCGGCGTTACATATCGCGGCATTACAGACTCATTCCTAAGGGCCAAGCTCAATGCATGTGTTTGAAAAAGGCTAAAAACTTAATCCAAACTCAATCTAATGTAGCGTCGTGCTAGATTTAATTATCATGGCTACATCCATGACATTCTCACCTTCTTTTCCTTTTAGCATAAGTGCACACTACGAAGAAAATTCTATGACAGGTGGTATCTTAACCAACTCTCTATTTTAACATCCATCATCCCCTTTCTTGGGATTGCTTGTTTCTTACCATGACAGGTGGTATCTTTACCTTACTTTTTGTCCTGATTCTCAATAACTAAATCCATCACTCCCCCCTCTTATACCATGTGTCTCCCTAAATACTATCCTTCCAAATACCAATCTTACATCACCCCTCTTATACCATGTGTCTCCCTAAACACTATCCTTCCAAATACCAATCTTACATCAAATCTTAACCCAACAGTAAGGACAAGGGCAACATATTATTGATAACAACCTCCCCAGCTTTTCTTATACTGTTCTTATGACAACATGCAATTGAAGAGACTTAGGGCCTCTTTGGTTCGCTAAAATGGTCCTTTAAAATTAGAATCAAAATCGAATTTAGGGTTACTAGTTTTGATTCTAATCGTTTGTTTGAGAGGAAGTGAAATCCGATTATAACTCTGCATATAATTAGAATCAAATATTGGAAAGATTTAAAATTTGAACCCTCAACTAAATATTACAAATTTATTCTATTAAATCCATTTCAACCATTCAAATAAAAAGGATTGCTTGTTAAAATATCCTTCAACTACAACCTTATGCTCCCTCTCCCCACCTTATGCTAGCAGAGGTAAGCTGCCTTCTATATTGGTATTTTTTTGCTATTTCTCACTGGATTTCGACGAGTTATTATTAGATTTAGCAGGTATTTTGAGAAATATTTATCTTATTTTCTCATAATTGATTTAATTTTACAAGTATCTTCTACAATTTTTGATGCATTTCTATACAATTATAATGTAAAAGTTATTATGTTATAATTTTATTAGAACCTTCTTTTTTACTTTTCTAATTTTAGATTTTTTTTTGTGAAATAAATGTTAAATTGAGTATAGGTGTCAAAAAATTCAAAACAATCAAATTTTAAAGTTTTTAGCTCAAAAATAAAATTAAAAATTTAGCCTGATTTCAATTCTCGAGTTTAGTTGAACCAAATAATAGAGATAGAAATTAATCTGATTTTAATTCCTGTGTGAACCAAACAGGTGAGATAAATGGATGATTTCAATTTCAATTCTAATAAAATTTAATTTTAATTCTAATTTTAGCATCGAACCAAGCGGATGCTTAAATAGTCTTTAGTATAGGATAATATTTGCAATATAACCAATGATCTTAAAATGATGATAGGATTATCCTATTTAGAATCCTCATTATGGTTGTGATCTATGACCACCAAGAGATTAGAATCACTGCCTAAAAAGTGATGTTAATTCTACCCAAAGGTTTGGGAATGTTAGATCACTGTGGTGATGGTAATGTATGCTAAAATTTGTTCACAATTTTATTCTTATATTTATCAATCTCTTTCTCTTATATTTTAATAATATAATATAATATAATATATAATAAGAGCTAAACTTGACTAGCCAAGCTTATATCCGATAACCTTCTTTATCCTTAAATTTACATAGTTCACGGATTTCAAAGGTAAAAAAGATAGAAAATGTGAGGTGGTTCTAGTATTCATGTAGATTAAAGGATAGAAAAGATGATCGGATCCTACTAATATAATAATATATTATTAATATTATATTAATATTATTATATATATTAACTATATATTATATGTTATTAATAATTATATTATTATTATTATATAATTTTAATTATTACTATTATTATAGAATAGTATTATAATATAATATATATTTATAATATTATTAACAATATTCTTAATATTACATAATAATATATAATATTATAATATATTATATATTATTATATGAAATATAATATTATATTTGTAGGATTCGTTAGGTTATAGTTGGTTAGAATAGATTTGCAATACTAAATGGGGCCTGAATTCTAAATCTCCCCCAATATAGGATTCGAATTTTAGGTGAAATTAGAATCAAATTCATTTTCCTTCTAAATCAATTTTGATTTTGATTTCAGAGGATCATTCTTGCAAACCAGATGAGCTCTTGACTTATTGGACATAGTAGTAGCCAAGGGTAATTCCTTTATAGGATGTTTTGCAATGTGATAGATGGAGTGTTACCCTTAAAAGCATTCAATTTTTAAAAATATCCTGATATTTCGATTGCAGACCTACATAATATAAATATTTTGCACTTCTTAAATAAAATTATAAGTTTCATATTCATATACTATACAAATAAATTCAATTATTGGTATTACATGTATGATGATCTATTCTCATGATATATCAAATACAGTGATTTATGATTACCGATGATTTTATCATCGGTAATTCTAACACTGACGAAAATCATCAGAGTGATTAACCAAATGGCTCTTCATGTTTTGTTTTTAAACCACACACCTCTTTCTAATGATCTATTTAACCTTTAAACTCTCATTAGGTTTTACTCAAATTACAGCTATACCATCCTATTGTCCTCCATTGAATCCTCTTTTATTTTTTCCTTGCTATAAAATCTCAACTTTTCATTCCCCCTCCATCTTATCAATCCAAAGAGGATAAGGAATATCCTCCACTGACAGCTTCCTTCTTCCCCTTTGGATACAGAGCTTTCACCTTAACCTAATCCTTTCCTCCAACCTTTTGTCTCATTTATCTAAAGAAATACAAACTCAGAAATATAGCCTCCTCTAGTCCCAACCATACACTTCAACGATCCCCTCTCCCTTTTTTACCCAACAAAAACATGTCACTACAAATTAATCATAGTCATTTGTTCCAAAAAAATTCTTACCCAACTATTCTATCTTTCTACAAAAACAGAACCATTAAAATTTAAAGAAACATAAATATATATATATAATCATGCTAAATTCTGACCTTTAAACTTAGATATATTATCAAACTCTTTTTTTATAACCTAGCAACTAAGATTCAACCATTTAACACATAAAGACTCGTAATCTTTTTAAGCAATGAATCACCATACAACATTGGAAGGTTTGATGTTAATAATGTAACCTAGATTTAAAGTAGTAAATCAATAGTACTAATAATAATAGTAATGTAAAATTCATTGACAAGTTATATATATATATATATATAGAGAGAGAAGAGAGAGAAAGGGAGGAAAGGGGCGGAAGATAGATTTGGTTACATTCGAATGTAGTCAAGCCTATATTCGGTTACCTTTCTATTCTTAGATCCACAAAGTTCATAAATCTCAAAAATGAAAAAGGTGAAAAGTGTGGTGGCTCTGGGATCTATGTAAATTAAAGAATGAAAAGATGATCAGATTTTAAATTTGGTTACATTTTTAATATAACCAAATCTACCTCTCTTTATATACTTTGCAACTTCAATACATCATGAAGATACAATAACTAAAAAGTACTAATAGAAGAAGTAATGCAAAATTCATTGATACGTTGAGTAAGCTGGCCAACTAGGAGTGGGTATAAATTGGGTTGTGCCGAGCTTAGGTTAGGCTAAGTGTAAAAAAATATAATATGAGGCATTGGATGAAGTTATGATCGACTCAAACTTGACCTAGTAAAAATTTCTAAGGGCATAAGCCCAACTTAACTCGGCATCTCCATATATATATATATATATAAACTTAGCTACATTCGAATGTAGTTAAATTTAAAATCGGATCACTTTTTTTATCCTTGAATTTATACGAGTTTTGGAACCATTCTATATTTTTTATTTTTTTTATCTTTAATATTCGTAAACCATATAGATTTAAAAATAAAAAAAGTAACCACATCTAAACTTCGCTACAATATATATATATATAAGAATTAAGCCGATGTCAAAAGGCCAACCGCCAAAATCATTATTCACTGCTATAATAGTTACAATAACAATTATTTATCTCTAAAATAACTTCTCAAATTTTTATCATTAAAATAATAACTAAAAACATTGGCTGTTATAACGATATTATCATAAAAAGAATAATGATGCAATCTTTTCCTTCATTTTTTATTACATAAAATAACATATTTTCAAGAACGTACAATCAATTTAAGGAATTTCTTAAATACATTTTTTAATATTGGATGCGGAAGATTCCTCTTTCAACTGGTGACCCTTTCACTCTTCCACGTACTGATACATGTACCGAATGCTCATACGGGAAAGTTGACTTCTGGGGGTTGCTCTGAGAAATACTTTCTTTCTCGTCCATTCAGGGGGGTGACGGTTGCAAGAATGGATTTAAAAGAAACCATGAATAAAATAATGGTCATTGTTTATATTACAGCAGACCATCATAACAAGAAATGATTAAAAATAATAGACCATGTTCCACGCTATTGCAATCTGTTATAACAGAAAATAACAGAAAAATGAAATATAATGTCTGTTATATTTTTCTACATTATTTGTCTTGATAAGGTAACAAGCCATTCTATCAGTTATAATGCCATTATTCAGAACCATTACTTAAGAAAACATGCATTTCTCAGAGAAAAAAAGAGCGAAATTTCCTACATCCCAGATGTTGATGAAAGTAAACACCCACATTCAGACATATTCCATAATTTACTACTGGACAAACTGGGAGACCATCCACACCTGAACACGCAACAAACTTCTAAGACGGACTTCAGCTTACCACCACACATACATACACACACGCACGCACGCCCGCCAAGACTTTATTCGCATTCAAAGGAGACGCAAAGGGGTTCTCACCAGAGTAACCAGGACCCTCCTCAAGCTTCCTGCCCCAATAGAGCAAGAAGCATCGCCTCATAATCTCCAGAAGTGTCGCCTTTAATTGCACGCTCAAGTGGTAGGCTATTTCTCTTCTGGTAAACCTCTGCTATCACTTTCAAGTCCACCTCAGCACGAGTAGCTATGACCCGAGTCAGAGAATTCTCATCCGTTCCCAGCCCATTTATGGCCAACCGAACGACCTTCTCAAAATATCTTTCAGGACAGCATATGCAACGAATGATGGCCCTCAGTGCAGCAAGGAAGTCATCCTCAGGATCAGATTTTAGATCCTGTGAAAAAACCAAGCCAAAACCCAGTTAGAAATTTCAATCATAGAAGTTGGGATGTAGCTTTTAGACCATTAAATGCACTAAGGCAACAATTTATATTCCATCCAATTTTTTTTTTTCAGAGAGATTCAAGTAGACACGGTGACAAACAATATAAACTCCGCTGGTAGATGGATAGACTGTGTCATGGTATTGCCTGCAGTGTCCTCAACCCCACGGTAATAAAGGGAATTCTTTCCATGGTGACTGTGACATAACTAATATTCTAAGAAAAGACAGAACAGGTCAGATGAAGTAAAGATGCTGTCAGTGTTACGAAATCATAACATGCATGTGTATTTTATTTAGCAAAGAGTTAAGAAGTCAAGGGTCATAATGTTGACATGCAATAGGTCTGATCACATACACATCATTAAGGTTTGGTTGCCTGAAAGAAGAGTGCATGTGAACAGATTCAGGTGCAGGTAGAAGATTTTCTTTACTGACTACATGAGCAATGATCTAAACGTCGGCATTTTTGCCAACTTCAAAGAAGTATAATCTGATAAGGAGTTACAGAGATTAAGGCCAAAGTGCCAAATAAGCCAGTTAAGGTGGGATGACCGTTAGCAAGAAGAGAATAATGGAGTCACAAATTACTTTATTGAAGTTTGACCTGGAGTAAGGTAGGATCTGATAATCCTAGGTGAATGTCATGAAGATGGGTGGGAGTAAAGTTTCAACTGGCAAAGCACATGGCACCATGTTGAATGAATAAACAATTATGAAAGTTTGGTAAAACCAACATGAAGTATACCAGAAAACTTTAAAGAGTAAAGGAAATAAAAATCTATGGGAGAAAATAGGCGCCAAGAATTAGCATGATCTAAGACAGGACTACAAAATGCAATTGAGAAACAAAACAACCAAAAAAGAGGAAATTTAAAAAGGAAACCTTGTGACCGTAAGACATAAACAGCACAATTATCATGGTTGAGGATCAACACTGTTACAGCTATCAGGAATCACCTAATAAAATCCTCAAATGAGAACATTAGCACAGATACTGCTTAATGAAGGAATGACTTAATTAAAAGAAGTACACATACCTTGCTAACTGGATGGCCAAACTCATCATTGTAGTGATTAAATGTTGCAACCAGTTGCGCTTTGCTCCTTGTAGCAAGGATCCTAATAAGGTCTTCGTGGTTGTAGGCCTTATCGGAGATGTTCTCATGCAGCATCTTGGCCTCTGATTTTGCCAAGGTCAAGTTGATCTCTGCTCCTTCATAGCGGTATGCACTTACCAGTGGCACCAAAACCTGAAACACAGAATGATCATGAGTGAATAAGCCACAAAAGAAAAACTTGTTGCTCTCTGCAGTTGCTCTTTATTTTGTTTTGCTTTTGCTCAATTCTACAGCGATAATTTACCTCTTCTCAAAAGTGTATGAGATTTTGGGAGACACAGGAAAATACTTATGTTGCTAACAGAAAATTAACATAGGGTCCGAAACCGAACACCTCCTTTTAGCGCACAGTTTGCTAACCCTGTTTTGCTTAAGCTTCTGGACAGAAACATCTTAAATTGCCAGCTGAGTACTCAATGTAATGATGGTACAAGCACCTTATTAACACCCCACTACCAAAGCCACCACAGCAACTCTACCACTTAATCTCACTGAACTGATGGTCTCAAAATCGGATGCCAGAGAACAAGCAAGAAATGGCATTTAATTATGGATATTCTATTCTCCTCCTTTTTCTTTCAAGAACAAAACAACTTTTTGACCAAAGAAAAAAGAAAGGACAAATTTTACATGCCAAACTCAAGTCCAGAAGACCAAATTCCGATGACATTGAAGAACACAAAACCCTAATCAAAGTTAAATTTGATGACCTCCTAGCAAAATTCTTGATGCAGAGATCAAATCCAACGACTAAAATGAGCAGCAAACCAAAAATCAATCGAATAATCATCATACACTAGAGCCACAACGTCTAAGCCTGATCGCCCTAAAGGCACATCGAACAGAAAAAATGGTTCCAGTTCAACAACAGCCAAGCCAACTGAAACCACATACCAATTAGAAAAACAAAAACAAATACTATCTAATAATATTACCCACAAAACTCCACAGTGCCAAAGTCCGACAGCATTGAAGAAAACGTAAACAGCAATCAAAGCTCAAATTTGACAACTATAAAGTGAAAATCTTCATTCAGAGATCAAACCCAAGCCGCAAAAGAAGCATCAAAGGCACAGATCAAAAAACTAAAACAAAAATACTGGTTACACATCAGTCCAAAAATGCCAAAGACACAGTAAAACAGCAGTCAACAAATAAACTTGACACCATTACGAAACAAAAATCTCATCAGAAACCAAGCACTAAAACGAAAGATCAAAACAGATCCACTATTAACCTTTGCAATTACCTTACGGAAATCCCCAGTGGTGTGGGCCGCCACATCCTCCTCAAGAGATCTCTTAAACCGCGCATGGTACGCCTCCCTCACTGCAAAAAGCTCCCGGGAACTCCTCGCACAAGCTATCTCGATCAACACCCTGTTCCCGGGGTGCCACTTCCTCACTGCCTCGTTCGCCAGCCACGCATCCCTCTCCGCCGGATCCAGCGTCCACAGCAGCACCACCCTCTGCCCTCAAATCCCTTAGATCTCAGCACAAACCCCATTCCAAAGCAGCAAAAGGGAAGAAACTTTGGAGACCCAAGAAGAGGATCAAACCTCAAAGTCGCCGGATATCTCGCCGTCGAGGGACTTGAGAAGGTCCTCGTTGTAAGTCTGGCGGTAGGCCTGGCGGATGGCGCGGCGCTGGGCGGCGATGCGGTGACCGAGGATAGAGATGATCAGCCTCTCATTAGTGCCCCAACCTGCCATAAAAACGAAAAATGGAACAAAATGGGCCGATCGGGGTCCGATTATAGCCTCTAGGGTTTCTGAGACAAGATCGGAAGCCCTGACTCTAAGATCCGGAGAGAAGACGAAGGGAGGAGAAGGATACCTTCGAAGGCCTTGCGGAGCTGCTCGGCGTCCTCCGATGGCGAAGGGACGGTAGCCGGAACCTTGAGAGACGCCATGGCTGAGCTCGAGACACTAAGCGATTGAGAGAGAGAACGAGAGAGAGAGAGCCGAAGGGAGAGAGCGGAGGGGACGAGGGAAGAGCAAAGGTTTAGCGTATCCTCCTCTTCGGTACGGCATAAGAAATCATGTTCGTCTACGTGGCTCCTGTTTATTGGCCAGTTTGGTAAGCTGGACGCGTGTGACGTCCACTGGGCAGCAGAAATCAGTTGCTTTGGTGTGGGAGCCGGCAACGAACACGTGTATTTTAGGATGCGTGTTAGCTTCGTATTGCCTCGTGGCTCTGGCACGAGTATTAAAGTGAAACGTTTCAATTAAAGAGGGCGCAGTGGCAATGAAATCTTCTACTCGTCAGTGGATCTGAATTGCTTTATATGCGCGCTGAATTGCTTTATATGCGCGCCGCGTTTGCGTAGCGACGCTAGTTGTATTTGCCGCGTGACGTGGCAAAGGGAGTCATGAGGCAACACAACTCAAATAAACAAAACGGTCCCTCCCGCGGGTAAAATGTTCCAAAGGAAAGAAGAACAACAGCGACTCCACTGGGGATCGAACCCAGAATCTCTGGTTCCGTAGACCAGCGCCTTATCCATTGGGCCATGGAGTCGGTGACGAGGTTCATTTTTCCTCGCCAAGATTATAACAATGGAACGCACGTTCGTAACTCAAGGATCCTGAAGGCTGTGTGATAGTTAGAACGAGAGGCCACTTAATTCGGGCCGACCCTGTAATATACGAGGAAAGAGTGTCCTGATGACATCTGCGAGCACATCAATGCTAGAATTACTTGACAAACGCGCCCTTACGGCCGGCAACCCATGTTGCCACACTTTCAATGCTCAGATGCTCGATGCTTTGCACATGAAACGTTTATACAATTTCAAGTAAGCGTATGAGGAATAGCAAGTATGAGTTCGGCATTGTCACGGACGAGATGAGAAGATTGGATCAGGGAATTTTTGCGTGGTTGAGAAAAAAAAAACATTCAAAACGATGGTCTAGACATGCATTTAGTCTGAGACCAAAGTCTAACATCTTAGTGAATAATATTTGTAAATCTTTGCCCAAGCATATCATTGAAATCGGAGAAAATCCAGTTATCACGTTACTGGAGATAATAAGAAGATTACTGACACCAAGATTTTAAGAAGGAGAGAGGGGCATGAAAAAAAATTGATGGTGCCGTCTATTCAAAAATTCAAACAAAGATGAGGAAAGCTAAAATAATAGCAATGTACTTACTACCATTATACATGGGGAGGAGGGGTAAGTTTGAAATTGATCATCTGGATGCTCGGTTTATGGTGGACATAAGGAAAAAGACTTGCGGATATAAAACATGGCGAATGCCATTATGTTGTGGTAACAATAATGATTATGAGCAAGAAAGATGAGAACTTCATTAATGAATGATACTTCTGAACATAAAACATCAGGTATTCAAGCATCTCATGTTTGCCATGTTGTGGTAACAATAATATTCATAAGGAAAATAAAGACTTTATTGATGAATGATACTTAAGAATAACAAATATGAAGGCATAAAGGCTTATAATTCAAGATCATGAGTTTACAATCATGGCTCCATTTTTATTTAGAACTTATCACTCTTCCTCCCTTAAGGAACCTTTTGGTAGACCCAAAAAAAAAGGTAAGAATGAAGAAGGATGATTAGGTCAAAGACTCTAACAAAATTAGAAGAAAAGGCATCTCACTTAGACTTGGTAATTGCCTGGAGTGGGATTGTAATTCGAGGGCTTATAAAGAATCTTTGAAGAAAAAAGATCAAAAAGAAGAAAGGTACAAATGTTCAATATTGCACTTATACATTGTCATCTCTTTTTCTATCAATTTAAGTTAGTTAGTTACACAACATAGTATTAAAACCAAGGTTTGTCATAGGTCATGAGCTCAAATCCCTCCTCTATATGATTGGTAGGTTTTCTTTGCAAATGACATAGGTTTTGTGTTTGGAAAATATATAAGCTTTGTAAATGCGACAAGCATTTTGGAGATTGGTTATGTTGATTGGCATTATTATTGTGAAGACATTAAAATTTTCATTGTTAACTTTGTTATTTGACAGCCGAGTGAATTAAGGTCTAAAGAAGAATTGTATTGAATAATTTAATTTAGTTCTTATGAATAATTTATAAATATAGAAGAAGTATTGTATTGAATCTTTAACCAATTGTCAACAGATTTTGTTCAATTTTATTTTATCCTAAGTATTTTTTAAGGTAAGTAAGTAAGAGGTAATGTTACTTGGCCTCATTTATATAATTTGTGCAATTTATATTTTTAAGGGTTTGACATTGTTTTCGTTGTTGTTGTTGTTTTTTTTTTTTTTTTTTGAGATTTAAATGTTTAGATCTACTGTGAATAGAAAGTCCCATAATATTGGCATGAATGTAATGTGGCCAAGCTTGAGTGATTTAGTTGGACCCAATATATTGTGATTTCAGTAGATATTTAAATTTATACATTAATAGTACCTCTATTTTGTTAAAGGCTGATCCAATTTTAGTTTAATTGATTTTCATTCAATTAATTTAGTTCATTTGCCTTTAGTCTACCACTTACTAAATTATCTTAGTACATTATCTTCCTTCACATGATCCTCACTACATAGCTACCTTAGTTTCCAAAGCATCCAAGCTGAGACCCCATTGATGTAGAATTCCAATGCACACCTATCCTAACCCGTTAAACAAACCATCATTTGACTACGTCAAGTTATTCAAGGTGACTCTAGCATTCACATTCTATCCTAAGGATAAGTAGTCACTGCAATCATCCAAGACACAAAACATACACCTAGTTAGACACGCCCTGTTTGTTTTGCATCTCTAGAAACCACCATCAAGTTTTTTATTGTGTTAGATGAACTTGTTAATAATCTTTTTCTCTTATGCATTTGTACCAAGAGAAGAACCCACATCTCCTTCTTATCTACAACACAACTTAGGATTGGATATTCAACCAAAAATATGGAGAATAATGCAAAGATGTTGGAAAATCAATAAAACTCATACATTGAACATCCATGGAAGCACCAGCGAGGGTTTGTGATGGTCCACAATGTCCCCAATAGTTCTCTTCTCCTACATGACAATAGTGAACAGGAGGATGGCTTGAAGGGGAACCAAGGTTTGCTTGACTTAGAACCTCGAGACTTGATCTCTCTCTCTCTCTCTCTCTCTCTCTGGCTCTCTTCTATGATTTTCTTCCATCACCTTCTCTATTTCCTCTTCCATTTTCTCTCTAGTATTAGAATTCTCTCAGTGGTATGAGAAGATAGTCACATGAAATAATATAATTTGCAGTTTTCTTGACACCAGAGGCTTTCACCCGAGACAAATTATGCCAAAGGTAGTTTGGTCTTAAAAGGCACTTAGAATATTGATGACCATTTAAAAATTTATTGTTATATTCATTTTTTTTATTTTTCTTTGAGAAATAGATGTTTAAAATCTTAGTTTTAATATAAGTATGGGGCTAAAGATACTTCTCATATGTGAATGCACGTGCCTAGTGCTAAAATGTTATAATAGTTGGATCTAAGACAAGAAAGTGGAAGTAGACATTCCAATGTATCCATGCCTGCCCTCCTTTGCAAAAGTCTTTTTTACCTCCATCTGTGTATTGTTTCCATCTTTTTTGAAATTGAGAAAATAATAAATAAGGATTTCTTTTTGAAAATCAATTTACTTTTAAGTCCCCCTTCATTTTGTTTCTTTATTAGAAATATATACTAGCCTAACATAATATTTTTATATTTATTTCCTCAGCAATTTCATTTTAATCATCCTTACCATTTGATCAACACCATCTATCAAATACTCTTCCTTTGCATGCGTCAAGATTTAGTTGAAGATGATTATGGGGCAACCCAATTCACATAGATTCTTAAACAAATAGATAATATTTAGAGCTAATCAAACACTTGGTCGAGCCCAATCAAGTTTGAGCTACATATTAGAAACTAGACCTAATACTCATATTTAGACCTGCCTCAGCCTAGCTATTGGGTTTATATTTTTTATCATGACCAATTCAATCTCAAAGAGCTAATCTTAAGCTTGTTCATCAGGCTCAAATTCTTTTTTCTTTTTTTTCCATCTTTATTTAGGCTTTAATTTAAACTAAATTCTACATTATGGCTTAATCAACAAATGAAATTAAAAAATGTTAAGATTTAAGGCTCTTTGCCTGCATGAAAATGAGGTGTAACATATCTAATATGTAGACTAACTTTTCACATGCAAATACACTCATCCATCTTTCAAGTTACCGAGATGACATCATCGCAAATTTTTAATTTTTATGTGTGTAAATAATTCGATCAGGTTAGATAAGTCTATATTTTAATTTTTTCAAGCTTGGCCTAACTTTTAGATGGAGCTCCTTTTTCTTTTTCTTTCACTGAGAACTATCTCATTAGTTTATTTTTAGTGTTCAAACTTGTAAAATTTCAAGCGGGACTGGACTAAGCAGGCTATTTAGCTCTTGAACAGCTCTGTTAAAATAACTCTTTCAGATTTTTATTTTTATTTTCCAACCAGAAGCCGGTCCCATGGAATTGGGCCAAGGGAAAGGTAATTTTAGAGTTTGTGTTCAAAACATTTTCAAAGAAAAATCCCAAAACAGGACATATTTCTTCATCTATGATGTCCACTATTTTGATGCATGATAGTTGTTTTTTCCTCCTTTCTGGCAAGGGTACAGTAGTGTTTCATGGAGACGAATAACAGAGGCTGAATTAAGAGAGATAGAAACAAGTGTCTTTAATATCATAACAGGAAAGCCTTCACATATTGTCTTATGGTTGTGGATGCCTGCAGATGTTATTAGTCCGGTATGTCATGCACTTATACATGGTAATGTCTTCTCTGTTAACCATGAAGATGGACATTTATTTGTAAATTAGCATGGCATCTCGATGTGATCCCCTAGGCGTCCAGAGAAAAGATTTAACCAAGAACATAAGACTTCCAATTCTAGCATACGTGTCTTCAAAGCATAACACCAAAGCTAATTCATTCTAGACTAAAGCCAAGATAGTTCAACAGCATTAGCAACGATCCTCTCTGTCCAAGTATTAGAGTTCTGATAATTAGCATTGTAGTATTATAAAAACCAATACATTTGTTTTGAGTTACGTCTGATCCGCCGTATATCTGTCATCACAGATAGTGATTCAAATCTTGAGTAGACAAAGGTCATCTCTTAAACTATTCTATCTCATTCTACTTAATTATAATATTATTTTTAAATAAATCTAATTTATTAAAAAATATAAATTTTTTTTAATTTACATATACTTAAAAATTAAATAAAATATCGAAGCTTTATAAATATTTTCTTTTGAAAAGGCATTCGACCACCAGGCGTAGAACATTTCGTTCCATAAAAAATCAAGATGACAACATTATACAGAGCACTATACAGTTGTTACTACTCATAACGCTATTATTTAGGTGTAACAAGGAGTTATGCACAGCATAATTGAAATATATTCCAAAGCAGGTGCGAAGAGTGCCTTGCTGAAATAACGTACCGTTGGAATGCTATAATGGTGGTAGCATCTTTCGGCCACGGCCATGGGCCACGACGGGGCTGTACAACCAAGCTTGATATCTTGACGGGCACTGGTCCATACCTTCGTCCAACGTCCGGTCCAGATCGGTTCGACTCACCTAAATGTTAGGCCCGCCGAACCAGCTGTCCCATATCTCTACCATCCGCTCCGGAGTTGTGCCGCTGCGACATTTACGTGTCCCCAGCGAAACCCCCAAAGAGGGCAACGCGAAGACCAAAACGGACCACCAGTCAACGTTATACCGCACCGCCGCCTCGCCTGAACGGCCCCCGGCCCCGCCCACATCTCCTCCAAACACTCACCGCCACGTTTCGGAGAACTCGAGCCTTTGGCCAATCAGAGACCGGGAAAAGATCGGATCCCGTACGGTTTCCTCTCGACCACGAGTCGAAGGTAGAGCGGGTCCCACAGCCACGCGTCGGTCTCGCCCCCCCCAATTTAAGATTAAAAAAATCGGGATAAGGCATTTTATTTTCGAAAAATAATTAAGACTGGGAGGCGGCGACAGTGGGTGGAGAAGGCTCTGGAGAACGCTGGGTGGAGAGCGGTTTCTTTCGCCCTCGAGATCTAGGGTTAGGGTCTCTGGCTCTCCGATCGATTAGTTGTGGTGTTCTTGAGCTGAAACTGTCCGAGGATCGGGCTGGGTGACTGGAACTCTGAGGTTGGTGCCTCTTTCAAGGTTTCGTGAGGAAGATTTATGGTCGATTTTTTCCGTTTCCTTCATGTGTCTTTTTGGGGAAATTTTCTTTTTTTTAAGCTGTATTTATAGTATTTAACGGTGTTTTTGTCCTCTTTTTTGCAGTAAATATGAGATCAGATTCGACGTCTTTTTATAGCTTTGGTCCGGGATAGAGTATCTGGAGGGATGTCAGATCATGAGGTGTATTTTCTTTACGTCTCGTGAATTATAGAAAAAGATAAATTTTGAACGTTTATTATTTTCTCGTTTATATGTGAATTTTAGTTTTATATTCGAGGTTTCCTTCGTTTTTTTTTTTTTCTAGAATTAAAAAATTTCACACTAGATCTAATTTGCATTTTCTGTTGTGGATATCATCCCAAAGATTTTAATTCAGTAAACCTTGAAAAAAAAAAAAAAATCGTCAGATTTGTAGATTTAGTTATGTTTTCTTCGTGATTCTGGTTCCACCTTAATCATGAGGCTATACGTACGTGCACTATCGAGCTTCCTCTATCACAGCGTTACTCTGTAATTTAGCAATCAAACACATTGTACGACATTTGACATGATTTTCTCTAATTCTCCCCCTCATCTTGTTATTTAAATGACGAAATTACTTCCTGCACCTTGGTCTGGTGAAAGCATCTATAGGCTGATGTAAGATTAAAACATTTGATATGCGTAGTAGCAGAACATATGTTTTCTCACTAATGGTATGGTGATCAAGTTCTATAGGTTTCCAGAGCTTATGAAATACCATGTTGGCAGAATTTTGTAATGTTATCATGATTTTCATAGAAGGAAGTTGGGCTGGTTGAGGTAAATAACACTTATACTAAGAAGGAAATAATGAGAGTGATGTCATGGCTTATGGAGATCAGAGCCTAGAATCCTACCTCCACAGTGGAGCGAGAGTCATCATTCTTTTGAGAAACACAAATCAGTTGGCTCTATTTCTCGTTGGGGCCGGGAAGGGATATAACTTAGGGGTATTAATGCCACCTTGACGTGGTGGAAGTCATCACGTCAAGCCACTGGAGTAGGTCACAAGCATGATGCACTTCTTTGTGAATTTTCTTGTTAGGATACATGGACCAGCGAGAATCACAAAAGGCTCTTAGTTGAGTTATTTATGAGCATGGAACTTTGTGAAGTTTCTTTCCTGATTTGCTGATAGACTGACTGAAGATTTGATACCATGCAAAATCCATTCTGGTAGTGTAACAGTACCAGCATGATGGCAACATTAAGTGTGGTCCAGACTGAAGTTTACTTGTCATCAGAGTCAATCTCAAGTGCTGTTTTGTAGGATGACTTGTGGCACATGATCCAGCTAATCTTATATCATTCAGAATCTGTATTCTCTGGTGTTCATTCACACTTTTAGATGCAAATACCTGGGGAATCTTTATGCTATAACAGTGGGGCAAAACCTTTCGTGCAGAACTGATGATAAAGGCAATGATAATATGAATGTGTTGCCAGCTCTATGATTTAATCAGTGAACAAGTAACAAAATAAACTTTGAATGAGCTTGGTCTTCAACTTTGATTGTTTGCAGAATAACATCTATGGTCAGGAAATCTCTTGCAGAGCCCAAAGATATCTGTTTGGTTAATGGATGCTTCTCCTCCCTGATCCAGAGAAACCTGGGCTGGAGGAGGCATGAAACTCCTTGTCTAATTGCCATAAAAGCATTTTGTATATATAGATGATTCATATTTGAATGGTATCCCTGTTTGTTATTTTCAAGAATTGTCTTGAATAAAAATTCTGTCCATTTAGTAGCAGTCAGGCTTTACCACAGTTAGTCATGCCATCAAAATGCCCATTTACATCAACAGGATTATTGTGCATCAGCATGACAGTGAAGATCCAAGTTGAACCACTAATTGGAGGATGAAAACGTAGAACTTATCCTGCCAGATTGAGAGGCAAGGTAGAGTCACTCAAATCTTCCAACTGTGCTTATGGCTCCTTTATTGAAATGTCACATCATAACTTTGTCAATCCTTCTCCCTTCTTCTTTACGCAAAATTACACTCCTACCTTCTCATTCTCTTTGTGATTTGCATCACACTGTTTAGGGTCTTGCACAGCTAGTACAAAAAGTTGGGTTCAAATTAAGAGGAGAAGAGTTGAACAGATGAGCTATCAATAGTTGAGCAATTGTAGGAAATAAGACTAAATCTACCTTTTGTGATCTCAATTATGGAATATAGGTATAACTTATCAAAGTGTCTTTGGAGTGGTGGTAATTGCACACAAGAAGAGAAGGGATTGGTGACACTTGGTTGATCATGCACCCCAATGACTACAGTTTGGGGTTCTGGTAAATAATTGTTTGATGCACTAAAAGGTGGTATGGTAGTGTAGAGATGATCAGAAAGTTAATAAGTAAAAGTAGGGTCATTTGTTGGTATAACTTATGGTTGTCAGGTCATGGAGCCATAGTGCTAAGCCATCCTGATGCTTAGGCTCTATAGATTTCAGGTTTCTTGATTTATCAGATTCTTGGACATATTATACACTTTTTGACATTTCAAATTATAATGTTGATATTATCTAGGGCTGAAAATGCAGGATTCAGGTAATGGTATCTCATATTGATATCCATATTTTTTAAGCGGATATGATATTAAATAGATACCACAATTAGTATCCTTGTTTGTTCTAAATGGATATAGATATAAATAGGATACTGAGCATATTCGTATTTGTTTTAAATGGATATGGTATGAGTCAGATATTAGTTATATCTATATTTTTTTATTCAAATATAGGTATAAAAATTCAATAATGATAGTTAACATTAATGGTATAATCATAAAGGATGGGATCAGGGTCCACTATCTAGATTGCATGTAAGGGTCTAAGGTATAGTTAGTAAATCCAGATTGGAGACCAATGTGACCAAGGGACTGGGTTCCCAGCTCATTGGTCTAACCATCTAGTCAATCGATCAACTAGGTTTTGTATGAAAAATATTTTTTAAAAAATAAAATATTTAAAAATAAAAATATACCATAATATATATTTATGATACAAAATACCATCTTTTAAATTATGTAAATTTATATTCCACATTACTGTTTAATTGTAGCTTAACCCAAAAAAAAAAAAAAAAAAATCATGCATCATCTAATTTTTAGAAAACTTGTAAGAAAAAATATATATAATGTAAGAATACATAGAAGTTATTGTTTTTTAAAATTATGCTAAATAATAAAATTTTGAAAATATCATATATTTTCCATTTTCTGTCAAATGGAAAAAGAAGTTTTTAATGAATAGAATTAATTATTGAAATATCAAAACATACTGCAGATTATTCCATTTAATGACGTGAATATATTTTTAATAAATAGAATAAATCATTGTTCTGAAACAATAATCGGAATCATTTTAGTGGTTAAGAATCTGTCAACTACCTATAGGGATAGGGTTTCAATTCCAACTTCTAAAGTTATCTTGATGCATATTTTTAAGAATTGGGATTTCTCGCGTGTTTGTCTGGATATCCAGATCCGAATTGGAAAATTCTAAAGATACAGGGACAGATCTGTATCCAGATCTGAATAAAATCAGATGCAAAATTAACATATCTGTATGTAAAACTTCTACATAAAATTTGTCAGGTCCACCATAGTATCTAGTAAAGGATTTCTGTGAAGTTGGTCCAATTGATTATACACTTTATGCATAAATCCATTTATAACTTCATATTCACATGCACATTTGTAAGATATAGATGTTTATCTATGTCAGATTTCTTAAAGGTTTTTGTGCTGTATTCATCTTGACATCTGGACAATTTAACACCCATGTCATGTGTCTGAGCACCACTCATGTGAAGTTAGATGCAAGGTGTGAGATAAAATTGGCAGGTTGATGCTTAATTCATAGGAAGATCATTTTTTGCAAATTGACAACTCAATTAGTGCAACAGTCTTTGGTGTCAAGCAATATCCTATTTAATCCAATAGATATCTAACAAACAATCTTTATAAGCTTTGAATCAGAGTTAGTACAAAGCCAATTGCAGGTTAGGTTGCATGCTATTTGCAAAAAGCGATCCCCATTAAGTACAAAATGATGTTTGTGAAACAGAATTATATGGGGTCTTTTATTGAGTAATAGTGGTTTGACTGGTTTCTATATGCCGTTAATTAGGTACGTTATCATCAAATTGAATAAACATAAATAAAGATCATAAATTGGCTTGAAATCTCAACAGATGAGTAACTTTAAGAACCCAGTGGTGTTTGCAATTTCTAAACATGTGCAGTTGTACATGCTAGCATATATAGTTCTTGACATATATAACAGTACATACTAGATGCAGAGTCCATAGCCTACTAAATTGGCATAAATTTCTTGCCTCCTTTAGAGGTTTGCTGAACTCCAATAGTCCATTCAGCCTTGCTTCTCAAGTTTCATTGTATTAGATCTCCAAAATCATTTCCACATGACATACTGCCATCATGATAGTTTCTAACACTTTCATGAATATTATGGAAATTTGCCTGCTACGATTGTTGATCTCCATTGACTGGATGTGATTATAGTATGGACTCTTCCTATTGTTCATTCACTAGTTATTTAATAATCTATTCAATATTGGTCATCGCTAAATTTAGAAATTTTCAGGTTCTTAAGATCAAATATTGGATCTCTAGTTGCTTTTAAGAATGGAGTGCTTTTGCACCCATCGGCTCTTGTCACATTGATGCACTATTGCCCAGCATCAATACAAGATCAGATTACTTCAGGAAGAATGATAATGGCCATTCTCCAATACAGGAGGAGTGAACTGTTCTTTCTTCGAATCAAATCTCTGCTAACTTGATTAGAACAAGCTAAATACCATTATTCTCATTAATTTTTGCCTCTTGGCCTCATCTTTTATCAAATGACATCCTAACCAAGGCTTCCTTCCTTTATTTTCCTTTTTTTTTTTTTGTGTTTTATGTATTTCTAAATACTCTTTTGATTTGTTGGGTGGGTGGAAGGCTGGGTCGCAATGGGTTGCACCCTAACACCTCCTCTCAGATAATTCTCAAATTTGTTTGGGGATGTGGTGGTGGACATCTGGCAAGGATGACTTTCTAAGGCAAAGAAAAAAAAACTTGAGGTTATATTGATATTTCCATTAGTCTTTATTATGCCCTATGGAACCAATATTTATCATGTTGGATGAAGTTGGTTACAACTAACATCATCCAATTCTAGAACAATAGAAGTTGGTACCAATTTAGTTTTATTTATTTATTTGGTTAGAAACCTAGTAATGGTGATCACGATAGCCACACTTTCAGAGGACTTCAGCCAGTTGATGCTTTCAATCACTTAATTTTGAGCAAGGATGCTTTTGGTTACATATTGAAATAGTATTCCATCAAATATATTTTCTATCTTTACCATGAAGACAAAGTGCATGAGGACATCTGTTGTAACATGTGAATTAATTACTGAAAAAATATTTTCATTTTTATATCTTTAAAAATATTCAATGTAATAAAAGAAATATACTACTGTACTTGCTTCCACTGAAAATTACAATCAAAAAAAGGATCATGTCATTTCAGACTATCTTCTGTTTGATAATGGTATAACACTCATTGATTTTCATGCCTTCTGTTCATTTCAAATTTAAAATAAATGTTATTCATTCCTCTCAGTGTACTATATGAGTTTTGGGTTATTAATATTTGGATCCTGTCATATTTAAATCTTTTTTTATATAAATAATTGTAAGTTAATTGTTTTGAAGCAAGATCAACTTAGTTGTTAATTCGTTTGTCCAGATTGAAAATACTATTTGGGATGAATTTGATGAGAGTAGTCATCATATAGTGCATCATCGAGGTGGTAAAATTGTTAATGAAGCTGTAGCATTAGGTGATTTTCTTAAGAAACCACAGTATGGAGTAGGAACTGAAGCTGGAAAGAGCAGAAGCAGCAGAGGATCTAAGAATAAGAATGTTCTTCTAGGAAAAGAAGAAAGATCCTTTTGCCCTTCACCAAAGTGTGGATGCTCCACGGTACCAGAGGGCTCATCATCTCATGCATCTAGAAACGTTGTTCCAGCATTTTATGATCCCAATTCCTTCAGTGACTTCACATCTTTAGCCTCTCAATATGGTAAGTTCCTTAAAAATTGCTTCAATAATGCAGTATGTATGCAGAAAAGAACACATTTTCCTATTGTTGAATCTAGGATTGCTGCTGAGGAGAGTAAAGACTTCCATTTCTCACTTTTTGATAATTCCACTGCAGATGCTGGACTTGTTTTTGTGGAAAATGAGCAAACGAACAGTGAAAATGATCTTCTATATCATGATTTGCCTGATATTGGCAATTCTGAGGATATTGATAGAATGCTTAGGTAGCTTATGTACCTGTTATTCTAGATCTGGCTTCTTGTTTCTACAGTAATTTCGAATATTTTCTGCCATTATAATTGTTTTGATTTGTATTTTTCTTTCTTTTTTGGAGGACTTGTGGTTCCACATTTGGGCAAGGAAGCAGCGTTGCAAATGAGTTATCATGGTTTTCATCTTCTTCGCATGGCACCTATGGGATGGGAGATACTTTCAAGTCATGCTCACAATCTTCAATTTTAGACCCAGCATCTTTAAATGGTACCTTAGCACATCGTAGTGCAGTATCCAATGTTTTTCCTGAAAAAAATATACTGGCTGCTGAGAGTGATAAGATCTCAAGTCATGGTTATCAATCTTTTGCATTATTCAGTGATGGTGAAAATAAGGGAGACTGTACACTACAAGAAAAGGTTAGTGAATATATTTTCATTGTGCACACTCATTCTTACATGTGGTTGATGGGAGAGAAATTAGAACCTTTATGTAAAATTAATACTTGCAGTACTTGCTTCTATATCTGCAGGCAATTGATGGGGGTGGAATTACTGAGATTAAATCAACTCTGATGCAAATCAGCAATGAAAGTAGCTTGAATGAATGTGAGGATTTTAATAGGGTAATCAGCATGCTTTCTCAGATTTAATTATTTCTTTTCTTTTTTAACTGTTTTTACAGTGAGAATAGCCTGAATGACTACAAAGTCCTAAATATGGTAATTAGAATATTCTCAATTGCCATAAATCTTTAAATGGTAAGTTTTTATCGAATTGCCATAAATCTTGCCAATCGGCATTCACTTAAAAATTGTTTCAGCATTTACTGGTCAACTGGTTAAATAATGATCTCAACACCTAGTTCCAGAGCTATGCATCTGGTGGAAGTGGGATCTATATTAAATTGCCTGATAAGTTATTTGGATAGCAAATGAAACTAAGACTAAGTGAAGTTTCACACATTATTGGGGTAATTGTTGACTGATTGTCAATTTGGAGCAAGGATAGTGGAAGGTTAAGGCTGAGAATGAATGGTGAGATCCATGAAAAAATAGTGAACCTGAACCAAGATGGTGCAACGTAAGAGCATATGCTGATGGTTTTCCAACTGAAGTCCTGTCTAAGTCCCCCAGATTAACCTGACATGACCTTAACTATTGTTTATATGGGTCTTCTTCAGGTTTGCCCAAAAACCAGCTAGAAGTTGAGTTTCATTAGAAGTGGAAAAGGGGAGCCTAGTGCTTTGACATGAGGCAACATGTATCATCTAATTAAAATGACCCACCGCTCAAAATTCCAAAACCCTTAACCAATTTGAACTCTGTAAATAAGAACTAGAAACATGGCCTAATCTCAATCTGAAGAAAACAAGATAGTGACATGGTGATCTGTAAATATCAAACTAGAAAAGGAAACACATTGTGAAGATGCTTCCTGTGATCATGCTCTTGCACTTTAGAACCTTTTTTCATTATTAAAGCGCTATTTTTTAGGACACTCAAAACAAAGTACATGGAGAGGGGTTGGAAGTGAGATTTAGAAGACATTCTTCGTGAGGGTAGAGGAGTTCCCACCTTCTAGCACCAGCAATGAAGTCCTTGTGTCCAAAGAAGGTCATCTAGTTAGAAGACTGCCATTTAAAGTGGGTCATATTTCCACTTATTGTGAGTCAAGCAATAGGCTTAATTGGTCAAGGACAAGTAGTAGCTTAAAAAAGTCTTCACCAGCATTTTCCAGAAGTTAGAAAATTAAAATAGTTTAATCATATTCAGTATCAAATCAGTTTTCGAACATTAATTGCATAGCCATGTAGCTTAGATGAAGTTATGGCCTTTTATGTGATGTGTTGTTTTTCTCAAATATGCTGCCAGTGCTGATATTCACAATTTTGACATTGTTTCGCAGATGTAAACAAAACAATTTTGCTATTAGATGCTGTTTAATCCTTTCATTTCTCCTTACATTGGGTCTTTTTCACCGACTAAGATCATTGCATTAATTGAGCAATGTAAGATGGACAAACTGGCTTATGTTATTATGCCTAAGCCTTCAAAATATGGGTGCAAACCATGAATTCTCACTTGGGATATTATTACAGTAGTTGTCATGTTCAAGCAATTCATTTGACTTTGCATGGACTTAAATGGGATAAAAAAGGTGGTGATGGGGAAGAATGATAATGTTACAGCCCCTGCCTTACAAGCTGACCAATGGCCTTTCATATGCAGCCACTTCTATCTCACAAAAGTGATGGGGGCCTGGCTAGTTTATCTACACACACGCACACATTTAGAGTAGTGCTCCTAATTTAAAACTTCAGGGCTTCTTTAAAATGAAGAGAGAATGTTTATGTTATAAGTTGCAGTTTTGGGGGGCTGTAAAGGAGGGTGAAATCTTGCGTATAAGAAAGTTCTTGAAGATAAGCTTTCAAATTTTTGTATTTATTGTTTATTAAAGAAATTTGTGGGTAAATGGCTGAAATCATTGAGAGGAGTGTCCCATGTTAAAAATTAATTGATAATCTATCAAGAGATAAATCTGTGCTTGTTTATAAGGTTATGCCCAATCTCACTGCTCAGTTTTTTTATCTGACATTTACAAACTGTATCTGTCCAAACCAGATTCTAAAACAACAAAAATCAGAGTTTCGGGCCATTATAGTTTGTATCACTGCTGAAGTTTAATTTAATAGAGGGGAAGAAGAATTCATCTGTTGGATTTTAAATTCTGATTTGTTTTAAGATCTGGATTCATATTTGCATCTTAATTCAATGGATTCTTTTGTTTTTTTTTCTTTTAGTTACTCTACAGTTGATATTATTTAGGCAGAGAATATGGAGATACACCATATGTGCTTGACTTAGTTTTGCTATAGGATTTCTGATTTCCACGAAGCAAAATGATGAGAAAAAGGGGAACTTGTGTTAGGAGAATGAAATTTGCTACTATTTACCAGTTGTTCATTTCACAATTTACTTCACGATGACTATGTTATGAAGCCATTTCATGTTAGGGTGAAATAACAACAATGAGATTTATAGTCCATTTAAACAATAGTAATGTATATTCAGAGATGAACTTGAAATGACATGCCTGATAAAGTATATTGTATATACTTTATTATATTAGTATTGTTGTGTACCTTTGGATGTTTTACTCTCTTGAAGTATAGGGTATAGTGGACCAATTAGATTATAGGAAGTCATGTTTTGGATTCTTAAAGGATGTAACATTTATTGATTGCACTACTGGTATTCAAATTATAGACTATATAAAAAAAAATAAAAATTGTCAAGTATCTAAGTTATGCAGTTAGCGTCTATTGTATCATGTTGGTTTAGTCTTTCAAACATTTGATTTACAGTCGACATAGTCACCAGTTGTGAACCTTAAATATCAAGTCAGACCTATGATTGCAATTTTCTTTCAATGATTTAAGATTTGAACAGGCTAATCTTATTGGTTTTTCTCAATGGATTGCCTAGTGCACACCATTTTATATCCTTCTTTATTTGAGCTTCTACAGATTAATATGCACTTAAAGCAGCTGGGAAGACAATACTTTTCTGAAGGAAATGAAAAAGATCGACTTTCAGAATCTACAAGTAACAATTCTTTCTTTGACCCTGGCCAAATGCAACAATTTGCAGATGAGGGCAATCTCTCTTCTGTTTTCTCAGCTCAGCAACCTTATTCTTATCAAAATTTTCCGAAGCAAAATGATATCTGGGTATCTGATTCTTCAAGCTACATGGACAGCTTCAATCCTCATGCACAACTGGAGGGCAGCCTTCCTTTGCATCAGGATCTGTTTACACAGGCAAAATCAAGTATTTTATCTGGAAGTGATCATAATCCTTCCTCTTCTTATAAAGTCTCAGCACACGTCAGAAATTATTTTCCACAGTGCATGGAGAACTTGCCTGTTCCTTTGTCTGAGCCTCCAGCTATGATGCCTGAGGAAATCAATGAAAAACCATGCCTTGGACAGAACCTATGTGCTGCATTGACTGTTAAGCATCCACCTCACCAGGTTTTATCAACAAGTGTAACTTCATGTCAGAAACAATACCATAGATTTCCGCAAGAAATTAGAGATGGCAGTGTACAAGAGGACATAAGCATTAAACTTCCATCAACCGATGTGTGTTCTTCAACAGTACAAGAAAGCCCTTGCATGGTATCTGCTTTTTCTGATGATATCTCACTGAAAGCAATTAGCTTTCAACAGCTTCAGGATGTCATGGTTCAGGTATAACTCAACTTATTTGATCTATTTTCCATCAACTGTATGCATTGCATATATACATTAAGAGGTAAATAGTGTGTGTACATGCATATGGATGTATGTGTCAAGTGTTTGCACACTTTCCTTGTGTAGATGTGTTCCTGTGGTACATAGAAGCTTGTGATCTGGATGCACAAATTTTATCTGTTCATCATTACTACTGGATAATGATCTTAAATGCAATGCTTTGCTTTTGTGGATGCTTTTTAGTTACCTCTGTTTTTATCTTCTGCGAGCATCTTATGCACCATGACTAAGCCAAATATATATGCCTTGATAGTCATTTCAAATAAAATGTTGTCCTTTGCATACTCAGAAATCACTTCCTTACATTGAATTAGATATTTGCTACTGTGAATATAGAGTCATAGTTCTTATCAGAGCATGCAAATTTGATAGTTTTGCACCAGATTTTACCCTTTTATTTATTCTTTTATGGATAGGGTCAATCAAGAACATACTAGGATGTGCAAGAATCGCTTTTGTAGTGACTGAGACTTTTGTCTTTTTTCTTTTTAAATTTCAGTTGGATGTTGGTACAAAACTATGCATAAGAGATAGCTTGTACCGTTTGGCAAGGAGTGCTGAGAAAAGGCATAATTTCGCTTGTGCAAACAATTCGAACAGAGAGAGTAGTGGAGGAGTTTTTGATACAGAGGAACTAAACAGGTCTTCCCGATCCCACTAAAGCTTTCGGATGTATAATTCTTACATGCATGACCAGGCATACCATACCGTGCTGATTTGTTCTGGCCATATTATACCATACCAATACTAAACTGGTATGTAGTATGACGTGTACCAAGTATTGGGACACCAAACAGACCTTGTGCTGGGTGTACTGACATTGTGCTAAGAGGGTACCAATATGGATCCGGCATCTAGATGCAAATCTTGCTTGCATGTAATGGTTTTTTGTCCTTTGAAATAGGATATTATAAAATTCAGGCTTGTCATGTTGAAAATCTTACTATACTGACTATGCTGAAAGTTTTTGATAGTATTTTCAGTTTTTGTTCCGAGCTATTGCCTTTTTGACAAATATGACAATAAGGTACGAGGCAATGAATATTTTTATTGTTTGGCCTGACGGTATCAACTTGTCACTGAATCTGTTCCAAAAGTTACAATAACAAGTTTGGTTAAATGACTTGTTGACCAAAATAATTCATTTTTTAAAACAAATAAGAAGTCTTTTCAATTTGTATCAGTAAAAAAATCAGGCTTACATGTGTTTTCATGAGGAAAATCCACAAGAGAGGCACACCAATAATTTCCATTGCATGGGAGAATCGTCCAAAACTGTGTAGGCCTTTTTAATGCGCCATTCTAAAGGCTTACTAAATGACCACTCATGGCACTCTATCATAAATTTTGTTCTAGTAATTTAACATTAAGATTGATTCCTTCTCCCTTCTCTTCTCTTCTTATTTCTCCATCTGTTATTACTTGTTAAAGCAAGAAACCAGGATGGTTACTGCTTTTACTAATATTCATTCACCCATCATACTTGTTTTTATTAGCTCCTTAGTTATTCTAACTATCTTCATTCCAATACATAGGAAAAGAAATATTTAGTTGATTATTATTTTGATTTTTTTAAAATTTTTTCAGAACTTCTTTGGTTTCCTTTTTGGCCTTTGCATCCTACCAATTGACTTCTCATATTTGTCTTAAAATATTTGAATTGAATGTAGCATGGGTTTAAATACTAGTATCGAGCCTTGGGTTTTGTCCTAGAATGGTATGATACCAATGTGGTTTAAAAACCAGAAGGTATAGCATGGACCATCCATACACAACTAGCATGGAGCAGTTCAAGTGATAACTGCTGTCCCACACTCATTGGGTACTGTTTTTCTGTTGGAACTGTACCAGTATCATATCAAACCAGCGGTACTTAAATCCTTATAATGTAGTTCATATGCATTATCTCTGCATCTGATCAAACCTAAGTTTCTTACATGAATTAAATATAAAAGTAAAAAATATAGTTCTTTGATGCATGATTAATGAACCTTAATCACAATTATAGTTTATCAACAAAATAAAAATTGTACTAATGAATTAGATTAATTTGGCATAAATTAAAATATCAAAAGAAAAAGAGATTCTAAGCTCCTATTCATCAAATTCTTGATATCTTTTTTCACACCTTTTCAGCTACTTTCTTTTATCTCTTTTAAAATATCTAAAAAAGGATATCACATGTTACTTCCTTTTTTCATCCAAAGAATTATCAATTAATAAACAAGCGACTTTCATACTGAATTCTTTTGTTCAGAGGTGGCTGATGTAGTGGACAGAAAAACAGTTAGTTATCCCTTGATTATCAAGAAAAAATTACTTTAATTAGATGATACATATAAAAAACTTAAGTCTAGACATCATTATCATCGCCATATGACTAAGCCAAAAAATATTTACAAGTTGTAAAAAAAAAAAAGGAATATTCATAGGATAGAGAATGATGGAGGTTGGATATGTGGTCATTTGTTGTTGTGGGGGTCAGGGGATGCAGAGAGCTGCTGGCTAGTGACCACCTAAGAGAGGGAGAGACCTAGAGAGAGACATGGATGGATAGACGTAGCCTTGTTTGAGGGCAGCAGCTGCAAGAGGGGAGAGAGAGAAGGGGGGTAGCCTTATGGTCCCACTCATTTCTGGGACATCATCAACTCCCATCTTCCCACATTCAGCCATTATTCCCTAATGAATGTTGCATGCAACTCATCCTCATGACTCTCTTTGCCTGTCTTTTGGTCCATTACTCTCGCAAAATCAGGTTGTAGCCAAGGTAAACTACCCTTGATTGTCAATGAATCGTTTCATTCAAACGATTGACCAAGCTGTCAAAAACACTCTCCAATCTTCCATCTCAGCCTGCCTACATCTCTTCCTTTCGAATGGGACAGCTCAAAACTTCATCTGTGCTTCACCGGGAGTCAACAAGCAAGCACATCTCACAATCCTTTACTTCTTGCTCATATTCATGACAACCAATGAGAAACAATGCTTGCAGTAGAATAGGAAAATCTAGAGTCTTGTTTTATGCAAATCTGTTTACAATGGAGACGGCCGCTGGAACTGTTTAAATAAATTAGGTCAAAATCATGATGTTGCCCTTGCATGGTAGGAAATATATGTGAATGAATGGCAATGAAATTATGCCTTCTTTTTTAAAACTTTTCTATGTGTTTTTTCTTTTTGTGTGTGTGTGTGTTTTTTTTTCTTTGAAAGCTTTTTCCAATGGAGGCATCAGGAATGCTTATCAAAAATCTTAGAGAAAATGGGTTAAACTGTTAGTAGTCAGAATGGCATGTCTTTCTGCGCTTAGTTTATTAGCATCTGTACATGGCACATGTGTTATGGTCTCTCTTTCACCGAATGCTATTTATTATCATAAATTTTATGATGAAACACGTGAAAGGAGGAAATTACTGTTTAATGGATTCCATTCCTGGAGGATAATAAATGATATAAATAGGAAATGGACATGTTAAACATTGTGTTCCTGTTCATTATTGACTTAGTTTAATATATTATGCTTGTGACAAGAGTCTGAGTGGAGAAGAATGTTGTCCATTATAGAAAGATCTGAAAATGCATTGAGCCTTTTTTTTTTGCTTCTGTAGATTGTTAATATTTTATTCCTTAATGTTCACCATCAAATTTATTCTTCATGTTGGTCTTTATCAGGTCTGCAGAGTATATAGCTACTGAAACTGAAACAAATCCAATAGATCGCTCAATTGCACATTTACTTTTCCACAGACCCTCAGATACTGCGACAAGGTCAACTGAAAGTGCTATATCACTTGAATCGCATATGATTGTGAGTTTCTGATTGTAAAAGTTGACCTTGACATGTTTTATGTTCTATTTAAATCTTTTCTTTTCTTTTTTTTTCTTCTCCTTACTCTGTCATGTAACAGGATGAGCAGATTCTTGGTCGCGTTACAGCTTCCAGGAAGTAATGTCTGATCGATATGGTCCATCAACAAAGTATTTGCTTGTTGCAGCGATGAAGTTCCGCAAGGTGTTGATCAACAACATGACATCTGGTGCTTCAGCCACCGCTTCCACACATTGGACTGCTGTCCCTTCTCAGAAGTGTCATTTGAGTCGTATCAGAGTGATGGGCACATTTTTAAAGTGTAATTTTAAGGATGAGATCTCACATAGTTACGTATTATATCTGAGCTATGGTAACATATGTACCTCTGTTCTACTGGAATAGATGGTTACTTTATTTACGTACAGCGTACCATGTATCCTTTCGGCACCTGTGGAACTAACTAAAAGGATATGGCTAAGGTGTTCCATATCAGAGAAAATGGGAAAGTACGTCCAGATATTATGTAAACTTTCTTGTTCTTGTAAATGGGTATGTATGTTAAATTAGTGCTATTTATAGCCATGTGGAAGAATATAGCGCTTTTAGTTTATTGGTTTTATTTATCTCTTAGAAAGCAGTCGAGGTGTGCATGATATTGTGGTTCCAACCTTGTTGCTTTTGTGCTACACTCCTGGATTATGTAGGATATAATAATCCAATTGCCTGTCATCCTTGTTAATTCTCAGGTCATGATATGTACGTCTGTAATTGTCAATAAGAAACCAGGAACACATCATATTATTCCCTGGTGTCTTCTTGCAACGTATGCAATCATGATGTCATTTTAGGGATTGGCCACCAAATTATCAGAAGGCTTTGCTACTGATTGATTCTCTAAGTGGAGTTTAGTGATGCTATTTCCCATCCCATCTGATGTAGGATTTCAATCCTGTGAGTGTTTACAGACCTAATTTGACCATCTTGGTAGTCAGGCATCAAGCAACATCACTCAAAGAGATGCACAAAAAATTTTATGACTAGGTCTGAACTGCCAAACTTGGAGGAAAGTAAGTCTTACAATTGGTCAGAATATAAGTAAAATGTCAACTTGTTCATTGTAACGAGATGTATTGCTGCAGTCTCTTGCGAGGAAAAGAGCTTAGTATGAAAAATTTTGGTAGAAAAATAGGAAAATAGCACAGCAGTCACAACATCCCTCCCGCTTGATCATTCACGTCACTGGAGCAATAAAAGAACATCATTCCAGAAAATAAATAAAAAAAAGGTAATAAAAGAGCACTAGTCAAACCTTTCTTAACTGTTTTTGGCGGTGCAATGTGACTGTAAAATGTATAAATTACCACCAAGATTGATTATATTTGTAACATATGATAAGTTATTTTTTATACGAATATTAGTACTTGAGGAACAAATGTTAGGGTGATTTGATAAGTTCGTCGGAATAAATATTCTAAGAAGTTCAAATACCCTACCTTTTTTTTTAAAAAAAAAAAGCTTTAATACCTTGTGTCGTTATATAATACTCATGAACCATTGGAGTTAATTGGAGTTGCCATTATTTACGACACCACTTATAAAATGTGATATTTTAAGTACCTCAGCAGCAAAAGTTCATCAATAGAATAGGTTTGTTTTTATCATTTCACACTAATGCAAGCTTAGAACTAAAATTTATTTGAGAACTCATAGGAGAACCATATCTCTGACCGTTCTAACATCCATGGGCATCTCACTTGATGTACAAAGAATAAAAGAACATGATACTTAGAAGCATGCCAAGCATGTCTTATCATACTATGATAAGCAGCTCCACCAGATAACTAAGCCATGTCCTTAAAATTTAGGTGGATTGTTGCGGAACAAGAAAGACTATCAGACAAAGTGATGAATGGTGAATTTGTGAATGAAAACCTGGCAGTCAACATGCAAGTGGAATTGCTGAACGATCCAAGAAAAAACTAGAGGGGGAATAATATAAGTGATTGGGTCAAATATGGGTCTAAACCTTGGACTTAAAGTTGGCTGAAGCTAGATCCTGGTAAAGATAATTCCATGTCGGCTTTGACCCGCTTGCAGGCCTGCGCGACAAGTTGCGAGCATATGATGATCAACAGTTGAAGCAGTATAAAAGAAAAGGTTATTGGCATATTAATTTTATGACTCCAAGCTTCATAAATCATTTCTACCAACTAATCTTAAGAAAATCACTGCCATTTATATGATGCATAAAATAATATTGAACTTAATTAGTTCAGCTAATGTAACCTATGTGTCTCGAGTTACTGGTTGGTAACAAACCCATATCTTGCCCACATTTTTTTTTTCTTTTATTATCTCAAAGTAAACCGCTAAATATTAGAATCGGTGGCAGAAATAGTTCTTCACCTCAATTCTACCAAATTGGCTATTATTTTGGGGGAGGAAGCCCAGGGCTATTGTAAAGTTACATTCAGAAGCATTGATAGAGATCAGAGAGATTATTACTTGCATCAAACATTAGGCTTGATCTTACCACAACAAAGAATAGTTTGACATTATAAAAGATCATACCGATGAGTATTTAGTTGCACATTGATTATATATGGGGTATATTTCAGATATTTAAAAGAAGTTGGCAAGATCTTGAGTTGTTACAAATGGTATCAGTGAATCTAAACCATGTTGATTACGAAATACTGCATATAAACTTTATGTTTATGATTGAGATTGAATGTGGATTTGAATATAAATCTTTAATCTGATAAAGATGTTAAAACTTAAACAAAAAAAAACATGTGAGAACTTATATTTGTGAGTGTTTAGTCTTACATTGATTATACATAGAAGATCCTATGTACTTATATAAGATCAAGAAATTAAAATAATATAATTATTTTGTTAGATTTTTATGGTAAAATATTGTCCATTTGAAAAACTTGAATAAGTGATATTACCGTATATAATCTTCATCTAAGAAGTTTGGAAAACATGCATAAACCTTAGAATCTAAAGGTAGAAGGGAAACTAGGGAACTGGATCTTCCAACCTGCATGAAGCTTAAAATCTTAAGGCAGGAAGAAACAAAGGAATTAGAGAGTCTATTTTGAGACTATTAACTTATGTTACATGAGAAGTTATCAAAAGTTTGAATGATAATCTAACTATCTATATATTATTTTATTAATTTTAATTAATTTTATATAATAAAATGTTACGTGAGGAATCAAACGGTGAATTAAAACCAACTTCGAGGGAAAGATTGGAAGGCCAACTGAATATTTTTATTTTTTATTTTTTTCCTTGCAATTACTTAAAGCCATCTGCGCTGTCAGGAAGCTGAAGCCCGTGCTGCAACACAAAAAATAAAAAATAAATATAAAAAATAAATAAAATAAAAATAAAAATAATAAGAAAAAAAATCCGTGCAGTGTGGGGTCCATGGCCCACGTAAGCAGGGACAGTCCCAGCAGGCCACGTCGGATGGGGCGGGGGTTCCGATGAACAAGATACGGACTGTGGAGTGCACCGCCCACGACCGTCTGATGTTGACGCGCTCGTCGCGATCAAGGGAACGGAAGCCCATCGCATCGCACCACCCACCGCATCATAAATACACGTCGTGGCTTTCGGCCGCAATTGTCGGGTCCCCAGCGGGCCCCACTGCAATTTGGCCAGCAGAGGTGGGCCCACCGGACCCATCTTTCTCTCCTGTGCCGCCGTGCGTGATCGTGACGCACTCCTGACGCCAGACGGTGAGATGTTGGGCATCGCACGGCTGCGAGATTCATCCCACTGATTCCCAGCTAGGATGGGCTTTGGTTGCTCCGATTGCCGCGGTCCAACTGGGCTTTGTTGGGCCAGACTCAAAATAGGCCCAGATAAATGAGATTCGAATGGAAGCCTAAATTTATTTATTTATTTATTTATTTACTTCTCTTTCTCAACGAAATCCTAAGTATAGAGAGAGAGAGAGAGAGAGAGATATCTACCAACCAAGTATGATCAGCCACCGTTCAAAAGATGGATTTTGGCTCATAATAAGAATGGTCAGACTTAACTAATATTTTTGTGCTATATATTCCTGAGAGTTTAAGAATCTATGAATTGTTATCCCTCGGTTGTTGCATTATTCGAATGATTATAAAGAGAAAGCCTTCCCTCTTTGCAACTTCTTTGTAATTGAGTCCATCGCAGTCCAAGCCTCATCCTTTCCCGAGAATATTTTATATTATCAAATTCCGCACCAATGTGACCGTATGAAATACGATAGCCGGTACCAGCGGCAGCAATCCATATTTTTATGTTGTATTAATATAATATTAAAATTAAAATATAACACAAACACAAAACCATTAATTATTCATACCAAAAATCTAAATACAAACATAATATGATTATTAAATAGATAACATAATAGCATATATATATATTATTTAATAAATAAATCATATTGAATTAACACAACACAGCTTAATCAATATAAATACACACGACTTGTTTAATATAAATCGATACGATTTGACCCATTTAATATAATTTACTTAATATATCATTAATTAAATGAGTCAACTTACGATACGATCTGATTATTTTGTAATATAATTATATTAATATATTTATAATATGAATCTATTTAAAGTTAACTCAAATTCACTTATTTTATGTTTAGTTCAAATCGTATTTATACATTATGTTCAATATTGCCACCTTTACTGATTCCATTAGATGATAAGCTATCACAAGGACTCTAACTTAACCCTAGAAATTTATAGCATAAGTTTAATAGGAAATTGGTCCTATTAATTTCAGTTTTTAGCTTCATATATCAAAACTAGTATTTAACCTAAAATTTCATGCCATATATTGGATTTAATTTATTTATTTATTTTTTTCTACGAATGACCCCTTAGGATGGGTTTATTTTTTGAGCCCATTTTATTTAGAGACAACTAAATATCATATCAAAGTATCCATTTATGCAGTGCACCCTAATGTTGGAGCATGCTTAAGTGGCCTCATTAGTTGACATGGCTTATCACATGAGGGAACGAGAACATAATGAATCCTAGAGAGGTAGCATATATGACAGATATTATAGGTAATTGACATGGCACTCCCCACGGAACTAGGTTTAGAACAAGGTCCAACATGATATATTGTACGGCTAGAAAGGACAAGTGGATGGCGTATCTAGGAATGCACTCTTAAAATGGAGGGGGAAAGAAAGATTTTCTTTCCTGAAATAACCAACACTCAAATTAATCAGCATGTAACTAACGATCGTTTAGCCACATATTAATTATATATTAAAAAAAATTAAATGCTTATAAAAAATTAAAAAATTTAAATAATATTTTTTTAGCTGATTCCTGCTATATAATATCATGAAGAGCTTAGCCTATAACCTATATAAATAAATTTGAATATGTAATCTTAGCTTAGTGCGGATGCTAGAGCTTCTTGAATAGAAGTAATATGTGAGAGCCAATACTAATAAATGTTTAGTAATATATCAGCTTGTACCATCTCAAATTGCACACAAAAGAGAGTGTAACACCTCAGAGTCTAATTAACTCCATTAGTATATCAAAACTATATGGTCCAAAAATTTGAGTGGAAGTTAATGGATAGCAAGTGGACTTGAGTTATAAGCACATAACACATTTCTTTTCCAATATGAGATTAAATTTAGGTATCACAATCTTTCTCCCTTATAATACGACGTATTCATCACATGCCATAAACTAGCCATAATTTTACCCCGAGCCGAACTCTACCATCGTCCCATAGGGTAGTTCTTTCCTTATGCCCACCAACTTTCGTTGATGCTGCAAGGGTGGCTCCATGCCATGGCAGGACTCTTCCATCGTTATATAGGTAGCCTTTTCTTTATGTCTGCCAACGCTCCTTTCCTTATATCCATCAACTTTCGCACACTCGGATCAATTCTGATACCATTTATAATGCCTCAAATATACGGATGGCTTCACGTCATAGCGGGACTCTTTCATTGTCTCATGGGTAGCTCTTTCCTTATGTCCACCAACTTCTACACATTCGGATCGGCTTTGATACCATTTGTAACGATCCAAGTTCACCTGTTAGCCTAATTAACTTCGTTAGTGAGTCGAAACTATGCGATTAAAAATTTGAGTTAAAGTTAATAAGTAACAAATAAACTTAAGTTGTAAGTATATAATTTTTTTTTTTTTTTTCTTGTATGTAATTAAATTTGGGGCACGAGAGAAAGATGTTTAGAACATCAAGAGGGTCTCGCTAAGCGTACCCCAACGAATAGGTGGAGAAGGATCAGAAGGCGAAGCTGCTTCCCAGCTGCCAAGATAGCTTGTTGTGTGAGAATTATTGGTTGACAGAGCCGTCCACAGATGATAGAGACCATGCAACAAGAAGCATACAGCAAGCAAGCGTGGAATTATTGATGCCAATAGAAAGAGATGGACAAAGCAGCAGCGAAGGCCCCCTGGACCTCTTCTGAATGTGGACAAGAGTAACAAACACTAGCAGTGAAGTTTTCCCAGCCCTTAAACCTCTGCTGCATTCCCTGGGAACCAACAAACCTCGCTCGTTAGGGAACACCCCAGTGGAAAAGCCTTTGCGATGCCACCACCTATAAAAACATTCGAACCCTTGGGAGTCATATTGGACGGCCATATCCCAGTGAAGTTGACTTGCCAAGGAGCAGAAGATACAGACGGCGTCCTCCCCAGCAGCTCTCAAGCTCCAGTAACCTTGGCTCCGATATTATGTTGAGTAGGCAATTCATTTCAAAAATTTATCACAACAAAGGAAGAGCCAATAATATATATCAAACTTACGGAATCCCCAATCATATATATATATAGAGAGAGAGAGAGAGAGATAAGGATCGAGATTGGCATCCCTAGGCTATGATGTAATGCACACCCTTTAGACTTTTACGCTAGGATAGACATTTCAATGTTGAGGTAAGTTAAAAAAATATCAAAAATTAAATAAATAAGTCAAAATAAATAGAATTTTATGAGGATATTAATTAGTGTAATTGATAAAATTATTATGTATTGATGCCATTAATGCAGGTTTGAATCTCATCCTCATCATATTTTGGCTGGATTTTTTTCTTTTTTTTTTAAAAAAAAAAAAGAGCAACAAAGAATGGTAGGTTCATTTGTTATTTTTCTTTTTTTTTGAGAAAATAGAAAAGTTAGAAATTTTCTTGTTGATTTATTAGAGTCTAATATTTACAAAATTATATGGAAGAAAATAAGAAGAGGAGAGAATTAAGAAGAGCATAAGAAGAAGAAGAAGAAAAAAAAAAAAAGCACATAGGAGGGAATAGGGTGGACCATAATCAAGTCAAGAGAGTCTTAATAAACTTTTTGATAGCACCTGAAGATGACAATGAGACTAGCATCAAACTATACTATGGATGCTTCATTCAGGATTAGAGATAGGTAGTACAATAGTAGATGATGGCTCTTTGAAGTTGTCTTTGATGAACTGAGGTGTTCCCACACTTAGAACAAATGGAGAGCCTCAAGAAGAACAAAATTGTTGGAGGATCTTTTCCTTAGAAAGATTTTTGAATTTCTTTTAGCTTAAATTTGTTAACAAACCGTATCAAATAGTTGATACCAAGCTTTATTTAAATTTGATCGAATATTCTTTTTCTTCCAAGTCTACTATAAATCTTAAAAGTTGACCGTCCACCTTCAAGATTCAACCTATTTTTGATAGAAAGCCATACACTTTTTACAAAGAAGCATCTTAAGAATAAATGAGTAACAATTTTCATTGCAGCTCTATATAAAAAGCACCTATTGCTCAAAGGCTAATTCTTTTTTGTTCAAATATCTCATATCTATAATCAGTTCTTTAAAGCAAGTCATAGAGAGACTTTGTGCTTTAATGGAATAGCCCTCTGCAAACTGCTTTGTAGAATAGTTAAATCTGACTTCTATAATTAAGAAATTTATAATATGAGTTAACAATAAAGATACCATTTTTGATGAGTTTGCACACCAAAGTATCAGCAATTCTAAAAGGACTTTGGATAGCAATCAAACCATTAAGAGAATGAAGTCGATCACAATCCTCCCTTAAAAGAGACCTATAAAGCTTAATGTATCAATTGAGAAAACGCAAGTTTCGTTGAGAAGCTATTGATCTATTGTGCCTAACTCTTCTTTAATAAAAACTGCCACGAGATTTATTTATTTATCTATTGTTTTTCTTATTCTGTCTTGATGATATATTTATGGGAAAGCGTAAGAGAGTATAGTTTAATTCAGTCCAAAAATTGGTCATCTAAACCTTACTTCAATCAAAAAGTTTCTTCACTGCTTGCAGTTAATCTCATAACTTTAACATGCAAAATCTAGCCAAACTATTTGTGGCTAAATTTATGGTAGAGATTTTAAACTGAAGTTCGATAACAGGTGAACATATCTTGAACTCTGGTATAAGGTGATTTTAGACATGGTTTGTGATGACAACTCTAAGATTTCTAAAATTAAATATTGCATCTAAACAAGTAGCAGTATTTTCTTGTTCATTTTATCTTTTACATGACAATATTTTGGTGTAGTTCAAGTTTATTTACCAACCAGGCCTGCCAGATTAGATTCATCCGGTAGTGTTTTTTGGCGACAAGTTTGTGTGGTGTTGTGATCCACCGAAGAGACCTACCCCAACCTCCTCATCTAAGCCCCAACTTGCATGATCCGTCATCAACATACATATCATGCCCATTGGAAAGTTTAGAAGGCTACATCATAAAGTCATAATACGACTATGGTTTGTATGGTTGGTAGATGGACAGATGGGCCCAAAGCTGAGCCTCCAACCAGGCTTTCCCATGATGGTAGCAATATGGCAACATGGTATTTGTGGGAGATGGCATCATTAGAGGGAGGGGTAAGGTGGGAGCAGCCATCATGAGGTGAGACAGGGAGGCCCCTTGGCCATGGGCATAGCAGTTTCTTGTCTTTAGCTGGTGCAAGCCTCATGGGGATGGAAAAGGCATCTAGCTTTCCATGGTGTATTGAAGCAGACCTCATAGCTCTCTACAATTGACAATAGGTAAACTATGTTTAGATTATTATTAAAAAAAAAAGAAAAAGATAGAAATTAACTTAAGATAAAAATATATTTTTGAGCTTTAAACTTTCACTCAAAATTCTTTTTGATTCTTAAAGTTTCAGTTGTTAATTGATGTTTCACATGCAATGTAAGAAATTAAATTATAATAATTAAAAGTTTAAATATTAAAATAAATTTTAAATGAAAGTTTGAGGGTTATTATATTTTTTATTTTATTTTTGAGCTATGGACTTTCTCCTAAGGAGCCTCAACCTTGATGTTTCACATTTTTAAAGTGAAAATATCGCCATGGATGATGACCAGAATCGAAGGCTTCCAAAGGTGGCCAAACTTTTCAGATCACAAATCTGTATGACAGCAGCCAGTGGGATTAGGTCGGCAAGACATTTGAAGTTTGACCGGTTAGAAAAAGACACCACAACATGAACTAATCTTGACCAATTTTGTTAGATTTGTATCTTTCTCGCAATCAATTGCAGTTTAGCTTGTTTTATGAGTCAAATATGTGAGTGCAAATGGGCCCGGCCGAGCCAAACATCAAGATGCTCAAGCTCAACTTAGTTTCTAAACAGGTTAACCAAGTTCAACTCAAACTCAAGCCTAGTTCAATATGCTATGCTAAAGTTCCATAAATATTAATTTTTCAAGCCAGGCTTTGATCCAGCCAAAATAAGCTTTTCTACCATATTTGAACATGCGAAATGCTTAGGCTTGGCTCATAAATAAGGTTTTATTTGATTAAAAAAATAGCTGTTTTCTATCATTACGTAAGATAACTATGTTTTAATAAAAATCTTAAGCAGAGTCTTAAGATCTTATTTGAATTGACTGTTAGAATATCTTAAAATAATCATTTTCTAATAATCATATGAAATAGTTGTAGGCCCATAGTCGAAACAAAAAGGACAAACTCTAAAATATGCAATCTGAAGCTGCTTGCAGAAAACCTCGCTCAAATCGTTTTGGAGGAACCTCAGTGTGGTCGCACTCTTGCTCAAAAGACAGAAGGAAAACTGTCCATGTTGGCTATATCCATTGGAGCTTAGCACAGTACAAAGATGCCAACTTAGATCAATAATTAATCACAATTTTGCATGGACCACTTCATTCTTTTCTGTGATCAAGTACATGGCAATGCATAATTTGACCCACATTGACAAGGCGTAGGTAATGCCTTCATTTCCCAATAATGGTCCCCTCCAAAGCTACTAATTACTGTTACCACTGTATAAATATCATGGACAGTAAAAAATTATTTGAAAATATTAGGACAACCTTCTATTGCAACTCTTGTACTTCCACTTAGGAGTCAAGTTGCCTCTATTGAAGCCTTGCTATGTTTCCAAGGAGTCAGACTACTACCGACTACCATTACTTGGACATCAGTTTTGTACATTACGCACAGGTAATGCAAGACCAAAACCATCATAATAAACATTATATTAAACCGTGATCACAATCATCAGTATTTTTCTATGATAAATTTCTTTGAACAAACTAAACAAGCAAGATACATGGAAGTCCCACATCCATGCGTCTATTTAATCATTAGTAGAATAGCATGGACTTCTGATGATGAAGGAATTGATGTACATGAGTTATGATATCAGTCTTTTCACCTCAAATTATCAGATTAGAAGGGCTTAGGATGAAGCTTGAAAGCTTTATGTTATGAGCATCAAAATCCAATAATTTGACAAAGATTCTTTGCATGATGCCAAATGTTGTACGGCCTCAGTGTCATGGTATCTTGAGAGCTTAGCATAAGAAACACATGATGACTCTCAGAATTATAATTATGGAAACATGTGGACTAGAAGAAAATCACATCACCACACAAGGTCCATCAGGATGGGTGATGGTCTCCATCGGAAGGTTGGTACATGTTGTTTTCAATGTCATTTCTAGTGAATGAATTTAAATCATGGAGTCGTACGCATGAAGGATTCTAAATAATATTTTTTAAAATTTATTTTTAAGTAAAATGCTGGATTATTATAAATAATATGAGAGTAAACTAAGTCTATGATCTGTGTAGACTAAAGAACACTACAGGCAAATTCTTTTAGGACTTATCAAAGATATATCATGGTGTTTATAATTACAATTTGATTTGAATTTGAACTCTTAGCTTGATGAGAGCATCAGAAGTTGAATGAAAGAAATATACGAGAGTTTATGCTGACATGTATTTAATATCACATTGACTTTAAATATGTTGTATACAAAAAAACATAAAATATATTAATTTATTTAATTAAAATTTAATTTTTTATAATTTTAAAATAAAATATTATTTTTTGTTTCTCAAAGTCATTTTTAGCTATCGCTTTTCAATGTTTTCATATCATAAGAGTAAGAATTAGACTAAGCTAGGTGCAATTAATAAAGTAGGGACCAAGCGTCAGGAGGACGAAAGCGTGGAGCTAATAGATAAGACATTGCTTGCAATCATGCATATGGTCACAATAAAAGTTGATGTTAAAATATGAAATATATTTTAGTACCCCTATTTTGTTTTCAAGCTATCATCCGAGAGGAATGAAAGATCGAGTTCTAAACTTGGTGAGCACCTTGCGAGGTTATGCAGTCACAAGCCTAATTTTCTTGCTCGTCGAAGGACTGTATAGCAAATAAAGAGTTTAGATATAAGATCTCATATCGATGAGTGTTTAATCTCATATCAATTATTTATTAAAAAAATTTTAGATACTTATATAAAATTAAGAAGTCTAAATAATATTTTCTTAACAAGTATTTTTGAGTAAGGTACTGGATTATTACAAATAGTATCATAACGAATCCAATTCATGATTCATGTAGATTAAGGGACACTATAAATATACTTTATATGTTTATAATCAAATTTGGATTTAAATATGGATTCTTAGTCTAATAATAATACGAGGGTTTGAATGAGAGGAGCATGTAAGAGTTTATGCTGACGAATATTTAGTTTCATATTAATTATATATTAAAAAATTCTTTAGTCTTATACTAAACCTCCCAAATCAAAAGATCTCTTTAGTTTTAGCCATGCATGGTTGATGAATTGTCCATGTGCAAAGTTTTGCGCCTGCCAAGGGTTTGGGGTTTGTTGGATAAGTGCTGGCTACAAGAAGTCTGGTCAAAGCCATAAAGCCATAAAGTTCCAAGGAGAACGTTACTCTCGATGCTACATTTTGCCTCAAATTTTGGGGAGCATGTTCTCAAATTTGCTAAGAGGACACCAAAGCTTCTAAATATATACTCTTAACAAAGACCATTCTTTGCTCAGCCAAGGCATGAGCTGTACTAGTTTCAGCAAGAAGAAAGTCAAGGATTCTTGTACTTTGACCATACGTGTGAAGATCATGTGGAATATTATTAATATCAAAGAAGTACTTGCAGGCAACTTAAAATATATTTTTAGTGGTATTTTATCCAAGGGGCACTCTCATGTCACTAAATAAAGACTAGAGGGGTATTTTGGTTGTTGGACCAACCACCTAACCACTGAATGATCAAAAATTTCTGACTCATATGTCAAAGATTAATAAAAATGGTTTGGCCCTCTACGATTATTCTAAACCAACAAGATGGTTCTCATGTTGTAGTTGTAGAAATAGCATATTTTTCATGGGTCAAGCTATCCACATAAAAATAAGCAAGGAGTATTTCCTTGACTGGGAAACAATTGTTTTAAAGAATGTCAGCTCTTTTTTAATTTTTATTGCTTTTATTTTATTTTCATTGACTGTAACTAGAGCAAAGAAGACAAGCTAGTTAACTATATTTTAAGTCACAAATAAATATGATAGGTTGTAATGACTAACTATTTATGGATTTTGCTCCTCCAAGACTTTGAGATAAACCTCACATAATGTTCAGCAAATTACTTGATTTCTTGATTTATCCCAAAAAAAGATGGTGCTGAGCAAGTTCCATATACTTCAGCTTTGAAAGCTTCATCAGATTTATTGGAACATCTCTTTTATTAAAAGATGAAGCATGCAACTAGTTATAAAAGGTGTAAACCATCAAGGCTGGCTTTAGTGAAGTAATGCATCTCATTTGTACAATCCTAAGCCTCATCAAAATCATATTTTTCAGTGTAATTTGCATTGCATCTCATTCCCAAGTCCTTCTATTTGGGTGATACAGCATCCAAAGCCTATTAAGAGCTAGCAGTAGATACAATGGCCAACATTTACTTGATTTCAATTGTAAATTATCATAGTTTTAGAGCACATTGGTAGGGCCCAGCTTCTTGTTTAAGGTGGCACTCAATATATTCACCAGCAAGTGCTAACAACCCCCCTTCATTACATGCCTTCTCTAATAGATTATATCTATGGATTATATATATTATCTCCAGTTCCCAGTTCCCAGTTCCCAGTTCCCAACAAACCTAAACAAGAGATGAGGCCTTTTTCTATGCCAGGCTACCTAACTCCCATGGGATGGAGACGTGGTAGAGAAGACAGCCCTTCAATTCAGTCCATTAAAGATTAGATGGTGATGTAATAGCCACTTCATAAAATAAGGCCATCACCATGCTCTAGGACCTGAACTATTTCTCATGTCTAATCTCCTTGCATTGGATACTCCACAAAGGGGCCACCTGAAACAAATAACTTCAGCTTATGAGATTTACTACCAGCTATTAAAAAATGTCATGAAAAGAAAGCCTCTACTGTGCATATATTTTACGAGAAATGCACTGTAGAGCATGTGGAAAGTTGGCTGGGACCTATCATCAGCTCTGGCCCTTTCAGCCAAGTGGCTGGTGAGTGCCTGAGAGTGGAAACTAAGCAAAGCAAATCAGATCCCCCTGGCCTACCATGGGCACTAGTTCTTGCACCATTTTAGCATAAGGCTAAGAAGCATGTCAAATTGGTATGAGCATTTGGCTTTGCATTCACGAAAGCCTTGAGGAGTGTATGTCTGCAGAAGGCCAGATGTGAATGGATTGTCCATCATCCATTACTCTCTCAATTCCACTGGCAACACTTCACCTCATGTTTCACTTCTGTTGCATTACTCTCCCTCCTCAGTTCTTGCCCTGGATGGACACTCCAAGTTCAACCACTGATTACATACAAATACGCGTACAAATAGAATGAAATAAACTAAAAGGCTACCTTTGTCATTAACAATTTTCCACATTCTAAGTATGACTAAACAAATAATTTTTTTCAAAAAGAAAAGGGTTTGTTTTCATTTATTGAAAAAATAATGTTATAATATGACCTGACAGATCAATAAATTAATTTTTGAAAATATTTTGGTAAGAGAACTTGGATAGGGCTTCAAACAATGGGAACCCAAATTGGCAGATTGTAACCCTAGCTTCAATCTAACACAACCCTAAAACCTTGAGCTAGTAATAAGTAGATGGGTGCATAGTACTTGCTAAGGTTTAGAGGGATGAAACTTAGGTATAATTTACTAGTTATTTGCCGTATGGTTTCTCATCTAATAGTTGTTAAGTGTTCAATTATTTCTCTTGACTGCTAAGACATGTTTAATAAGTGCTTCGCACTGAATGATGATGAACATAAATCGTAAATTAAATAAGATTATTGAACAAATGTCAACTTTTTAAGTAAGAAACTATATAGTAAATATATAATAAATTATACCTAAATTTTTTTTATCCAAAATGTTAGAAGACAATGAAGTCCTTACCGAATAAAGATTTTATTATTTTAGCTCGAGAGAAGTTTCCCGGTAATCACCCCTTCCATCTTTATTGATCAATTAATGAATTTTGGATCAGGTCAACCGGAGCACAGTTGGCTTAAGCCCCTAGTCTTTTTTTTTTTTTTTACTGAAAATAGGGGAATGATCCCCTAGGCTTAAGCCACTGGTCAATGGCTCAAATCTAGCTTGGGTATAGTTTATAACAAATTGAAATACTACTAAGTTAAAATATAACAAGCTCCCATGGCTTGGCCTTAAAATAATTCCTTTCTCCATCAAGATCAAACGGTGCCTAGAGCGCCATGTCTTACAAAATGAAAGCCTTTTGGAACCCAATTTTTGTACCAAAAGAAAAGTCTGCCCTTCATATTATAAGGGGACTAGTTATTGTACGTATCAACATTGTGAATGGCACCCATTTTCTTCTGACACATGAAACTCCAACCATGAAGGCTTTTTGCTGGAGCCCGGGTTAGGCAGTCATATCAAATTATATTTATATTTGAGGTCTTCATGTGATCAAGATCACTTTAAAGAGTGAAACAGACGTCCAAAATAATAGAAGAGTAGAGAGAGAGAGAGAGAGAGAGAGAGAGAGAGGTGAGAGCTGGCCACAGGCTTGCGTCTAATGGCGTGATTCATTTGAGGGGAGCAATATAATGCTGCCACCTTGGTCACAGGTAATCCTCACCTTGGACAAAAATCTTTGTTCCTCCTAATAAGAGCAGATTAGGCATCACTGCTTGTAAAACCAGTCATCAACTTATGATCTAATTTGATAGGAATCATCTGATCCAGATCCAGTGGTGGACATGATAAGGGGACAAAAGAAGGGACAAACCTCCATGTACGTGTCAGTCTGGTTGCAGTCATTATGCCCACTTGACTTTAGTTGGTGGGTTGCTTTTGTTACACCACACCCACATCTTAATTTGGTGCATGTCATGCTGGAAAAACAACTCACTTTGCAATCCAATGAGCTCAAACCCAATACTTCTTTTTACCCTGTCAGAAACTTCCTGTCATAATTGCAGCTCAGAGGATGGTAAAGGGTCCTACCAATCTCCTACATGCCTAAATTATATATTGATTTATTTACGTCTCTCTTCACAGAAGAAAGAAATTACAGGGATCCTTGAAATTTCCTTTGAGTTTGATAGGATTATACATTGATTCTAAAACTTGTTTTTAAATAAAAAATTTAAATCTTTTGTTTTGATACATAAGGATCTATTTCATTCATCTACGCTTTAATACTACTAAGCTACCACATCAAAAATTAAATATATTTTTATGAAATCATAATGATTTTACTTTCACATAAGAGAGTTTAAAAAGTAATCTTATAATTACTTAAAAGATTTACTATTACGTAATCATTACATATTAATGCCTGAAAATGAATAGAAAGGAACTTTGTGTATTAAAATAAAAACTTTGAAATCTTTAAAAAAAAAAAATTTAGGATCAACATATAAATCAATCAAATTTGAGAAGATCTCATTATAACTTTTTTTCGTAAACATAACTGTTACTTTCTTTTACGTAAGAAGATACTTCTCAACACTTAAATTTTTTTTTTATTTTCTTCATCCTCTTAATTTTTAACCAGATAGATAGTGATACATTGCACGAGACACTTATATGATTTAATTTTTTAAAATAAAAAATAAAATATAAAATATTTTTTAATTTAAATTTTAGAATAATAATTATTAAATTATATACCGCTCCTAACATTCCGAATCTAAAGAAGCATAGGTTAAGTAAAATATAAAATTTAATTTAAAATTAAATACACATTAAGGTTTAAATCATATTATTCTTGCAACATATAGAGCGATATATCTAGTTAAGCACTAAATAAGAAAAGCGGTACAGAATATGGTACAACAATATTATAAATATTTGAGACCTAAAACTACACACATGTTCCTCCTGATTAGGCACAGTACCTTTTATTCCTGGAAAATACAGCTACTCATTTCCCAAGTGTCTGATGAAAATTATAAGATTTTGTATTTAAGGGTTGATTATGATAATAAAAAATTAAGATCAAAATATGATATTTTTTAATATATATATATATAGAGAGAGAGAGAGAGAGAGAGAGAGAGAGTTCAACTTCATTTAAGATGCTTGACAGCCAAACTCACTAAAAAGATGTTTGATGGAATCACATTGCCTCTCTTTCCCTGTCTCACACGCAAGCGGAGAGAAATCCATTATGTAAAATTAAGCGTTAACAATAGCATCATAATAATGAAGCCACACACGTGGCCTATATTAAAAACTATTTAATATAGGGATACACGTAAAAGAAAAAGAGGATTCAATGACTCCCACCTCTCTCTCTCTCTCTCTCTCTCTCTCTCTCTCTCTCTCTATATATATATATATATATATATATTTACTATCATAGGGTTTATTAAGGGGCTTGAATGGTCTGCTGCATTCTTCTCTTTTCCCCTAGTATCTATGAACTTGTCTTAATTTATGGGCCTTACCATACGGTAGTATAAGAATATATGCTAGGATAAAGATGGTGTATGGTTGGCGGACCTTTTAGATACTGAAAAGATTTGCATCTTTTGGGTTTGGCTCTAAGTTGTAGGTCTCTTCCTGTAGAGAAAGATGAAGGAGAGGCCTCCCTCACCTCACATGACCATCAGGGGGAAGGGAGAAGCCATCATTGCTATGGAACAGATTATTCCCTGCCATGGGCCACCACGATTTCAATATACGAGTCACATGTCACACCTCAAAGGCCCCCCCTTCCAACACCCCAAATCCCATACCTAATCATCTCCACTTTTGTAAAACCAATCAAATTTTGATTCAAAATATGATAAATAATTCACCTTTTCCATCCTTGCCCAGTCTCCCAAAAACCCATGGCTAATCATCATCCCCCTGATCATTCTAAAAAGGAGAACTGATCCTGATGGAGAGAGAAAGAGACCTCCTCCTATCATTCCCAAGGTATAGTTCTCTCAAAAAGAGATAGAAGATGTGCACAGAAATAAAACTAAACAAGAAGCCACAGCCCAAAACAACTCATGGAATCAAGCAGTGTTAGTTAGGGATCAAGCTTGAGCTTGTAAAATTTTGTGTGGAAGCATTTCTACCATTGGCTAACCCATGGTCCTCATGGCATCCTATGGTTTTTTTTAAGTGACAACCGTGCGCCACTAGACTGATTTCTTTGTTTATTTTACTAGTTTGATTGGTTGCTGCGAAGATACGGTTGCTGTTGCTGCTGTTATTTATTGGGTGGAGTGCATCTAGGGAAACTTTCATGTGGAGCAGTTAGAAGCCTCTAAAGAAGAGGTTTCCCTTCAGGGCCCTTTTCAATTTATCTTTATGGTTGAGAGGTACCCCTGGTCTAAATTTTTAACATTATGGCGGCTAACGATTCCCTAAATTTCGCCACTAATCACTCTTACCCCATGAACCAAAGGGGTAGACATACTAATATTTTGTAGCCCAAGAACAAGCATGGAAACTGAACATATGCAAGTCTGAAACCATGCCTAGTTCCTCACAAACATCAAATATTGCACTGCACCACCTCTATATGCTTCATGGCCTCTCTCTCTCTCTCTCTCTCTCTCTCTCTCCAACTAAGTGTCCAAAGAGCACACACGCAAAGTTTATCTCTTCTCCCTCACTCACTCACTTTGTGTAGAAGTATAACAACAATGTCTAAAGAACACAACCACAAGGATCACTGGCAATATCCAGAGTGACCACATCCACAAAGAAACAAGGGAAATAGGATGCACTGCAAACAAAGAAGAAAAGGACATGGGGGCAGCCCACCAAAACTGTCATCAAACAAGTCTCTGTAGGTCGTATAATGATAAGGAGAACTCACAAGAGAAACCCTATTTACATACAAATAAAAGAGAATAAAAAGAAGTGGTGTATGCTAACTAGTACGGGCCATAGCTCCAGGAAGTAAACGAGAGCTTGCTTTTCCTCCTCCCTCTTTGCCTACATCTATATATGTATCTCTCTATCTTCTAATCAGACGAACAAATCCACGAGTCCACCATACCTTCACCCCGCGCCGCCACGCCCTCCGATGCCTTCTCCGCGTTGAACTCCGACGGACCAGGCGCTGAGTAGTTAAGCTTGCAGGTGCTTGCCCTTTGCTGCCCACCATTGTAGTTACCTCCGACCACGGGCCTCGCTTGCGCTTGCTCGCCACCATCCTGCCCCGACGCACCAGCCCAGCCCGAGTGCATTCCCTCCGACCCGATCAGCGCTGGCAGGAGCCCGAGCTCGCCGGAAGCAAACGCCGCCGATGGAATGACGGCCTGCGGCCTCGTGGAGTAGACCGGGATGGGAGGGAGAGTGTACTTTTGGGTGAGGAGGGACTGGAAGCTGGTGACGGGGCTTTGGCTTTGAAGGTTGAAAAGAGATTGGCTCTGGCTACCAAGTGCAAAATCAGGTGAAGAAAGTTGGTGGTTATTATTAGGAGTAGTATTGGAAGCAGTACAAGTAGCAGCAGTGGTGATGGGAATGGAGGCGGAGGCATTGGCATTGGAAATAGTATTACGAGCAGAAGCAAGAGCATCAATTATGGCAGTGCTAGTGGGAGAAGATGATGATGGGTTGGGAGAGGGAAAGGTGGGAGGTTTCTGGGCGAAGGGGCGGAGGAGGAGATAAGCCGGGGGGGGGATGGAGGATGCAGAGGAGTGGAAGAGGTCGAAGCGGGAGCGGGGGAAGGGGGAGGGGGTGGAGGAGCCGGTGGCGGCGCCGAAGGGAGGGGAGGGGATGCCGGTGAATTCTTGGACCATGGCGCGGAAGTTGGAGGTGTCAGTGGTGAGGACGGTGGTCGGGGCGCGGCGCGGGGCCCGGGAGCGCTTCTTGGGGTCCCGGGGGGGGGCGACGGCGGGGGCGGCGATCGTCGTGGGATTGTCGGGCACTTGTTGCACCGGAGATTGGGTAATTTGCGGGCCGCGAGGAAGGGGGGAGGAGGAGGAGGGTGGCGTGAGGGAGGGGAAGTCGGGGGTGGGAGTGGGGGAGGGGCGGAGGGGGCGGGGAGGCCAGGGGAGGAGGCGTCGATGGGGAGGAGTGCGGAGGGGTCGAGGAAGGCGAGGGGGTTGAAGAAAGAGGGGCTGGGGTGGGAGGCGGTGGAGGAGGAGGGGGGAGCCGGGAGTGAGGCGGCGGCGGCGGCGGCGGAGGAGGACGAGGAGGACGAGGAGGACGAGGAGGGTTGGTGGAAGAGGGCGGAGATGGAGTCGCCACGCGAGTCGTACTCCTCGTCGCCGCCGCTGGAGGACTGGATACTTCCGCTGTTTGCCGAGTCCATCGAGAGAGAGAGAGAGAGAGAGAGAGCGAGAGGAAAAAGGAATAGAGAGAGAGAGAGACGGATACCTTTGGGGTAAGGAGTAATTAAGAGAGTAATGGGATGATCATTCTAGAAGAAGGGGTTGCAGAAAGTACTACCTCTTTAAAGAGACTGGATGCTTGCACATGGGATGGGAGAGGAGCAGGAGAAGGGAGAGACGAAGAAGGGGGCTTCTTTCTTGGGTGGGTTCTTCTTTGTAGTTGGATCTAATCTTAGGATCTGGGAGAAGGCATATCGGCTCTTTGATAAGGAGAAGGGGTGGGGGTTTTTGGAGAGGAGAAGAAAGAGGAGGAGGAGGAGGTTGGGAGGAGAGAGAAAGTCGTAGAACAGAGAGAGAGGAAGAAGAAGAAGAAGAAGAAGAAGAAGAAGAAGAAGAAGAAGAAGAAGAGAGGAGGGAAAAGAAAGGGGATGGTTCTTTGTAGCTCCAGTCTAAAAGAGGGGCGGCTTTAGCTCACGATTCCACTTAAAAGATCCTCCAGAGATTGCAAAGAGGATGGGTCCGGTGGGTGCTGGCGATGGGTGGTACCCGGTCACAGATAGAGATAGAGAGAAAGAGAGAGAGAGAGAGAGAGAGAGAGAAAGAGAGAGAGAGAGGACGTGTGAACGTTGATGGGGGAGATTGAGGACTTAAGAAGGAAGGAGGGTGTTAAAGGGTAACACCGTAAAAAAGAGTTTGGAGTGCAGAGAGGGAGCAGAAGACCTGAACGTGCTCATGGGTGAGGTTTTCGCAGAGGGAAAAAGTATGGGCGGAGATGGCTCTCCAACGTACACAATAGAAAGTTTCTTTAATTAACCTTAATATTAACTTATTCGATTGACTTGTACCTTCACTCACTATGCCTTCGGAGAAAGCGTGTTACCGCATAATGCAAAAGCTAATTGCGGTAAATGACTAACATCAATTTCGAAAAAAATATTATCACCGGCTAAGATGGTTTACCGCTTAGGCATGTGCCTCTTCGTTTCGGATACATAGGCAGTAAATTATTTCTTGGAATTAAAACATACCTGATTCATTCTCGTTATATATATATATATATATATATATATATATATATAATGGAAAAATGGAGAAGCAAAAGCTTCCCATTTTTTCTTCTTATGTTAATGTCGCAGCATATGGCCATGGCTAGTGTTCTTGTAATGGTTAATGGACCTTCAATACACAAAGGCATCTGGAACCACAATTTAGTTAATTTATCTTATATTGGAATTTGTTTTGCAGAACCATCTACGCCGCTTTGTTCCAACTTATATGCCTTTTGGCTTTGTCCTGAACCTTTTTAAAGTGATTATTCTATATTTATGCTTCATACCTTTACCCTCAATATCTCTTTATATCATTCTTTTTTTTTTTTTTTTTCAATGAAAGCAAGTCTTTATTTTTTTTCTTCCCTTCTCTAAATTTGGGAACAATTCAGGATAAGTTCAGCACAAGAATTAGCTATATATATATATATATATACACACACACACACACATTTATATATTTTCAAATAGAGATTAGCTACAATACTTATTTATTATTTTTAAAATCATCTTAATCATTGATTGAATAAGATTATTTATGATATTTTGATAAATAAATTAATTTTTTAGGTCATCGAATTCTCTTTCCTTTTCCAATAAATCTCATTCACTGTACACCTATCCTCCTTTCTAAGTTCTAACTTCTTTTCAGCCAAGCTCCACTCTCATATTCCTTTTTTGGTCCCTCCTCCCTCTCTCACCATATCATTGTCTTTGTTGAAGAATTTCTTATCTCTCTCATTGCACCACCACCTCAATTGATGGATTTGTTGTTTCTCTTTCATTGCATTATCAATTCAATCGACGGATTCATCCTCAGAGGGCATTACTGGCATTAAGGTGACATCGCTCTTGGAGGAAAAAAAAAGAAGAGAAGTCTATTCAAATGACATCCACGATAGTATTTGGTTAAGATAATGACTAATGTCGCATCTCCTCTTTGAATCCCTATAGCAACATTTTATAGTAAAATCTCCTTCACTTTTACTTAATTACATGCACCAATCATGCATATCATTAATCCAACTGCTTTCCCACTTAATAAATCTAGTATATTAAAAGTAAATCAAATGATAACAAAAAAAATATATAGAATGCTCTATCCTTATAAGGCATCGCTGACAATAAGGTGGCACCACTTTTGAAGAAAAAAAGAAGTCCATTGAAATGGCATCCACAATAATATTCAGCTAAGATAATAACTAATGCCGCATTTCCTTTCTGAATCTCCACAGTTACATCCTATAGTAAATGCCTCTTCACTTTCACTTAATTACATGCACCAATCATGCACATCACTGAACCAACTGCTTCCTATTTAGTAAATCAAATGATAACAAAAAAAATCTATAGAATACTCCATCATCATAGGGTATTGCTGACAATAAGGTGACATCACTCTTAGAAAAAAAAAGGAAAGCCATTGAAATGGCATCCACACTAATATTCAGCTAAGATAATGACTAATGCCACATCTCTTTTCTAAATCCCCACAGTTGCATACTATACTAAAAGCCTTTTCACTTTCACTTAATTACATGTACCAATCATGCACATCATTGAACCAATTGCTTCCTACTTAGTAAATCTGGTCTATTAAAAGTAAATCAAATGATAACAAAAAAAAACTATAGAATACTTCGTCCCTATAGGGCATCAATAACAATGAGGTGGCTCCACTCTAGGAGAAAAAAAAAAAAAAAAGGAAGTCCATTGAAATGGCATCTACAATAATATTTAGCTAAAATAATGACTAAAGCCGCATCTCCTTTTTCAAACCTCACAACTACATCTTATAATAAAAACTTTTTCACTTTCACTTAATTATATGTATTAATCATGCAAATCATTGATCCAACGGGTTTTCTACTTAATAAATATGATCCATTAGAAGTAAATCAAATAATAATAATAAAAAATCTATAGAATACTTCATTCTTATAGGCATCACTGACAATGAGGTGCCATCACTCTTTGAGAAAAAAAAATGAGGAGTCCAAATGACATCCACGATAGCATTTGACCAATGCTGCATCTTCTTTCTGAATTTTCACAACAATATCTTATAGTAAAAGTTCTTTCACTTTCGCTTAATTACATGTTTCAATCATGCACGCCGCTGAACCAACTAGTTTTCCACTTAGTAAATCTGATTTATTAAAAGTAAATCAAATGATTAAAAAAAAATCTATAGAATTCTGTAGCAAAAGCATTGCAAATAATGCAAGTTAACTCAGTTTAAGTTCAATCAAGAGGTACAAAGGATGTATCTCGGACCATCATCAATCTAAATGGCCACCAACATTAGGCATCAAAGGGACAAGTGAACAAGCATCAATGGACGTGTAAGTTGGACAAATCAATTCGCCACCATGAACTCAAACCCACCACACAGCCTTGGTGTTAGGTTTTGTCCACACCTTGATCTCTTGACTGGTCACCTCGGTTGACGCGTCAAGATGGGACCCACTTGAGCTGTAATGTTAAATCCCGTGTGGATTGGATGTTGGAAACGGAACGGAAGCATTGGCAATGAACCAACCACCTACCTCCACAGGCCGGTGTTATCGTAATATCAACCGTGAACGGGGATCTCGTGGCAGGCGGTGGATCGTCCATCGCTTGTTTTGGTAGATGGAGCCCGCTAGCTAATGACCCTAAACGAGAAAGTAACGCATGGAGATTTCTACGCATGAGAAACCTTCCAGCCATCCCCATCCCATGTGACCATCAACAGTCATTTGGTCCTGTCATCCATCCCCGTTGACACCACACATACCCTTAACTTGTGGAACACTGCCATTCGAGGTCTGTTACGTGTATCAATTGTCGTACCTTTCGTATTGCCTCCATTGGTGCATGTTCTAATATATTAATGTACGTGCCTTGGTTGATCTTTCAGTATATTAATGTGCTCGTTATTGTAAGTATTGAGAACTTTTATACGATGATAAACTTGTTAGTATTGATTAACAAATATAATTAATACAGCATAAGATATAGCTAATAGATATTGGCCAGTAAAATTATACCAAACTTCATAGAAGCTAATAAATCCATGGAGACTTTGAAAATTTAATATGAAATCCAAAGATTTTTGTTGTATTTTTCTTTAAATTATTTTATTAATAATGGTATCAAATTTAAGTAGAGTTTGTATATATATATATATCCAAATAATTCTAGTATATATATATATATTTCAATATTGAATTCTATTCTTAGCATGTTTTTCATATTTCTTTATCATCGATCATATTTCTATTATAATTTTGCATCAGATTCAATGTTTGAATTAGAACTAGGGTCAAGATCTTTATATTTTTTAATTTATTATAAAAATAATTTTTTAAATATTAATAAAATTTATTTTATGAGAACCGTAGGGTTTTTCAATCCAAAATCCTTTTGACTTTGCTTCTTTGATTTTTGAATTCAATTCCCATGGATCAACGACTAACTCCTCAGAAAGTTATATGTCACCAAAAGGTATACGTGATTGCTTTCATTGTTTCATGGTGCATCTTTCTTTTAAACGAGCAACGTGCACCAGATGTAATGACATGTAATTAATTCCATCATTTGCTAACATCTCTCATTAGAAGATAGAATCATCTACTCACTTTTTTTTTCTTTCTTTTTTTTTTTTTCTTTCTTTCTTTTGCCGTACTTGTTGAATGGAGTGACAGCATGATAAGGAGATACGGATATAAACACACCAGCTTAATTAGAACATAAATTTTATATAACACCCTGGAATATGTTACGTCCATAACGAGCCAGATGATTCTATCTAGAAGGCTTATGCATGTGGTATTCAACCGCGAAGCCTCAAACAATAATTGACCGAGTCGCAGCGCTATAATCTTCAAAGATGTCGCATCTCTCTCTCCAGGTCCAACACGGAACATTAAAATGGAAGGGTAGCTTGTATTATGTGACAGGAGACCGCCACGTACGCCCATTCCCCTCCAAACAACCATACCTAAAACTCGCCCCTAGTCCTCGTGTCGCCTTCCTTCCTCTGTAAATGTTTGAACTAAACTACCGCAGGATTCGTTTTAGCTACCAGCGATGGTGTGATCTGAGGATAACGATGGCTCGCCTTCACTTCTAGACCCTGCCCTTCTTTTATTTCTTTGCTTATTTTAAGCAGGTTTTGTGGCCTTGCAAGTAAGTCCTGCTGGCCGAAACTCATCATATGAGATATTAAAATGGACGGAACTTAGGCATGCTTCCTTCCATCCGAACAGCTTAATTCTTTCTTTATCTCTCTTTCATTAAAATGAATAAAACTTAGTCCATATGGAAGAAACCGCTCTTAAATTTCATTCTATTAGAATTTGTCTCTTAGTGTTTCAACTCGTCCTTCCTTCGGAGTTGGGTTTGTTCATGTGGTGTAAATTATGTGTAACAAAATAGGGAGGTGAAGTTTAGTTAAACTTTTTTTCTCAGAAAATAAAATTTTCGCTCGCAATGGCTTGCAACATTTAAATGGATGATGAAAACAGAGAAAATACAAGATTTATCATTTATCAATATGTTTAATGTATAATAGATATTATGATGGTCTCTTTGTGCTTTATAACTAGTTATCAAATAGGGTTTACTCTAACAACTGATTTAAGGATGTGGATGATGGTGCCATGGGCCGCAGCCATATGGGTTCCAAACTTCCTGTGGCTACCCAATCCGAGCTATGGGCTTGGACAATAGTCTACTCCTCCAACATTGCATCAGAAGTTCAGAACCTGATGCGCTGAAAGGATCTATTCCAAAACAAATTTGACTGATGTAAACCAAAGCCACCTTCAAGCTCGGATTCATACAAAAGCTTAAGGAGTAACGCTAAAGCACCATGGATGATGCCTAAGTTGATGATCAGTAATAAATATGTTGAGGTACCTCACACACAGGTACGTAGGAAATTTAAATATTTACAGTACTAGAAGGTGTCTGGCCATTGATATTGCAACTGAGCCATAATTTTTTTATGACTTCTTTCAACCAGTGTACAATTGAATTTGTTATGAATTTGATGGCAGAAATTTCTACTATGAAGAGCCTAATATCTCTAGATGAGGGTTGGGATTTGAGCATTCTTAACTATTACCTTCCTTCGTGTTTGGTTGCTGAAATTGTTAAAATAGTTATAGTAAAGCCTGACCATTTTGACATATTACGTTGAGGCTCTAAATTTATCTATAAAATTGTAATGAAACAAATGTGTCAAAAGTTGATCGACACTACTAGAGATACATGTAATACTCAATTTAGTAAACTTTAAAAGTTACCTGCCTATTAGAGAGCTTTATTTCTTGTGAAAGGTTTTTAAGGATGGTCTCCCTACTCTATTTTTATTAGCTAGTTGAATCAAATCTTTAAGCCATATCTGCGGGAGGTGTGATATTACAACTAAAAATTTAAATCATCTTTTCTTTCAATACAAGAATCTTAGGAGTTGAGAGATGGGCTTTCTATTTTTAACTAAGTTAAATCTCTCTCTCAGGCTTATAAGCTCCTTACAAAGAAACTTATTTCTTCCTACCACCTTTTCTTGTAATTCTTCCTTCTATATTTATTTTGGCTCAAAGCAAAAAAGGAGAACGAGGAATTATTTTAAGTCAAAATCTTTCATTCAATACAAATAATTAAGCAAGTATTTCACATGTCTATAAAGTTTGTCCAGTCTATCAAAGCTCTCAAGCTATGTTCTGGTAATTAGGTTGGCTACGACTTTAGATAATTAGATTCCTATATTTCAAAAATTATTTCTTGGCAGCTCAATAGAGATATATTAAAATCAATTTTAACAAATCATTTCACCCTAATTTGGTCGGGGTAGGTTTTATCATTTTATTTACTTTAAACATTTAAGTTGTTTTAAACATTTAAAACATTTTGGTTGTTTTTCTTTAAATATTTTATCATCTAGCCGGTGCAAATTTTATCATGTTTACTTTTAGAATAACTATATTAAGTTAACTTTAAGTTGTTTTTCTTCTTAATTGTGATTATTCTATATTAGCCATCTGGTTGAATTATTTTTTAGTTACTTTAAACATTTTTTTGCATTCAAAAATATTATAAAAATTAAATAAGATTATTATCATTTTATTTACAATAATTCTATAAATCTCTCTCCCCCTCTCTCTCTCTCTCTCTCTTATTGTCTCCTCCTTGCATTGAAGAAATATCATGGTTGATCTGGTTGCTGTAGTGCCGGTGGAAGCTGACTCTTCTCCGGTCATTGCAGGACCACAGAGATTGAAAAGTGACTTTCAGGTTGCTGAGCGATTTGAGCCCCTCCCTGACCCATTTTCTAGCACCATTTAAAGTGTTGGCATTGCCTTTGTTATAGAAGAAGCAGAAACGGTGTGGGATAATTTACGGCTCAATGTGTCCCATTCTCCCATCCATACCTGGCTTGTCGAATTCTTCCCTTTTTGAGGAAAGATTTAAGTTCGGCCAGGGCAGTTTATGTGGCTCGTCAATCAAGGTGCACCTCATCTCTTGGGTTCACTAGAGAACTGCCTTTTGATAATTAGGGCTTTGAATTCACCTGCTAGCCCAATTAACTTTATTAAATGATCATAATTATGTGACTCAAAAGTTCGAGTGAAAATTAATAGATAATAAGTGAATTTGAGTTATAAGTATATAACACTTTCTTTTCCATCCAATGTGGCATTATTTTTTGGGTGTTACAATTTTTTTTTCTTATAATGCGACATCCTCGTCGCATACCACAAACTATCTAGCCAGAATCTATCTTCGAGTGTTACAATCTTTTCTTTTTATAATGTGACGTCCTCGTCGCACACCACAAGTTATCTAGCTAGAATCTACCTTTGAGTTAGGTCGTTGGTGCTGCAAGAGTGGCTCCACGCCATGGTGGAACTCTACATCCTCGTCGCACACCACAAGCTAACTAGCCAGAATCTACCTCCGAGTCGGGTCGTTGGTGCTACAAGGGTGGCTCCACGCTATGGCGGACTCTACCACCATCCCATGAGTAGCTTTTTTCTCATACCCATCCGATGTGAGATTATTTCTTTCCCATCTAATGTGAGACTATTTTTGGGATATTACAATCTTTTCCCCTTATAATGCGACAAGCTAGCCAAAATCTGTTTTGAGCCGAATCGTTGGTGCTGCAAGGGTAGCTCCACACCACAGCGAGACTCTACCACCATTCCATGGGTAGCCCAGCCCATCAACATTCGCACACTCAGGTTAGCCCAATTAACTTCATTAGCGGATCGAAACCATATGGCCCAAATACTCAAGTGAAAGTTAATTTGTAACAAGTGAATTTGAGTTATAAGCATATAGCACTTTCTTTCCCAAACAACATGAGACTATTTTTGGAATGCTATAGGATGGCAATGAGATGGGTTAAAATTAGTTTTTATCCATTTTGTCTCTATTTCTTTCTATTAGGGATGGCAAATCGTATCAATTAATCATAAATAAATTGATTTAACTTTAAAGTATAATGATCTATTTGTTAATTTGGCCAAACATCTAAATCAGAACCCGATTTGTGTGTTATACGGATTATACCATACAGCTTATGTAATTTGTTTAATCTATATAACATATGTAACTTATATAACCCATATAATCAGTGTAACCTTTATAAACCATGTGACATATTTAATACTTATTTATTTATAAAAATAATAATTATTAAAAATAATAACTAGAGCATAAATAAAAAAATTTTATTTAAAAAAATAAAAATAAAACTCTTACATAAGCATATAATCATTATTGTAAAATAATAATTAATTAAAATGTGATATTAATTTGAATAAGTAGATCTGATGAATCATATTCGGATCGGTAGTTCAGATTATATAAATTAATCGGTTTAATAATTGAATCAATTATGAGTTAGTGGGCCGATTCGTGATCTAACTTATTTACTAAAATATCTAACGGGTCAATTTAATTTTGATTCGAATCTATTTATGTACAATCCGAACTTCTTACCTTTGTATCGGATTTGAATTGTGTCTAAAATTACAACCCCTACTCTTTACCCCATCCCATCCAATCTTTCAATGCCTCAGGAAAACAAGTTTAGTTTCCTTTCATGATCCGAATAGAGATCTCCAACCTCACTCCATTGCTCCACCCTGGTCTTGACCACACCATGGACTCATTACCAAGGCTATTGTGTGTGTATATATATATATATATATATATACATATATATATATATACATATATACATAGATATACATACATATACATAGATATATATATGTATGTATATATGTATACATATATGTATATATGTATGTATACATATATATATATGTATACATATATGTATGTATGTATGTATATATCTATGTATACATGTATGTATGTATGTATGTATGTATGTATGTATATATGTATGTATATATATATATGTATGTATGTATATGTATGTATGTATGAGCTTTCATTGCTTCATTTACGCGCCCAAGATTTGGGGCGGGTTTCGGGTCTAGAGGCTTGGAGTGGTTTAAGAAGTCGTGGGTTTGGCCCATCAGCCTGCTGTTCATTCGGAGACGGCTTCTCTTCGCCTCTCAAGTTAGCGGAGTATTCTTGGAAACCGCTTGTCTGCGTTCCTCCCAAAGTCCCAATCCGCGCCTCTCTACGTCCTCACCTCGCTCGTTTTGGGCCCAAATCATCCTCCCTCCCAACCCAAAAGACGCAAATTTCTTTCCCGTAAAGGGCGTGGTGCCCATTCCTGACATACCCACATCCTTCTCTTTTGCTTCGCTTGCAGTACAGAGTCATGCTCGGGTCTCGTCTTCTCCGAGTTTCCCTTCGAAGCGGATCGATGGTCTCTACTCGGCCTCCTCAATCGCCAAGGTAATCGTGATTTCTTTGGCTTTTCTTGCAGTCTTTTAAGGGTTTCTTATTTATTTATAAGCATTGTGGACCATTTGTTTGTGTTAATTCCTCCTTTTCTTAGTTGTAAAACTTTGTGCAACACGTCGTGATGGTTTTAGTTTCAGCTCTGATGGCTTGTTTGTGAATGAGTTTGGGTGTTAGGTGGGAAAAAAGTTTGAATGGTTTTGTGATGAAATAGTATCAGCATCAAATTGAAGCTATTTTAGAAAAATCAATGTATGATTTAAAGCTTTAAATGATTTATGGAAATTAATGAGCAGCAATTTCTCAGAACCTTTTGTTTTGCATCAAAGATTCATAATGCGTGAATCCTTATGTCATGTCATGGAGTGCAGTCGGGCTTTTTGATGTGGTTAGTGCTCTTGCGACTGATTTGGCCAATTATTTTATTTATTAGCATTGAGCGTACTCCTATAGTGAAGATTTGGTGGCAATGTACCGGGGACATGGAATTAGTTTGATAAAAATAGACAAAATGATTGGAAGAATTTTGGAGATTGTAAAAATTGAGAGAAACATGAAGACAATTCAGAATGAGAAACACTTGACTGATACTCTTTTCCCTCTTAAAAAAGCTTGAGCATGAAGGATATTTTTTTGCAAGCAAGAAAATGGAAAAGAGGGCAATAAGTGGAAGAAGATTGCTAACATCATGAAAGTGATCAAACAAAGGTAGCTCATCAATAAAGTAAGAGTAAGGAAGTCATAACAAAACAAAAATCATTGAAAATAAAAAACAAAAAGAAGAAAAAGAAAAACCAACATGTTTCTTTTTCAATACCAGAAGGCCTTACTGCCTTGGTCATCTATATCTCCATTGGTTCTCCACTAGATACCATGGGTATCTTGTTAAATTCTGCAAAATATAGGATTATTGAAAATAAAGTTTGTGAATTAATGGAATCGCTTATACATTATCAACAAGAATTTTTTAAAGACAAATTTTCATAGTTTTGCATGACAGGTAGATTAAAAATTTGGGTTCTCTTAGAAGATATGTGTAACCTGGCTATTTAGAAGCCTTTGCTAAAAGAAAAATAGGTGACCTTTTCCTTGTGTAACATTTATGCTTAGTTTTTTCTGATTTATGTTTTGTGCTTCTCATTGAATACCACCACAATCAGTGTTACTTTGACAGTTGCATCATCTTTGAAAATCAATGTTGGCATTTACTTGCCAGTTAGATGCATGTCAGACACTCTAGAGGTGTACCGGTTTCCTGTATAGATTGGTGCAAGTTGGATTACTTTCAACATGGAGTCTGGTGTGACTCTCACATGAATCTCATGATAATCAGAAGTGGCTTATAGTTGTCGTTGGAGCTAATACAATAATAGAGGCATTTAAAAGCTTTCTGAAATGTCATATGCTTTTGTACATGAGCTAGTTTTTGAGTTCCAATTGGAAAACATGTACCTCAATAATAACAGCGTCGGTATGACTTCCCACACTAGTTTCCTAGGTTTCTTTTCTTTCCTTTTATTTTCTTTTCTTTTTTCAAACAAAGGCCTTCCGTTGACATTCTTAATGCTAATGCCTTAAGTTGTAAACAAAGAAATAAAAGATAACTCTGGAAATTCATGATCTGTGTTGATAATGACTTTTAAAGTCTATGAATCATCATTAAAGTTGCGAGCATTATATCTCTTTCAACATACCTTTGACCACTTTTTATATATGTACTTAAGGTCAATGCTGTTGTGGTTATATGAAATTATGAACTAATAGATTACTAATATTTCAGCACCAACATCAAATAATCACTTTCAATAATATCTAAGATGAAACTGATTAGTAGATATTACCTTTTAACTTTCTCTACTCTTCAACAGTAAATTATTTACCATATAGGCTAATTAAAAAAATTCTCCTGTGCATCTTCATATCTTGTATTTTTGCTCTTGTCAAGAAGATACTTAAATATTCTTCAAAATTTGTCTCTTGTCAAGAAAGTTATATGAAATTATGAACTAATAGATTACTAATAATTCAGCACCAACATCAAATAATCACTTTTCAATAATATCTAAGATGAAACTGATTAGTAGATATTACCTTTTAACTTTCTCTACTCTTCAACACTAAATTATTTACCTATAGGCTAATTAAAAAAATTCTCCTGTGCATCTTCATATCTTGTATTTTTGCTCTTGTCAAGAAGATACTTAAATATTCTTCAAAATTTGTCTCTTGTGTCTGTATCCATGTGACACTGATCAAAATTGTATGGTGGCTTGTAGTTATTCTTTTTTCTAGCTGCTCAAATAGTTCATGGTGGAAGGATATACATCAACATTTCTCATTATAACTGAAGCAAGAAACTTGTGCTTGTGGCTCCCAAGTATGTGTTCACTAATGTAACAAATATTAAGGATGCTTAAATGTTTATTTTGTATAATTTGGAAATAAACTGCCATTCTTGAGCATCCTGAAAATTAATTAAAGACAGCACCTACCTGGAGACTTTCTTTTTCTTTGTTCACTGATAATTTAACATAGAAATAAACGTACATACTGTTTCTGAGAAAAATTTCATTTCCAAAAAAGAATCTGTTATGTTATTTTTTTTCCTTTGCTTGCTTTCTTGTTTGATTATTTGAAGAAAAGTTAATTTCCTAGTTATTTTGCATAAAAGTAAGTAGACTATCGAAGACAATATTTTCATTATTTGAAGAGTTACACCATTAAAATGTATAAATAGATTACCAGCAAGAGGCTTCTTGGATTGACAGTTGGTGCAGGTATTGGTTATACTCATAACTGGAATAGTGCTTTCGACTTTCCCACTTAGCAATCTATTCTTACCCAAGTATTATGGGCATCCATATGGTAATCATCATCTTTTTATTGAACTGTGACAACTTTGAAGACATTTTCTGTTGCCCTTCAGGTTACCTTTTTCCATATTTAACATATTAGTTAAAGAAATATAAAAAAAAATCTTTAACAAAACTGAGAGCAATCTGTTTTTCTTTTTCTTTTTTGGTAAGTAGAGGTTCATAATAGTGTATTCCATTCTTAGAATTACAAGACTTAGTGAGGATGAGAGCTTGAAAAATGGCTGTTGTTATAGCTGGCTGACTTAGGAGGCCAGATGCAGTCTGGATTCAGAGGCTTCCCCCCCCCCCCCAACACATACACACACGCATGCGTGCACACACATATATATTCTCTTGGTGTTTCCCATGGGTATTTGGAATTCCAGTTTATTAAGGAAACTGAAGTGGCCTGAACCAAGTAGGCTGACATGGCACTTAACCAAATTAAATGAGATTATTTTCCCAAAAACCCAGTGAGTGTTGTCCTACAGCAAAGCAATAAAGACAATTGCCATATGCTCACCCTCCAGAAAGGAGAGAAAAGAAAGAAAAGAGAAGAAAGGAAAAAAGTGAAATCTATACGTGTGCATCTGACATCTTGAATATGAATGTTGGATGGTAATGCATAATCTATTTACTCCAATAGTAGATGTGAAACCCACCATGTTATATGGGGAACTATATATGAGAAATAGGAAGCTTGATGATGTAGGTCTCCCTTTAATCAATGTTACTATTTTTCAGATGTGTGTTTTTGACATGTACTTTTTACCAAGTAATATTGCAAACATCGTTTCATAGGGGTTGCATATCAGCTTTCATGAAAATTTTCCTTGTGTTTATGTCCTTGTTGAGACTAGGACTTAAAAAGAAATCTCTTTGTCAATACCCGTGTAAATTTGCAAGTGTTAATGATGGTTCTATTGCTATAGGTTTTATCCTTTTCAGAGCTTCCAGTCCCGGGGTTATATTGAAGGAACAAGAGAACTTCCAGAAGATAAGGATTTGCATTCCCGATCATGGAGAAATTATGTTATTGTATGCTGACTGAAAAGTACCAAACTTCCCATTTTACATGGGTTCATTGGATCATTAGTAGTTTGGAAAAGACTATCTTTTCATTTCTTCTGTATTCATGTTGAGAAGACATCTATCAATAAACTTTTAGTCTAAGTCTTGAAGTATGTATCCTGGTTGAGCAAATATTGGATTTCTTGCAGCCCCCAGCTGTGCTAGTGATGGCTGGAGCAGGCCTGTTCATTCACTACAATGATGAGAAGCGAGCAATTCCAAAAGGTACCCTCCTTACAATTTGCAGCTTGGTTGTGCTGTGCCAAAAGTATGTTGTTTAGTTGCTTTGCTTCTTACATTGTCAGATGTTGTAACTTGATCAATCCAGTCTCTTATATGCACTTATCAGTATAAACTAATCCCAGACATGCTCACACATATTATGAATTCTTTATGATATAATTATCATACCATAAATTTCATGGTGATTTCTAAAGGCAAGTTTTTTTAATGAATCATCTTTCAGATCTCAAATTTATGTTTTCTGTGGAGTGTAACTTACATGTTCAATTAATGTTTCAGTTCCGCAGATACTTTTTTTCTTTCCATGTTGATGCGTTTGGAGTCATTGAAAGTTGTTCTTATAAGAATAATCAACCTCTATGCTCCCCCTTCTCCACAGGGAAAAAAGGAAAAAGAAAAAACGCCTAAACCATATATAGGAGACTTAGATGCAGATCTCATTCAAAACCTATCTCCAAAACAACCATTAAAATGCCCTGAAAATCAAAGCCCAGGTTAGATTGCAATTAAGTAAAGATGTCTAAACTACACGTAGACTTCCTGCAAACTTTAAATGCCTCAAATTCTCCTCAATCTGACAGTCCATCATGTATTTAGCCTTTTTAGGATGGACTCGATTCATTTATCTTTGATTGCCTACGATCCCTTATGACTGTGATCTAGTCACTTAATCTTGGGCTGCATTGTTGCACTAGGAGCATATGCATTGGTCTTTTCGAGAATAACATCTTACTGAAATATTATATTTTAAATTGCATTCAGTGAAATCAGTATTTACTCTTGTAGACATAGGATATGGTAAAGAATCTACAACTGTTAGCCATATCTCTTGATTCCTCCTGATTGGGTAATAGACTGGTGTCAGCTTTAGTTCAAAATACACTTTGACCTTTGGAAACTTCACACCTAAAGAAAATACACACGCATGCACGCACGTCTGTCTGTCTGGAAGATGATTATCAGATTTGCTAAAACATTTTAGATCTTCCCTGTGCTAAGCCCTGTGATAAGCTTTTGTTATCATACATTTTATGATAAACATGCTTGCCATGACCTTGCAGGATCGTAAACCATATTTTATCTGAATTTTGTGATTGTATTTTTAAACTTTAATTTATAAGTCGGCTGCAACAACTTTGGCAAATAAGCTGTATCAGTGATGTTCATACTATTCTATCTGGTGATTTTGTTTGCTCAATCCTGGAAACAGATTCATTGTAAAATTACTCTCATCATTTCTATTTATGTATTGTTTGTGCAACCTTTTTTGTAATTCTTTCATGAATTAATGTACTCTTCTTTCTATTTCAAACAAGCTGTATTTGTGATGTTCATACATTTCTATCTGGTGATTTTGTTTGCTTGATCCTGGAACCAGATTCATTGTAAAATTACTATCATCATTTCTATTTATGTATTGTTTGTGCAACCTTTTTGTATTTCTTTCATGAATTAATGTACTCTTCTTTCTTTTTTTAAAATACATGCCTTCTTTGCTGGTCTTAAAAAATGTTTCTTTTTGCTGAGTGATCTTTTACTTGTCACTGACATCCTTTGACGCATACATGTTTTACAGGATCACATCAAACTGTTGACTCTGATAGGAGTAAAGTCAACAGACCAGCAATTGGAGGCCCATTTAAGCTGTTTGATATAGAAAATCATTTGGTAACTGAGTCAAACCTTCAGGGAAATTGGATACTGATGCACTTTGGGTACACTTCTTCCCCTGACGTTGGACCAGAAGAAGTTAGAAAGATGGCTGAAGTCATCAAGATATTAGGTGGAGCTTCTTCTGCCATTTGCAATGGCCTTAAAACTCTTGGGACTTGAAAACATGAGAAGTTGGTCTGTATGATTGATTATGTATTACCCAACTTCTGTTGGAGTTAGGGCTGCAAGTGGATAGGATTTATGTGCTTCTAATCTGACACAGATCCAAAAATAATCTGGCTCAATCTGAACAAAAGTGATTAGATTAGGTTTGGATTGGAAAATGCGACCCATTCCAAACATGGACTGTATTTGGATCACTAAGTTCACAATCTGAATATGAACTAACACAAATATATCTGGAACTAGTACACTGTGCTTCCTTGAATAAAGAAATTAATTTTCTTTAAGTAATAAATTGGCATAATTAGTCATTAATTTGTTTTACCAGTTATAATCTATGTGGCCATCGACCAAAGCTTATGTATAATGTGTTGTTGAAAATCTACATATTGCCTGTTGTTATTTTATTGCATAATATTTTGTAATATAATAATGCAATCAATTTGTACATGTTTATCATGGTTTGCATTTGAATTATTTTTGACCCAAAAAGCCAGATGGATTGATAAAATAAGTATTGAACATGATCTGATTTGACCCAAATGAAAATGGATTAGTCTTGCGGCCAATTATTTGACCAGATTCAAATGTGAATTGGATTTGGGTTGTGCCAGTCCCTGATCAAATTAAACCTGCTTGTAGTAATTGGAATAGAGGGTTTTATTCTGGATTTTGCTTCAAATGTGTCAACCCATTATTTTATGTCCTTTTGAGAAACACTGAATGCCATCAAATCAGCATCAAACTAAAAAGGATATGCATTTTTTACTGTAGACATCATATTACTCTTTATAAAGAGAAACAAAAAGGGCGTTCCTAGAGTAATGATGAATGCATTCTAAATGTAGGACCAATAAGGGTTGTTTCTAATTTTGGATGATTAGCATTCATTGAGTCATGCCTTCTTGGACTATCTCCTTCCATTTTCTGGATATTTTCTCTTGTAACACTAGCTGATGGTTAATTGGTTGCCTGATTGTACCTTCAGAGTCAGAGCACAATTTTAAGATTACCCCTGTTTTCGTTACCATTGATCCTCAGCGTGATTCCCCTACTCAACTTAAGGCATACCTTGAAGGTCAGTTGTTCGGGTCTTAGCTGCATGCTATTTTCGTGAATTCATCAATTCTCATTATGCCTCCATGCTGAAGATTTTGAAGTTTCTGTCACTTTGAGGTTGCAGAATTTGATTCAAGAATAGTAGGATTAACAGGCCCTATCGCGGCTGTAAGACAGATGGCGCAGGAGTACCGTGTTTACTTCAAAAAGGTTGATGAAGAAGGTCAAGATTATCTTGTTGAATGCTCACATAACATGTAATATGCTCTGTATTTCAGAACAACATTTGAAAAATAACAAATGCTAAAGTTGATGCTCAACCATTACAATTTAATATGTATGTTGGCAGGTATCTGTTAGATCCAAACATGGAAATGTTGAGATATTTTGGGGTGGAATATGATGCTTTGCAGTTGTCTAATGCCATAATGATGGAGGTGAAGAAGACGGCAAGGTGACCAAGCCTTCCAGGTACCATTTCTTCCATTATTTAATTTAAGGTGACTTTCTCTTTTGATGTCATTTCTGGCATGTAATTGCTTTATGCTATTTTGACAGTGTGTTGGTCTTCGTTTTTTTTCCTTATGCTATTATAGAGGGTTTTGTGTTGTGATTCAGGTGATTCTCGAGAAAGAAAGTTTGAAGGAACACATTGAAAGATGAAGAGCTCAAGAAAAGGGTTTAATAATTATGCAGAGGCAAAGATTGTTTGGAAAAAAACAGCTCACAACTTTTATTTCTGAATAAAATTGTCGGCGCAATGGCTTTGTAATTTCATGGAAATTTTGTCTTCACACAAGAAGTTATGAGGTTGTGCATAACCCATGTTGTCTATCTTTGATTATGTTGTGTTTTCACGTCCTCCCTAATGAACATTCTTTCAATTTTATCGACTTGATCATATTTGATGCATTTTGTAGTCTTTCTTAAGTAAAATGACTAATAAGCCACATTATTAATCGGTTGCAACGTGTACACAGGCCTTGAGGTCAGTTCAAAACCTCAAGATCACATGATTGCTTGATCTTTCTATATATCATCACTCTGCAATTCTAGAAGTAGTACTTTCATTTTGTTTTTTTTTTTTTTGTTTTTTTCTTTTTCTTGTCTGTCATCTTGGGAGACTGATGTCTTGAGAATCTTGCTACATGCCATGCTGCTTTGTATATCTTTTATCCCATTCCTCCTCCATGGTAGGCCATGGTTATCAGCAGAGTTTTCACATGCTAGCAAAGTAGTAGTTTTTACTGAGATGATCCTTTCTTTTTTTTTTCTTTCTCTAAATTCCTCTTATGTTCTTTTGCGTTCATATTTGCTTTAGTAACTCAAGATCTCTGCTTGCTGAGTGTAGCTGGGTTTGCGTGAGCAATGGCAGATGTCTGTATTACTTCTATATGTCAAACGGTTATATTAGTTTTCTTGTGACATGCGTTTTTCTTTTGTACCTTTTTTTTTTTTTCTCTTCTCTGATGGTCTTGTTGTTTGGACTGCTGTGATGGACTGAACAGCTGCTTGATGTTCGAAGGAAAACAACAAATCTTCGACCTAATCTAGTGTGACAAACGGAAGATGTCCCTCTTCGCCTTCCCAATCTCTATTACTGCTGAACCTTGGTCCGCTTCAGGTCTGACCCGGCTATATCCTCCAATGAAACCGGGTACATGATATTTTTTTCCTCCATTTTTTATTTTTCTAATCTTGAGTAGGTCTTACAAATTACGCTATCAAGAAATCATTAGTTATTTTTGGGCTTAACCATTTCAATAGATAGGAAGTTGTGTGCAGTTCGGATGGACCGTAGTTGATTTGTCTAGACCTGATTTTTTTCTTGATCGGACCGCACTTGGGTTTGGGGCTCAGACCGGGTCCCCGCTCTTCTGGGTTCTTGCTGATCGCATTAATATGGTTACCTTTGTTCAAGATCTTTGACTGGACAAGTAGAGCCATGGAAACTGACAGACAGTGGCATGTGGTGGCGATCTAAGAATCAAAACACATCCATAAATAAAATAAAGGTGTGTTGACAAATTCTTCCCCTTTCTTGCTGCTTCTGCTAGTTTATATCGGCATTTCAGACACAACTTTAGGATGTGTTCTGGGCTAAAATTTTACTGGAAGGAAATTTACGATGACCCTCCTTATGGTGTTCCATATCATATAATCACAGCATTTTGTGGTATCATCATCTTTTCTCTATACCACCACTGCTTTCACTTTGTTCTTGAATGACTAGTTCTTGTAACATGTTTATAGCTAAACATGAAGACTAGTCCTCACAACATTAACTCAGAGTCATCCTTTAACATAATCAAGAATTATTTCCTAGTGATTGGTATATATTAGAAGAATATAACGCCAAAGCATAAAACAACTAAATGAAAACAGCATCTTTGACCTTATGATTTAGCAGAATGATAGCGTTACAACCATAGATATGAGCTTTTACTCAGTGCTTCTGGTTTTTTGGCTTGTGGACCATAATATTGAACAAAAAGGAAAGTAAAGCAAAGGAGGCCCATGTTGCATCACTTAAATTGTTGTTATCCATATGAAGCCGGCATTTGTTTCTGAATAACCTTGCAGAATTCGATAGTCTCTTTCCAATCATTCGTGCTGTTTACTGGAGACTGCCAAAATATATATTTTAGAAAATTTTATTTCATTTATCCTATGTGTTTGGTTCGATCTAATATTATTAATTAGTTAATAAACTGACAATGAACAAAGGAAATTACAATCTGTCAAAAATATAGAGCATGAAGAAAGGTTACAGAGGAGTAAAAAATATGCACCTTTGGATAACAGCTAAAACATCTGAAACCTAACTAGTTTTCGTAGCTAAACCAGATTTTGAAGCAACCTCTTCTATCTTCTAGCCAATATTTTTGCTGAAACTTGTGCATAATACAGTCTTGTTCTTAAAAATTTTCAGAACTAAATATCTAGTGTGCTTCCTTTATCCACTGTACAATACTCATATTCATGGCGAACTGCATTCAAGCCTCTAGATGTTCCCATTGACCAATATCTGAGGACCCTCTGTTTATCTTGAGCCTCCCGTAATTTGTGGTTTCTAAAGTGGAGCTGATCTTTTGTTGCTAGAGATGTTGCCAAGTTATCATATCCTGTTCATGAAAAGAGATTCCTTCTCACTAAAGAAATGTGGTAGATCTGTACTCTTTTTACATGCAGACAGCCTACTAAATAGTTTAAAGGCTGTCTTACAATTAACAATTCACTAGTGTTGGTAATGATGATGATCTTTAAAGAACCTTGGCTAATTTTTTATTAAAAATAAACTTGACACTAATTGATCAAAAAGCTGAGGCATAAATAACAATGTAATAGAAACTTTTGCAATGATGATGGCGTGGAAAAGCAATGAGATGATTATGATCTGCAAATTGAGCTTCTAATTAATTAGGAGGGTAGGTTAGGTTTTTACGATTGCATTGACATGTTGCAGAAAGAATGGGAGGGAAGAAACATAGTTAATTTTGAAAAGGTTTAGTTAATTTTGAAAAGGTTTATTAGATATGTGGATCATATAAAACCAAACTCATTAAGCAATAATGAGCAGAAGGTGATGAACCACTATGAATACAAAAATAAATACTGCTCTAAATGCTTCTGTTATATCAACTAAAAGTTCCTTATAGCCATCACAATGATACTCATGCTTGGATTTCTTGTGATCAATAGGTGACTAACATCACTATCTCCAGGATCCCTTCATGAAAAATTTCACTTTGCACAAACCAAGATTTAGCATCTTCTCAAAATACTGGACCATAGCAGATCTGTATCTCCACAGGGTTCTGCTAAAATAATTCAAGTTTCTAATGGTTACATTTTTCAGTGCGTATGAAGCAGTATTTTCACAGATGCTATGGAATTCTTGCAACCATTTATGTATCCTCCTAACAACCCAACCAAGCACTTAGAAATTTCCAACCATCCTTAATTTACTCACTGCGGGATCAATCCCCATTCTGTAGAAGCCGAAGAACATGGTTCCATGCTTGTTTCTTGTACTTCTCTCTGAATTGACTGCAACTGACAACTTCATACTTGGCAAACCAGCTACTAATTCACTAGAAATTAAGCTCAAAGGGTAGATCAATTGTTGAGGGAACATCATCAAGCACTAAACGGCAGTGCCCGTGGAGTTGCAGTTGATGCCCAGCGACACTGAGGTACATATAATTCTTTATTGGGCCTGCACATACCTTTCAGTTGCAGTCTTAACACTGTAATTGGATAAAGGCAACGCCTCCCTTTCCTGAAAGAAAATATGCTCAAGATACACTAGGCCAACATGGTTCCCCACCTTGACCCTGATCAGGACTTCTTTCCATAACAACATATGTTCAGGTAAAATACGATCAATCCATGCTTAGTGAAAGCTTTCCAATGACACTCAGTTTGCGCCCCCCCACCCTCTTTCAACCACTCACATATGAACCATGGAAACTTTCCCTGTCAAGTATGATTTATGTGTGCGTGTGCCTGTATTTGTATATACACAGTGCCAATACATGCATGCACACACAAGACATAAAATATACATATTCCATATATGTCTCTATGTATACATACACACATACATAACACATTTATATGAGATACACATGAGAGAGAGACTCATGAAGGAAGATACACATTCTATCAAGTCCTCACAACAAAGTAGAAGAGGCGACAGGCATAAATAGACTGTACAAGGTTAGCAGAAACAAATCACCTCTGTTTCTGGACATTCCAAAGAAAGGGCAAAGAAAAAAAGCATATTAAAATGGAGAAAAAAAGAGAAACAGACACATGCAAGTATTTATGATCACAAAAAAAAAAAAAAAAAAAAAAAAAAGAGAGAGAGAGAGAAAGAAAGAAAGAAGAGAGATTAATAAACCACCATCACCACAAGCATCATGTGAAAAATTAGCCATCACCACCATCACTGCGCTTCCATTCTCAGCCATTATCTCTTCCAGCTCCGACTCCTGGCTAAAGGATCCATGCTCCCGACCACCCAAGTCTCCTTCGCGATGTCTGTGGAGATCTTGAAGAAGTCAGGAGCATAGCTCATCAACACCAAGCTCTCTTTCTCTTTCTCCTCCTCCTCCTCCTCTTTGATCAATTTTGCAGTCACTTCCTCTTCTTCACCACGTCCTTCTCCCTCTAGCCACCCTTTGGCCGGCGCCGACCGGCACCTCATAAGCAAGAGAGCGTTCGGAGGTGGCACAGAAGAAGGTGGTGCGACCTCCTCAAAGTTACCATCGCTCTCCTCTTCTTCCTCCTCCTCTTCTTCTTCCTCTAAGTCCTCCTCTACTTCTTTCTTGCATCCAAGATCCTGGTTCTCCTCTAGAACCATAAACCACTTAGAGAAAATATTTCTAGAGCCACTGCTGCCGTCCACTTCTTTCTCCTCCTCCTCTTCGTCCTCATTTTCTTCATCGGTAGTGCAATCGACCGAGCCATGGAACGAGCCAAAGCACCTCATATTGAAGCGGAGGCCTCGAAGGGCTCCTAGGAACTGCATAATTTCCTTCTTGAGGCCAAGGGTCTCAAGCCAGTTAGTCCTCTTCCTGTGCTCGTGGAGCCTCTCCATCTCCTCAGCCACCGAGAGCCACTCCTTGTCACGACTGCCACTGGGCCTGGGCCGGGGCGGGGGCCGCGGCCGGGACCTCACCTTGATCTGGCCGGCGCAGGTGACCTTGGGAGACGTCGGCTCGGAGATCTCCGAGCTCATGTGCTTGGCTTTGGTCCTGAACAGGGGACTGGCCTGGCCCCGGTTGCCGGACCTCGACGGGTGGCGCTTGCTGGGCTCTGTGGGCCGAGATGGGCTACAGATAGGCTTCGGCATCAGTGTCAGATGAGCTCTAGAGGGGAAGCAGACCAGAAGGTCTGTTGGAGCCCCTCCATTCCCTCCTCCTACTCTTCTTTTCATGTAGCTTTCTTCTTCTTCTTCTTCTTCTCCTTCTCTCTCTCGTCCCTTTTGTTCCCTTCTCTTTTATTTGTGCTGTTTGGGTTGCTACTATGGCTTCGAGGAAAGTTAGGGTAGTTTAAAATGGAGGAGTATGTCAGCTTCGCCTTCTTCCTTTGGTTCTTATTTTAGTCTCTTGCCACCTTTTCCTTCTCCATCTCTCTCCTCATTTTGCTTTTGGCTGCTGATCACGGGTGAGGGATCCACCGTGGGTCTTGGCTTTTTGCACCTCAAATTAAGTAAAGGTAGTTCATGTCACTAGTCTCATGATCCAATCAAGGACAAGCTTAAGAAACTGTTGTTTTATTTATAGCCTCCACTCTTGAGGAATTATAATATATGAGAACTTGGCCGACGGCAGAGAAATCTTGTGGTTTAAGCAAAGGTTTTCTGGTGGTCTATGATGACTGGGGATAACCTTTCCTCAGTCTTTTGGCAGTACACATATTAAACAAATAAAGCGCGGCTAGCGTTAACTTTGGAGTTAATAAACTTAATTCACAACCTTGGAGAGAGATACATCCTCGTTTTATGTAGAGACATATCTCATAACAAGTTGCTCAATTATTAGATTTATCAACAAAAATTGATGCAACCTCTGTTGATGTACTGAAAAAAACCTCAATAGTCATTGCTCAACCATTGGAGGAGGCCTAAGAGGTGCTAACTAATGGCTAGGGTTTAACCAAGTCAACGATCACATCGATCGTAGCGATTGAGTTGATTTCGAAAACTAACTCTCACTGGACGCCTCCAATGTGTTCCAAAGAGCTATATGTTTCTAAGAAGGGCAAGCTCACTCAAAGATACATTCTTTTTCTCTCAAGACCTCTAAGTTCATCATCTACAAGAATATAATAGAGCAGAGTATGGAACAAAAGAAACTCTAGTAATCTCTTCAATCTGACGATACCAAGATCATGGAAATGAAGCACACCAATCCGTTCCCTTCCACATGGTATTCTTATCTCCCCCAATCATCATTTGGCATCACTGCTAGTTAGGTACCAGTTCTAGACAATGCTTCAAGATAGAACCTATTAATGTTTTATGTAACAAGAGCCCTCCCATGTAAATGTCTTAACTAAGAAAAACAGTTAAGAAAATCCACAACATTGAAAATGCTTTCCTACAAATAACTGATAACCGGTCCATGATGGATATCATTCACCTAAAGCTACCATCGTAAACTATATAAGATAAATAGACCACATATTTCATGACTGATTAAGTGACGAAACTGATACTAATTTGGTTCAACTGATGGACCATTTGGTTGGTCGAATTCAATCTAACACCTTTTCTTTTCAATTTCTTTTTAATTCGATATTAACAAAATAACTACAATTTTAAAATTGAGAGTTATCAAACCTGGCTTACGGCTAGAACAAGGAAATAAAAAAATTGAGGTTCTTAAAATTGTCTTAACTGGGATGCCTAGCAAATATGGGAACATTCAAGGTGACATATATATATATTCAAAGGGGATGTTTGCTTGGAGAAGGGTAGGATTCATATTAAGCACCTTGTAACTTATGGGGAGATGTTTATGTATGTAGAGGTTAGCCATAAAGCTAAAGCACTCATATTTTACGATGCATGATGGGTGACGTAAGGAGGCGAAAATGATCATCAGGAGAGAATAAAAAGGAGGTGTGCAATTATGAAAAGAGTAATGTAATAGAGAGCACGGAGAAGGTGGCCGTCCCCATTGATATTCCAATGGCTGGTCGCCGGCGGCTTTGTTGGGGAACCTTCTCAAGCGCTACCTTTAGGTCCTTAGGCGATGCAAGGGATCGGAATGACCATTATTTTGTTTCTCTGCTGCCACCTTTTGCTCGTGTCTTCATTTATTTTTAAATATGAGGATTGAGATGCACCTAGAGCAAAAAATTATATCTTTCAGAAAAGGTATAATTGGACGAGCAGGCTCTACCGATTAAGTTTGCCAGGGTCATTTTGCCCAGCAGTATGGCATGATCATGACCTCTAGCATTATCTATGCATATTTGTATATAAATGTTCATCGCGAAAGTACTTTTCCCTTGTCATGAAGGAGGATTTTAGGATATTTTCATAGCAAGAGTCCAAGGATGATACCTAGTATTATACGGAGGATGGACAAGAACAATCCAGTGGATCGATTTTCTAGCGGATTCTTACAATATCAATTGTTACCTCCTCTGCCTCTCTGCCCTTTTAATTATAATCTGAGTAGTGGTTGCATAGGGTTATAACCTTTCAATTATCAATAAAAATATCATTCTTATTGCCTATCATTATGTGTGTCTCGTTGCTTGTTTTGGAGTATTTCGTTTTACTTTACTTTGATTTTAGGTTTGTTGCCTTTATTGGCTAGCTTCATTGTGCTGGTGATAACCGAGCGCTGCATGATCTTGGTGTGAGAAAAACTAAGCCCGCGACAAGTGGTATCAGAGCCTGATTCAACTGAAGAGTTCGGCATAACACATGATGGCCCGACGAAACGGTGCAGAGACAAGTCGGACAGTATGAGAAGAGGCAACGATCACTAAACTAATCCCAATGGAAGGTCAAGCAGAGATGGGAAAGCCGCGCAACCACAAGGAACAGATTTATGCAATAGAGATGCAGTTGGCCTAGATCGATGAGAGCATGGTACATTTGTTCTCACTAAGTGATCATATGGCCAACCTAGAGCTAATGTAAGAGCAGCTTATGGAGACAATGGACACTCTTGATGACAACATCTAAGAGCCGTCAAGCATCTATAGGAGTAACTGAAGGACTTGGCTGTGAGAGTCCAGGTGCTCACGCGCGCAATTGAAGCTGCACTGACTTATTACCTTGGGAAAGGTGGGACTAGACAGATGCAAGCACCTAGAAAATTTTTTGTTTGATATTGAGTAGTACTTTCGGATGGTGTGTCCTAACTCAAGAGGACATGAAGGTCATCTTGGCAACTATGTATTTGATAAGTAATGCTAAACTATGGTGACGAACCCGATATAAGGATGTTTAGGCAGGTCGTTGCACCATTGGCATTTGGGAGGACTTGAAATGAGAAATAAAGGTTCAATTCTTGCTAGAGAATGTGAAGTTCATTGCTTAACGTAATCTAAGGTGTCTTCAGTAAACAAGGACTGTTCGAGAGTATGTGAAGCAGTTCTTGGCACTAATGTTGGACAATCAAGACATGTCTGAAAAAGATAAGCTATTCCACTTTCAGAAGGGCCTAAAACCTTGGTCTCAATAAGAGTTGCAGCGAAGGGGCATTTTAGATTTAGCATCTACTCAGGCGACAAGTGAATGCTTGATAGATTACCTTCCTACCAACTCATAGAAGAGGAAGCCCTCTCTGGGTATTGCCAGGGTTCGGAAGGTGGTGAAGGGTAAAGGTGTGCTCAGTTAGAAGAAGAAGAAGGCTAAAGCAAAGGGGTTTGAGTCAGTAAAGACTTCAAAGTCTAGTTGTTTCTTATGTGGAGGGTTGCACATGGTGAGGAATTGTCTATAGAAGCAAGCTCTCAATGCTCTATAGGCCATTTTATAGAAGGATCAAATAATCTATGACAATGACACTGGTAATGATGAGGAGTAGATTAAAGCCCCATGCAAGGGTACTCTCAGATTGTTGAATGCTCTCAAGGGTCAAGTGGGGGAACAATTTAGACATGTTAAGCAGCAACAACAATTGAAGCCATAATAACAACAACAGCAAATGGAGCAATCACTTCAACAACAGCAAAAGTAGCACCAACAAGCAAACCTTCATACCAATGAGCTTATGTACGTGGAGGTAAAGCTCAATGGACGAACAACTTAGTTGATGGTTGACATAGGGGCTACACACAACTTTGTAGCCGATCGTAAAGCTACTCACTTAGGGCTTAAACTACAGAAAAATTCTAGTCAAATGAAGGCAGTTAACTCAGAGACATGTCCCATTATAGGCATGGCAAAAGATGTGCCCATCCAGGTGGGTTCATGGAACAGAAGGGCCAACTTCATGGCTGTTCCCTTAGAGGACTTTTAAGTCATGTTGGGAATGGAATTCCTTCAAGCAGCTAGGATGGTGCCAATGCCCTTCTTGGATACTATGTGCATGATGGGGGATGAGTCTCCTTGTGCGATGCTCATTTGCGACAAGCTGAGATGAAGATACATCAGATCTCTTCCCTTCAACTAAAAGGGAGTTAGGAGGGGAGAACTGACTTATGTTGAGGCTATGAAATTAGAAATAAGGTCTTCAAACATAAATGCTCTTCCCACAAAAGTGATACAGGTTTTTTAAGAGCTTGAGGATATGATGCCATCAGAGTTACCAAACACTCTACCGCCATGGGAAGCGGTAGATCACAGAATCAAGTTGAAGCCTATAACAAAACCTCCTACTTGACCACCTTATCGCATGTCACCTCCAAAATTAGCGGAACTTCGAAAGAAACTTGATGAGTTATTGAAGGCTGGACTCATTCGTAGCTCAACGGTTCCATTTGGAGCCTTGGTACTTTGCCAAAAGAAGCACGATGGAAGCCTTCGACTATATGTAGACTATCAAGCCTTGAACAAGCTGATAATGAAGAACAAGTATCCAATTCATTTGATTACAGACTTATTTGATCAGCTTGGTGCAGCTCGATATTTCTGAAAGCTAGATCTTCGGTCTGAAGCTTTAGAAAAATTATTACTAGTATTTTCTAAAGTAATAGAAAAACTTTATTTTAAATATCATAATTATATGCCTTTTTCAAAATAGATATGCACATCATAAAAGCATTGTTTAAATACTTAAGTTGAGAAAATCTAATAATTTTTTTTATAAAATCCAATCAGAATCAATAAAATGTATAGTCACTCACATAAAACCAATACCATTATTTGCGGTCTAAATATAAGAAGTGCAATTTTAAATCTAATATGATTAAAAGTATGTATTAATTTTACTTTATACTCCAAAAATATTTTTAATGTATCACGTTTTGTAATATTTCTTGAAATTTTTTTGAAAGCATGATTTAAAGTAGTTTTTACATATTTTTCAAATTTTACATTTTTAAAAAATATAAAAGATTCTTTAGTATGTATAATATATTTTGCAAGTTCTCTTTTATTAACATATTAATTATGTGCAAAAGTGTCTAAAGAAGAAGTATAAGATAGTTATATTTATAGTTATTTATATTTTATAAAGTACCTTAATAAATAGCCAATTTCACCTTTAGTATCATTGCTAAAATCTTTTTTTTTTATTTATTACATATAGCTTATGTAGCTTTATCTTTAATTTCTTAAAAAATAAATTTACTCTAAATATTAGGTGCCCTGCCTCTACTTCATTTGGAGTGGACTGTAGTAAGTGTATAACTACTGCTACCTAATTATAAGTTAGAAGTATTAAATTCAAAATATCATCAAAAAAGTTTGGATCAAATTTAAAAAGAAAGTACAAAAATGAACCAACCCATATAATAAAAAAATAAATATTTAGTAATAATAATATTTTGCATAAAATAATTTATATTTAGTAGCGAATAGCAATGAATATTTAATCATTAGATGTTAAGTAATCAAATAAAATTAAATAATTAAATTTAAAATATTTCAAGACTCAAGTTTCAACTTCTCCTCAATCAATGAAGTCTCTCAAATTATTGAATTGAGCAAGCTTCTCTTCTTCAAAAAAATTTGATTGTAAAAAAAGCAAAAATTTATAGAAAATGGGAGATTGTGTAGAGAATAAAAAATTATTTGCAAAACTAAGTGTAGAGAGACTAAGAGAGGAAATGAGAGTGGAAGAGTTGAAAATAAATTGTTACGATGAAATTGGAAAGGATAGGGAATATTTATAGGAGTTAAAAAGTTTTCAACATCAAAGCACTTTCTTAAACTAGTTGATTATAGTTATTAAAGGAGGTATTATGATCTTTTCCATCAATTTAATTAAAAAAATTATGCTATATCAACTAAAATACTCTTAAAAAGTTGTTTGTAACTATTGGAGGAGATATTTTGATTAAAAAATCTCCTTCCAAGCCATTACTCTCAAAAAGGAGCTTGTGAACCAACCATGTTGTGCTAGCCCATGTTGTGCCAACGTCCCACAGGCCAGCATATCTTGTGTGTCTCAAGCCACTGGCCCAGCACAGTCTGGTATTGTTCATTACAGGCTGTGTCGAGCATAACCTACATCATGCCATAGGCCAGCACGGCACTGCCATTTTACACCATTACCCGCACTCAAGCCATTTATTTTGATTTCACCAGATTTTCAATATACTCCTAACAATAACTACATTTATATCATTTGAGCATGAGCTTTCCAACATAAGAATGTACAGAACACACACCATTACCAGGGAGACTTGGAAATTCGAATAACCTTTCTCAGGAACAACAAAATCCTAAAGACAACAAAATGCTAATCCAGCAACACGTTGATGCAAAATATAATTTACCAGAAGCCCATGCACATTCACAACAATCAATACAGTTCAGTTTCCTTGTACTGGATTTGAATTGACACAATCCGCCCTTGGATATGAAACGCAGGTCAAAGACATAACCTTCATCAATCTGTGATTCATCAAGAAAGGATCCATCCGACTTGTCGACTTTACCTGAGTCCATGCGGCCAGCACATGTGGAGCACGCCCCAGCCCTGCTGAGTATGGCAGCTCCACTCCTGCAGTCTCAGCAGAGTCCATACTGTAGGTGTCATCTGGAGGATTGAGCTCATGCTCCTGCCCCTCTGGCTCCTTGTAGACAGCCATTGCTGATGCCCTGAAGCAGTTGGATCCCTTCAAGACTGGATGCTTTTGAGATGCTCTTCGAGGAAATCAGAGAGCACAGGATCTCGAACAGCACAGAATGGACCTGGCTTCTAATGCTGCTTTTGACTGTGCAGGCAATCAGGATGGTAACAGTCGACATTGTATCACCCGAAGAATAGAAAAAATAAAACAAAATGGTTATGGATCTTGTTCAACAAAAGATGTCTAACCATTTCATACTTCAAGTTGGCAGAGCTTGTTTTCTTGGTACAAGAAAGTGGAGTCTGTTTGATACACTGCTAATGATCTGGTCTGGGATTAGTGGTGCATTTTGTGCACAAGGGCTCACATATTAGCACGACATGCAACAGATGACCTCAAGAGCATTCAGATATAGTATTAGATTTTATGTAATTCTACAAAATAACAAAATAATTATTTCTGAACTTCCCATTCAAAATCCGTTGAAAGTCATACTTTGTGTTGAAGACTAAAATATGCTGATTTGCAAAATAATAATGTATGTCTAATTAGAGAAGTCCATAGTATATATGCAATCAATTCTAGAAAAATTCCCTATGTTAAAAGCATATGACCAAAGCAAATCATTTGACCATGATAACAGAGGCGATTGATTATTCTTTGGATTCTGACAAATTATATTGGCATTGTTGGCATCACACAACTTCTTTGCAGAATTATATCTATGCTATGATAAAAGGCACAAGTTGGGGTCATCTTGCTATTTCTCTAATGATGAAAAACAATTAAATAACATGTTTAAACCTTGCTATATTTCGATTATTTTAATGTATAAAATTTCAATAAACAGTCCACAATTTTCTTATGAATAAGATCCCTTTAAAATCTGATAATTTCAATAAACAACCCCTTTCATCAGATCTAACGAGACCCTACAACCCCTCCCCTACTAGAAAGACAAAAGGCTCGGTAGTTTTTTTTCCCCCTTCATAATAAATGATTTATATAATTGACAACACCATTAGATGCTACAGTGTTACATTTGTATCCACATCATGGTCTTCAACCGTGAAAACAGATCTACTTGACAACATCCATTGGTGTTCCAAGAGGTGCATCTGAGACATTATCATATATCTTATCCAACCAAACCAAAAAATGTAATTCTTGAACTACTAATTACAATTTACTCATATCCAATTATCACCTGCATATCAGAACAAGCATGGTTCTGAACATGTTTAGAGTTATTTGTTATTGATGGGTTACAATATGCCCTCTGGGCATAACATGCAAACAAATTTAGAACAACGGGGTCCATGCCTCAAGAGATATGCATGAATATCATAGCATAGATAAAGTCTAAGGGCACATGGTACCACTCATCATTTTAGTAATGTAAATTATGCAGAAGCAAGGTAGGTCAAACTACTGCAGGATATGCTCCTTGGTCTATTTAATGTTCAAGTGTTAATGATCAACTTTAAATGAAAAAAAAAGTCACAGTGGCAGGACATCATCAAGCAAAATATCTTAAAATTAATGATTTGCATCTTAGGACAGAGAATTAATAAATATAAAGGCACAAATTCAAAACCTGAACCTGAGTTTTAGTAGCACTGGATGAAGAACAAATCGTAGTCAATCTTTGCCCAAGAATGTGCCAGCTAATCCTTCAATTTTGAACTCTGAAATACTCTTGTTCAAACAGCAAATAACAGATGATGGTGTCATATGATTCTCTGTTAAATCTAATTCAAGCCATCATATGGACTAAGTTCATCCCTTCACCCACCATTTGGCAGGAGTCCATCCTTGGCCATCTCAGTCAGGGCATTGAACACAGCCTCCATGTTGCCATCCTTGTGATTAACTTCAACAAGAACCTTCGAAGTTTCAGCATCCGTAAGCACACAACCTTCCAATAGTTTCTGAATAACATGATTCATCTCATAAGCCATCCCCTCCTCAGAGAGAGCTTTAATTAGTGAAATAGTGCTTATTGCATTAGGAACAAAACCAGCCCTCATCATTTCCTTGTACAAGTCAAGTGCTTTCTGCACATTTCCTCCTCTACAGTGTCCATAAATCATGATACTATAAACAACCTCATTAGGCTTCCACTTCCTCTCTAGCATAGACTCAAATAATTTATCAGCTTCATTCATCAATCCCTTCATACAAAAACCCTTTAAAAGGGCCACCACACTCTTGAACTCTCCCTTGTCGCCGCAATCCAACAGCACATCATATGTGATATTATCTGGAATAGACTGTTCATAATACAACCTAAAAAGCAGCCTTTTTGCTTCATTAGTCCGAGCTACTTTTCTGAGGCCATTTATAAGCACATTATAGGTCACGACATCTGGAAGGATCCCTTTCTTTATCATCTCATCATGAAGGAGAAGAGCCTTCCTTACATTCCCATCTTTGCAATGGCCATCAATCAGTGTTGTGTAGGTGAACTCATCAGGAAGCACACCCAAACTCAACATCTTCTCAAAAAGCTCGTGAGCACTGTCTAGTCTCCTCGCCTCACAAAGACCTCTAATGAGTGAAGAGTATGTGACGGCATCAGGCTGCACACCCTTTGCAACCATATCTTGATTCAACTGAAATGCCATCTCCAACTCCCCATTCCTACAGTATCCACTTAGCACTGTACTATAGGTGACTACATCAGGCACAAGCCCATTTCCCTCCATTTCTCGAATGATCTCCAAGGCTTCATCCATTCTTCCTAAAGTGCAATGCCCATTAATAAGAGCATTATAACTTACAACAGTTGGCAAAATCCCACTTTCCTTCATCTCTTTCATGAGCAAGAGGGCATCATCCAAGAATCCTTTTTTAGCAAAACCATCAATCAAAGTTGTGAAAGTAATCTCATTAAGCTGAATCCCTCTTTCCCTCATCTGTTTAGCAAAATCCATTGCTCTCGCCAAGTTGCCCGCCTTACACATTGCACTAATTAAAGAAGTATATGTCACGACATTAGGTGCCACCCCTTTCTGAGCCATCTCGGCATGCAAGACGAGAGCTTTATGAACATCTCCCTCCCGGCAATACCCATTCACCAGTGTGTTATAAGTAACAGCATCAGGGGCAAATCCCTCTTTCGCCATTTCATCAACCACCTTGCTTGTCTCTTTTACCCGGCCCTCCCGGCACAACCCATTGACAATAGCATTATAAGTTACCAAATTTGGCTGCACTCCCCTTGCATGCATTGTTTTCAGCAGCCCGAACGCATCGTCAATCTTACCCGACTTGCAGTGCCCATCAATGAGAGTGTTGTACGTGACGACATTCGGCGAACACCCGGCGTGCTCCATCTCGGCGAGCAGAGATAGCCCCCGATCCACTTCGCCCCAAGAGCAAAACCCACGGATCAAAATGTTATAGGAGTAGACATTCAAGGATACCCCTGACCGGGCGATGTCGGCGAGGAATTCTTCGATGGTGTTGCGGGGGGTCCGGTTGAAGCGGAACATGGCGTCAAGGATGGAGTTGTAGGAGAGGGTCGCAGGGGCAAAGCCGGCGCCTTTGGTGAGGGAGAGGGCGGACAGAGCATCGGGAACGCGATCCATAGAGGCATAAGACTTGATGAGGAGGTCGAAGGCGGCGGAAGTGGAAGTGGAGGTGGAGGGGGAGGGGGAGGGGCGGACGAAGGGGACGGAAGCGGCGAGGGATTGGATGACGGGGGGCGGGGGGAAGCGGGAGGCAAGGCGGCGGGCGAGGGAGAGGGCGAAGGGGAAGAGGCGGAGTCGGGAGAGAAGGAGGATGGCGAGGGATTGGGGGCGGAGGGAGGCGGAGAAGAAGGGAAGAGGGGAGGCCCATCGGAGGAACGCTAGGGTGAGGGAGCGGTGCGGCTGGGCGAGGAGGAGGACCTCGGCGGCGGCCTCTGGTGTGAAGGCGGCAGCGAGGGAGTCGAGGCGGCGGCGATGCTTCAGGAGCGCGAGGGCTTTCTCGGCGACGAGGCGGTGGTCCGGAGAGGCGGTGGAGGACGAGGAGGAGGTGGAGGGCGGCGGTCGGGTGAAGGAGCGCATTGTGACGGCGGGGGAATACCAGCCATCCCCCTCTCCTAGGGTGCAAACGTTGCTCCCCCGATATCGTCCGAAAAAACGGACATGCTCATAAGTTTTCCTATGAGGATTCTCGTTCGCATGGATATTTTATGCGGACAACTCCACCTTGGTGCACGATACATGGAGTTAGCCGGGACATGGTGCCGTAAACACTGTGTGTGTTTTCTTTCGCAATAGATATTTTATGCATGCGTCCACACATAAGGTTGCTGTCATGGTACAAACGCACCAACCGCATAGAAATTGTATGCATAACCACCATACGTAACCATCGTATCATTCTTTATATTAGGCTAAAATATACTTTTGCCCTATTGACTTCCCCTCAAAATTTATTTTGATCCTTAATTTTTTTTAATTTTATAATTTAATTTTTTATATTTTAAAAATATTATATATCTAAAATTTAATTAATTAAAATTAATGAAATAATTGATATATCATTCTGATACGAACATATAGGTTGATTGACATAGCAACACATCAACTAGGAATATAACATTCTTCGTATAAGAAACTAAATTATAATAACTAAAAATTTAAGAATCAAAATAAATTTTAAATAAAAAATTTAAGGATCAAAATTATGTTTCAATCTTTATTTTATTTTATTTTTATTAAAAAAAAAGGTGAGTTATTGTGGTTGATGAGGCGAGGCTTTCAGGGTTTTTTTTTCTTTGTAGCTTATCAAATCAAGTGGTTAACAAACAAAGAAACCATAACCAGAGAGAGAAAATTATTTAGTTGTTTGGTGGATCAATGGTGACGACATATACAAGTTTTATTTGTGTATAAAGGGAAAATATTGCTAATTAACTAATAAACTTATATTGATCGATGAAAGACTCAGTTGTCCTTCCATATTGATTTCTTTGAGGCTTAATTGATGCCCAACCTTTAATGACTCAGCTTTAATGTTTAGCCTTTATTGGCTAGTCACCTAACATTATCAAATTTCTTAAATTTTCAAATATAACTATATTTAGAAGAACTAAAAGTTATGTGATTAGTTCATAGAAGCTAATCATTAGAATTCGATCTACTAAAGGATCGGACATCAACTTGCCCTATCTTTGATCTACTAGGGTGGTAATTTCAATCCATATAACGGGGATCCATTCCACCTCTTTGCATTTGGGGTGAGAATTTTTTACTTTTTAGAGGAATAGGGATAAGGATTATTTTTATTCCCGCTAGTACGGACAATGCAAAGATGGAAACAAGTATGCCTTTGTCCCGCTTCGCTCCCATCTTGTTAGCCTCATACTTAGTACGATATTATAATTATATATTTTTATATTTATAAAATTATCATTACAATTTTTCTTGAAAATTCATAAGTTATTAGGAGAGAAGCGGAGAGGAGCACAGATGAGAGGGGACGAGGATTTATCACCTTTGTGGGATTGGGATGGAAATGAAAAAAATCTTCATTTATTGGAATGAGATAGGGATAGAAATTGTTATCTTTGACAGGAATGAAAATAAGGATTAAGGTTACTAACCCCACTCTGCCTTGTTCTGTTATCATCCCTATGATCTAGAGTATCATTTGCACCACAACAATGAGCTAACCTACACAATCTTCCTTCTAAATTGATTAGTTGAGAATACATGTTAGCTGGGATAGGAACCATGCATCTCCATTGGTCTTTATTCATTCGTTCGTTCGTACTTTCTTTCATTCATTCATTGTTTCATTCATGAGGAACTTGCATGACTTCTGCCTCTATCAAAGCAAATTTTGGATGGATTAGGGTCAAACTGAATCGAACATTGTAAGCTTGGATTCAGATTCCTATATCTAACTGCCATTTAAAATAATCAACAAACCTAAACCATAAGCTAGTTCAAGTACAACCTCATGACCAGTAGAACCAGTATGGTAACTAATTAAAAGAGATAACCATTAGTGAAAAGAGAGCACTAGTAAGCTGCTTTGAAGTGATCATGAAAAATAAATGATGTCCATTTTGCCATGAGTCCAATCCATATTAATTAGTTCAGAGTTTCTAAAACCTAGATCCATTTCATTAGTTTTTGGGTTAACTAATTAATATTATTCTTAAATTAAGTCTTGACATTGGCATCCATCTAAGCCTATCGTACTTGAGTTTAATGGAAGAGTTCAAAATTCATTCGCCTCGTTCCATGTAGGAACAACTGGCTTAGCTAGAATTCTACAGCTTAGAATATTCGAGTTTATCAAAAAGGGAATCAAAAAAAAAAAAAAATGATAAATGATAAGATGATAATGGTTCATTTAAATTCATGTTATATGAGTTCTCATATTTCTATCTTCATAGAGAAGTGACGAAGAGCATTCCAATTTGTCAAACTTCTAGAGAGCTAAACTTAATGTTCCAAGAACTTTCAAACTATTGCATTGAGCAAAATCCATGCATGATACCAACTTTGTGACATGACTAGAACTAAGGATGAAAGATGTTTGCAGCCTACTACTGTACAAGTCCATAATTAGGTGTAAAACTATTTTCTCTGCCCTTTAATGCTTCATTCTTCTAATTTTTTGATGTAACAACTTCTATGCGCCCATCATCCAATACAAATTCAAATCACATTGACAACTGTTAAAATGCCTAGAATTCATGTCTCACCATCTATGTCTATATGGACCAGCAAGAATTTGTAATATGAAGGACTGAGGAATTTACAGGCCTCCATGAAATCCATGTCATGATAGTTCTTTGTTATTTGAAGGTTCATTTCTCAAAAGTCTAATATTTCATCTGATGCATGAAATCTATTGAAGATTTAGCAAATGCAACATTAATAGACAACATTAGTTCAAAAATTACAAAAATATTAACCAATGAATTTATTCGATCTTTTTTTTGTTTTGTTTTTTTTTTTTTCATTTGCTGTCAAAGGAAACTCACTGCTATCATCTTAGAATGATTCTTTGAGGAAAATGTATTGTCACCATCCATTGTGAAAAACATACTAATATATAAATCCATAGATGGAAGTATTGATGTCCAGTGCACTACATAAGGCAAATAGCCTTAAAATGATCATGCAAGGAACACATGCACTTATGATGGAAAATTTCTAGTAGACCACTATGCCATACTGTTAAAGCCCAGGTCATCTTGGCAAGCTCTGAAAGCTGGACCTCGTACTCTGGTCCGAGAGATGGGCCAAGAAGGTGCCTAAAGATCATTCTTTTACAGTGTTATTCAGACGGTGGGAGTAAAAGAAGCCCTCTGTTCTTGGATTCTTTAAATGGGAGTAAGCCTGGTCCAGATGCCCATGCTGCTATCTCACATGAGGCCGATTGCACTGCATGAAATTTCACAGAAGTGACACCAGATAAGCAATGGCACATTGCCTCATAAAGTATAAACAGATACTTTGAGATATCAAGATTTCATCAGAAATACAAATCTGGTCGATCCAATCTGAAGGTTTCTCAACCTGCTTTTGTTAACTGGATAGCCTGTGAAATATGCTTATGGTATCCATCCTTAATTTGAGGCAAAATGGTCATCACAGTTCAAAAATATCTGATTCAAAGTTGGGTATAAGTTCCATTAGTTTTCCTGGAAATTTAAAAAGAAAAATGTTATATTAGTTTATTCTAGATATAAATCCATATTAGATTTGTGGTTCAACTTAGATCTGACTTACTGATACAGTGAGACAAAGGAATATTGATTTTTAGTTTCAATGTATATATATCAACTTGTTTTATTCTAATTTCAGTGTCCTTGCAGTAGCTGATAGTAAGAAGAATAGATGAATATTTGTCATTTCCATGCTGACATACATCTTTATTCAAAAAATTTCTGGCTGAAAATAAACAGTCTGAAAAGCTATAAGCATAACTCAGCTGCTGGCAGATATGCATCAACATGAAGAGGAAATCCCATGATTAAAATCTGGAAGTCAAGATTTTTCATGTCCGAATAAATTGGGACATTCGATATCTTAACCTTCAGATGATGTCTGAAATGAGTTGCCCTCACATAGCTATCAGTCATAAATGTACAATTTGTTGCAGACCCACAAGCATCCCATGCTAGTAGACAGCATCATGTCATTTAGATTTAGTCCGAGATCATCTTTTGGTTTGTCTTGGTATCATGTTTATGAAAGCAACACGTTACTGAACTGCATCTTTGTTGTCACCTCGAATTCAAATTATATTATAAACAGCAATCTTACAGTTTGTGAAAAGCTAGGATATCGCCAGACCAACAACACCATAAGTTCCACCACCTAATTAAATTAAAAGATGCCACTTGACATATGACATTTGAACTACATCCATGTGCTATTTATTTGAGTTGGCAAGCACTCATCTCATGAACTGATATGCTGACACATCTTCAATTAACCTTGGAAAATTGGTTATTTAATTATTATTCATAAAATTTATCTAATAAGAATAAATGAGATAGAATTCTGCTCCACATGAAATTGGTTCATCACAAAGCTGAGATTCCAAAGCTATGATCTCCTCCACTAGTTGTCTTCTATTAAAAGCATAAGGAAGAATTGCAGTGGTTGCAGCACATCAAACAGATCAATCTTGTTGTCGGATACTGGAAACAAACACTGGAAAATTTGGCTCAAAAGGAAAGAAGACATATCTGTTTTGAAGCGTCAAGTCTCATCGCTTTCCAGAAATGCAAATGATGTTCATAGGAAAACACTGCGAGTCTACCACCTGATAAAATTCTTCTACTTGGTTAAATCACAGCTTTAAAACTAATACCCGATTAAACTTCAGAGACATGATATTATCAAAGCAACTGAACTATATTTGTTAGCATATTCATCAAAAGGTTAACATATTGCACTTTCAGTTGATATTGAACAGTGGGAAACTCGGTTTTGCCGTGCTTCAGAGTCCATCACATCCCCATTTTTACAGTCCTCTTGGTGCAACAGCAAGTGAGACATTGTAGACATTGTAGACATCAAAGTGGATTCAATCGTCTCCCATTGTTTAGAAACAATAAGTTCTCGATTCTAAACTTCCACAACATCAATAAAAATCAAACTTGATCAAAAAAAACTCCACCGCCTTTTCAAGCCAGTCATGGAGGAGGGAGAGCACCATTGTTCTCATCACTGCTCCATTGGCACGTGGCCTTCACTCAGTCCCCATGGCAGAGGGGGTCACCTGAAAGCACATGTAGCTCCATGTGACGAAAAGATGGAAGAATTAAGATGAGCCCATTAACAAACACTGCACAAAAGCTCAACCCAATGAATGCTTCCCCCACTCCAGCCCTCATCAGATCTCTTTCTGCGGGGACCCCGGCCCTGTAGCCATACATATGAGCGAATTTTATCTGCCATTCTGGCTCCACTCAACACGTGGAGAAGAGGACCATGCGAGAAGGATGGGTGCTGACAGGCCAAGTGTCCACTCTCTGCTACTCTGCTATAATTATATGGCTAGCGTTGTAGTTCATCCACCCTACTCTTCTTTTGAATCCAGTTCAGGACTGGCATGTGGGTGATTTCAGACTTGAAGGGTGACATGCATGAATTATGAAGGCAGGAACATTTGATACCCAAGATTCTTGGACAATTATAGACGTATCTAAATCACCTCGAAAGCACCTCCTCCACTGGATTTCTCCTTCATCACACATCTATATAACTATTGGAATCCTCAACGCTTTTCGGTTAGCAATGCGTTTAATGACTTGTAGGTTGCTTTCTTTTCCATCAATGTGACTGATACTTCTAGATGGATTGATGATTGGTAGAGGTTCTAGGTGGGCAGTTGCCTCGGAAGAACTCTCCACACCAATAATGGGGCCACCCATGGCTTAATTTATTTGAGCTTAGCCACCAATGATGAGTTGAAGGGAGTGGACACCATCTTTCCATGTCAAAGGGCCTGGAGGCATGCTAGCGTCCCCATTCAGAGACCAGGTGTGCTCAAAGGCATGAGGGATGAAGTGGAATCCAACTCCTCCCCAACCATGGATTCTTTAACATCTAGTGGGTGCCTCCTCTTTCATGACCTACCTAAAAGGATAATCCCGAGCCCCCATTATTAAAAAAAAATTCAACAGATGATGCTGAGATTCCACTCTTTTTAAGTGGGGCTGACTGAGATCCAAGGTGGCCGATGGTGTAGGAATGATACTATGTTCTATAGAAATGATGGTTATTTAGTTATCTCTCCCTAGGGATAATAATTCAAGCTGACAGATCCTCTATGTGCTGTGCTATCACGTTCATCTGCCCATTGGAGCTGTCCTTGTCCCTTGGTTCAAGAACAATGTCTTCCTCCAAGGCTCTTGGCGTAAAATATCCCATACATTAATGTTTTCTCCTGCGCCCTATAATGGTTGCAGTCCATATTCTATTTGAGAGGATCATTTCTAGCACAGTTGAGTTGGGGGATCTCAAGACCATCTCGATAATATAAGACCAGATTGCTTTTTTTATTATTATTATTTTTAAATCTTGGTCATGAGCACAGGGTGAATGGGGTTTGTGTGGAAGAGAGGGAGCAAAGAAGGTATCATATCAGCAGTAAAAATGGGCATTGTTGACGTAGCTCCATCAATTTAATGTAAAAATTACATTGACAACTATGGATGGAATAGGATAAGATTTGCAGCTTATTGTATTCCAACTGCATCTAGGTGGTCTTAATTCTTTTTCTTTCAACCTGAGATTTGAAAGCAGCACATGACAAGAATCTTGGCATAAGAATGTAGCCATCATGAAAAAGCCCGGGTTTCCTTCCCCGCATGAAACTGCTCTATTATGTGACAACTAAGGAACAGATCCTTTAAAACATGGCATTAGAGGCAACCCGTGACAGCTTACAATGTACAAGGACTTGACTTTTCTCCTCCATGACTGAAGAGATTCTCCTATTCCTTAATCGGTTAAAGGAACACTCGATCATTTGTAGCGTCCCAATTCTTTTGAGCTAAATGAAGGCGTGTGAGTTCAATCAACCAAGATGGCTAGTTGGACACCAGTTGGGCACTCAAGATTGGCATATAAAGGACATAAGACTCGCTGGCATTGTCACATTTATCCACCAGGGGCCCAACCTATGTGGTGGCTCTACCTCAATCCTCTTGTGATTGGTTTTTGGGAATGATGTTGTGGTTGGTAGAACTGTAGAGATGGTGCATGTATTCAACTTGGAAATGTGTAGTTGGTGGATGCTTTCAAGTGCTGGAAGTATCCTCAGGGTTGAAAATAGCCATTCTGATCTGATCAAACTCATGAGGAAGAACAACCAAGACCTTGTCTGGCTTCATATAATTGCGTGATTACAAGATTACAACCAACTGCTAAGCTTAAGGAGCAAATGAGATGTTTCTATAAAATCTAGAAAGCCCTGATTCAGGAGGGGATGTGTTTCTGATATTGGTGCATGCTGATTGTTTTGAGGATGGCAATCACTGCTGATTGATGGAAAGGCTCATCTGTATGATTGGGACCCAAGTCCTTTTTCAGTAACTACTGATTTCCTTCATCATAAAAGTGAAAGAATGGAAATTAAAGGACCACTTGAAAAGTTATACTTGAAAAAGTTATAGCTATCACAAGTGACTACTCCAAACTTCCATACCTACCAAGAATACTTTGGCTAAATATCTCGACTCCTTAAAACAAAGAGTCTGACCTTGAATCATTAAGATAGTACATCAGAACATGAAGTCAGCCAACAAGCACATGCAGGAAACAATGTTGGACTTTGAGAACTGTGTAATTCATATATTATGGACGTATGATTGAAGTAAGTCTGAGGACAAGTTACAATGGAAGTATGGTTGATTCAGCCACTGCTGTGTAGAGAGTTCATGGAGGAAAAACATGATGGCTAAAACAGGGAATCATGAGCCAAATTGAATGGTTGAAGGAAAGAGTTTACATCTCCTCAGAAAAAAAAAGAAGGAAAGAGTTTACATTTTTAAGAACTCAACTGTCTGTTGGCCTTCTCTGAACCATTAGCCTCCAAAAATTGGCAATATAATGTAAGATTTCTATGATACTAATGCAAAGACAAGATTGGCTAGGAATTTGACTTTCCATTGTCTTCCTTGATCTTTTATGATTGAGCTCAGCAATCTTTATTGAATGAATAGAATCACTAGCTTACTCTTAATCTTACTGAACTTAAATCCTCATTCGACAAGTCAACAATGAGGATCCATTTAACAGCCAAGAGTGAGCCATTAAACCACCATCTCAGTCAAAGTTCATGCATCATGTGTTGGTAGATCTACAAATGGAGAGTATAAGGAGGCATGCCAAATTTTGATCTCTGGACCACTAACAGGCGCGTTGAATTTGCTGCCAACATTGAATTCAAAGATTGGCGTTCGTATATTAAGATAAATGGTGGCCATAAATTTTTTGTTTTTTTTTGTTTTTTTTTCCAAAGACCAAAAAGTCAATCTAACGAAACAATTAACATAATATTGTTGATAACATGCATCTTCAGGGGATTGATGATAGTATGCATCTAAATATAAAGATTGATGTACTCATGTCTCACTCAGGAGATACGTTTGATTAAAGAAAAGAGTGGGATATGTTTGTTTGCAATAAAGTAAATCAAATAAATACTGTTTAACCGACTTCATGCAGATTCTTAGGAATCATATCGTTCATGATTGTACGGACTACTTAAACTATCATGAAAGTCAAGCGTCTCCAAATAATGTATGCTTCCATTCAAAACTCAACCAAAGATCATCCAAAACCCAAAAATGTGACAACAGTCCAAAAATTTTATAGAGGGAAAACAATTGCTATATCTTCTTTTCCCATTGTACATGGAACTAGTTACAAGCTTTTAGCTTCTTGTGTAGGGGCAGGAAAGCTAAAAGAAGCTTTTAGCTTCTTTTCTTATTGCTTCCAAGCCCACGAAAAGACCCAAAAAAAACAGGGAAAGAAATAGAGTAGGCTAAAGTACAAAAAGTTAACATTTAGTGGGTTTTTTCCCTTCTTCCCAAACAAGGGAATATATAGCTCCCGATTTCATTGAATCCCTCACGTCCAAGCTTTTCACAGGGGTGGTGGTGGTGGTGGTGGTGGTGGTGGTGGGGCACCTCTTTATTCTATTTACACCCTTGGCCGAGCTTTCAAAGAGGGGCGCTTCCACTCCACCAGGCGAAGTAGAAAGTCCATAACCTATAGAAACATAAAGGAATCACATTAGCAACTTGACACGCTGAACACAGACAGAAGCGAGAAAATTACATGAGTGTCGACATCAAGTGGTCCTTGAGGTGAAGTGGACCCTGATAATATCCCAAAGCATTTGAAAGAATGGAAAACAGTGGCCATCAGCACTTGCCTCAGAGGGCTCTTGGAGAGAATAGGAGGCACTTGTCTCCTTCGGAAACTTGGAAACAAGGATCCCAAAGCCTTGTCCCCTATCACGCAAGACCTAGTACACGAATGCAAAACATATATCATGCCGTTAATAACATAACAGTAGCTAATGAACTGAAAATAAAAAGCAAAGGCAGTGCCATCTAGAAAAATTTATAGAATCAAACGAACACCATCCTATTGAAACAAATAATCAGATAAGGTACCTTGAAAGCGTCTTCATCAGTGCGATCATCTCCAATGTACACGGGCAACACGTCGTTGCAGTCGGCAAATCCTAGAGGGAAACAAGATTATTAGAACAGGTGGCACCAATCAAAGGCCAAGGAACGGCAAAATTGATAAGTTTCAACAAACCAAACTAATTAAATTAAAGGGATGTGACGTAATGTGTCTTCAGGGAGTGTTCAGCTTACCAAGAGACTCTAACAAGAACTCCAAGGCCTTCCCTTTATCCCATTTAATAGTTGGTCTAATCTCCAAGACCTAATGGTCCAGAAGCCAGATAATCCAAGTCAAACTCATGTTATAAACTACAATAAAAGAGCATACAAAGAGAAATGGTGGCCAATAGATTTGAACCAAACCAATGTCACACCTTTCTTCCTTGTGTGAGCCGCAATTTTGGGTACTCCTTGAGCACTGACTTTACTTGCTCAGCCAATCCACTCCACCTCTGCATAAAGTTAATTAAAAAGAATTATCGATTAATCAAGCAAAGAAGATATTTTTTTACCAAATATGGAAAAAGAATAGGCAGAGGGGGCTCAACTATTATACGAGTTCTAACCTGTTCGTCTACGCATCTGAAGTGGACTGACACACAGAACTTGTTGTTTTCCACCTTTGCACCAGGGGTGGATTCGATTTTCTCTAGCAAAGCCTTATAAACCTAAAAGACATAATAATACATGAAGATGCTTTCATCCAGATATATATATATATATATATATATATTATAAACTACTGCTACCACAGAGACTTAAAGGAAGGAGAAACCAACCTCATCTATCATGGGGAGGAATTCGCTAGCTGGTTGAAAGAGAACTGCCTTGGCCTGAACCGCACAAAATGAGAGAGAAATAGATAAGAATATGAGAAAAACTCTGAGAAAGATATGTAACGTACTCGCTATTTCTGATTTTATGAGAAGGAAGTAGGGTGCGACCTTAGCTCTTTTATATATGGGGCATGTGGCGGGGCCTTTGATGTCCATGCCATGGCTACCAGCGTAGTATAACTCTGCTAGCCTCACGAAATCATACACCTAAAAATAAGCAAATTAATAAGGACACAAATTGGAAAGAGAGGAAGATAGACGAAAAGGCCAACTCTTTGGACGGTGGGGGGGGGACCGGGAATGTACCTTGTCTCGGCACCGCCCGCTGACGATCGCGGTGGGAAAGAACCTCGCAACTTCCTTGACAGCAGCTCTCATCTGATTTCCACGAGAAAACAGCAATCAAAATCCTATCTTTAACAATAGAATGGGATCGACTGATGGATAGGAAGCCGGGAACAGAGGAAAACAGGGCAACTCACCGCGTCGGACATGAAGGCGGAGTCGGGATCGTCGACGATGGGAGAAAGCGTCCCATCGTAGTCCAAGAACATCACAATCTGCTTCCCTTTAGAAGCGCTAATGATCTGTTCAAATTTGGTCAGAGCCGAAGGGTGCCGCACCTGCTCACCAAAAGAAAACCATAATCCACCACGGTTATCACCCACCAAGATCGAATCTTTCATCAGGAGAAAGATCAAAACGAAACGAACAAGGAGAATAGAACTCACCATCCACGTGGCATGCTCGTCCTGGGCGCCAACGGATGGGGCGGCCGCGAGGGCGGCGGCGGACTTGGCGTGGGTGGGGGAGGAGGCCTTCATGGACTCCACCCCCACCCAGGCGTTGATCCTCCCCCCGCCGAGGTCCAGCTGGGAGAGATACTTCTTCCTGAGGGAAAACCCGCCTCCGCCGCCGGCCCCACCGCCGCTGCGCGGCGGCGGATAGGGCAAGAGCGGCGACGAGTTGGCCACGGCCGCCACCGAGATGGCCACGGCCTCCGGCACCACCACATTCTGCTTCGTCATGGCAAGCCCTCCGAGCTCGAGACTCTCCTTTAATGGCGGACGGGGAGGAGGAATCGGTGGAGAAAACGGGTGGAAAGACGCGATTCTTCGCTATATTGGGGGTTTCGGGTTGTTAGAGCGGTTGCGGAAGCTGGCGATGGAGGAGGAGGGGCAGGCGATCGATGGCTTTTATAGTGGCCGAGCGCACAAGGAGACGAAGCTCGCGGACTCGGCTGTGGGACCCCCTTGGACGACCGGACCCCATTGGGCCCTCGCGTGGGTCTGCAGATGTGTGGACCCATCCGCCGTCTTCTTCTCGCGGGGGCCGCACCAACCGCCAGCTGCCGCACGTGCCAACCTCGTGGGCCCCACGTGTTGACACACCAGCACCAATGGATTCGTCGTAGTTTTTTTTTTTTTTTTTCAATAAAAATAACTAATTATCGACCGAGATTTGGGTCGGTTTGGTTATCTTTTCCGGCTTTCTCTTTTCTTTTTTTTTTTTCGCCTAACCAAATATTTTATTTTTTAAAATAATTGAACATAAGGTGGTCCTGGATCAAATTCAACGCCACTAGCAAGTTTGGAAAACAAGCAGCTCCAACCAGCCTGGGAAGCACAAATCCAGCTGCCTCTTTTTTTTTCTACCAGTTTGTTTTATTTAACCTATGCAAGTCTCCATTACTAAGTAAGTGTGTGCATGTCCGTTGATAAATAAAAAACTGGATCGCCCGCATGCTCACCAAATTTCGTCCTATAAACAAAGGTGATTAGTTGTTGAAATAACTAGCTAAGGACCGTCTGTATGTATGGATGGAGCCTTTGATCACACAAGCCGAAACATACATTGAATGGTAGAGGTGGGATCCATCATTGGTGCCATCAAATGGCTGGGTACACCTGTAGTGACTATTAATCTATGAATACTTAGCAGATTAGTTATCTATAAACTCATCATTCATGTTAAATGTTCCTCAAACGCTCGACTTAAGGGAGTGAGTTTAGAATCTCTATATCTATATTCATATGTCTAGTTGTCTATATGTATCTTGGGTACAATGCGTACGAGACAACCGAGTAGAAACTTGCCTTTCAACGTCTCTTTTTTTATTTATGTTTTATAAGAGAGTCCAGATGCATTAAGCATCATAAGCATATTCCTCAACGAAAAAGTTGCCCATACTTCTTGCTTAGCTACGTCAGTGGTTGTCCAGCTGCTTAGTTAAATCTAAAAAATTAATTTACGTACTATGATAATAAATTAATTGCAGGTTTAACTCGCTATCATGGTTGATCTTGAATTCAGGCAACTGGTAGAAAAAAGTAAACGGTCGTGAGATGATGCAAAGATCAATTGACCAGGTTTCCAAGAGAAATTTGTTTTAAGCTCCAAACGGCAGGGTAGAACTCCATAAATGAACAAGTCCAATGCAGCGGAGCTTTCCACACAAAGCTTAAAGCATGTGCATTGCATGCGCATGCAATGAACAATGCGGACGACCCTGGATCCTAAAGCACATGTAAGATAACGTTTTTTTTCATCTGACAAGCTTGATGGGTGGGTGGACGTTGATGTGATCAAGAATAACCCAAGTGTCAAATAATATGAGAGCGAGGATTTTTGACATTTTTAGAGGTGGGCATGTTGGCATTTCTTTTGCGTAAGTATTCAACTTTCACAAGAATCAGAGGTGTTACTATGGATGTTGGTGAGATGCAAGATAATTTCCATTCCTACCAGCTTAAGGGTATCATGGGGGCTAATTTTGAATTTTTTTCACAAAAAAGACAAAAGAAGAAGAAAAATGTTACGCTATTAGCCTACACGTGACAAAGGTGATCATTGGTGCAACAGTAGGACACGCTGCGTTTATGATCATAAAGAAACTTGTTAGGCCAGCCTCTTTTTTTTTTTTTTTTTCTCCTCTCTTTTGAATCAAGGCGGTCAATGCAACATTTTTTTTTTTTTCTGAAATAAAATGTCATAAGTGCAGTCAAAAAAAAAAAAGAAATAAAATGTTACAAGGGGCTGCCCACAAAGCACAGCACCAGCTTCACGGCTGTGCTTTCGTGTCGGACTGAAAAGGCTTTGGGCGGTGCCAGGAAACCGGACTAAAGAAACTCCATTGTCTTGACATGTGTCCTCCGGGTGTTTGGTACCCCAAAGCGCCACCCTATGGAGCCACCTGTCTCAAAGCCTGGACCTTGGGTTTCCCAAGCCATCACCCAAGCCCTTGCGTCTCCTGACACGTCCCTTTGACTTGTTCTTGTTCCGAGCTCCCCCTTTTCCGGCGCTCTCCTCTCCTTTTACTCCTCTTTCTCTGGGCAACACCACAAGCTTCTCTAGAGTACCAACTCCAAGCCATGGTGCTCTCTTTCTTCTTTCGAGTGTTAGTATGAGTTGGATTTAGTGTGGTCTTTTAACGTAAAGAGACGGAGACGGGACAAGTCGGCTTTATGCGGCTCCTCTTTTTCATCTCCTCTAAGGCTGTGATCTACGCCACTTCCTGCATCCATGTTGGCCTCTTGCTTTTGCTTTCAAATCTCAATGCCCTCTATCTATCCACTATTCGTTGTGGCAAGCTTGTGATAATCTAGAGATCCCGCTGGCTATCATTTCACATGGTTAGGTATCTCGAACTTTTGGCAAGGGAAGAGCGTGCCTTTGTGTGCGTGAGCATAGAATTGTTGTAGGCAATTAAAAATGTGTACATGTTGGAGTGGTTGAGATCATACAACAATCCTTCTTTAAAAAGCCGCCTTCTGGAAGCAAAAGTCACTCATTATTGACTTAGAAGAGAACCATGAATAAAAAGGGCCTGCAACATGCCATTTTTCTAAGTACAAATGACTTGGACTTGACTCATTTGGCTGCGTCATACTGCTAGTTAAACTAATTTCTATACACGCTTGATATGAGCCAAGAATATGAAACTTGTCCAACTACAAGCAAAAGGTCAACTGCTACTTTTTTTTTCCCCTGACAATCAAAAGAACATGCATACAATAATCTCTCGTATATATACCAAGTTTTCTGACATCTGCTTGTATGTTAGTGCAAAGATGTTACTTGCGAAAGAAGCAAGCTCTCAAATTAGGATGCATGCACCTAATCAATAACACCAACTTGTCACTTGTGTTCATGGTCATGCTTATTTTCAATAAGTTTGTTCTTGTCTTCTACCTTGGATTATAGACTTTTAGGCACGGATTCTCCTCGAACAACATGAAAGGCGTCGTTCGAGAAAAAGCGCATGAGATTCTGAGAATATATGACCATGATCCATCGTCACCACCTTTAGGCAATCACATGTCTAAGTATCTACATGCATAATTTCTTCTTTCTCACCTAATCTTCCGTTCAAAACTAGAATTTTTTGTTTCGGGTGGTCAAAGTCGATGGCCATGCAAGATGAGCAGAAGGCATGCTGCATGCGTTGCCCTGCCCCGGTGATCACGGCTCAGTTGATGAGCCCCCCTCGCCTTTAAAATTCGTGGCTGCTGCTTCCGGTGGTCCTGCGGATCATTCTAACACCTCATCCCCCGTCCTACTTTTCGCAACGCCATTGTTTGCATGAATTCAGTGGGTGATATTAAGCTGTTCCGCGGGGGTCAACGGAACGGGACGGCAAGAAGCTTCGTCGCAACGTTGGAGAGCGACACGCGTCTGCTCCGTGAGGATGAGGGCGACGTGGCGTGATGTCATTGGGCCCGTAGGTTCTCTTGTGGGCCCAAAGCAAGGATTCTTGAAACGGACCGGGTTCGTGCGCGTAGCGGCCGAGGTGGGTCCCGGTGGGCCGCGGTCGGCCTTGGCCGAATAGTCGGTCGGTTCGGACGTGTGTCAAATTCGGTACCGTTGGATCAAGAAAGAGCAGAATCTCAGCCGTTGACGGGGGGTGGTGGGTGTGGGTTCCACGATGGTCCAGGTTTTGGGTGGCCACGGTATGCGTAGCGTGGGGCCCACGGGATGAAGGTTTGGGAGGGGTCGCGGTCCGGGTGCGTCTCGGCCGCAACCATTGGGTGGAGGTCCACGTCAACCGATTTAACCGCCGGAATGATGGTTGATGGTTCGCAATCATCCAAGTCATGATGTGCTTTTTTATTATTATTATTATTATTATTTTTCTAGGCTAGATACGGGCTGGTTTGTCCTTTAGGCCATGTCCAATGGAAGAGCTGTCGATTTTTTTTTTTTTTTTTTTTTTTCCTCCACCCAATGGAATTCTGTGATAAGATTAAGTTGATAAAAAGCCAGGAAAGATACCATTTGACCTCGCAAATTTGCTCAATTTATAGATAGACCCTCTTAATTATAGATATTTGCAATTAAATTCTTTATCTTAGGCATTTGATGAGGTGTGATAGAACCATTCCTCGGTTCCTTTATTCATGTTGCACTCTAAAGTCCAAAATATCCCCTAATATTAAAAGAAATTCAGGCAAAATCTAATAAATTAGTAGCAGAAAAAAAAAATTATATATATATAACTCAACCAAATGAAGGAAAGCTTGGGTGCCGACTATGAATGTCTCTTTACTATAGATGGAAAAAGAGATCAAGAAAAAAGATAGAAAATTTGTACTAGAATAATTTGATTAACTATAGATGATTAGATTTTTTTTGGCACCTTTCTTCCTCAATGAGGTCATTCGTGCTCTTCTCTTTGATCTTTGACAAGCAACTATAACGACCCACAATCACCTGTAACCAATGGAAATACCTTAAAAAAAAAAAATTTCTACTAATTTTTCAAAATAAGGCATCTTATCATTCCATAGCATGATAAAGCTATGTATCTTCCCTGCATAAAATTCTTTTTCCTCCTTAGAAGTTTATAGCTCTAGTGAAAGGTTGCTACGTCCCCACGTGCATCTCTCTCTTCAAATTTCTCCAATTCATTCATTGTTAGCTAACACATCGCATACAAATAAGGCTAAATCAATCTGAATATTTTTATAGCATTGCATCAAACATAAATTAGACATGATGCCATAAGTTTTATGTATCCATTTTGACCTTTTCAATAAATTTCTTGAATCCTATTACGATAGCTAATGTTTCAAGATGCAATAGAAATTTAAGGCTCCAACTTTATTCAATTCTTAGATATTTACAAGGAGTATTGCATGAGAATTAATTTGTATAAAATAGAAAAAGTGACTTTAGATCATAAAATTTTAGTACAATAATGATAATAATATCTGAAGAGAAAAAATATCGTATAGTTGTTTGGATTTTTATTGAATTCAAGATCGGTATGGTGTAAGGAAAGCTGGGTTAGTGTGATGGAAGGAGTAATATCACCAATAATGTTGATAGATAGGCCAAAGTGCTAGAGACACACGCATTCAAAAAACTTTCATCATTAACCCCTCTTGTCTCACCCCATGGACAAATACCTTACCCACTATTATGGCCACTACCAAGATCGCCATCACTATGACATCTAGCAATATTGAGGGGACATAAGATTTGACCATAAATTAAGGTGGAGAGGAGGCTTTGCTGGCAATAATAAAGCACATTATGGTGCATCTTGCTTTAAGGAGATTCGAGAGCATGACACTAGATTCACACGGGAGGGCAAGGATCAAAATTGAAGGATTGTTCACCCTAATGTAAAATAAGAGGTAGAGAAAGTAGTTGAGGGTAACAAGATCAAAGTGGCATTTTATCAAGTCGAGTGTAGATAAAGGTTCTTTTTTTATCTCCTTCATTAAATGATACAAAGGATGTTTTACACTTAACATATTTTTAAATTATCACATGATCATGCAATGAAATCACTTGAGGTTTGTCTATCAAAGATGGACGGTGAGATGATATTTGATCACTTAAGTAACTCGACAGATCCGATAGTAAATTTTTATAGCTAAAAAAATCTAAATGCAAATTAAATAAACTTGACGTAGTCAAAAGGTATTTTATCCTAGAAAATAACATTTGATAAAGTGGTAGATTATTATGTACTATAAGCCCAAACCAATGGGAAAAAAAAGTATAGCCCTAGGGTGGATATCGAACATGAGTTCATAGTGCAGTGTATGATCCAAGTTATTTGTTGTTATGCACTTGAGCTATCTATTTATTAAAATTCCAATGAAATAATAGACTCTTTCTTTAATTTTGTTGATACTAGAAAAATATGAAATAATCATATGCGAGAAAAGAATTTATGAGTTTGCCATACATATTAACGGCTCGATGAGATTAAATCAGTCATGATGATTCTAAGACTTATGGAGACAAACTTCACATAAAAATCATGATTGTTTGCTTGCATTATGCTATTCTATTCTACCCTCCTTTCTACTATGTTGCATACATAAATATGAATTTTGAAAGAGCAAGTAGATGGGAATAACTTAAACATTTCCTATAATAATATACTCTTTGAAGGATATCATTTAAGTTACTTGTTAGCCAGAAAATAAAATAATTTTATTTATGATAATTTGATGAGATAATTATTAGCATAGTAGGCATTATATGTGACAAGACTATCAATTCAACAAATATGCAAATTCCAAGATAAGTAGCTACTCTATTGTCCATCTTTAAAAATGCTCTTTTTAGATATCACATCATGTATAAAGAAATATTATAATTTCAAAAGGACAAAACAAGCAATAAATTAAGCATGCACAAAGAAATATCATAATGAGAAGGCAAACCAAAATTAATGGGCATACTTTAGGCCAAGTTACTCATCACTGAAAGGTAAATTAAGATAGCAAACCCCTAAGTTATGCTTTAAAGTGATATTTTGAGTCTTCATAGATAATATTGATTGTTATTTAGTTTAAGAAGAATGTTCTCTAGAATTTATTCAAGCAGGATAGAAAGTATGTGAGATTCATTATATCTAAATAATCATGAGATCATATGCAACCCAATAAGATCTTAGTCTTTCTTTTTTTTAGCATTAATGTATACATTATACCTTATTGATGGCAACAATTAAGATAATCTCCTTCATAATATAGTCATTTTCAATGTTTAAAAGATCGATGAAACACTTAAATTTTGTTAGGCAAAATTTTGATTTCTCTATAAAGTAGTAGGCGGGAGACTTGGTGTCTAAATCTATCTATATGGCACTCATTTCAATATTAATTAATTTTCACTAAGGAGGAGGTTATATCAAATAACGAAAAGGATGAATTTTAATAAAAGTAGGAAATTATTAGCCATGAATCATTAGGGAATATCATCTAGCTCAAGATGACTATATAATTATAAATGAAAATAAATTATTACCGGACATAGCAATCATCATGCTGTACATAACAGTCATTGAAATATTTTTTTGATGTTAAGTTATTTTATAAAAGAAAGTATAAGTGGAAAATGGTGACTGTTATTTATTTTACAACGAACCATTTGTCAACGGACTCCAAATTTGTTTAAGAATGAATTAGATTTTATTGATGACAGCTGAGAGTTTGAAGATGGTCCATCTTCTTCTTCAAGTAGATTAAGGACAAGTTTTCTTGACCACTGTTAAGTTAAGGACAAGAAATTTGGTGGTCTTTGCTTGGGCCCCAGTTCAGAATACCCCGAGCTTTCCAAGTCGCTTCGCGAGCATGCTGGGCCCCGCCATCCTTGGAAGACGTCAGCCGTCGCGTCAATCCCATAACTCATGCGGCCCCACCACCACCCCCCAGCTTTCTCCTTCACTCAACCAGCCGTGTCCCCAAAATATTATATATATATATATATATATATATATATATATATATTAAAGAAAAGGAAAAGAAAGCAGAGAGAAAGGAAGAAAGATCTCCATCTTCGCCTCCCCCCACTCTTTCCCAGAATCTCTAATCTTTGATATCCACAGCCCATCGTATATATCGAAAATTCTTCGGAGGTCGGTCATGAAGTGGAATCAAATCCAAACCCCTCTCTTCTTAGCAGCACTTATTTTCCTTTTCTTTTTGTATTGTCCTAAGGTTCCTCCCATCCGTCATCAATAAACTTGGCACCAAAACCAGCATCAATCCACTTTCATCTTTGGGTAATGTATTCATGGAATCTTTTGCTTTTTAGTGTCCAGAATTGGGACAGCCGATTCACCCTAACATACTTTGACAATTAAGTGGCAAGTTGCCAAATTGACAAGAAAGATTAGAAATTTTCTTTTGCCTTTCATTTTCCATTAGTTAAAAGTGAAGATAGCCTGAAGTTGACATGAGACTAACTATAGAGCCGCATTGCTGTAATCGTTGCTCTATAAGCATTTCATTAGTAGAAACAATGGGTCTCTTTTTGATCTTCCCACAAACAAGATTTTTGTCAAAATCGTACGTATTTATTGAGAAAAATCATGTGTGAATTAAATTGTATAGTGATAAGATGCTTCTTGTGAAAGAACAAAGACAAAAGAACACATCAATTATAACTAACACCAAATCCTCATAAACAATCTTAAGATATCAAGACTAATACCCTTAAAACTGTGTCTCATAAGAGTCCACCACAAAAAGATGTTAGCACATGGTCCTGGACTATAAAAATAATTGATTAGGCTCCATATCTGACTTTTTTAAGATTGTTTTTGAGGGATGACATCAATTCAGCATTGTTTAAAGTTGTTTCAGAAGCATTTCGCAATCAAACACCAACCAAATTCTACCAAAATAAACCTTACAATTATCATTACCGTGTCAAGCCAACAACATGGCACTTTTTATTAACCTTGATGGAGTCTACAGCTTGTTACCTTGTAGGGCTGACAACTAGAACATAAAATATCAGTTCATAAGAAGAGAAAGCTAGTTGTGAGCTATGATGTTTCCAAGGTGGTAAGAAAGTCACCATATCAGCAGAGAGCAAACGAGATGATAAAGAAAAGTTTCATACCCGTGTTCTAAAGAAGATTTTATATAGCATACAGGTCTAATAAATAAATGGCTGGATATTAACCCATAAAGGAGAAGGTAGAGAGTGAATGCATGCATGTGGGATTAAAATAGAGACATCTAAAGCAAACTACTCATTAAATCATGCCAAAAAATGGAATTGCTTCGGATGCACTTTACTTTGGCAAGCAAATTATGGGTGATACAGTGATACATCTCCAGGCTTCATCCTACCTTGTATGATGCCTTTCCATGTGTGCTCGCACCGAATGGCATCTTTGATCAAGTGACATCCATGTACATGGGCCCACTTGGGGTCCACCTAATCTGAACTAACTCCTTTAGGTGCATGGCCCCACCTCAAATCTCCCGTGAGCCAACTCTCTCTAGGTTTCCTTCCCATGGTTCAATCTCTTTCTCAAAGTGTGCAAAAGTGGTACACCTCATACGTGGCTCCACACAAGGGGTTATCTAGCTAGATCTAATCCCATGCATCAAATCATATCTTTGGCTGCATTAGGCCAAGCTCGCTTTTCCTTTATCATCCCATGCGCATGCATGGATTTGGAGGCATCAATCGGCATCTCATGTGTTATTCTCCTTTAGTTCTCCATTGTTGTTGTTGTTATTATCATCATCATCATCATCATCATCGTCATCTTTGCATCCTCTTTTTATTGTTGTTTGATGGGGTCTCAGGAAGGATGAAACTTTTACCAACTGTATAACTGTTGGCGATGGGGCACTTGGCCAGCCAAGAGGTTCACCATGTCAGTCATCACATGATCCAATGATGCTCACATCTCTCGATGCCTCTCTTTCACAAAGAGACAAATCCAACAAAGAAAGAAATCCAGCAGGGTGGCATTGAAGTGGGAGATGATTCGATACCTAAAGCTCCTCAATATCCGTGTGGATAACCAGTGGGCAAAACATATGCCTAGGGGCCTTGCCAATAGGCTATGGACATGGCATGAAGGCTAATGCTGCAATTATCAATGCATGTCATGATAAGGAGATAGGCTTAGCAATCTAGTGGCAAAATCGTATCCTCCTCCTTAATGGTTGTTGGGAAGCACAGCCCTTTGTGGTGGACATGGTGATGCCAACTTGAGAGCAATGGCCTCTAGGTATATGTCATTGGTTGTCATAGTTTTGTCTACCGTTTTGAGAAAAAGAAAAAGAAGGCATGAGTAGCATTACATGCATCACTAATTATCATTTCACCCTCCAAGCTAACTCCCTTAGTTAAAAGGATCTTGTCTTTAGTTCCATGTACATAAGATTAAGCTTTATTCTTTTGTCAAATAGATCATAGGCCAATATGTGATAAAATTGTATCAGAAGGGCAAATGTCTGCCCTAGTTAATTAATGATCTAAGCTCATAAGAAAGATGGTGTTTGTACCTAAAGCACCACTTATGTTTGCCTATCCTGCTTAGCCAATCAATTGGTTAGCATAAATCTTGACATGTTGGAATGAAGCTCTTTTGAATCGATTCCTTACCTTGATAAGCAACCAATTAACTTTGGAGCTAACCACTTGGAGAGAATAAATCATATATATTTATCAAAACCAAATAGTTTGATTCCATCATGTGCTCTCAAAGATTTGAATCCAAACCAACTACTATACGTACGTAAGGCTTCATCATCGTCATGATTTGCGTCATGAGACATTACTAACTAGTTGCAAAACAGAATTTAAAGTATTATAAATGGACCACATGTATTATTTTAAACAATATTAATCCCCTATCCCTGCATTCTTTCACATAGACTATGGGATTAATCATCAACATTAACCTTGAGGCATTCATGAAAGGTATTAAGCTTTATTTATGTATCTCTTAACTTCTCACTATTTTGATGAAGATATACTTTTGATTCTCAAACTTTCAATTGTTACAATTCAATTTTTAATATTGCATTTCTGACTTCTCATTATATAAAGTCAGTTAAAATTAATGAAATAACTCATATATCGTCCTATTAACTAGTTCACATATTCGCATCGGATAACACATTCATCGTTCTATTAATTTTAACTAATACCACATAGTGAAGTATTAGGAATATGATATTCTTAAAATATAAGGGACTAAAACATAACAACTGAAGATTCGAATAGCAGAATGAATTTTGAGTGGAAGTAAAAGTATATTTTAGCCTACTACTACTGTCAACTATCATGGATCTAGATTACACGAGCACTTGAGAAAGGAATATTCACAAGGCCGAACGGGCCAAAAGCTTGGGTTGGAGAAAGGCAGTGAAGGTAACCCTAGCTGACTCTTTTCACCAGGACCTCTCTTTGTGATCCTTTCAGCGGATGGACCATCCTAGAATTTTCTCCGAAGTTTCCCATCCATCCGGCAGTGAATTCAAGCCCCTCGGGTGACACATATATGCTGGTTCTTCCACCCAACACCTAGTCTATTCCAATTTCAAACCTCATCCTCTTGTAATTTTCTCATACTTTATGCTTTTGTCTCTTCTCATCTCCTTTTCTTCTTGGTTAGCTGGGATCTTAGGCCATGATTTGAAGGTGCCGCGACGAATGAGAGCACGGGGGTTGGCTTCCCTTTATTCCATATTCCATGTCGGCGGTCATGTGGCCCTTGAGAACAACCTAAAAGAAGCAGTATAATGGTTGCTTAGCTCTCAGGTTTGGAAGCTTTATGATGGCCGAGGACCAGTGTCCGATTCTTAATATTCCTTCTCTTGTTGGTGGGTTCATATCCAGAAAGACCTTCACATTGACTAATGGCTTCTCATGGTGCTGATGCTCCGACCGAGGGTTCGTATGCCACCACGCTTGCATGGCTCATAGTGCACGAGGAGCCTTTTTTAAGTTCCAATGCAGTGACCCTCACGTGCATTGAGGATATCGAATCCAAATTCTTCCTCAACTTTAGGTCAACATGCAAGTTTATTGGCTGGTCCAAATCGTGGAAAATATAGTCTGCGACTGGTTCAGATACGTTGGGTGGAAAATTATACACTCGTCTTAGTTTGCTCCTCTGGTGTTTACTTTCTATAAAGTTGTGCATAAAAAGAACAGAATTATAATAAAACCAAGCGTATCGGCTAGACTTCCGGAATAGCAGATTGACACGGACCTTAAACATGCATGTTTAATTAGTGATGATGCCGTTAATTGAATATATGATAAGCATGATGATTTTTAAAATTAATAGTTAAAATAAATTTATCAGTAAAAAGCGATATTAAAAGTTTTTCAGTAAATTTTTTTAAAAAAATTTAGTAAAGTGAAAACAGAAAATAATAATAGCTCAGGATAAACCTTGCGGCCTCTAAATTTATTGAAAAAATAAGATGGTAGAAATAAAAAGAAAGTTGAGTACAGCTTTACTAAAGTTTTTTTTTTTTTCTTTGTTATGGATGAATTTCATATCTAGTGGTAAAATCATATGGGTTACTTGTATCGTAATTTATTTATCATGCTGTAATAGAACTAGCTTTGGATGGGATGGTGTAGGATGAAGTAAATTGGATTCTCCACGAGTGTCTGTTTCCATCAGAAGAAGCACACATGGTGACTTTGTCAAGCATGCGCCATTCGTCAACTCGTTAGTCGTATACTTTCACATCATCTTTACGATCATGCTATTGGCTGGGATCGATATGGACTTGGTTGCCTTGAGGCGGTAGGCTTCCCTACAATTTTTACATTGGGCTTAGCATATCTAATTACATGCATGGTTGCCAACGAGTACTGCTAACCTTTTAGCACGTTAAAACCATGTCAAGTTTTTGATATCCGCAGCTAGCAGCTGGACACGTGTGATGCATGTGGAACCATAAAGGGCCTCGATCGCCACGATCTCAAGCACCAAAGGAGGGTGGAATGGAGCATATAAATATTGAGCAAGTGGAGATCCACAGACAGACAAAAGAAAAGGAAAAGAAAAAAAATTCAATATCAATTATCCCATACTATTTATTTTACTCGTACACATGCATGATGAGATTCACCAAACGAACCAATACTCTGAGACACAAATTATATTCATGATTTTGCACTTAGTAAAATAATAAAATTGTGGTGAGGAAACATATCCTACTACGTTGGTGCTCTGCATGGCTGATCCTATATATATTATATATATGTGTATGTTTTGCTTGCTGGTCCAAACACCAGAACAAGCTGGATTGAGCTTATCCTGGTCTCACTCAATCCTTATAGATATCTTGGGTTTAAGAGTTTAGAATTTTTTTATACCACTTGGAAGGCAGCAAAATAACAGTCAAAGAACCAGAGTTGCCCATCCAATTTGGTAACTTCCATCACATATGGGCTAACATAAAGGGCCAAGGCCCATGGCCCCATCAAGTTTTTTTCAATAATCCGAATGATATTATAGCTAGAGTTTTATCAGTAGAGGAACCTTTCTGTTCACCCAATCCCCCCAAAGAAATCACTCTTTATTGCAAGCAAGACTAGCTGAGCCAAGATTTGGGACACTTGGGTGAATGAATCCTACTCAGCTGGTGTGTTGTATTGTTGTTGCTCCCTTTGAGTTTGCATTCTGAATTATGCCATTTAATGAAGCCAAGTGGTTGGTGTAAGAAAGCCGAGTGACCTTTCTCAGTAATCAAAGCATTGCTCATAACCTATTGAGCTTGATCTAGGGATGGCAATGGAGCCACGTTAAGGTAGAGGGTATATTCTCCATTCTCATCCCCACCCTCAAAATTTATGTTTAGTAGTCTTTAAGCTCATCAATAAGTAGGCATCAAAATGTATGGCTATATAATATCCAATGATCATAACGTAGTAAATTTAAATCTATCGATAGTTTTGTAGATTATAATCCACAAAATATATCATACATTTTAATACACTAAATATTTTTTATATGTTTAAGACAATCAAGCATATATGAGTTTTAGTTTTTAATTATTTTTTATAGTGTAAATTATATTTAAAGATTTGAATCTCCAATTTTAATTATTCTATAATCATTTTAAAATTACTAGCTCTTTTTTTTATAAGAAGTTAATGTGAAATATATAGCTCAACTTGCACAGATTTTTATTTCGGTGATGGCTTTTTGGCGTTGGAAGCCCAGTAGGCCGAGTCTGGGCCGGTTCCTAAAATGGTTGGACTTGTGAAACAACGATGGGCCAGTCTATTATCATCGGGCCGGTCTAGATATGGGCCTGGTGCTCTGAGTTTAATTAAACCAAACACATGCGCAGGCTAATCATCCATGAGCCCGCCTGCTTGCATGAGCATGAATTATAGCGTTCAAAGCTTTTTCTTATTCATTTATTCTATCCAAGGCGTTTCAAATAATTGGATTGCGGCCTTAAATAGATTTGTGTCACCAATGTACTGACACGGTTATAACATCGAATAATTGTGTCATATCATGAATTAATCCGTCAATTTGAAAATGACTCATGTCAAATTAATTCATGCTAAATGAGTCATATCGTGCTAATCTAATACCATTTATTTATTAAATGAATTATGAGTATCATATCATGTGATAATAATATTATGTTATTCGTGTTATAATTGTTTCGTATTTTTATTTAGATTTTTAAAATAATTAATTAATTATATCGTATTCGTATCGATTCATATATTATTATATTTTAGCTATAATATAGTATGAAAATACGAATTGCCAAACCCTATTTACCGAGAACTTGGCTGCATCGAAACGGTACCCAAGCCTTTGGACGTAGCAGCCATGCTTGCACCATGGGGATTTACTTGGCCTAGAATCACTTGTGTATCTTATCATTAACCCAACTAATTTGTCCTGCCATCGTTGCTCGACTCTGCTTTGATCTGACTAGCTTCATAAAAGTTTTTTTTCTTATTCTTTTTGGATAATAGCAAGTGTTATCAACATTTAATGGATATAGTTCTTCCGGCATCGACCTTCAAATTAGTTCATAGAACAAAAGCTCCAAGTCAAAAAAAAAAAAAAATAAACTTTGCCAAAAAAAAAAAGAAAAGGCAAGGTTTGTAAGAAAATCAGCAGCTTATTAATTCTTTGAAGCAAATATGACAAGCAATCATCGGCATCGAATCGAATGCAGGTAAAATAAAGATATCTTAAAAGAGAATGCATCATAGACGATGACCCTTACAATATTCAAGAGATTATGGTAACTAAGTCTTTCTTAATAATAAAGAGGGAATCAAAAAATATATAAGCTACCATCGGCTATCTGAACCATGCTGCATGTAGTTCAATTAAAGGAACAAAGAAAGCTAGAAAGGAAATAACAGCAATAAGAAGAGATTTTTTAAGATGATCTCAAAAAATAAAACCTATGCCACCTAAAAGTTGGCTAGAGTAATGATAGAAAATATATAAGGCAGCTTTAGATCCACTTAAAATAGCATTTAATCAAGCCAAGTTAACAGTAATAGCCCATGAGAAAAATAAAAAAAAATGCCTTGGGGCTCTCCGTAAAAATTTACATTCATGTGGTAGTAAGAACTAATTTATCTTTTGATAATATTATGTTTCACATGCAACATGGAAATCGCACAAAATTAAGAGTTGTGAATTTTCTCCCTCTTGCCCGTCAAGATTTTTTAATTATATATTTTCTGTTTAAAAATTTATTAAATAAAGAGGCAAGTACAAGCCATTCCCTTGATCTAGCGAAGGTCATAATGCAAGGACATTTTAGAAGGGTAGCCTATGTAACATAAGAGTAGGTTTTAGTGCTTTACGATTGGCCATGTCGAGTTTGGTGTAAAAGAAGAAATAAGGAAGTAAATATAAATATATTTTTGATGCTCAAACTTTCGCTCAAAATAATTAATTTTTAAATTTTTAATTATTTAAATTTTATCTTTTATATTTTAAAAATTTTACATTTCTAACGTCTTAATACATATAGTTAGGTAAAATTGACGATAATAACTAACATGAAAAAAAATCTTTATGTGTTCATGTCAAGATAACACAGTTGATTCTATGGAATGAAACATCGAAAATATAACATTCTTAAAATATAAATAACTGGGTAAAATATAACAACTAAAAGTTTGAGGATCAAAATAAATTTTAAAAAAAAAGTTTGAAAATCAAAAGTATATTTTAGCCTATAAAAAGTATCATATCTCACGTAAAATATATATTTTTAGGGATTTAAAATGATCAAAATGCTAAAGCTTGCCCTCAACTCACGTAGCTCAATCATCTAATTAGTTTATCAAAATTAACTATAACAAGCTACGTAAATCAGCCCCGTCCAATCAGGGTTTTGCGGCAATTGCAGCCGCAAGATCCGTGTCAATCACTCCGTGTCGACGTAGCATTGCAGGAGTGGGTCAACTTGGATTTGGATCCAAAGTCAACCTTTTAAAGCTCAAACTAGCATTGAAGTTAAGAACTAGACCCATGTCAAATTGGTCAGACTTTTGCTTTGTTCCGGGTTGGGTCGAATTTGTGCTAGGTAAAAGGCTCATGCCTTGACTTTTAAAACTATTTTACTTTAAGTATAATAAAATTCAACCTAGACTTGATTTCATGGGACCCATCACCCAAGTCCAGGTAAATGCCTTTGGGTCTAAGTTCACTTTGAGACTTGACAAATTTTTTTTTTTTTTTTTATAAAAATGCTTGTAAGTGATTTTGGTTGTTTGACTTTTTTTTTTCTATAAAAAGAAAATCTAGAACGAAAAAAAAAAAGGGTCAAAATTTTCTGCAAAAATTCATGATTTTGAGAGGAAATGAACATGGTTTATGATCATTTAATCATATCTTCGATGCTTTCTCTAGGTGTTTCTTTATAATTTCCTTAGTTTAGTCAAATATTAAAAAAAAAGTCAAACTTAGTAAACAAATTTAGTAAGCAAGCAAGCCTGTCAAGTTGCATGATTATAACTTGATCAAACTCCAATAACATAGAATTTCATGTTTATCAAAATTAGACCCTGTTTATCAACCCATTAACATTTTGCTGTCGTGCAAGATTGGGACTAATCCTCGCATTTAACTCATAGTTTTGACTTTGAGTTTCAGACCCGTTCTCTTGGCCTTGACCTTCGAACATCAAATCTATCGTTGGTCAGATCCAAATCGGGTGAGATATGGGTTAGCTGCGGCTCCTTCTGCCCATTAACATTAAGACAAGGAATCGACCGCTGCGTCGTAATCTTCCCGATTCACCTACATTCCTGCAGGCGGAAAGTAGAGAGAAATCACGGGTGTGAGTCTAGGTGGAAAACGCAGAGTAACGGAGAAGCCTTTAAGAAAAAGTTTCGAGAGGAGGGTAAGAAGAAGGGGGAAAGAAAGAGGATCCTCTGTTTGGTGAAGCTTAATCGAGATTCGAATCTTGAACCATTCTTGCCCTCCCTCTCTCCTTCAATTCAATGAAATAGAAAGCCTCGCCCTCTCGATCTTTCTATATATTTATTTCTCTCTTTGGATCTGTCTCGATCTTGGATTCGTCGCTCCCTTCTCATCTCGGGCTTCATCCAATGGAGGGGCTCCTCGGGAAGCTGCGGAACCTGGACGCCTACCCCAAGATCAACGAGGATTTCTACAGCCGGACGCTCTCCGGGGGAATTATCACCATCGCCTCCTCCATCGTCATGTTCCTTCTCTTCTTCTCCGAGCTCAGTACGTGGAAAGACGCGACCTCTCCTTCCTTGTTCCCTTTTATTCTGTGTGTTATTTTCTTGATATGGTGGATTCATTAGATAAGACGTTTTTGGGATCTCGCTTTCATGGGCTTCTTCTTGGCTTCCCCCAATTTTTAGCATTAGGGTTTTAGTTTTTCGCGTGGAAAGAGAATTCATCAATAAAGTTCGTGTCTTTGGCTATTCCTCTATGTTCTTTACCACAAAATGGATTGCAGTTGCTTTCCAATAACTGCTTGGTGTCGCCTTTGTTTTTCAGAATGTAGAATTGTCATGGCATTCTAAGAACCTCATAGCGTGTATACTTTTTGTCATCTGTATGTGCCCGAGGCCAGATCTCGCTGGCTGTTGCGAAGCTGCTCACTTGTTTAAGAACACCTAGAAACTCATTAAAATCAGAATATTGCATATCTTCGTTTCCATTTGCATCACAAATTTGAGCTTTGTTATGAAGCTACAACAGAGGGCCAAGAGGATGGGGTGACAAAGATAAAGCAAGAACTTGTTTTATTAATCTGATTTGTGCCAGAATCGTCAACTGTAGAAGCTATTCTCATGCATAGACTGTTGGAAGAAATGATATAAGAGGAAACAAAGAAAAACCATAGAAGGAACGCCTTGTTTTCGATGATGCTTCACACTATCAATTCCTTATAAAATCTAGATGTTTGGAATGAAGATTCTCTTGAGCATAGGATGATGTACACAAAGATTAAGTTAAACAAGGTTGGCAGTAGCCGATTGAAGTATCGTATATTTATGGTTGAGGTTTTCACAATTCAGTTTATTTAATTTGGAAACTGGGGCCTTTGCAAGTGGATGAAAAAATTGATTTTTGCTTCAGTTAATTGATTGGAGAAGTATCCTACTGGACTTTGATTGTCTGGAATTTATCAGCTGATTCTTAAGGCTACAGTTTTATTTTTTTATGAGGGAAGTTGTTGGGCATTATAAAATATACTTCTGGAGTATCTTAATACCTACAGAATACGATTGTGTTCGAACTTCCTTTTCTTTTTCTATACTCTTTGATTCTTAACTTGGTTATGTAGTTTTAAAAACTCAGTTTTGGTTTTGCCAACCAAATGAGTTTTGGTTCTCGGACTTTTTATAGTTTCATCCAAAAAAAGGAAATATAAAAAAAAAATCATATGTATAGAAATATAGAAAAATAAAATAATAAAAATATTTTAGAAATCATTTTATCATATACTATATTGTTCGGGACCTTTGAGAATAGTATCGCATTTAAATAATCATCATATAACATGTGATGTTGTAATTTAATGTTAGTTATTGTTTAATGGCAATTAAAATTGTCTACGAACTTCAGCTTTAGATTAGCCAAGCCTTCACCTTTTTCTTAGAACAAAAATCTTTTGAACCCAACTCTAACCTTGAGAAGGTGCTTCTCATAAGTTGACGAAATGATGAAAGAGCAGCGTTTTTTGTCTATATGTGCTGTAATTTGTCCCTATTGTTAAATTTTGCCTAAAACTCCAAAATTTGACAACTTTTTCAAACTGGTTACTTTTAAGGCCTAACCATATTAGTTTTTCATGTAGTTTATTTAAAAATTCAAATCATGATAATGAGGAAATGATGGCCATTTGGAACTAATCATTTTTTCAAAAAAAAAATTAGAGTATTATGTAGTCATGGATATATGATTCAATTAAATGAATAGTCTAATTATATGAGTAGTGCAGAAACTTTTGAATTTCTTGAAATCTTTCTACATATAATATTCCAATTGGCACAACATTAAGGTTGCTCTATTATAACCTGGGTGTCATGAGTTCAAAATAGAGAAATAGCCTTCCTGCATACAAGGATAAGGCTATGCACACTTGACCCATCCCAGACCCAGCAGTGGTAAGAGTCTCATGCATTGGGCTGCACTTTTTCTACATATAACATGCTATTTGATTCTTGATTAATCAATAGATTATATAAGCATTAGAAGCTGCTTATTAAGGAAGAAATGGTCTCACTCTTATATCGACCTATGATTAATTATGATTTATTTTCTTTTCTTTGAGATTACACCTCTGATGATCTTTGAATTTTGGTAGTCACAGAAAAAAGATGTTTGGTTTTTAGGAAAAAATTATTGAGATCATGATTGGTGCACCTAAAATTTCTAAGCATTAGAGGTGGAAGCTTAGGTTTTAGCTAGGATTGTAATTATGCTAGAATGCTCTTTGTCGTCTTCCTCGGTGGCCCACATTGTGACTACTCCATTGTTTATCTTTTCCATGTGATAGCCTCCTCTCTATCTTAAGGCTAGTCTTACATTGGATCATCTCTTAGACTCAGCTTGAAATAATTGAGGACTTGAAGATAACCTGGGCCTAGCATAGGGTTGAATTCAGAGGCTAAGGTTTGTCCCAAGCCTAAGACAACAAGGCTTGAGGTAACCCACAGTTCAGTAAGAGACCGAGTTTGGGGGCTAGTGGTGGAGTGTAGGAGAGGAGATGGAGTGCGGGGAAGGTGTGAAGGAAGCAATGATGATATTGATGATGTTGGTGGCTAGAGGCGTTGAGTGAAAATAAAGGTGAATGAAGATAGATAGGGAGTGGTGAGGATGGGATCGAGTTGGACTAAATGGTTGGAACTAGGGATGGAAATGGAGATGGATGTTTAAGGGTTGAGGCGCACAAGTGGTGTCGTGGATAAAGAAGATAAAGAGGGAAGAGGAATAGGTTTGGAGAAAAGATAGATGGAGGTGACTGGGGTGGTTGAGGTTGAGTTTGGTGGTGAAGAGGAGGTGGTTAGCACTTGAGATGGGGTGGGAGAGCTAGAGCTGAAGGTTGTGGCCAGTATGTTGTGGGCTATAGTCAAGGACATAAAGAGGGGAATAAAAATTTGCTTTATTGTATAAGTGCAAAATATAGTTTATTATATTATAGGGTTTGACTTGGTTACGCTTGAATGAATCTTCACTTAGATTTAATTAGGTCTATATTGAATGATTAAGGTCCCATATCGATGATCCAAGCTATTTAATATGATCTACTACTTATAAAATGATTAAACATGAAAAATTGTGTGATTTGGATACTCTTAGTTCATGCATCAAGTCGTCAAAAAATTGAACAATTGAAATAACACAAAACTATATTTTTTTTCTAATCACTTGATGCATGGGCTAGGATCTCTATATCACATGATTTTTAGTGTAAAAGCATTTTAAAGATAGTAAATCACATCTAATCATTTGAATCATTGATACGGGACCCATTTTCCAATCTAGATCTAGCTATATCTAAGTGGAGTTCCATCCACTTGAGTCTATCCAAGTCTAACTCTCTCTCTTGATCTATGTAGATCTATGTGTATGTGCGTATGTGTGAATATAAGATTTGAGCTTCAAGTTGGGCATTGGTTTATCCAAGTTTGCCTTCACTTGGACTGCATTTAATTCAAATGTCAATTTTGGAGCCTGACTTATGTTCTAAGCCCTTTTCCCTTAGTCTAAGCCTGATATGAAGATAGCACCACTTGATGGGCTTTGAGCCAGCCTAGGCCTGTTATCGACCCAAGCTAGCCTAACCATGTAACCTTCCCATGATGGCTGCACTCTAGTCATTAAGTAGCTGTTCCATAGGTGGCTTTTACTTTGGCCTCTTTTTTTTTGAGAGTCTAGCTCACTTGTCCCACAACACATTTTATCTGCAACTTATACTTTGATGTGGGTGTAACTCTGATACCAAATGTAAAATACTATAAATGATACCCTTCAAGTACACCATTATGCTAAAGGTGTGAAAGGCTTTGTTCTCAATTAGGATCATAACATTAGTATGATGAATTTGAAGGGGAAAAAGATGTTTTGCATGTATATAGCTACTAATTAGAGAGCAATAACAATTATATGGACTACATCTAGAAGTCTCAAGGTTTTCTTGTGAATTTTCTAAACCCAGGGCCTGCCAATTGAATGTGAATAATTTTGAGGCATTGTTTATATAGTGATTGATGGTGTATTAATGATGAGATCAATGGGAGTGGAGTGTCAATTTTTTTCTTTTGACATTCTTTAAAGCATTTTTTTCATTGAAATTTTTTAATCTCAAACAACCTATGATTAATGTCAATGAATTTGTTTCTCCATGATTGTTTTTTTTTTCTTCTGAACAGATTACCAACTATTGAGAAGTGCAAAGAAGAGAAACAAAAAGATATCAGCATTTTTATTAAATAGTTTATTTTTGAAAAATCTCTGATAGTAGACATGATTTTGAGCTTATTGCTTTAATGGGCCTTACTTCGACTGTTTGCATTTCTTAGTTACACTATTCTAGATGTCATGCTACAATAATGCTAATTAAGGCAATAATGCTAATTAAGGCACTGATGCTACACAGCTTATCAAATAGTTAATTCAATTGACATGAACTGAGCAGCCTCTCTGTTTTCCCCCGCTGATTTAGGAATTTCCACATGATTTACTTTGTATTATGTACTCAATTGTATATTTTTATTCTGAGCCAATCTAGTTCTCACTAAAAAAAAGTCCAAGTTCACTTGAGTAGTTCTGGATTTTATTCCTGTCCTTATAGATTTTCAGCCATGCTCCCCTTCTCATTTAATACCAATATTTCTTATATGCGGGAGCATATTTTGGTTTCCTACTTGAAACTGTATTAATTTGTCTATATTTATTTTACTGCTGGTTGCAGGATTGTATCTTCATGGTGTTACAGAAACAAAGCTTGTAGTGGATACTTCAAGAGGAGAAACACTTCGTATCAATGTAATACCACCTTGTATCATGGAAGGCTGTTTCTTGGAGCTTCATGTTACAAAGCTTGCTTCTTCTTATAAGCTTAACTCAATGTCTGGAAACAAAACCTTATTATCCTCCTTTTTTTCTAAGCTATTTTCATTCCTTGGCTTTTTATTGAATTTATCACTGAGAATCCATCACTGATTTACAATTCTTGTGGTATGACGTATGCCATGAGAAACTTGACTATTAATTATTCATTTATTAGAAAAAGCAGGGCATGGTTGTAACTTCTATTTCTTTTAGAGTCCACATAAATCATTATGCCTCGCACTCCCATTGAATTTTGGAGGCTTCTCACATATTTAATATTTAATAATGGTTGGTCTTTGTTAAATTATATTTTGACTCTTGTGCATGTTTCATCATTGAAAGTGCAGTTTGATGTCACCTTCCCTGCCCTTCCATGCTCTATGCTCAGTCTTGATGCCATGGATATTAGTGGAGAGGAGCACCTTGATATAGTATGTATTGCTGTTAAACCTATTCTTTTGTTTGTCAAACTATGCATATCAAATCTGGTGATCAGTTATATTCTTTTGGGTCTCTTCAGAGTTGATCTTTTAACAGATTTATATTTTGTGGACCCCTCTTCTGTAGAAGCATGATATCACCAAGACACGGATAGATTCCCATGGCAATGTTATTGAAGTTAGACAAGATGGGATTGGTTCGCCCAAGGTTAGCAATTTATTATTAAAGCTGACTAAAGTTATATTTTCAATCTATGCTACTAGCAACAATTCATTATGATCCCAATGCCTTTGTATGAGTGTGCATATGTTTGTCTTTTCAAATACTCAAGTATGTACATAGATATTTGTGATTTAATATGATTGTTTAAAACCACCACTTAGTGAGACTTGCAAACAGGTTTGATAGTCAAATGACTTGCTAACAATTTTCGTAGTCAAAGGCATATTAACATTTAATTTGTCGAAGACTAGCATTTATTTAATAAACGTGCCTTAGTATGAACTATTTCTATTTTCAGAGGCTTAATATTGAATATTCTTGCATTATTCAAATAAATGCTTATGTTCTTTCCGCTAAAACATCCCTTAAGCACAATGAATGCATGACCCAAGTGGAAATCCTACCGCATGTGTACATAACCATGAGCTGTTTATTACAAGTAGCTAGTTCTCAATGGACTTAGAAAATTATAGGAAGTATGATTTTATATGTAGGGGCCATTGCTTGGTGCAATGGCAAGGCTTGGGCTGACAAGTGCTGCGGCATGGGTTCAAGTCCTGGTGCAGCCAGTCTGTGTAAAAAAAAGCCAAAGGTTTGATCTGTCCCTGGTTTGCCTTCCCAGGACCCTGAATTGTCTGGAAGTTGGGAATATAACAGGTAATGGCCTATAAGTCCATATTTGATCATGGATTAGATGGATTTTCTCCTGCAATAATTTATAAGTAGGTATTGTTGTTGTTAGGTCATAGTGTTATACATTTTAATTATTTACATATGTTCATCATGATGATGAGCCATCTCTAGTAGATGCAACTATTTTGGTGTCATAGCCCAACTTGCATGATAATCACCAGGTGCATTCCTTTTCCTTTTTGTGGCAATAATTGCAAGACATGTAACAAGTACATTCATTGACTCTGAGGAGACCATAATACTGTAGATAATGAAGCCTAGAAACTCTAAAATCCACATTCAATGAACCTTCTCAATTGTGACCCGGTCACTAACATTTAGCTCATATTGGGCTAGTTCTGTTGATGATTCAAATTGGACTTAACCAAAATTGGTGTGTCCAAACATAGGGGTGTCAAACAAACCAAACAGCAAAATAGGCTGAAAAATAATTTCAAGCCAAACTAAAAATTGACCTGGCTCTATCAATGCTTGACAATGCTTGAATATATTTATATTATATATAATTTGTTATATATACATACGGTATTATATATTATATCTATTATATTTCGGATCATTGGATCAGAACTTTAATTTTTTTTAATCATATATTTGAATTCAAACAAGAACCAAGCCAGATTTAATCAAGCTTTAACTCAAGTTTGAATCGAGCTTGATTCAAGCTCCAATTTTTGAGCTTGATTCAAAGGCTCGTGTTCAGCTCAACGTGAAATTAAGCTCAAATTGAGCTTGAAATAATGACACTAACAAATCAAGGTGAAACTCAAAAGTTTCAGCTCCAAATTAATTTTAAGCCAAGCTTGATCAGACCCAAGCTCGATCAAGCTCGGCTCTTTTCCTATCAAACGTGAGCTTGAGTCATGCAATCTGGAAGCAAACCTCTATGATTTATATAAACTTTTGGGAGGGCTAGGCAACATGGAGGAAGACAAGGTTAACATTTATGTCTTAGGTGCAAACTAAAACCAAAGTGCAAAACTGAAACAATTTAACTATAATCATCATTGTTCTTTTGAGATGGGTTCAGATCTTCTTGATAGTTTGTTGAAGAGGAGAGTTAAACTTGCAAAAATCATGAATACATAGTAAGGACTATGAGATGTCTGGTATGAAGAGGATCATAACATCTGGAATGAATCATGGTTATGGTTCTCAAATTTAGCTTTTCACAGCTAGGAGGCAAGTTTGATCTGAGGAAAAATTACATTTTATGCATGAATTATTAGGAGATCCAATGGGTTGGATGAGGACTCAGCATGTCCATAGTTCTCAATAAGGCCAGCCTGATGACCGGGCTTGGAACAAACATAAAATCAGCCCTGAATAAAATTCAATGTTGGTGGCCTCTATCTCATTGTCACTTGATTTATAAAGCTGAATTGCATGGTCTGGAGCCACAAATGCCTGGCCCAAATAACGCCCTGGGTGGTTCTTGCTTCTCCCAGTAATGCTGTCCAAAAGAGGTATAACTGGCTCTTTATTTAGGCCCCAAGTTTCCTCTTTTAGCTAAATTTTAATCTGAAATTATAAGCGTTACCAGATTTGGCTGGTGCCTCTTTTATGGGTTATATTTCTTATTAGATGTGAGAAAAGTGCAGCCTCCAATAGAATATTTTGTCAATTATTTATGTAACTCAATGATTACACTACGCTCTCAGCTGGTGCATCTCTCTCTCTCTCTCTCTCTTTCTCTCTCTCTCTCTCTCTCTCTCTCTCTCTCTCTCTCTCTCTTGTAGAGGGAGAACTAAACTAAATGGGCTGTGCTTGTTAAAAATGGGAATAGCAATGGGATGATAGAGTGGAGATGCCGATGACATTCATGATTGTTAAGTGTTTAGTAAAGGTTTCCGCATTTTAATATTAGAGATTTTAGTTTTAGAAGGCTTGGGAACCGTAGGTTTTTTATTTGCTTGTTTATTAAGCCAGTTGAGTCCTATAAGGGCTTGAACTTGGGTGACTAACGCCTGCCAAAGCAGTCAATGACCAAGCTAATATAACATGGGCATGCATGATAATCTGAAGTTTTAGTGAATGGAAGAATAAAAGCAAGGGGCAGTTGGCCATCCCTTCCTCCTTAACCTTTCTACCTTCTTATCTATGAAGCTACCTTGTTCTCTCCATTTCCTCAGCTTTATTTCTTCATACTTACATTAATTGTTAATTTTATACAACAGTTTTACCGTATCTAGATCAGATCCAATCTAATTTCTCGCAAATTTTCACAAGCAGATCTATCTTCATTTAGGTGCATCAGTAACCAAATATAGATTTAGTTTATTCCATGAACTATGTTCCAGTTCTCTAACAAGGATTGTTGTATTTCAAGGATCTCTAGGAGAGAAACTAAAACTGAAGTTAGTTTTAGTTGAGCAAGTTTGATTTCATTTGTGCTTTATGGTTTATTAGGCTTTGATGTAGAATTAAAATTGTTAGCATGCACATTAAGTCCACCATTTGGAGTTGTAGATTTTGGCATAGAATGTGGTAAACATAGTATTTTGATGCATAACTTAACGTGATTAAAGTTACATTTTTGTTCAGGGAATAAATAATTCATCATAATTTAATATCTATTTCAATTAATCTTACTTTGTCATGAAATGGCTTAATGTTTTGTAGGTGATATCCTTTTAGCACTCATTTGGTATTCTTCCGAGAAATATTTTTCTAGGAAAAGTTTTAGAGACCCATTTTCCTAGGAATAGTTTTGCAGGAAAAATAGATTTTACCATATTTGATTGATAGAAAATTTGCATGGGCTTTGAAAATATTTCCCTATGTTTGGTTGGAGGTTATTTTGCATCGAAAAATGCTAATTTAACTATAATATCCTTAGAATAAAGATATCAAGTAATCACTTTTTTTTTTTGTTTTTTGCAAGGGAATTGAATGGGCCATTTAAGGTCCATTTCTATGCTATTTCATTGACTTACTTTCATTGCTTATATATAATTATATAAGCAAAAAAATTATATAAAATAAACAATCCATTTGTCACATTATATAAGATATATAATTAAAATTCATTTGTCCAATTACATAAAATACATACATAAACTTCTAATGAGGGGGACATGAGAGGGAAATAAGAAAAATGTTGAGTGCCAAACTATTTTCCATTGAGGAGGGAGAAGAGACCAAAAAACAAGTATTACCTCCCTCATGATATTTGTTTTCCGGTGGAAGGGTGAAAATGTGTGTGAGCCCCGCACATAATTTCCCTCCTTCAACCAAACATGGGAAAGTGAACACCCACCACCCCCCCCCCCCCCCCCCTCCCCGTCCCCCTAAAAAAAAAATGAATCACCACCACCACCAATTTCCCCCCAACCTGTTAATATATTCATTACAAATCTTGCTCTTGGTTTCCTGGTTGTTTTAAATGATAAGCTATTATGATGGGAAATTTTTATATGACTACCAGTCTTTTGGAACAAATAAATTGAATTTTTACTTTTTTTCTTATTTTTTGTTAATTTAATTTTCTAAACATGAGTCTAAATCGAGTAGAATGAAGAAAAAGGATTCATATAATCAATCCCAACTAGTTTGGAATTAAGGTTTTGTTGTTGCTGTTCGTTTTTATTATTATTTTTAATATATATGGCTTTCTTCTGCTAAATGATAAACTATATTGTGTTTTATTGTCTTTCTTTTCTCTTTCTTGTGACAATAATATGAATTGACATTAGTTGTTTCTAACAGCTTGAGAAGCCGTTACAAAGACATGGTGGCAGGCTTGAACACAATGAGACGTATTGCGGATCTTGCTATGGTGCAGAAACGGTATATTTAGTTTGCAACAATAGTGAAGTGTTATTTTGACACTACATTCCTTGCAACTCTCATTAGCAAAATTACGAACTCTTTTCATGTTGATCGTAAATGTTCTGATGTTATCCATGATTTTCCAACTTTATTGTACCTTGTTTGTTCATTCGTTCATCATTTATATTTTGTTCATCTTTTATACACGGATACAGTTTTGTGAATATTAAATGTATATTCAAATTTTGACGTGATAATTTAATAGGGTGTTTTGTGGTCGTTACATTTCAGAATTGATTTTGACCATCGCCTAGTCCTCAAAGTTAAAAATCTTAAACTAAAGTAGCATATGTTACTTGATAACTAAATGACTTGACAATTGATCTGATGTTTATTTGATTATCAAAGCTTAAAACGACTTTTAGACCCAAATTTCATTCTTAATGGACTTATCAAATTCTATAATTAGGATCTAAATTTTTATTAAGTTGGACTGAAACAATAAGAGTTAAACACAATAATATGAAGGGTCAGGACAGCTATGAGACTAACTATGTTTTATGGTATGGACTGTTATGCAATTAGAAAATTATACACAAGATGAATATGGTTGAAATGAGAATGTTAAGATGGATGTATAATCGTATAAGAAAAGTTATAAAAAGAAATGAAGTTATTCGTAAAAAGATAAAGGTAGCATCAAGTAAGGACAAACTGAGGGAAGAAGAATTTAGTTGGTTTGGATATATGTAATGAAGATTTAAAGATGTATCTGTACGAAGGAGTGATTTATACATGCGAAAGAAAAGAAGTAGAAGTAGATCAAAAATAACATGGAAGTGATAAAGAACGATTTAAAATTTTTTACATCTTATAAAAAATATAACTCAAAATTGAGTAGAATGGAGAAAAATGATTCATGTAGTCAATCCCAACTAGTTTGGAATTAAGGCTTTGTTGTTGTTTTTATTGTTCTATGGAAGGTTCAAGTGTTCGAATCATCTAGATGCAACATAATGTAATTCCAATAGGAATAGAAATGAAAAAAGTCTTGGTCAAACTCAATGACCATGGGTTAACCCATACTAATATAACTTGAATTTGTTGTGCATAAAAATGGGGTGGCTGACAAGAAATTTATTTAACTGCACTTTCAAGGTATTGCTCAATTGCTACATGTTTATAAGACATAAGAAAATAGAGGCCTTACCTAGGATGTCACCATGACAAAAGATTTGGAGCCTAGACATATAAGATGGGCATTGCAGATATGAGGTGACACAAGGTAAATCTAGAAATAACATAGCTTTTGGGTCATATGGTAACATGCAACAATCATTAAAGAATCCTACAATAAGGAAAGAGAAGGTAAGGACCTAAGAAAACAGAAATGGAACATGTAATAATTCAATAATGGATATAGCTTAGGTCGTTACATGTAATAAACCCTTTTGAACCTTATGTCTCCTTTATTTTGAAGTTTGAACCAAATGCTGCTGTAGTGCTATTACATTTAAAAAGCTATCTTTATTGGAAAAATGTGGAATCTCAACAATGAAATGGAGGCTGAAACATGACAGGAAAGTGTACAATAGGAATAATAGCCAATGTATAAACGTATAAAAGATCTGGTTCTCTCATGTAAAGTTTAAGTACCTAATGTCACCCTTGATAAACAAGCCTAATATGCAAGGTGGACTAAAGTGTGTGAACCAACAAAGTTTGAGAACAATTGGCTTTCATAATGACATCAACCCTCAATCATTTGGTTTAGGGAGCCTTGAGCAGAGAAGCAGTCTACCATGAAAAGCTAGGAGACTAATTGACTTGTAGAAGACTAAGCTTAAAGCTTCATATATGTAGCTCATGAAGATTACAACAACCCTTTTAAGGTTTGATTGTATTTAGAAGGCTTTGGTTAAAAAAAAGGAAGAAAGCTTGCTTTGACACCATCAAGTAATTCGAGGCAGAGTTTTAAGTCGAACGGCCAATGGGAGAACTGGATTGCTCTAGAATATAGGTACACAAGCTGCTGCTATGTTGGCTTGGCACTGGTAAGATACTTGTCATGCTGTGTTATGTCAATCATTGTCATGCATTGGCACATAAATCATACATTGGTACACATGAAGGGGCATACAACTGTGCTGCGTGCTGCCTGTAAGGCAATGGTGAGTGACACACTGGCCACAGTGGCCGGTGCTGTCTCACATTTTAATCCCTGATTGCTATAGTGTGTACGCATTACACAATGTCTGATATAACAATGGATGTACATGCATGATACAGCAACATAGCTATGGATGCCCTCTCCTAACTCAAGGATCACAGGCCTAATGGTTTGCTTACAGATATAAAGGCATGCAGTAATTATTTATGAATTATGAGAAGTTAGACACAAGAAAGTGATTGACTTGTATAGTAAGATATCACAGTGTCAGGTAATCTAGACGTGCTTCACATTTCCGCCTTTATGGAGTTCTTGATCATTTATAGCTCAAAAAACACATCTTATTTTCCACAAATAGAAGTTCATACCAATGTGCTGTTTTTTTTATTGACTATAAAACCAGATTTTGGTTTATGTATAATAACCCATCAATTGATATTTGATGTTGGTAGTTAGGAAAGATAGCTTCTTGCTTCTTACTCTGCAAAGGGAAATGTGAGTCTTCATAAATATTTGGAGGGCAATAATCAATTATAAAATCATTACCCTGATCAGCATTAAGGCTCAAACTCCAGTGGGGGTATCAGAGAAGATCAAAGGGCAGTCCTGAAAGATATTAGAATAATCATAAATCTTTGAAGTGGACAGTACAAGGAACTGGCTAGCTAGCACACCGTTCATGATGCATATGTGACAGTGTGCTGGGAGATATGAAGTACCTAGCACAATATGGGAAAATATTGAGTAAATTCATTAAAAAAAATGCCATTGACTGAGTTAAGCAGGAAGGAGACATGGGGGGTGGTAGAGGGGGGGGGGGGATGGATGGAGAGGTGAGACAAGGCGAGAGAGAAGGGGGTGGAGCGAGAGAGCATGCTTCTAAAATTTATTCTTTATTATTTATCCTTGAAAACTTAATACAAAATTTATATGACCTTTTAATGGCATATGCAATCATGTTCTAGTTATTGGTCAGCTTAAGTGGGAGAGCTTTGGTCACCTCTGCTAGCTTGCTGAGGTCAACATCCTTAATATAGAAAAGCTGGAAGAGCCCTAGAAAACATATATTGTTCTCAGTAAATTAAAAGTTTAATCATGATATCTGGATGCCCATATTTTGTGCTATATTTTGTTTAAAGTGTTATTTAGGTTTAGAGGCGAGGTTCTTGTCCTCTTGTTTCTTGCAATTCCTTTTCTTTTATCTCTATATATAAAGAAAACCCTTGGCACGCTGAAGCTGGACTCTCAAAAAGTAAAGCCTCTAATTACATTATCTAATAGAGAAAGTGAATCCCCTTTTATCTTCTCTTTGCACTGCTTCCCTCTTTTTCTTTTCTGAAACACATTCATAGCATGCATCAAGACATCTTGGAGCAGCTTCTCAAGGTCTCTTAAGACCTCATAATGTTAACCATTTAGAAGTTGGTATTTTCATGTGTACCATCCACTCTAGTCTTTTGTATCCATTAGATCATTCAGTACTTCTTAGCATTATGCTTATAGATTTGTAAATAATAACCATGATAGAAGTAATTGATGCTCGAAATGTTATCTTTGCTTTTGATGATATCATGCTTGATTTCATTATTTACCTTTACCCTCAATGATATGGGTGTGTTCTGGCTTAGTTTGTTCAAGATGTGGCACTTAGCAACAGTTTTCAAATTGAAATCAAATTTCTTCCTCTGGCTGAGTAAAATTATGAAATAATGATATCCTTTAAACAAATGCTTCTTCATATTGAATGCATTTTTTTTTTTTTTTTTCTTTAGCATGAAACAACATAAGGACCTTTTGCATTGCTTCACCCACTAATTTCTTCTATCCAAATATATTATTACTTGATTACGAAATCGAATAGTCAACATCTCTTCTATGTTGTGATTTTCTAATTACACTACCCTTCTGTGTCCTAGCTTATTATATATGGTATCGGTTATAAGCAATGCATATGCAATAGTGTCTGACTAATAATCTGGGTTTTGAGATTCCTGTAGTCAGATGACCATTGTTGCAACTCTTGTGAAGAAGTTCGTGAAGCATATAGAATAAAAGGTTGGGGTTTGTCAAACCCAGATTTGATTGATCAGGTACCTAGATATGAAACCTTATTGCTTTATTTTTCATTTTTTAAGTTCTTGCATAATGATGTCGCCGAATATCGCTTCTTAAAGTTAACCTAGCTAGTTTATCATTTTTCATGGTCATGAACAAAGTTTTATGTATACTTTGACATGTGACTTGGATCATCTTATTTTTATTTTTGACATATGTTATGTTGTAACATCTGATCATTGGTTGTGATGTTTTTATGAAAGTATCCTAATTGTTTGCATGAGCATGGACCATTTCGATTTGCTTATCACATGGTTAGTGATTTTTCAGTTTTTCTTGACTACTTTATTCACTTGAGACATTGTGACAGTATTTGGCATGTCAATTTTAAGGCCAGCTGCATTCCATATGGTCCTGCAAGTTGTTATCCATATGCCTATACTGTAAATTGTCCTGCAAACAGCTGACATTAGCATAATGTTGCTATCCAAATTATAATAAGGGCTATACTAATGTAAGGGCGAATGTAATAAAATAGACAGATTAGCTAGTTGAGAGGTGGTAGGAGTCAAGGATTACCATTCTAATTCATTTGATCTATTTAGCTTTTAAAACTATTATTTTATTATTATTATTGCCACTGTTTAGGAAATTAACCCACCTTTGCATTCTCGCTATAAGATGACAGATACCCGATTTGCTTCCATTGCAAGGTATTAGGCATGTTTTTTGAAGAGTACAATGCATGCGGTCTACTCTGCCATTGAAGAAGTTAAAACTACTCCATTGTTAGTTCTGCATGTTCTTGAGGAATAAAAAAATACAGTCAAGTGCAATTGCACTGCCATTAGCCTAGAATACTTTGATTGATTGAATTCTTGCTGCCTTTGTAAGTTTACTTTCTGAGCTTGTCTAATTTATGGCTATATATAAGCCAGTTGTGCTTGCACTATTCCCTAAATTCTTCTTCATGCATCTTTTGCAATATCACAAGCATTAGTAGTAACCAGCAGCAGACCCCTTGGAACATTTTTTTTTTTTTAGGGAGGAGGCCTGACTAAACATGATAATGTATATTTAAAATTATATATATATATATATATATATTAGACAAAAAATTATATTTTTTTCAAAATTTTTGGTGGGAGCGCTGGCCCTCCTAGTCCCTTTTAAGGTCGGCCACTGGCAGTAACTGAACCCCAATATCTACTGATGTCCATGCTTATGCAAAGCTTCATTGTCATAATATTGCATGTACCCTGCTCCTTCCATTCTGTTTGCAGTCTAAACAATACTGCTAACCCCCTGTAGCAACCATCAATTTGTGCCATTCAATGAATTATTCTCTTGGTGTAAATAATTGAATACACGGAACATTCTTAATTTGGTGATTCCAATTATCCAGGATGTTAGCTTACATTGGCTAACTAAAGCCGGGTGATACAATATCAACCTTGTCTCATGGTCATGATCACCTGATAAGAATGTATGATACTTTAAGCAAAAGAAAATGTTTTATCTTGCGGTGATCCTGACTTTTGATGTCATATTACAGTGCAAAAGGGAGGGTTTTCTCCAAAGGATTAAAGATGAAGAAGGTGAAGGATGCAACATCTATGGTTTCTTGGAAGTCAATAAGGTGGCTGGAAATTTTCATTTTGCCCCGGGAAAAAGCTTCCAACAGTCGAATATGCATGTGCATGACTTGCTGCCATTCCAAAAGGATAGTTTTAATGTAAGTACACGTTATTAAGAAAAATTTAGCACCTAGTTTGTAAATTGTTTATAAGGATAAATTACTATTTTAAAATCATTGGTCAATCAGTTAAATATAACATGTCTGATGATGCCAGATTAGCCACAAGATTAATAGATTAGCTTTTGGAGAATACTTTCCTGGAGTTGTTAATCCTCTTGATGGGTAAATTTCCGCACGCTCAACTTCTTCATTTACCATTGAAATTGTATATGCTGTTATAGATCCCCTATTTGAGTAATAATACATCTGGTACATCTTGTTTTTGAAATATCTAGAGTGCAATGGGTGCAACAAAGACCATATGGAATGTATCAATATTTTATCAAGGTTAGTCTTCTTGGTTTTCTTCCTTATATTTTGTAGAAGATGAAATAAGATATCCTATTTCCATGTCATCATTAATTTCTTCTTACATAGGTAGGGCTGTTTCCTGTTGTCACCTTGAGACTATGTTTGAAGGAAAATGTTCACCCATGGGAATTCCTTGTTAATTATATTCTTTTCAGGTTGTTCCTACTGTCTACACTTACATAAATGGGCGTACCGTCCAGTCCAATCAGGTAGAACTGAATCTTTGATTGCTATGACCATTTCTTCATTGCTTGTGAGATAATCTCTTGAGTTGTATTGGCATTCGATTTTGCAGTTTTCTGTGACAGAGCATTTTAAGAGTGATGATGCTGGCCGAATTCAATACCTTCCTGGGGTGTTTTTCTTTTATGACCTTTCACCAATTAAGGTAACGCTTTCACAAGTATTGCTTGAGTTCTGGATTCAACTATTCTAGCTTGTGCAGTGGGTCTTATTTGCATTAATCATTGTATCCGCTTAATTCAATGTACTTGGTTTGATTACCAATTCTTTTTCTTATATGTATTCTTTGGTTATCTTTGGGATATTAAATGAGCTGAATGTATTTCATATGACTTTTATGTACCATATATGATGACCAAGCAAGGTTTATCTATTGATGCTCGCTAGAGAGTTTAAATTAAAACATTTCATTCTTATAATACCTTAGGATCTACTAACAGTTATCAGTTTATGTTCTATTATTGTGTGTGCATTTCACAGTCTACCCATTTAAAGATAGCCGTGCTCTTCCCTCTTTGTTATGAAATTTATTCTGTTTAACTGCATTTCAGTCTAATATACGGAAACGATGCTTGATTCCAAATTTTAATTATTATGACATAGTTGAACAAGTGTTCTGCCACTATAATTGACATCTTATGTGAATGTAATTTGCAGGTGACCTTCACAGAGGGACATGTATTATTCTTACACTTCTTGACCAATGTTTGTGCAATAGTTGGAGGTATTTTGATCTCTTGTTCTTATTATTCTCACCATCATCTTACTCAAGGTTTTATATAACCTTAGGCTACCTTATCTAATCAAGTTGACTTAATGAGGCCCCCCCCCCCCCCCCAACACACTGGCTTACACAGAGCTCACCTTGATGCATTATTTCACATAGATTAACAATTAAAAGTAGGATATAAGATAATGTGAGGATATTATCATCATGTTTAGCATCCTCACACCAAAGCTATGAGGTTCGTATCAAGTTCATGCCATCTATAAAATGTTATTATCATAAGTTCTTTTTCATAGTTCTTGTGTCAAAGGTCAACCATTAATTAATGCTTTCATTGTGAGAACCATCCTAACCTTGTCCCCTCCACCATACTCAATCATCATTTCCTCTGGAAATGCCAGCTTCTCTTTTCTTGGTTCCTTCTTTGGCATTGTTTGATTGGTTTTATAGCTTAAATGATGCACATTTCAAGGCTCTTTCAAGAATTTAATCACAGATTCTGTCCTTAAATATACCAACTTTACCTCAACATTCTCCTGTGCTTATTTTCCTTTTGCTCATGGTTGCTTGTCGCCTTTAGCTCTGCGTGTAGTTTTTAGTGTGTGCTAGCAAGCATATGCATCCTTAATAAAAATTCTGCCAAAATGACAAAACCTCTAAGATAGTGTGCTGAAATATCAGATGGGGAAATTATAAAAGGCATTTAATAGGATTTCTCCCTGGAATATGTAAAATAGTCATGGCATCAGTCAATGCAGAACTATACTGACCGCATGGCATAGGGATGATTTTTTTTTTCACGCCTCACTGAAGCTGCATCATGCACTTTCTATAATATGTCGGCTGTAGCTGAAATTTTCTGAATCCTTCTGAAATCCAAAGCTATCCTATGATGGATTGAATTCATGTATGAAACATGCCAGTTTCAAATTTCAATGATGTCTGTTTTCTCCCTTCAGTTTTGAAAGACAAGTTAATTATTATTTATTTTTGCAATATAAGATGGTTTCATAGTATTGTTCCAGAGGGTGTATTCCAAGTTAAAGATGTGCGAAATTTCTAGTTTCTAGTTCGAAGATCTTATCTCAGTTTATTTCAATGACATAAGCTTATGTTTAACTATACTGTTGCCTACGTCCAGGTATATTTACTGTTTCTGGAATTTTAGATTCATTCATATACCATGGTCAAAGGGCAATCAAGAAAAAGATGGAACTTGGAAAATTCAGTTGATTGTTGGACTTTGGTGTAACCTCTTGTGCTTGCCTGCCCAACAGCCAAAGTCAGGGAGGACTGTTGCAAATGGATGGGGATTGAAGGGCATCAACTCACAATCAGATTGTCTTTGAGCAAACTGAGACAATTTTATGAGATTAAGTTGACAATTAGTTTTGTTTGTTTCTCTATTCTGCTCCCAGAAGGTGGCTGTGTTGTGGATCGTAGAGGTTGCTCAAAAGCTGTCAACCCTTGTGTTCATGTGAACGCATTGAGTTGCTGATGAAGCACTTTGCAATGATCGCAGCGAAATTTCTGTAACAGGTAACAGAAGAACCACATGAAGTGTTCACAGTAAAAAGGGAGGAAAAAGCAATTTTCTCAGATAATTATGTTCAAACTTTGATTTAATTCTATGCATGTTCTTTGGATGTGAGATAATGCAAATCATCCAGATCTGGAACTTTTGCATCCCATTGGTGACTTATATATTGACCTGAATGGGTACATATTTCTTTCTTCAACCATTCGAGGACTAGGATTGGTCATGGATCTCTGTAATGGTAGGGAAGAAAAAGTTTTCAAGGGCCACTATTGTTTCAAACCCCGTATGTCAGGAAGTTTGGGTCCCTAGAGAACTTATTTGTATGGCATAAAAGTATCAATGGAGCCAGCAGGAATGTAAAGAGGCCTCCATGGTGAGAGTGTTGCCATATATCCACTTCAAACGGCATGGTCTTGTGCCATGCTAATCCATTGTCTACATGAACTGCAAGCCTTGTCCCATTCATGCAAGCTTGATGGTTTAGCATGTCCGCTGGGCATCCTCTAAATGAAAGCATCTCTAAATCATATTTCATATACTTGTTATCCTTGCAAAGCTAGCATCTAATCCTAAATTTATTGGATGCCCTTGTTAGTTCATCTTAGCCTTTGTAGCATGTTTGAGAACATCTGTTTTCAATCAAAATTTATTTTAGTTTTCAAACTTTTAGTTGTTGCAATTTAGTTTCTAATGTTTTAAGAATACTATATTTCAGATGTCTCATTAGATGGAGTTAGCTGATATATTAATTATTATTATCAATTTTAATTGATCTTAAAAACATTAGAATAGTAATTTTCATAATATAAGAGACTAAACCATGACAAATGAAAGTTTAAGAACAAGAATGAATTTTGAGGGAAAGTGTGATGCCCAAAAGTATCATTTTATCCATGTTACAAGCAGTAAGAGAATTTACTGACAAGCAACTGGTGCTTTTTTATGGTTGCGTCAGTTGCTTTCTTTCCATCAAGTTGTGATCCTTGAATCACTCATAGACTCATCTTGGGCATGCTCATGCTCGTGGTTCTCGTCATTGCCTGATATTTTCTAGCTGTTGATGTCGATCTTCGTAAGCATCCACTCAGCATCAGGTAAATGACAAAATTGTTCTCTACGTGACAAAGCGTTTGGTTGGGTTGCGTTTGGATGAGCACCACCAGTTACAATTGGATCTAGTTTTTGAGAACCTGATAGACGTGTGTAAATTATTTTTTTGTTTCCAACTTTGTACCTAATTTCTTTCCTTTATTTATTTATTTATTTTCTTTTTTCTTGGACTTCTTACCTGATTTCAGTTCAACCTAACTTAGCCCTACCTACAATTAGGCCAGACTATTCCACTCCATAGGTTGAGACAACTAGTAATATGATAAATAGTCTATAGTCTATTTGCTTGATGGATAGTTTTACAGCAACCGTGTGCTAGTGCTAGTACTTGTGCTCCAACTTCCTTCCAGTGGAGTGGAGAAAAAAGAAATAATGAACATTCTGGACAGTAGTTAACAATCCTAAGGTTCTCTTTTATCTGAGATGAATATATTCTGCCAATGTGAAAAGCACCATATGCCAACTTGGTGGTCACTTTTGCACTCGACTTTCTTTAGTCAACTGTTGAAGAAAAGTCATTTCCCTCGATTTAAATGATTCACATCTTAGTAGATATCTCTTATTAAAGTCATCTACAGGGTGCTTTAGTGTAGCAGGAAAGTAATGGGGTGAAAAATGCGCAGGTTTGCGCAAGTTGCGGGAAAAGGAGAATACTTCTGGATTCCTGCTGGTCCAAGCAATGCTTGGGGACGCAAGAAGGATTCTTTAGGCATGGGAGGAAGGAAGAATAAGAACAAAGAAATAGGCTGGGGTTGGTTGGGTGGTTTTGGACCTTTGGTGTGTGCGTGTGTGGAGGGGGGGGGTGCACCTCTCCACAGTCACCTTATCTTTGGGGACCGAGATGGGCAATAAATAAAGGCAAGTGGGGAGAACATGGGGCCAGGCTGGTTCCACATGACCACAGGTTCCTTTCCTCAGGATGGGCAGAGGGCCTCCAGATGCTTCTCCCCATCTTTCCAAATATTATCCCAAGGAAACTATTCCGGAACAGTCTCTGGAGATGGCTCAGTCCAACTCCACCTATCACGAGTTGAGATCATCAGACTCGTCCTATCTTCCACTCTTTGCAACATACAAATCAACTGGTTTACTACAGTAAAAAGCTAAATTTAGCCCTTTGGCTTTCAATTAAGCATGAAACTATACATTTACAGCGTTGTAGAAATGAGAAGAGATTCGCCAAGATATTCTCTCATTGGATTGGAGGACTTGTTCACCCACTGGTTGCAGTTGGCAACATCGAGAGGCTTGGGAGCCTCGCAGGACATAATAATTGCAGGGCCCAACCCTGTCATCCAGAGACAACTAAAAGCTTGCAAGAAGATCGCCACAAAAGAAAAAGCTTACAAGAAGATTATATCCAGCATCCAGCGCCAGGAAGGAACCAGATGATCTACCAAAAAGGATTGTTTCTTCTGAGACAACTTCATCTGAATACCTGTCGTCATACAAGAGTGGTGATGGAGAACAGCCACCTAATTAACAATTTTCCAATTTTTAGACCATTTGCATGAAATTATTGGTCTCATTCTTATGCCCCACTTCTTTTTCTTTTTCTTTTTTGATTCCTGGCCTGACCAAATATGTTTCATCTTAAGAACATCAAAACAGAAATTAGATTTAGCCAGTGGTTGAATAAATCTAAAATTAACCAAGGAACATCTTCTTTTAAATTTTAACAACACCGAGACTGGTGAAATATTAAAACTCACCATCCACCATATCCCTCAATAAGAATTAGAGCTAATTACAACCATGAGACATTTTCCACTTAAGATTCGTAACTTGGGAAGCAGCTTGCCTTTCCTCCTTCCATGAGTCCTCTCCAAAGCAAGCAAAGTGTTTGGACATTAATCTCTCGTTCACATAAGATATATACAAACTAGAAAGCACATTCCCATTAAAATACCTGGAAATAATTACAAAAGCTACACAACAATTACAATTACAGTCATAATAGTAACATAACATTCTCCCCCACTGGAGTTGCCAAGAAAAAAATAACCAGCAAACCAGGAGGTTTGGTACTACTACATAAACCACACAAATCTAAAGCCCCAAACCCTGAAACTCTAACAACATAACCCTTCCTACTTGAAATCTCTACAGCAGCTCAGCAAATGTCAAAAATCTCACTTGCCACAGCCACTGGAGACGCTAATCCACCAAACCAAAAACTACAAACATAACGCGTTACAAGCTACACTAAGTGCTGAAACTAAGCAAGGATGGAATCCCAATCTATCTCCCATGAAGGATATTTCCGCAGCACAAAGCTCTCAGATTCATCCCACGGCGCCTCGGTGAAGTCCAAATGCTCCATCTCCGACGCCGGAGACGAGCCGGACGAACAGTCATCGCCGCCCTCCGACGAGCTCTCCGACTTGTAGTCCTCCGAGCCCAACTCGCCCTTCACCGCGTTCGGTTGCAGGCCACCATCAGGCACAGCATCGGAAACGGGCGGAAGGGGGCAAGTGGGTGGGAGGGGAGTGCCCTGTTTCGGAGAGATGGCGAGGTTCTGGCAAATGGCCTGGAGCTTGGCGTCGACGGAGGAGTGGAGAGGGCCGCCGGCAGCGCGGGCGGTCTCGTGGCGGAGATGGGGGAAGTTGAGCCTGGCGAAGTCGCCGCGCAGCCGGAAGGCGGCCTTGTCGTAGGCGAGGGCTGCCTCCTCGGCGGTGTCGAAGGTACCGAGCCAGAGGCGGGTCCGGTTCTTGGGGAGCCGGATCTCGGCGACCCACTTCCCCCAGTGGCGCTGCCGGACGCCGCGGTAGAGCTTGGCAGGCCGCGAAGAGGGCGGTGAGCCGGCGTGCTTCATTGGCTGGGCGCGGGGGCCGAGGAAGCTCGGCGCGGCGTGGCCCTGTGACAACTGCCGGGCGGCGTTGAGGTTCTGCTGCTGCTGGAATTGGATCTGAGCTTGGATCTGCTGGATCTGAGCAGGGCTGAGGTGGTTGAGACCGATCGGGCCACGGCTGATGCCGGAGGCGTCGAAGCCGAGGAAACCCGGGGAAGAGCAATCCAAGATTGGATTTTGATGGGAGGGGGAAGGGGAGGGAGAGGGAGTGGGGAAAAGGGTGGAGTAGGGGTAAGAAGAGGAGGGCGAGGGGGAGGAGGCAGAGGGGAAAGCGGTGGAAGAAGCGGGGGAAGGAGAAGAGAAGGAGGGGGCGGTCTCAGGGGTGGAGGTAAAAGAAGGGGAGGGAGAAGGAGAGGATGAGGAGAAGGAGGAGGAGGTGATGGAAGCACCTCTGATAAAAGGTTCAAGTGCTTTCATAAGCTCCTCATTGAAGGGGTCTGAAGAGAAAACTGGATGACTATTGTACAAATCTATAGCTGTAGCCATGAAATCTAAGCTATAAAATAAATTCAAAAAAAAAAAAACTGAAACTTTGAAGATTAGGCAGAGAGAAAAACAAAGAAAGATAGGATTTTTAAGAAGCAAAAGAGGAGAATAAGCTAAGGCCCACCTGGTTCTTAAACAAAATCAAAGAACAGGGGGACTGGATTCTCAGAGGTAAAAAAAGAAAAAAAACACTAAAAAAAAAAGAGGTTCTAGGTTAAAAAGTTGCCTCTTTTTATCTAGAAACAAGGAGAGAATAACCTCAAGGGTATAGAAAAACAACCCCTTCGGCTGATTAAAGAGAGAAAACTAGATGGAAAAAGAAGAAGAAGAAGAAGAAGAAGAAGAAGAAAATAGAGGATGAAATCCAGAAGAAAAAACAACTCTGGATCTCTGATCTGAATCCTCTGGCTCCCTACCAGAAAAAGACCTCAAAACAGGAGTTTTTTTCTTAAAGAACACAGAAGATTACAGAGAGGGATTCAGAGAGAAGAAGCGATTAAGAGTTTAGAGAACAAACCTTTGAATCTATTTTGCTGCTCCTCAGAGGGATCACTCTGCCTCACCGAACGTGGTAGCGGGTCTGGCTTTTAGGTGGAGGTCTCTCTCTCTTGGGGGAAACAGGGGTCTGGTGGCTGGTTTATATAGACCCCCTTATCTCTCTTTACTCCTGTTAATCCCGTGATTAGTCCTGTTAATTACCCTCTTAATTAACACGCAATGTCCCGCTTTGACTTCGTCATCCGATGTCAGGCCCACACCAATCAATGCACTCTGGCCAGTAAAGACTCGTCACGTGTCCTTTCCATCCTGGCAGGTGTCGGTAGAGTTACCGGCACGGGTGGTAACGGACACGCGTCGGACTGTGACCGAGCTTTAGGCTTGTTGACCGCCTTGGTGACCTCCTACGCTCCGGCATTTGGTTGTAATGCGAAACCGGCTCCGGCTCCGGCTCCAGCTCCAGCTTTCGGCTTCGGCTTCGACTCGGCTTAATAATATTTAGTAATATTAGTTTGGTTGAAATTTCTAAATATTTTTATAAATTTAACCGGGTTGTAATTTCCTTAAAAAAAAAAAAATGAAATTATTTGATTGATATCTATTGTTCTAACAAATTCTGAAGACCACGAGTAGAACGGAAATATGAATAATCTTAATTTTTTATTTATCTCCTGTTTTTCTTCAATTAAATGCCAAGACTTCGTTTTTTTATACAATGATGCAGTGAAAATATAAATCATACAAGACTATTGTTTGGAGCAAGGACAAGAGAGCTTGAGAAGAAGAGTAATATTTAATAATTTCTTCTATGTGTTTCTCTCATGGGTAACTGGTCATGACTCTTAGGTAATAATAAACATTCAAATTGAAATGGATAACTAGATTTTTTTTTTTTTTTTTTTCTTTCTCCAGCCTGTATGGGTCAAATATACGATCATTTGATCGCGATTGAAAAGGATATTACAGCTAGACATGGAACCACGCGTAAAATGATGATGTTTCGCAACCATTCCCATTATATTTATAAAGATAGTATTGCATGATAATAATTACACCCCACCTTAATTATTAAATCATTATTGCTAAGTGAAATAATATATTTTATTATATTATATATATATATATATATATATATTGTAAAATCAATAACTAATAAATGTAAACTAAGCAACTTTTCTTAAAAGTTAAGATAAATAATCTTATAAAAAATAAAGACTATCTAAGGCCAATCATGATAATAAATTTACACATCTCATGTATGAGAGTTATATAATTTTAATAAAAAAAATTATTTATCATCTGCCTTATTTGAGCCCATGTTCTTACAATCCCTCATAATATATTAATCATAAAATACTACTAGAAAATATTAATTTTTAAGCTTAATTTGTATCTAGCAATATTATTCTCAACAATCATAGTTGCTATGACAAAATTCACACACACACACACACAATAATTTTTTTAATAAAAATAAGTGTTCTTCCTTAAGATAAAAAACAGCCTCTCTTTTTTTTTTTTTTCTAATTTTCAGGGACACAGGAATAGGTTTTCTATGGTGGATGGTAACTTGAGTATGTGGTGATTAAAAAATGAATAACTAGTAATTACAATAGGAGGTTAAAAGTAAGTTTAAGGTTAAAAGGTTGAATGCACAATCATTAACATGGACATGATTGTCAATTCCTAGAAGCAAGCTGACAAATTTATATTGATCCGGAATCCTTGCATTGACTTCTCCACGTCAAAGGTAATGAGAATTGGTTGAATGGAGGACAAAGGACAGTAGATTTTGTTGTCTCCTTCAAATCCTGGCTTCAAAGAATGGCATTAAACTAAATAACAGTGGCTATTTCCATTTATACTTTCTTTTAAATAAAATAATATTTTTTAAAAAATTCATGTTATTATTTTTTTTCAAAAATTCCACAATACATAATCAAAAATAATACCAATATTTGTTTCTATTATTATTATTATTATTATTAATTATAATAGATATTGATGACCTAAAATATTGCATGAAAATTTAGTTGTTTGACAGCTTGGTTCAGATTAGGTGTTTAAAAACAGTACTGGGGCATGCATGTCGATGTCTGTCGACGTGGCTCGAAGTGAACGCAGCTGTTGTGTGGTTGTAAAGAGAGCCTTCGAAAGACTTCTTAGATGTGAGACAACTCAACAAAGGCTGGGTCAAAGAGAGTGAGAGGACCACATGATTTAGGCTTGTGATTCATGCGTAGATCTGCTACTGGTTTTGTTTAAGTCCTCGCGTGCCCATTCGTAGCTGGGAATTCATTGAAAGAGGCAAGCAATTTATTAATATGGTTGAGATCATGTCAAATTAGGTGGCTCTCAAGTGAAATAACCAAGTAAGGGAGTAGAATTCACAAAACGAATTTATCCCTCCATCATGATGACCTCTTTGCTAGTTATATGGTTGGCTATAATATGTTAAGTTGAAGGTAAGCTGAAAAAAAATTTATAAGGTAACCTTAAAGTTAGCTACTCTTTATGATATAATATATTATTTATATATATATATATACAACAAGAGTATAAATGTAATGAGAATGTTAAGATAGAATAAAAAATCAAGTTATTCATTAAAAAATTAAAGTATCATCAATTAAGGATAATTTATATGATTTGAATATTTATAACGCTAACTTAAAAATGCATTCATATAGTAATTACATGAAGTAAAGTGATAAAAAAATATTTAAAAATTTTTTATTTTAAAATATATAATAAAAAATTAATTAAAATAAAGGAAAAAAATTCATCTAACTGACTTCAACTAGTATGGAATTAAGAATTTATTATTATTGTTATTGAATGGTTGGTTATTATCTATTTATTTCTTTTGATTTTTATGTAATAATTCAAGATTTAAAGGGACTCATAAAATCGTTGGCTCATCTTTCATCTCTTTCATCAAATTGAGTAAATGCCCTCTTGTATGATTTCATAATTACTGGCATTGTTTTAGTTCAAGATTACATCACCTATGAATAGCTAGGATCCTCTAACTATTTGCACACATTTTAACTCAGGAACGGGTTAAAGTAGTAAAGACCAAATTTACATCTAGCTATGGTAACATCAGGGTTTTTCTATTAAAAAAATAAAATCTTAAAAAATATTATAAAAAATTGATAATATATAATATCATTAAAGTTTTATAATTATTTAGTTTCAAGTAAACTAAATGATGATCAATGGTTATGTTCATCTCCTACGAATCATAACCTTTCATCGACGTACCTTTTTTTCATCATCAAAAGCTTTTAAACCAAAATTTACGAGGTTTCGCTTGCATGGCGGATGTCTTCATTATTGTGACCACATGTAAAGTACCGTAGAACTACCGCTGGAGTAGCAAAGGATATGGATCTTTTGCATCTTATCACAAGAATTTTCTGCACCCAGAAATAAAATTTCATAAAATTATTTTTATTTTTAAATTTTAAATTATTATATTTTAATTTTTCATATTCTAAAAAATTTACATTCTTAATATCTTACAATTCATCAAATTAACAGGATAACTAAGCATTAAAAATATAATATTTTAAAAAATATAAAAAGGTTAAGTTATAGTAATTAGAGGGTTGAGGATCAAAATGAATTTTGTGGACATGTTTCGGATTCAAAGTAATTTTTACCAATAAATTTTTTATTAAAAAAAATTCTTGAGTCCGGATAATTCAGGAGAGCAGCGCGAGGCTTCACTTTTCTCGCGCACCAGCCAAACCGAGTTCACGAGGAGCACGCGAGCCTCGAACGGCTCAAGCCGCTGATTCAGCCGGTGTAATTTTATTACCATTACATACTATTAATATTCCATCCTACTTGCCGGAAGATGAGGCTGAGAGCCAGGAGCCGAAGCCTTGCAGCTGGCGTTATCATTGTCGATGACGGTGATAATTATAATAAATAATTGTTACGGAATAATTAAGAAAGAAAGCAGGGGATTAATTGAATTTGATGGTGGTTTATGGGGTTAAAAGGGGAGGTTAGAGTTAAACAGGGAGGGGAGGGGAGGGGAGCGGTGCGGGGTGTGAGAACGAGGGCTCTTGGATTGCGGCGCGTGGGGATGAGGCCTTGGAATTTACGAAAACTAGAGCCAGGCCGAGGCCTTTTCCACAGCTTTCCACGCCACCATGATGCCTTTCTTTCGACCTCGTTCCGTGCACCACGACCCCATGTCCCCTGGCCCTTGGTTTTCTTCTCTTTTCTTTTCTTTTCTTTTTTTTTTTTTTTTTTTTTGTTTTCACCTTTCCCTGTTTATCGTAGTACGTTCTCGTCAGTATGAGCCGTTACGGCAGTTATAACGGGCATGAACTATGAGCGTCACATTTAAACCCACATTGGAAAGTTAACCGGACCGGTCCGGTCCGGTCCGGTTTTCTCTAGCACCAGAGTGCGATCGTTTTTTTTTTTTTTTTTTTTCCTACTTTTTTTTCCGACCTAAATGTCTCATTGGATGATTGTTGATTCTTCTAATTTAGGCCCTATCAGAAAAACTCTCAACGGATCTCTGATCGAGAACAGAGGGTTCTAGATTAAATTTTTTAAAAAATACAATGATGTTTTATTAATTTTAAAATTATCTTAATATTTATTTAATAAAATTATTTATGATATTTTGATAAATAAATCAATTACTTAGTTAAACTGATTTTTTTTGCTAATAAATTATTTTTGCTTTGTATACCTTCTTTTTTTCAACTTTATTTGTGCCAAATTCATTTTTTTCTTTCGAGATCTAATCAAATCTATCTTATTGAGAAGCTACCGATCTCTCTTATTAGATGTACACAACAAGTCATCTCTATCTTCTTTTATTGCTTGTAGCTTTGATAAATATGCTTATGTTGATTCAAAAAAAAGAATCTCTATTTTAACTTTGTTTTGTCTCTTAAAGCACCATACTACGAATCTTATATCCATTTCTTGAAGCATGCTAGAATTTCATTTCCATCGTTCGTAGATGGTCTCGAATACCACATCTCCTCCTTCATGTTTCTACACCTATATCATGCAGTAAAAGCTCTTTTACTTATGTCTTACTCATGTGTACTAACTACACATGCGATAAAATAGATTACCCTCTCATTAAATTTAATATATTAAAAGTAAATCAAATGATCAAAAAGAAAAAAAGAAAAAAAAAGTGTATAGAGTATTAGCAAAAATAAACCATAAGCAAGATTTTGTTTTTATTTTTTTAATTGACCCACCTATAAAATTATATATAAAATCCAGGGTTTTAAATTTTATTAGACAAACAGTCCCGATTTTTTTATAGAATGAGATGTATTGTCATCCTATCTTATCCTAATATTTGGAACAAAAAATGAATAATTATGAGATATTTTTGTCTCAGTACTTGAAATAGTAAACTCTTTGATGTTCTATAAAATGTTCTATTGGAATTTAAAAACCTTGATATAATATATAAGATTAAATATTATTTTAAAGTTTTGCTATGGTACTTTATGAAGAAGTAAAGAATATTTTAATCATTTGATACTTCTAATCGATTGAATTGATGACCAACCTCATTTTTGCAATGCTAAAGTGGAACCCTTCCTTGTATCCATTGTGATGTCATTTGAAAATAAAAACTAAGCTTTCAAATCTTGAATGCATCTTTACGTGAAAGGGAATATCCCGTTACCAATTACTCCCATCCTGTAATGGCTCATTGTCTTACCTCATCGAGTCCATTCCATTGGTTTTTTTTTTTCTCTTTTCATTGAAGGATCTTACAAAATTTACAAAATCTTTGAAACCTCTTCCACCAATGATATCGCATGCTGTCTCTTAAGGTCGCCACTCGATAGCCACGGTAATTACATCAAACTCATGAACATGTTGCAAAAAAAAATACAATGACAACTCATAAAGTTTCTTTTTTTTCCATCAATCCTGTACATAAAGTATTAGAAAAACAAAATTGAACACTTAATATTTTTAATATTTAAAAAATAAAAAATATACTACAGTAAAACCCATCAATTTCATTGAAAAGTTATGCCTTACCCAAATAAAGATGGTCAAATTACTTTATTATTATGTATCATTATCTATCTAGCATTTGATATTAAAGTACTTTATCATATAAAAAACAAAAAAAGTTAACCAAATAATTACAAACACGGGATGACGCCACATAAAATCTTTTTCTTTTGGGAAGGTCCAAATAAAGCTGTGATGTGGGGAAGGATTCGAGTTTTGAAAACCTTCTGTGATTTCTCCGGTTTGGTTCGACATGAAGCGGTGACGAACCATCTCGGCTCAGCTCCGACGGTGGCATGACGTCCGTCTGGTAAAAAAAAAAAAAAAAAAAAAAAAATAAATAGCATCGATACCGCCGGCTCCCTCCGTCCTCACTCCGAAGCAAGAAAGAAAGTATTAAATACACGGAAAGCCAAACTAGATCGGCTCAAGGAACCGCTCCCGTCAACTGAATCTAGACGCCGCTAAACTCTACCCCAGAGTTAGCAAATCTAACCCGGAGGTGATCTTATCTCTTCTGCATGGATCCAGGCGATCCGCCAAGCCTCAAGCCGGCCCCTCTCGGTCGCCGCCGCCGCCGCGGCCGCCGTCGCCGTCGGGGACGTGTGACGCCTCTCACGTGATGTATAGCGGATCCCGTGCGAAAAGCCTCGCATCCTGGGCCAACTGATCGTGATTGAAGGGGATGAAATCAAAGGAAGGGAGCGGGAGGCACGTGAGGGGGGGGGGGGAAGCAGCGGCTTTTCCGACGTGGATCGCACTGGGGGTCGCGTGGGTGCAATAAATTGCGGTTGTCTGCGTCATCGTCGTCGTCTGGGAGTGGAATCTGCGACGCGTTCAGACCGCGTGGGGACTGCTGACTGCTCGTTGCTTCTTCGTCTCTCGTCCAAGCCCGAGAGTTGTGACAGGGAAGGGAGGAGCAGTGGCACATGCATGCCTGTCCCTCCCTCCCTCCCTTTTTAGTTCCCTTGGAATGCTTTTTATGGCAAGTTCTACGAACCGAAGCTTTATTTTAATTAATATATATATAAGTCAATAATGCAACATTTAAATGTAACTAAATTAAAAATTTAATTATTTTTTTATAATTAAATCTATATAAGTTGAAGTTATTTTAATTATTTTAATTATTTATTTTTAAATTTATAAAATATATGAATTTAAAGATAAAAAAGATGTTCGAATTTATACTGGATTACATTTAAATGTAAATAAGTCTAGCACGTTTTTTCTCTATATAAATAATTAGATTTGATTATACTCATGTATAGCCAAGCTTCACATCTGATTATTATTATTTTTTTAAATTTACATAGATTTCAAAGTTATTTTATTTTTTTATCTTTTTTATCTTTGTGATATATAATTTATGTGAATTTAAGATGAAAAAAAAATAGATATAAGGCTTGGTTAAACGTAAATATAGCAAAGTCCAATTCTCTCTCTCTATGTATATATTAAGGTTTATTTTGCTAAAAATTGATACTGAATCATGCAGTTAATATGAAGAAAAGCATATCGATTTAATACTGATTAGATGGATCAAAAGACCTATCCTTTGATTCAAGATGATTTGGGATAGTTTATCCTGTATATCAAATCGAGAGACTATTTCAATTTGGTTTATCCTGGATGGTTCAATTTGAAACGGTTTGAATAACCTTGATATAAATTCACACAAAAGTAAATAATTTCTTTTGATATCTGATTTGAAGAGATGAAATATGATTATTAGCTAGTGATAAATTAGCTTTCCTTGCTAGTGAGATGTAAGCTTTAATTCTTTATACAAATCATCAAATTAGTCTATACGGAACAGCTTGGAATAACCAAATTATATATGATGATGTGCCAATTGTAGGGGGAGCAAAAAAAAAAAAAAAAAACCTTCAATCTCGACAAAATATTAGAAGGACAAGATTTTGGCATTGCAAAGGATGGGGAAAGTTTTTTTATTGGCATGACAAGATTTTGGCATTACTGGAACTCTCTCCTTCCTTCCTCCCAAAAGCAGTGATAACTAGAAAAAAAAAAAAAAAAAATCTTATTCAGTTCTTCTAACCTAGTTATGTTTCTTTGTGTTAATTTATTTTGTTAGGCAAGAGAGAGAAAAATTAGCAACTGCCAGAGCTAGGCTATCTGGAAAAGGGAGGGCAGTTGGACATGGATGCTTGCCCTTTTTCTTTTCCTCCATTCTAGTTTAGTTTAATGACAGAAATAATTTAGTGCTTTTTAGTTAACTAATTGCTTTTTAGTTACCTAACACCGCAACTAGTACCTTAGTATGCCATGCCACCGTCAGGAGGGTTGAATGCAGCCCTAGACCTACATCAGCAACGGTGGTGTGATTTAATGTACACTAAAATAATATATAATATTTTTTTAAAAAATCTCTTGCACAACGCTAATGCAATGAATTTGGCATGCAGCGTGGCCAAGGGAAACTTTTATTTCGAAGAAAGAAAGTTTCCTTCACATGATGGCAAAAAAAAAATATAATAAGTTTTTATTCGTTGAGGATGTCATTGAACTTGTTTTTAATTAATATTCGTCTCAAGGGGAGTTGGATGACATTAACTGCTCACAACGGTAGGCCTTTATAAGAGAGTTTTTTTAGCTTGAATGCAAACATTAGCAATGTCAAGTTTCTAATGCGAGTTTACACAACATTGTATTGAAAAAAAAAAAAAAAAAAAATCTTAAACTTTTACTTAAAATTTATTTTAATTCTTAAATTTTTAATTACTATTATTTATTTTTTTTATTTTTAAATATATTATATTTTTATATTTATTATATAAATTTTAATAAAATTAATGAAATAATTAACATATTATCGTGTGTAATTATATCAAAATGATACAATAGATGTTTTGTTAATTTTAACTAATCTTTATGTTACAAAATATCAAGAAAATATGAAAAATAAAATATAAAAGAAGAGACTAAATAGTTATAAGCAAAAGTTTGGATCTAGATAAACTTTGAGTGAAAATTTAAGAATTAAAGTAATTTTTTGATTAAAAAAATTATATATTTTTTTCAAGGATAATATTACATTTATAGCAAGCATAAATTTTTTTTTAAAAAAAAAGCTTTAGCCAACCACCAACCCCACCAGCTGAAGCTAACAAAACAAGTTCATTTCTCCGGACTCACCAACAAGATCTGATGCCATTTTCCCTCTCGCTTTCTCTTCGTAACCTCCAGTTAAAAGATTACCATCACAGTAAAAATCCATATCACAGGCGAGCTGATCCAATGATTACGGATGAGTAGAGGAAGATTCATGCCGAGGCTCGGTGTCGTTGTCAGAATAGACTGCCGTCGCTAAACTCCAAGCTCCATATTAATTGGTTCGGACTTTGGGATGGTGACTATAGTTTTGGAGGACCACTACCACAAGACGGGGAGGGTGGATTCACAATCATTCAACAGGCATTTTTTTTACACTCGTTCAGTCATTTCTAACAACGTTTCTTTTTTAAATTTTGTTCATCGATGATTTACTAATGAATCATGATAAGTAAGCTATGATTGCAATCTTAGGATGGCATAATAATTAAATGCGAACGTAATGATATGCAATGAAGAAGCTATGAAAACGGTGAAACCTACGACCATATAGAGTTTTATTGAAAATAACCCTAATAATTTGATGCTGGGTTGGAATGGTAGAACGAACCTTCTTTTTTATTCATCATAACTTTGATTGCTTGGTTCAGCTCCAAAGTGGTACCTACATTAAAGATTCAGATAGATCTAAACTAAAGAAACATAGGTTCCCAACTATAAATTTTCAATGCCATCAAGGATATTAAGTGGTAGATACCTATATCCAAGGGTATTGATAGGTCTAGAATAAAGAAACATGGATTCCCATCTGTAAATTTTCAATGCCACCACCAAGCATATCCTCAATAGCTGAAATATTGAATCTAGTTCAGTAGGACAGGCTACTCAACCATACTGATGAGTGTACAATATGAATGGAAGGCACTGGTGTCTCCTTGACTTTTAAACTTTCAATCCTGTTTTATTCTCCCCCTTCTCTCTTCAAAGTTTAGGGGCCAATTGAATAATTTCAAAAGCGTATTTGAACGCATGCCATAGTCTATTACTCATCCATTGCAAAAGGAAACAATAAAGTTTCTCGCTGGCCACCAACTCCAATCTTGGGACCACACTCTACTTTTTCTCTTCAAAATTTGTTGTAGTAGTAAACATGAGAATAAAAAGTGTGCTTCCAAAGTAATTTTTCTCTTCAAAATTTGTTGTAGTAGTAACCATGAGAGTAAAAAGTGTGCTTCCAAAGTAACTAGTAACCTAGAGATTATCAGGGTTACATGTTCATCTAAAAATTTTGTTTAAGAGTAATACATTTACAACATGAATAAAGTCCATCAATTGTGACTCTTTTTAATTGGTGAAAATAATATAAATACATACCATTTTTCCTATCTCATATCTTCAATTTATCTCGTAGGAGAGGGTAAACCTGCTTCAATTTCTAAATTCAAGTAAGACATGCATTCGTAAGGCTGCAACCATCCCAAAATCATTCATGCAAATATGAAGTAGTAGGTATGAAATTGAGTACACCTCACATGCAACAACCATTTTGATGTGACTTGTTGACACCAAAGCATATGTTGTTAATTGAAATTTAAAAAATAGCAAACCAACTTATGGTAAAATGGCACATCATGTGTCATGGTCTCTTAGATGTCTCATTTAATATTTATATAGAGAAGATAGAAGAAAAAGAAAGGAAGTTACGAAAGTGATTGTAAGCATCAACCCGTTTGCCAGGGCAAAGTTTGCTCCACAAGATAAAACTATTAATGATTTTATGAATAGTCAAAAAATATGAAAGACTTTGTGGTTGAAGATCAACGAATTTTCTCATTCTGTACCTATCATATAATATCTAGTATGAGCTTGTCTCAACAATTCCTCTCAATGACTGGTACTATTTTTTTCTGTCATTTAAATCATAGTCTTATTATGCTAGATGGCAAACTGTTCGATCAGAGATAGCAAGCAAGAGATTCCCAAACGCATCGAGTAAAAGGACAACTGATGATGATCAATTGACTCATGATTGGCCCAACAAAGGCCACATTTATTACTAAGAGGCCAATCTTTCCAATGTTTGAGATGTTAGACGCCTCACCAAGGCTGGCCATGGTCCCATTCCACGGCATTTTGAGCAAACTAAGCGTGCGCCCATGTGCTGATGGACATACGAAACCATGGCATTAAAATGCTACCAACCTCCACGATCCCAAATAAAATAAAATAAAATAAAATAACAAAAATACAGAAAAAAAATCAAACGCTTTTATTTTTATTAATTCAAGATAAATAAAATTATCACATAGATTCACTGTTTATATTACTGAATTCCATCCCTACGTAGTCCTAGTTGGATTTCTGTCGAAGTTAAAATAAGCTATAATTTTGCCTAAACAGTAATTGAAGGGAAGAAATAATCACAAAAAAAAAAAAAATCTGTATTCTTTTCGGCGCTAGATCTTAATTTTTATATCAAATATTTTTGATGCATTAACCAATTTTTCCTCAATTGAAAGATATAATCCATTTTTTTTTAAAAAAAATTCAGTTTAATCAGGTATTTGAAAGGACTAAATGACCTCAAGATTGGTTTTTTTACAGCCTGACGGATCTCATAAGTTTCAAAAAATTGTTTCTTTTTAAATTATGACCAAACGAACATTTTAGATGAAAATTATGTCCTCTGAAAGTTTTGGATGGATGAATCAAGTTTAGATATGATAAATCTTGCTGTTGCACCATGGATTTATTCGAATTGATCAAGTGGATCATAATGAGTTTGATGATCCTCGTAGATTAGATATACTAGTAGATTAGATATACTAGTGATCATGGAATCATGATCCACCTAATTAAAATATTTTTGTTATATAAACATATGTGACACTTCAACACTTAGACTAGACCAGTGCAATATCTTATTTTGTCTTACTTAGTAGAGAGCGAGGCCTAGACCTAGAACTAGAACAAAAGGTTAGTAGCTCTATTATTTATCCCAAGTGAATTAGTCTGGGTGTGTTGAATCCGGTCCAAGATATGATATTGGGCCATTGAGGCTGAGACGTTGGCAAATCCATTTAAGTCTATATCCAGCTCTCTATTTTCATGGATTGGTTGCAGTTAGATGGAGGTTCCAGGCAATTACAAGATATGATCTTGTACAAATTGACTGTCGTTTATTAGACTCCATGTCAAATTACCTTTGATAAATCTTGTTCTAATGGTGGCACTTTCACTGTATCTTTCAAAAGATTAAAATTTATAATATAAGGTTCCCTAAACTTAAAGAATACGAAAGGAAGAAAAGATCAAAATATATAATACAAGGTTCCCTAAGCTTAAAGAATACGAAAGGAAGTTATCTTTTCTTATGCGTTTTTCATGCCAACATCCGGACAAAAACATTAACATGAAATGGAGTAGGCTTAACGTAAAATGAAACCATCTTAGAACTGTCACTTGTGCTTGCTGGGTGGGGAACTACGATAAATAATGTGGCGTCTTCTGTTCGATTTTGATCACCTCACGAAATGGTAAGCACGATCAAGTCCGGCCAATTTTTTTTTTTTTTTTTTTTATCTCCCCCCCCTTTCCGTCCTCTGGAGGTGTCTGATTGTTGAATCATGCCTGCCCGGTCTTTGCTAGTTGGTAAATAGAAAAAGATATACGTAACGGAGAAGATATACCCCCTTCCTGGAAGCATAACTCCAAATGGTGACACATTTCCACCAAATATTCAGTGGTTTTGTAAAAGTAGGTACGCCCCAATAAAAATTAATATGTAATTAGGGTTTGAAATTCCGATCGACTCATCCTGTGAACTCTTCTGAAACCAAGGTTTTAAATTCTAGCTGAATGTCCGATAGGATATCGAGATATGTTGTTATCCCAAGTATTGGAACAAAACAGTCTCATTATCGTCCTAACATCTCAATTAAGACGTTTTGGTATCCTCTTTATCCTAAGTGTTGGGATAGAATGGGATGATTGCTTTCATCCTATGAGATTTAAAATGTTACTCAAAACAACATAAAATTAGACAAATAATTTACTGATCAGTACGTTATTTTATTTATAAATCATATATTAATCATATAAACGTACATCTAATTGGATCAAGTCATCATTATTTAAAGAAACTTAGCAATTCATCGTGACATGCATAGCCTTTAAAATGTTTGCGTTTATTTTTCTTATAGATCTAGATGCATCTATCAAAGCTATTATATATTTTTTAATTCAAAAGCTTCCAATTTATAAACTCCAAAAAAGAAAAACTTTGATATATCTTTAAATTTCCTTAACCAAAAAGAAGGGAAGAAAAAGAGCAAGACAAGTTAATATGCATGAATTTAACTGGTTATTTGGTACGAACAACCAAGCCACCTGAAAGCTTAGATAATTTTTAAAAAAGAAATTTATGATTGATTTTTCTAGTTCAAAAGTATTCTGAATATCACCAACACATCTAATTCCATGGTGAAAGTAACTTTCTACAGCTAAAGAATGCTGCTGAAATGCTATCAACATCATCTATTAAAACAGCTAGGTTCAACCCATGGGCTACCGAGAAAGAATAATAATTACTCTCAATTGCTTTGCTTGTTGGCTGAGGCATTGACAAATAGGGGAGAAGTAGAACCAGACAAAAGAATGAAAAAAAGAAAGGAGAGAATCTGACAAACTTCGACCGGCCAAGATTGTTCCTTGTTGCTTTTAATGTTCTACCACTTCAATGACTGGATCTTAGCTCTAGCAATTTGGTATCTTCTTTGCTAAGAGTTCATTTATTGAAATCTAATCAAGGTTTTCCACTAGATCAAGTTATTGCAAGATATATTGGTTGCATTCTTGATGCCGATGGGTGAAGCTATTCCTATTGGCCTCCTAAGTTTCTGATAGAAGATTGCATGTTACTGATCATAATAATTCTCGAACAGAATGACCTTTACTGAAATTTTACATGTCTTCCAAACTCCAAGGAAAGCTACTGTTCAAATTTGATTCCCAAATGCCCCACCACTCCATCAGTTGCTATGATCCAAATATAGCAATCATATCTAACATGCCTCTTGCAAAATATATTAAAACCAAGATCATATTAACTCTTAATCCACAATCGAAATGTCTTGGTTGAATCATCAAAATTCTAAAATTAAACCATTGCTCAATTGAGTGCCAATTTGTTCACTACCAGTTTATGAAAGTTGATGTACTCTTGAAATGCTACTGTTTACATTTGATTCTCTAAAATCCAGAGATTAGTCTGTAGATTAATAAGTTCAAGCATGGCTATGATGTTTGAACCATGTACCTCATTGCAAAACACTGGAACTGAGATCATATGAACTATTCCATTTCCTCGTCCAAATGAAATATGCTGACTAAATTAATGACAAAATTAAAGAATGAACACTGACTAGATCTCATTCACCAGAATGCTGCTTAGAAAAACTCAAAAAAGGCCTGACTTAAAAAGAAATCATTTGAAGCACAAAATACAATGGATGGATATCTTCTTCTGCACTCTTAAGATGAAGGCTCATCTTTGCTTGAAAAATCTCTTCCTCCTACAATCTTGCTCGATCTTGTACTTATAAAAGCTCTTGTATATTCTCTCAGCTTGTAAATATTTCTTAATAAAATTTAGGGGATTCCCCCCTAATTACCATCCAGAAAAAAAAAAAAAAAAAAATCTTCTTCTGCACTCTGTAAGAGCTATAGATATATGCATTCAAAATTTTGCAAATAAATGCAAGTAGCTGCTGGAAAAATACAGGAACAAAGATAGCAGCAGGAGACAAAAAGTTAGCCATATGCAAGACAAAAAAATCAGAAGAAAGAAACAAAAACAAAAAAAAGGAGGATCCCATTAAAACAATATCTCCACAAGAACACCAACCACTTCACAAAACATGGAAACCTATTCACTTTGTCCACTTTGCAGAGGCAGAACTTTTCCTAAGCAACATTTAGGAGACCAAAGCCACCTTCTCTAAGATTTATTGTCCAAACTCTCTCCCGGAACCAAACAAGCTTTCCAGATGTCTCATCTACCATCTTTCTTCCTTTTATTTTGGCATGATAAATGGAACTACTGGGTCAGTAGCTACGAAAGACAACTAACAAAGCCTTCTCTCCATCACAGGAGACAGTCCAGATACTGATAATGATGCCTCCTGCTGAACTCTTAACAGGCTTCCATGGGTGCGGTCTGAAAACCTCAGTGTCGGCAGGTCGCGTCCGGACTTCCCGTAGCCAGGATGCGTCCATCTGGGTGCCAAGTTGATGCAAAGGAATAGTCCGCAGGGTCCTTTGAGATTTCCAATTTCCTGAGTAATTCATAATAAAAAAAATAAAGGATGTGGCTATGATATCATCATGCACTATGCATCATGAAGTCTGCTATAAGACATTCTATGCCCTCTCCAAGCACAGCAAGAAGCTTGCCATTAGGACTAACGGAAGTACCTCGTAGAGACCAATGAATGACATTAGATTTGGAAAGCAGAGACCCAGAATCCATATTAGAGAGTTATAAACAACAGTGGAAATTAAGAGAGTTAAACTGGTGATCAGCGTCACTCACATACCAAGACAATGGAAAAATTAACCGAGCAAGGCAATGTTCTCAGTGTCATCAAACTGGTTGAGCCAGTGTGGAAAGATCAGTTAGATGGCATTCTCGAGAAATATTAGCAACAGCTAAATCACTACATGTTGAGCAGTATACAAACTCTTTAACTTAGAACTCTTGATAGATCTCCACTGCATTGGTGATGACGTTCTCATCATTAGTTACTGAAGATCCAAGCACAATTCAGCATAGTAACAAACAGAAAAATTTTGATGAACATGATATTCTGGGCATAGGAAGAGAACAAGGGCTTGTAGCCTGGTACAATCTTTCCAGGTTCATAAATAAAATCAATAAGATTTATTCATATAAACAAACAAACAAACAGACAAGGATTACTCTTTCACTGAATCATCTCCTTATAAATAGAAATTTAAACAAAATATTTATTTATATTATAATAATGATTTTTGAGAGAAATATATGTATAGCGATTACTATCAAAATATTCAATGATGATTTAGTTATCTAATAATTATTTCGATAAATCAGAATTATTAGCACGGATGGTGGTTAACGCCGTTCTCTCTGGATAAAAGGCGTCAGGCTCAAATCTAAACATAAAAAATGACATTTTTTTAAAAAACGCTCGTCGCGCGTTCGCTGCGCTCCGAAAGGCGGATCGGAGCGCCCTCTCCCTCCCAAATTCTGCAATCCCGGATCTCTTTCCTACGAGGGCGTCTTGCGAGACGGTTAGTGTCTCAATACGAGGAGATCCTTGTGTATTTTTGGATTATTTGTGGTCTATTTCCTCTGAAATGTTTAAATTTTTAAGATCTCGAACCAAGCTTTGTTCCCATCGGATGACATTCAAACCCTAGGCTCTTAATGTGGTCCGGGTATACCCTTGCTTCACTGTTTTTGAGAGGTTCCGATCTGTGAATACCTGTAGCTCCTTTCCATATTCTTTGATCTGTTCCCCCCTTTATTTTCAGTTGTTAGGGTGGTCTCGGGCGTGTATTAGATTGGCAGGCAGCTCACAAAAGGGGATTTGCGTCACGGTATTTGCGAAAAATGACTTTTTACGCTATTATTTGGAAATCCATACTAAAATTAGATTCTGATTCAAGTTCATATGAGGTTTGCGAAAAATAATTTTTTTGTGGTAATTTGAAAATGAATGCTAAAATTGGACTTTGAGGCTACTTTCTGGACGTCTACGTTATTTAATGACTCAAGGTTGTTTTTGTTGGGAAAAATCATTTTTTTTATGCGAGAATACGAAAACCATCTTAAAAATTGGATTTTGAGGCATCTCGTTGCCCTCTTGTGTTGTTGTGTTGTCAAACGGCATTATTTTTAGCTTTGTTTCTTCTCTTTTCTTCTTTTTGTTTGTTACTCTTCAACAGCCAGACTGAAATCTGATGTCATTTCTTTACTAGCGGTACTTCTTGTGTCTGTGAAGTGATACAGCATTGCGGAAGAAATCTTGTGTTTGAGAATCTAGAGAAAAGTGTGCACAATGAGTGATTGTGGTTCCTGAATTGGGATTCCTCAACCAAGCTGTCTTGCGTGACATAATCAACGTTTGTGGCAAGAGGCCGTTTTGTCGTTGGATTCGGGAAGAAGATGATACTGAGAACAATATTGGGAGGTATCAAGGCACTTGGGGAATTGGTTTTGAGATGATTAAGAATAAGATTAGAATAAGCTAATCAAGATTAAGTTTTAATTAAAATTTATCATTTAAAATCAGCTTCTTTTTTGTTTTTCTTTCGTGAACGTTCCATAGAGAAAAATTTCAATAAAAACTGTTGTTAGTGAGAAAAGAGAGAGCAAGATTCTTTGAGAAATCGAAGCTGCATCACGTATTTTTATCTCCTTTCATTGTCATTTGTCTTCATATTTTTCCTTTCTTCTTTCATTCTTCCTTCCGTTCTTTCGACATTTTCGCCGATGAACTATCATTGGAGGGTGTAGTTTTGAATCCCTAGCATTGTTAGAGCCGAAGTTAACGCAATCGGTGAGGTAGGTAGGTTGAGAAAATATCGCATTATTTCCCTTTGTTCTATTTTTCATTCCTCTGTTTCTTGATAATTTCCTCAATTCTAGCTGATAGGATGGGAGATCTTCTAATTAAAAAGTAGTTGAGGATTACGGAAGCTAGAGGATTATCCGGAGAAGCTCAAATCATTGTTGGAAACTTCGGCAAGGCCGAGGTAAATTTCTTTCCTTCCTTTGTTTTTTTGTGTTAACAGAGGAAATAGTAGAACCTTTGCGTGGGGTAGCAGAGAGAGGAAAAAGGGGAGGGGGGGGGCTGTGGTCGTCGCAGGAGGCTTGGAGTTGTTGGCGTGAGGTCGCCGGTGATCGGCCAGGGGAAGGAGGCTGGGTGGCCCCTGACTCGGAGAAGAAGATAGAGTCTTCTTCCCCTGCTTCACCCAGGCTCAATGGGGTAGGCCGTTGAACCTAGTGGCATGCGCCGCCGCCCTTCACCGACGTTAAACGGGCGATGGGAAGGGGGGAGCCGGCGATGGGTTGGGGCCAGCGGGAAGAGGGAGAGAAGAGAGACTGTTGGTGGTGAGAGAGAGAAGAGAGAGATGAGAGAGAGAGAGAGAGAGAGAGCAGAGAGAAGGAGAGGGAGAAGAAGAAGAAAAAAATGGCACTCGCATCAAGGTGGTTTGGGGTGAGCGCGTGAAGAAGGCTGAAGCCTTCTTAATGGGTTGGGCCTGAACCAGCGAACCAATTGGTTCAAGTTGGTTCAAGTCTTGGGGCTAGTTTTAAATTAAAAAAATAAAAAAATATTAGGATTTGATTATAGAATTCATGGGGATTGGCTAAACTCACTCTGTAGATTCAAATCTGGGTTTAGAGATGCATAAATTAATCTTTATTTCATTCAAAAATCATATGATGTTCATGTTGAGTTGAAATAAAATGGTTTGAATGAGCCCAAAGAAACATATTTATTTAAAATTATATTGATCAAATCAGACCTTAAGAATTGAACCATTGTGATTAGCAATGAGTTTAGTTTTAATAATGATGTTTAAATTGAATAACGGCCAAGCTAATCATAGGAAAATTTATCGACGAAAGTAGGGGCATTTTTGTAAATATTGCAAAGTTAGTGAAAACTTATAAAACTAGAAAATAATTAAATTTGGGATAAAAAGTAGTAAGTAGGGGGTTGCTAGACATTGAGTGAGAGGGGTAAAAGAGTTATTTTTAGATTTTGGACTAGAGGGGTAAAATGGTAATTTTTTTGGTTATGGACTTTGATAAATTAATTATTTATGTGGGATTATAGGTGATCGTTGACTACACGTGTTGTACTGAGAAGTTATTGGAGTAGCGATTTGAGGTAGGAGTTTTACACCTTACTATTGTGTAATATATTTTCATGACTTGCATGCTTGCATATATCATGTTTTATTATGAGATTTCTTTGCATGATTTGAGATGAGTATTATGGATTCTTCTATATTTGTGTGTATATTGCAGTATATTATTTTGATATAAATGGCTTTGGGTTTTCTAATCGTGCTTACGAGTTTTGGCGTGCTAGTGGTGGGGTGGCTTGGTGGTGCTATAGAGATGTTTGGGGGTGACATAGTTAGGGAAGATGATGTATGTGATGGGTATTGTTGGTACGTGGTATTAGTTCTGGCGGTGAGTTGGAGTACTGTGGTACATTTACTAGCCTAGACTGGCGATTCGAGAAAGGGCATGCAGGCCGCATAAGCTGGGTAGAACACAGTTATGACAGCTGATATGACTGAGTTTATTACGCTGAGTAATTGTATATAAACTAACCTGGATGGGAGAAGTATCACCAGGTTAGGTTGTTGACACGTAATACTGGCTCTTAGATGGGGACAGTATGTACCAGCAGTATTGCCTTGTAATGTTTACAGACTAAGAAAGTGGCTCACTTAGTGATGTCTTTATGGGTGCTGTGGCAATGGTTATAGAGGGAGGCCCAGGGCGTATTACTTACTGAGTGCGACTTGCTTAGTGGTGTCTTACATATGAGGGTATGGATGTATGGGTGTTGAGGTTATTCTGAGTTGTGGTACGAGTATTCTAATGTGTGGAGGTGATGGTGAATATGTGGATGATTTGGGTGTGATTGCGGTCACGAAGATGAGTTGGTGGTGGATAGGGACTCTTGGGTGGCTTGAATATTTCCTTTTGAGCATGAATTTTATTGGTTTCTCGAATGGATATATGTATTGTTATATTGTTTGTTCAAACATATTTCGACTATACTAAACTATTTATTTAACATATTCATGATAGTAAGTGTAGAAGTTCTACTGGGCTTTTTAGCTTATTCCATTATATCTTATTTTCTTGCAGCAGATGAGGATAATGTATGCTTGATAAACCAAAGCCTTAGGAAGGGACCCCAGGAGTGAGATCAGGGAGCTGTTGTAGTTACCCTTTTGGGTGTATAGACTTTTGTATGTATCCGATGAAGATGACATGTATAGATTTGGTGATATAATACATAAAACAATATATGTGTCTTGGCTTTTATAGTTGCATCTTATGATATGATCAGCTTGAGGTTAGTAGGCCTTACATTTCTTGAGCTTTACCTTAAAGGTATGCGGCTGTGTTATGAGCCTCTAGACCGAGATTCACGATCAGGGGTCGTGATAGGTTTTATGGATGTTGATTTGAAAGAGAATTACTTGAAATGGTTGAGGGTAAAACTTCCAGGAAGCTCAAAACTGGTCCTGCATTGGAAATATGTGAAAATGTGGTAGATCATGAGGGCAAAGGTGTCTCCTTTATGATGCTAAACAATGTATCGATTTGTGAACTTATGTTGAAGATGGTGGGTCATCTGCTACCAATTAATTTATATTTGAGTTTTTAAAATCACGTTGACCCGTTCCACTAACAGGTTAATTGGGCCAGTAAATAGGCTTGCGATGTTACAAATGGTGGGCAGAAGGAAAGGAGTACCCATGGGATGGTGATAGAGTCCTACTAATGATCTGACTCGGAGTAGAGTGCTTGTAACTTAAGTTTACCTACTATAATTAATTTACACTCGAGTCTTTAAGGCTACATAGATCCGAAGTCGTAGGCTAGGGCATTACAACATCTCAGATCTTGCCAAAGTTATCGTGGATCTCTTTGATACGGCCTTGGGGCATTACAACATCTCAGATCAATCTCTTCGATCGCAAATAGGCAGTTGCCAAAGTTATTAAGGATCTCTTTGATTGCAAATAAGCAGTGATTCTATAGCACTTGTGATTATTGAAGCTGAGAAGTTAGGAAATAGTCGTATGCCTTTGGTTCTGTACAAGGTTATAGAGCAAAAGGATCACTTGAATTAGAAGAAGACTGTCAAGATGATCCCATAAAGGTTGAAATGGACTATGTTAAATTTTCTACTTCAAATTTTAGCAATTTGAATATTGTTGCCAGGAAGGAAAACAATGTTGATGGTCATGAATGCTTGACTTGAGACTGGTCAAGAGAATCATTCTTTTCTGGATGCTTGATTTCATCCAAGTCATTGGATTTCAAAATAGCTATCACGGAGGGACGTCTGAATGCCAGTGCTGCTTCAAATGTTGGATTGAGCATTAATGGCAGAGGTAGCTTGGGCTCAGAAAAATCTTGTGCTTGTTTTTTTCTGTCTCAAATGTAGGGCAATGATCCCTGGCTTTCTTAGTCAAGATCTGGGGACAAGTTGTAGGAGAAACAATGAATAGGGCATCTTGTAATTGGTTGTTGGGTTTAGTAAATGTCTGACAGTGTTTGTATCATCTCTGCACCATTTGGACAGCTGCTTACACGTGGATAGATCTTCATTACCAGGATACTGGAGGCTAGCTTGGTGGTAAGCTTGTGTCAGACATTCCTTGAATTCACAATATTTCTTGAATGGTCTTCAATACTCAAAAATAACTCTAGTGGGAAGTTTTCATTTATGTTAATTTGGACTTTTGTTTATTTTTTGTAAATTTCCTTTATTTTCTCTACCATTGAAGAGGAGCAAGAGTCTTGAGAAGCAAGAAGCTATGGTCATTATTGTACTTCCAAAACTGCTTAAGACAACACAAAAAAACCTACAGAGATGGAGTTTGAGCTCATGCAGGGTTGGAGCTCACTTTTCCTTGATACACAGAATGTCCTTGTGCGTGAAACTGTGCATATGTTGAGTCACTCCTTTTATGATTCTCAATTGTGATTTTTTTTTTTTTTTTTTTCTATTAGTTTAGATTTCTTGATAATGACTTTAGGGAGAAACACATGTAAATATGCCAGATGGTTTAAATAAATTAAGATAGTTGAGTGGATTGCAAACTAATTGGAAAAAATAACCTAATGCTTTGAATAGATTAAGAAAGCCAAATGGATTCCTGGTTCATTGTTGTATAATTGACACCTTACTAGATAGGTGATTTTATTGACGGTTGTTATTTAACAGATTCCCTCAAGCTGTAAATTTTTGGTTGATCCACTTTGCAACATTAAGCTTTAATACGTAGCATTTCAATGCCAAACACTAAAAAGTTCTCCTAATTGTATTTGTTAAGGATGTTTTGCATTGCCATTCTCAGACATTGAGGATTATGCAACCATCCATTAAACAGGAGGGGGAGAGAGAGAGAGAGAGAAAGGATTTCTGCCCTTAGAAAAAAAAGGCAGAGCCAGGATTTTCATGCAGGGGGGCACATTATTACTTAATATAATACTGTATAATTTTGATGGTTATTTTGTTATAGATAAAATAATGTTACAACCCAAAGATTTAAGTGGAAAATCTAGAATCACTAGGACAAGCAAAATATATGAAATATATATAAATTTTTGAGAAATTCTCTTGAAGAAAATTATGCCTTTTCAAAAATCATATCATTTACCAAAAATGGTTTATGGTGGGACATGAAACTTGATTTAGTGCCCACAAATGGCCCAACCCTTATAAATCATACAAATCCTGTGTGAATTGCAAAAAATCCTCTCAAAACAAGTTTGGAAGCTGTGATGGGTTGCATGGTAATTTCTAAAAGAAAACTGTGTGGGAGAAGTTAGAGAAGTGAATGGTAAAACTTCACAGCCTGCAAGTTATTGATTTTGAAATCAAGAAAAACTGATAAGAAAAACATACACTCTATATTCACATACAGAGCAAGCAAAAGAGAGAAGAACATCTTTATGATATATATGTGTGTACATAGAGAGAGAGAGAGAGAGAGAGAGAGAGAGAGAGAGAGAGAGAGAGAGCATGCTCAAATTAAGTTTTCCAGAAACTAACACAATCCGAGGTCCATATGGAGTAAGATCATCTTCTCAATTCTCAAGCAAGAGGGGAACTTGTGTTAAAAAAAAAAAAAAATCATTGGAGAGAAATGAAGAAAAAAAAAGAAAGTGAAACAAAGATCACGTCATTTATTTCTTGTTGGTCAAATTTTTTTTATTGAAATATTCTCATACCAACTAATTTTATCATTCTATGAGGGTAGGATTACAAAAGGTGGCTAGGCCTAGAAGATAACAAAGAAGAATAAGAAGGAAAATGGGAGTAAATGATATGTAGAAATTCAACAAACCAACTTTGTCCTATATGTTTCTTGGCATCATTTGCATTATAATTGATTTTGTCAACTAATATTTTTCATTGCTATGTTAGTACCTATCTTGCCAATCTTGTCAACCTATATGCAACATTGATTTCGCATCATTTACTAAATGGTTGTGAACCACACTTCCATTGACTTCTATCTTGCAATCCTTATTTTTAAATTCTGATTATATGGTCATGGTCAAGCTTCTGCTTTATATGGCTCCTCTTGGTATTCCTATTGTTCTCTAATGGACATACTTAAGTCACTTCCATCCGGGGTTGTGCAAGTTAGGTTGACCAATGGCCTGCTTGACCCATTTGTAGTTTAGGTAGGTTTGCTTAAGTTATCAGTAGGCTAGGTTGAGCCGAGGAACAAAATTTTTAGCATGACTTGTTAGTTTGAACCAGATTGCAGTAGTCATTTCTTTTACATGGTATCTTGATTTTCATCTTCACTATAGTTTATCATTTGTCTGTGTATATTTGCATATGATATTCTTATCTCCATTACTGTCTATTTTATGTAGGTAAGCATGCACATATGATGTGATAACTACCCCAAATTATTGATTTGAACCAGTGGATCTAATCCGCTACTTTCCAAATGCTTAAATATAAAAAATTATGTGATTTGAAAATTTCTAGCTCTTGTATCAAGTAGTCACAAACGTATATTGTTTTGTATTATTTAAACTATCTAATTTTTTGACTACTTAATGCATAAGCTACTGGTCTTCAAATCACTTGATTTTTGGTGCTTAACCATTTTAGAGATAGTGGAACACATTCAATGGCTTGATGCGAGACCTCCATCATCGTCTCATTTATAGCTGATCAGATTTAAGTAGAGATCCACTCAAATATAGCCAAATGAAGCACACACGCGCATAAGCACACACACAAGACAAATTTGCAACTGCATTTGATATGAATCATTGCATTTGAAGTGGAAAATTTGTTGTAATTTATTGCTAAGAATTGTGATTATTGAATTTTGGATTTGGTTGTGGAATTTTAATTTAAAATTAACCTTTTATCTTAAAAAGTAAATGATTGCTTGCCCATTCCCATTGTAATCATGAGCAGAACTTTTTAACATGATTATGTATTCACATCTCTGGCATCTCCTTTTCCCATGAACATAAGGCAAGATTAATGGGGGATGTTTGGTGAATTAGGAGTCATAAAGCAGATCCAAAAATTTGGAAAAATTATTGGGTGGTTGTGGTTTGAATATTTGGAGTTTGAATTGTTTTGAACTCTGTAGTTCTTTGTCCAAATGCCCTGGGTTAAATTTGTAATATGATTGTGGCAATTATTGACTGACTTAGAAAACTCAAGTCAAGAAAGACAGGCTTTATTTATGGAAGTTGGTCTGAATATATCAGCCTGTATGGTGCCTACTAGTGGAGGAGCAATAGGAAACAGAGCCATTTTGGTGATTCATTTTTCTGAATGAGATATCTTAATCATGCTAAGACTGCTCATATAATTATCATCTGCTTAATTAAGGGCAGTGCTGCTAGAGTTTTTTCTCTTCTCCACATTTTTTGAATTATCTTCTTGTTTTTCTTGTAATAGATATTGAATGGTTGATTCTGGAGGTTAATTCAATCCTTAAATTCTTCACCAGACACAAATCTTATATTTTCTATATGGCCGCATTCTGCTCTTCTTGGGCTAAAGGAATGGTAGGAGAATTGCATGAGAGATCAGGGATGATAATCACAGTAAGTTCTGAGAAGTAATCGCTGCATGTTCCTTCTGATGAATCATCTGCAAGTTGTTTGCTTGGATGTAATTCATAATAACACCACTTTTTCTACCATACTTCTGGTTGTATGTTGGTGGTGCCATAATTAATAGGAAGTCCAAAGGCATAAGGGCATTGGTAAGGACGTAAAGGCATAGATTGGTGGCCTTGAATGGATGGAATTACAGTCTGATTTCCAAAAAAATTATTAAAAAAGTATGGTAGCTGAACCCAACTCCTAAGCTACTATTTGGAAGAGATATATTTGTTGAAAATGAGAAGAGAGGGTTCATTAATATTTAGAATTTTCAATCTACAAATGGTGCCTCCATGTGTAGAATGTTCTCAGCCAATCATTTTATATTTCTTGCAGTTATGACCAGCAGATGATATAATCAAATAGTGCTTTTAGTTAGTTGAACTAAGTTCTTGTCTTCATTTATTAAGCTATAATTATTACCTGGGTAATCAATATGGATTTTTAATAATAACTCAGAAAAGTTTTGTTGCATGGTAGTTAGTTTAATTTTTCTGATAGAGTGTTCTCACTTCTATCTTTGAAAAGTTTTATTTGTACCTTATCAAATTTCAAGCAATTTCTACATTTGTTAGTTTGATGTTTGATGACACTTCTGAAAAAACCACATACGCAATCATCTAGGCATAAGGAAGCCTGGATACAGATCCTTTTTTTTTTTTTTTTTTCAATCTCTCATGATTCAGTTTCTGGGAGTTGAGAAAAGAAGAACCGAACCTATAGTTTTCGTTGATGAGAAAACTCTGTTGATCTCTTGTGCTTGCATAGAGAGGAGAAGAGGCAGGATCCGTGCGAGAAGGTATTTGAGTTGTGAAAGAGTAGACTTGGTTTTCGTAACCATGTCTCCAATCGTGGAAAGGAGAAAAGAGTCCATAAGGAGAAGAACACTTCATATACTTTCAAACCCAGACCATAGAAGAAGGTACGTGATTTGATTTCAATCCCATGCATGTTTCCCAACAGTTTTGTTGGTATCTCCTGAGGAATCAAGCAACTCTCAAGTTTGCTCTAGTAATATTCCGTTTAGCGGCTGCATAAAATTTGATTCAAGTCCATTAGGTGCTTGTTTAATTGCAAAAACTGCATCATTACCTATGCCGGCTTAACCTGCAAAGCTTATGAGAAATAGCTAACATCTTCGTTATTAGATATCCTGAAACTTTAAGTGAACAACCAGGTTCTTTTCCACTTTAATGAAGTCTACTTGTGATTTCATTAAAATTCCATGGGATATACAACTTTTTCTACTGAGATGTTTCTTCATCAACAACTGTCATTGCCTTACGATGTAAACAGCTTGCTCCGTGGGATCTTGGATGCAGTAAATCAGCTTTGCAGCAACAAGAAAATCTGAATGGAAGCTGTCATTCTACATTGCCATTCTCTTAGCTTGTCATGGTCAACAAGATAACCTGCAATTCCTAAGTGGTTCTGCTTCTTCCACTGAAAATTGTTTTCCCCAGACAGAGCTTTAACTTTTATCATGGACGCAAACTCCTAGCGCCTACTTTTGGATATCTACAGAACCACTAACGAGATTTCTAGTAAATTCATCATCAACATCATTCCATCTGGGCATCCAATATTTATCCTATTTAAAAATTAAAGCTTAACTTGCAAAAAATAAAGTTCTGTTTTGTATCAAGATCACTTCAGAGCCTCATTCAATCCCAATAGATGCTTTATGGAGAATTTACAACTGGAGGGAGTCGGTCTTGTGGACTTGCTTATTGATCATCCAGAAGGATCAGAACTGCCTTTTACCATCTGCAGCGTTATTCAGTTGAGATTGAAGTTTATTATTTCTGTGCTTCAATCATGGGGTATTTTCTATCAAGTGACGACTTTCCTTGTTTCAGATTCTTTCTTTCATAATAGTTTGATTGGTATTAAAATAATAAAATCTAATATTTGTGCCTTGAATTTCATCAATTATACTCTATACCCTAGGTGCAGTCATTGCTTTGGTAAAAGCATTTTAAATTGGTCAGGACTGCTTCATCATTTATGATAACTGATGGTAATAAAGTTTATCAACGGCTAAAAGAGCCATTGAAGTGAACTCTTAACATGTATGATTAATGGTTTGAATTCTTTGCATCTTAAACTCAATCATGTAAAGTATTGAAGGATGTCATGGAGTAGGCAAAATCTCAATCTGGTTTTGAGGAGCCTGCTGATGTTGACTATAGGAAATGATTGTTAATTTAGGAAAAAGGTGCATGTCACTGTACTCAAGATTCAAGAAAGGTTGAAACTGGAAGCACATAAACATGAAGCATATAAGAACAAGGTCTCAAAATAATCATTGCAATTGTATATACACTCCACATATGCCTGAACTGTCTTTCATCTTGATTGTGCAATATAGTTCACGTGCCATTCTGATTGTGTTTCAAACTTGCATGTCTGCAGTTCCAATTTTTGTTTTGGATCTACATGACTATTTGAACTTGGTCCATCTGTTCAATTGCTTGCATTAGTGTCTTCATTTCGTTTCATTTTCACCTAAATGGACAACACTCTAAAATTCTGCTATATCAAATTCAGCAGGCCCATGACAAACTGTGAATTTGTAGAAAATGGGACATGTATTATGATTTTGTTGCGCAGAAGAACAGGCGAATGGACTTATTTGAAGATAATGTATCCCCCATAATCTAACGAACTGCCAATAATTCTGCTTTCTTATTTGATTTGATGATTGTTTAGTTGAATTTTCAGGATAACCGTTTCGTTGTTTCAATCATATAAAATTCACATTTCATCAGTGAGCTTGGTTAATTGGTGCTAAGATAGCTTTGTCTTGGTTTTTCTGGTTCACTTGTATCAAATGCTTGTACTGCTATACGTTAGATTATGCAGGCTCCAGTTAGAAGTGGAGGGACTGGTGAAAAAAGGAAAAAAAATAGGACTTTGATGTGAATGGCCTCATTGGGTAAGTTATATTTATGCCTGAGTGCTTAGTTGGCAAGAGAATGTTTAATTGTACACCAACTTGACAAGCAGGAATTTGGGCTCATTAACATCAATTGTGGTTGCAAGACCTCCCTTATCTTTTTTTGAGGAATCCCTCACCTCACTTGTCAGTTAACAGAAAGAGCTAGAGAGAGAGAGAGAGAGAGAGAGAATTGCAAAGTAGTATTGATTTTTGTTCATTAGCATTTCATCTATGCACATTTTCTGCTTATTCTCTTCATTGATTTGAGTTGGCACAAATTTCCATCAAGGTGAGCTGCTTGCTATTTCAAAACAGTGTCCAGGTACCAGGGAATCAATGCTATCAGAGGCATTCTCTGGTGTAGTGAGGACAATTGTGTGGTGCTCCATTTACAAATTACAACAAAGAAGTAGCCAAAAAAACCAAAATTTTGAAAGCCTCTGCCACCAACCAAGGAATTTTTATTGAAAAGTTCAAAATTCTAATCTATTGTATCCCAGCTTTACATCCAAACAGTGCTCAAGGATGACGCTTCCACCATTCAATATTCTTTACGTGCCAATGGGTGCTGATGCCGTGGCAGATTGGTTGGCAAGAAAGAAAGGGATGTGAGGGTAAGCTTTAACTATTGTTTATAGAACCGGCTTATTAGGATCATGCTTTTGATCATTATTGGAGATGTAAACGATGCCTTTTTCATTAGCTAATCGACTGATGTGTAGATGCTTATCATGAGCAGCTAATCGGCTGAATTAGATAACATATCTTCTTCTTAGAAGGAGCAAGAGGACAAAATTATTTGCTTGATGTTTTAAATGGGGCCACCATGGTTTAACTCGTGTTACGTATGATCTAGTAATTTTCATGGTTTGAAGATCTTAGAAATTGGAGGTGCCAGATAGTTTGCCATGCAGATCTTTTCGTTGTTTTACCTAAAATTAAGAATTAGCTGATTTTGGAAGCACAAAATTATATCTGAGCTTTTTTTTTTTCTTTTTTTTTTTTTTGTGCAAGTGAATACATGATCCAAGACAAATAATTTGTATAATAAGTTACCTTGTTGAGATTAGGGATTGTCCAATGCTATTATTGGGAGGTTTGCAAGAATTATGTAATATTAATCAAGTAACATCCAACTGTAGCTTCGATCTAATAGGTTGTAGCTTGACTCATGGTTAAAATGTTCCTCCAAGCCTAAGCCACTTACGCTTCCCTCCTCTCCCTTATCTCATTACTATCCTTAGGGATCATTTAGTTCACAGAAAGTGAGAATAAAATATTTAGAAATTAGATTCTCAGGCATAAAATGTCTGAACTATCACGTTTGATTGATCATGGGAAACAGATATTTTGTTGAAAAAGAATGAAGCTGTTACGTTTGGTTGAATAGTTTCTTTTCTAGGAAAGTAGTGCAGAATATCAATTATATCCTTTAGTTCTTAAATTTTTTTTTTTGCCATCTAATTTTTTTAATTTCTATATATGTTATAAAAAATGGTCAAGAAATTAAGATACCAAAATTCTAAATCAAGACAAAAAGTTTTAGATCAAGTTGACACTTCGTAAATCTGAAGCGAAGCATTTTTTTCTCTCTTTTTGCTCGCTCGCTCGTTGATTTGGAAAAAAAAGGTATACGACCGAAAAGAAGGGTATGTTAGGAAGAAAAAGAAAACATGCTGCGGTGGAAAAGTAAATCCCATGGTACGGATTTTATTTTTCATAAAATGCAGGAATTCAAATTTCCATGGGATTTTATTTTTTATAAAATACAAGAATTCAAATCACGTGGGAATAGAATATTCCTACGGACGGACCCTAAAAGGGTGAACCAAACATTTTAATTCGCGGGAAACAAAATTTTGCGTTCTTTTTTACCATGAACCAAAAGAGCCCTTAGTTTTCCCCATTTTGTGATTCATCCTCTCTATTTTTACCACTCTAATTTGTGGTTCCTATATTGCACCTTTCTTGCCCTCTCATCAATGCGGGAGACCTCCTCCTCTATCGCTCTCTCTTTTTCCATCTTCTTCTCTGCCACCCTCTCTTCCTCTACCTTTCCCCTCTACTTTTTACACCTCTCGCCCCTTGCCACTACTGCCTTCTTCATTACTCACCCTCTCTTCACCTTTCTTCCTTAGTCTCTCACCATCTCTCATCCTAGTCCTCTTCATATCCCCTCAACTACTCTCTCTCTCCTTTCTTCCAATCTCTTCCTCCACCCTCTTCCCTTTCCCTTTTATGCAACACCTCTTGTCTTTTGTCACCATGAGAGATCTCCTTCTCCATCACTCTTTTTCTCTATTCACCTCTTTTTCTTAGCTTCTCACCATCTCTCATCATAATTCTCTTCATATCCCCTCAACTACTCTCTCTCTCTCCTTTCTTCCTATCTCTTCCTCCACCCTCTTCCTTACTCTGCTCGTCTTACTTCTTTTCCTTCTCCTTCTTTATCAATGGTAGTAACTTTCTTTGCCTTCATCTCCTCCATCATTATTTTCTTTTTCTATCTCTACCTCTACCTCTATCTTCCCCTTTACCGCTTCCTCTTTCTATGTTTATCTCCTTCGCTCTATCGCTATCTTCTTATCTCCCATTTCTTTTTAAATAAAAGAGGTTGAGGATTCTATAACTCAACCATGTAACTTTAAAGATGGTTTCAAATCCTTTTAACTTATGAAAATGATAAGTTATTTTTTAAAAAAAAGCGGTAAAGATTCTTTTATGATAATTAAAATTACTTGATCAACATATGAATTGTTTCCATTCTTATTAGTACACTCCATCATCCTACAATTAAGAAGCTTTATTTTGGCATCCTCAGCAATCATCCTTGTAATTATAAATTGAGATTTGACATAAAAGAATATTGCTTATTTTTATATTGATCTCAAGCAAAGAAAATAAGTGCTTATCATGAGATTATGAATTTGAATGTTGTTTGGATTCTTATAAAAATTGGATGATTTGACTTCCATATAGAATCTATGGACTCCAAATAAAATACGAAAGGAAAATGGGTGCATTCTTTATGAATATACAATCACAGTTAACAATAATATTAATTGTGTGCTTTGTATTTATCAGTCTTAGTAAGAAATTATATGAACATATGATAGTTATTATGGGTAATAAAATAAGCACATAAATAACTTTTATTATTAGATTGGAGCTTACGAAATTGCCTCACAAAAGGTCAAATATAAAACTATTGCTCTCGCATGCTCTCATGCACACAAAACCATAATCCAGCCATATATACACATAATGTACGTAAATTAAAAAAAAAAAAATCAAAACCTAATAAAAGGCTAATTCTCATGCCAATACTAGCAAGGATTTTGAACAATCAATCAGAATCAATCCTAATTAAATAAATACTTAGGCTCTATGCTTGAGTTACTCTCCAACGGTCATTCAAAAACCATTCAAATTTTGCTCTATAAACCCAAAGCCCTCTTGTAATTCTAAGTCTTTGTGAGGGTTTTTATTATACCATTGCTAGTCATCACTATTTCAAGCTTAATATTACTGGTTGTTATAATAACAATATTTATTGGTGTTCATCAATTGTTTATTAGCCATCATGCTAAGAATAATAGCTGATGATTGTTATTAGAAATTCTATTATATAAAAAGACAGCAAACTATATTAATGGTCATTGGCATATGGTTCCATGTTTCATCTTTGAAAAGGAAGAGGGTGCCAATCCTCAGAACTCTTGAAAAGGTTAGCAGGAGAGATTCCCTAGGACAGGATGAGCCATTGGTTTCCAAGTGTATACCATATGGTTGAATTTTAAAGCTACATAACAATCAAAGAAAGAGAAAGGTCAAATCAGATAGCTATCTTGATTTGATGCATATCATTCATCAAAACCTACTTAAAAGGAGAGCTTTTGAATAAAATATAATTTTTTTTAAAAAATAATTATTATTTTTAAGAATCATGAGATGAAAGGATTTTTTTTAAAAAAAAAGATATAATAAAATCTGATTCAATAATTGAGTTGGCGCAGAGGTACGCATCGTTCTTAAATCACAAATTCACTGCGCCCCGCTCAACCCTGGCTAATTTAACTATGAAACGCCCGAAGGTTGCAGAACCATCCAATGAAGATCCAACGGTTGTGGTTCACTCACAGTCACCCCACGGAGACCCGGCATCGCCAAAACCGCCACCTTGGTGGCGTTCCCTGCGAAAAGACGAAATAGCCCCCACCGACCTAGGGGTACCCTGAGGGCAATTTCGTAATCGTGTAAGCTATAAATTATGGCCTAATCGGTTTAGGGTTTCTCCCCCTCTTCTATCGCGACCGAGCTCGCAGTGTCTTGGAAGCGGCCGCCGATCCCATCTCTCTAGGTTTCTCTTCACGCTCGAATTCCCTTGGGTGGGATCTCTTCTCCTTGATTTCTTCTTCTCTTACCTTTAGCTGGACCTTTCTTTGATCCATGATTTTTCTTGTTTTTGTAATAGTTTTGTTGTTCGATTCTCTGATGGTATCTTTCTGATTTATGTGATGAACTCTATGAAGTTTTCGTGGAGATTTTAGTGTTTTTGATGGGTTGTTTTTGGTCAACAATTGATGTATTTATGGCCAAAACTTCGTTTTCCTGTTCGACCTCTGCGATCAACCCTAGGGATGGGTGATCTTACGATCTGTTGCATTTATGATATGAGGAAATTTGTAATCTTTTTTGTTGAAAAGTTCCATTATATAATGAAAAGTGAAAGATCGGTACCAGGGAATAGATCTGATGTTGGATGCTTTTCTTATTTTTGTTTTTATTTTGCTTTTTTAATTGTTTGGATTTTTTTACTCTTATTTTTCGATCAATAGGGAAATAAATTTAGAAGGATAATAGTAGGATGTGCATCTATTAGGCATGCAAGTCATGTTTTTTCTTTTCCTTTAAATTTTGTCCACTTTTTAAAATTATAATGGTGCAATTAATGATGTAGATTTTTAAGGATCTATGAAAAATTAACCGACTGTAAGGATTTTATGTTCATGGATATTTATTTTTAGACGGGAGTCTGAATGTTAGAGGATTGCTTTCAGAATGTTGTTAATGAAAATCATAATGTTTATAGTAAGCTCGTATTGTTGATATGTTAACTGTTATTTTTTTCATACAGTCCAATGAATAGAATCATTAACATGTACTTGATTGGGATGGTAGTTTGTCCTGTATTTGCATTTATATTTAGTTGTCTGAACCGATTTGCATGTGTAGACTAGCTGCATTTAATATCGGATCATGTCAGTTTCCAACCGATTGCCCAGGCAGAAATATGATTTCTGCTATGGTTGGAAGTTTTTTCAGGTTCCATAGGGTTTCTGTTGAATGTTTTGCTACGAGTTCTTGAATCTTACTTTGCGCTAACGCTTGAATGTTGATGCCCCTGCCAGCTATGTTTTGAGTTGGTCCTATGTCATTTACAACACAAAGGGAACAAGAATTTATGGTTATGCTATCAATTTTTGTTAGCTCGAGAGTAGTTCCAAGCAATAAAATTTGTTATTATTTGTTTTGTTTTTTCTGAAAACCTTCATAAGTAATCATGTGTCAGTATTGTTTTTTATTGTAATTGTGTGTCTATTTAGATCTGAGCTTTTCTCTTTCATCATTGGATGACATCTATCAGTTTTATAACCTTGTGATATGCCTCTTCAATTGATGTTTTGCTGTGCATTTATGGTTACTTCACCGAACCCCAAAAAAATTATATTACTATTTGAAATTTTACTAGGTTGCCATTCTGGTTGTTAATGAATTTGAATGGACATAGTTTGTTTGATTATATATTGAAATGTACAAGCTGTTTTTTTAGCAGATTATTTTCTCTGACATATGCAAATGTTACTAGACTGAAGACAAAGTTGTCAAATTTTTGAAACTTCTAATTCTAATTATCTGTGATATTGAACCAGGTAATCCTAGTTGGGAATTTATTATCTCCTGGATTGTTGATGTAAAGGATTTCAAGCTTCATGAAATACCAGCATTTAAATCTGTGTTTTTTTGTAAAGTGACTTTTGAGAAGTAAATTAGAAATATGAACAGAAAGTTCAAAGCAAATCATATACCATGTGAAACCAGGTTCTAGGTTCTGCAGAAGCAGTACCAGGGTTGTACTGGCTGGCTACTATGGTATGGGATCAGTACAATATGTAGTGACCCAAGGTGCAATAGAACTGGTGAGAGGGGGAGGAGGCTGAGTGGGAGAAGAGGGGGTTTGGTGGGAGGGGTACTTCTTGTTGGAATTGGTAGCGATGAAAAGCTGGAAACCCTAGCAGATGAGGGTCTCAAGCAAAAGGCTCACACTGTTTCAGTCCACTTACCTGGAACTGAGTTGAATCAGGTGGTCCTGCTTGATTTAGAGTCATTCAGGCTAGATGGTTTGGTTGGGTCTGTCCTGAATTAGGCAGTTCAGTTTGGTTTGGCAGACATTGCCTGAGTCCTTTTAAGATATATTCCTTCATCCAAAAGTCAAACATTGCATTCTAGATGCTACTTGATATTATTTCTTAATTAACTAGCAGTGCATCACATTATTTTGTGAATAATCTCATGATATTGTGCTTGTGTTGTTATCAAGGTTGATGTATTTGTTGATGGTGACTAATCTTGACTTCGTGATTCAGTCTTTTATTTGCTTTATGAAAGTACTTAGTAGCTGTTTATGTAATTTATTCTTGTAATATATTTTTTTGTCCCATGTTGATATGTTTAGACTCTTCAAAATTTCTATTTCTTGCAGCTCGTAAATTAACAAGAAAGTAGCAATGGGAAAGGAAAAGGTTCATATTAACATTGTGGTCATTGGCCATGTCGACTCTGGGAAATCAACTACAACTGGACATCTTATCTACAAGCTTGGTGGCATCGACAAGCGTGTGATTGAGAGGTTTGAGAAAGAAGCTGCTGAGATGAACAAGAGGTCATTCAAGTATGCCTGGGTGCTTGACAAGTTGAAGGCTGAGCGTGAGCGTGGTATCACCATTGATATTGCTCTCTGGAAGTTTGAGACCACAAAATATTACTGCACTGTCATTGATGCTCCTGGTCACCGTGATTTCATCAAGAACATGATCACTGGAACTTCTCAGGCTGACTGTGCTGTCCTCATTATTGATTCCACCACTGGTGGTTTTGAAGCAGGAATTTCAAAGGATGGCCAGACTCGTGAGCATGCTCTTCTTGCCTTCACTCTTGGAGTTAGGCAGATGATCTGTTGCTGTAACAAGGTAACCATGCAAATCACATTTACTGATGCATATTTTTTTTTACTTTGAAACAAAATCATTATTAACTAAGTTGTTGATTATGTTGACAGATGGATGCCACCACACCCAAATACTCAAAAGCAAGGTATGATGAGATTGTGAAGGAGGTCTCATCCTACCTGAAGAAGGTTGGCTACAATCCTGATAAGATTCCTTTTGTGCCAATCTCTGGTTTTGAAGGAGATAACATGATCGAGAGATCCACTAACCTTGACTGGTACAAGGGCCCCACCCTCTTGGAAGCACTTGACTTGATCCAGGAGCCCAGGCGTCCAACAGACAAGCCCCTCCGTCTTCCTTTGCAGGATGTCTACAAGATTGGGGGCATTGGTACCGTTCCTGTTGGTCGTGTAGAGACTGGAATCCTCAAGCCTGGTATGGTTGTTACTTTCGGACCATCTGGACTGACAACTGAAGTCAAGTCTGTGGAGATGCATCATGAGGCTCTTCAGGAGGCTCTGCCCGGAGACAATGTTGGCTTCAACGTCAAGAACGTTGCTGTCAAGGATCTGAAGCGTGGTTTTGTTGCCTCTAACTCCAAGGATGATCCAGCAAAGGAGGCTGCCAGCTTCACTTCTCAGGTCATCATCATGAACCACCCAGGCCAGATTGGCAACGGCTATGCCCCAGTTCTAGACTGCCACACCTCTCACATTGCTGTTAAGTTTGCTGAGATCTTGACCAAGATTGATCGTCGGTCTGGTAAGGAGCTGGAGAAGGAGCCCAAATTCTTGAAGAACGGAGATGCCGGGTTTGTTAAGATGATTCCCAGCAAGCCAATGGTGGTGGAGACCTTCTCTGAGTACCCCCCTCTGGGTAGGTTTGCTGTTAGGGACATGAGGCAAACGGTTGCTGTGGGTGTCATCAAGAGCGTGGAGAAGAAGGATCCCACTGGAGCCAAGGTGACCAAAGCGGCACAAAAGAAGAAATGAACCGAGGAGATCTCTTTGTCGTTGTGGTTTGGAGTCAGTAGTAGTCGTAGTGTGGTACGTTATTGTCGTCGTTACGTGTCTTCCGATACGGTATCTGGAGTCTGGATGCAGAACTGGGTGCTTGATCGGCGGTGGCAGTGTTAAAGGTAAAACGTGTCTTCTACCATGTTCTACAAAACCCAAAACTGTTCGGAGGGTTGTCTACTTTTCTTTTTAAATGCAACTTTGAGTTTGTGCTTTGTGTAGGGCTGGGATGTTTGCTGCCCCCGCCCTTCGTTAATTTGGAAGCTTTTTATTATTAAATAAAGTAGTATTTGGAGTATCTTGGCGGTGGTTGGGAAACTATTAATAACTTCTATTGGCTGTTGCGTTGTCTTCTGATTTTAACTTTAATAACGGGCTGCTACCATTAGCCCTCTATGTTCCCGATACTGTAGATGAAGAACATACTCTGGATCTTAGCGCGAAGAGCTTCCCCTGTGCGAGAATCGGTCCGTGATGAAGTGGCAGGTGTTAGCGTTGTAGTCGACGAAATTGGACGGTCGAGGCTTGACGACGCGGCAGAAGGGAGACGAGCCCAATAGTGAGTGTCAGCTGTGCGGACTTTTACTGATTTAAGATGATAAAAAGAAGCTAAATAAACTAAAGGTGAATAAAGAAACGAAATAAACCATATGCGTGAAAAGCTGATTGGTTTGGCTTGGCTTGATTTTTACCAAAACGTCTTAGATGGTAAAATTAGCTCACCTTCCAACACTTTCATACGCACACGGGATCCTATGCTCTGCTATTATGCAGTTGTTATGCTTTGCTATTCGAATTAGTTGGTGGTTAGTTTATTCCAAGAATGTCACACCTTGCATTAAATGTGAAATAGTAGTATTAGGTTCATATAATATGCATTATATTAGAACATGCATGGTGGTCCATGGATCTATGATGGTGATTCTTTTTGATATCGTAAATAGTAATATTACCTCTAAAAATAAAAAAAAATAAAAAAAATCATAAATGTGCCAAACGCTACACTTGGTCGTTTCTGGCTCCCACTTTCCTGCTCAATTTGGCCATATTCACTACGTAGAATCTATTATAGATTCCGTCGATCATCTCCAAGTGAGCATGTCTCCAGGCCTGCTCGAGCAACAGCACACCAGACACCCCAAAACCCCACCGGAAATCCCACTCCGATGCCAAGGTAGAACCATATCATTTTCCAAACTCTTCTCCATAGCCTCCATCAAGGCTGCAACTAGTTTCATTGTCAGAGCAGACTTGTATGGATGGATCGTTGAGGGTTTGGAGTTGATATCCTAATGGAAGATTATTATAGACACGTCGAGCGAGAGACTCCAATGATAGCATTCCGCCAATCTTCTTCTTAAGTGAGTCCTCGATGCATTTAAATTCTCCAGCGCAAAAAGAACTCCTATTTCTTCTGGAATATCTCCACATAAACTGTTTCAGGAAAGATCGACGCTCTTAACAAGATGGAGGGAGCATCTTCGAAAATTCAAATTGTTCTCCCTTCATGACCACCGACATGCCATCCTCGTCCCTTAATGCACCATCAATATTATGTTTCTGGCAATCTTGAAGCCATTGCACTGAGATTGCCAAAAGATCCGCGTATGCTTCCTGAGAGATTGTTGTCTGCGAGATCTAGAGTTTGAAGCCCGTATGGATGTGCTGGTTGTGGAGGATAGACTCTCTCCTATCCAAGCTGGGATTTTCCCACTCCAAGTGGAGATATCTCAAGCTTTTGCACGAACCTGTGAACTCTGGGATCCGGATTCCGTGGAAGTCGTTCCAGCTGAGATCGAGGTGCTTCAATTTGCTTAAAGGAAGCAAAGATGGATTGATCTCACTGCTGAGAGCTGACTGGGTTTCATTGTAGCTGAAGTAGTTGTTTCGGAGCTTGAGCTCTATAACGTACCTGCCCTTCTTAGCACATGCGACTCCCGTCCATCGGCAGCACAGTCTTGGCCTTCCCATGAGGACAAGTGGTTCTGAGGAACTTTCATGCTGGCTTTGAAGGCCAGAAGTGCATCTCTCTCGGCCTTGATGCACCCGCTTGTCACCATGGTTTGCATGCCTAGAAGCCAAAGGAAAAGCCCGAGAGCTCGAATCAGAGGAAGCATTGTTGCTTCTCCCCTAGCTGTTTCCAAAGGAACCAGGGGAAACTACCAGGGATGAATGCTGGCTCACTATCACTCACAGTCTCTATTCTATTTATAGAGTAGCTGATACCAGCTCATTTCCATCTTAGCATTGTACATAAACTAGGAAAAATGGTGTCTTTGCTTTGTTTGTCACATCAAATCCCCGATGACCAGAAGTTGCTCGCTGGGAAATCTCGTCCTACACCAATGGTGAAATTCTAAAATCTTGGTAAAAATTATGAAGCCCGGTGAAGGTGCTGAATGGAAGATTTTATGCAATTTGAATTTTGAATCATATTGAAATGATTTATTGAACTCGTTCAATTCTTTCAGAACATGTCAGAGGCTGAGGAGGCTCAAGGCTTGCTGCTTAAAAGTGGAAGCACAGCGTGTGAAACTTTGCTATAAGAGACCGTAGACTGTTTTCATGTGTTCATATTGGTTAGTTCAACAGACACGCGTACACATTGTCTACGCTTTACCTATTCATGAACCACGGTGGACTCTGCAAGTCTACAATCAAACGGTCACTTGGGTCAATTGGAGTGGTCTGACAGTGTACCCACCACTCTTGGGTTGCCTACGGATGGTTCAGAGAGAGAGAGAGAGAGAGAGAGATGTGAAGTTTTGAAGGGTACGGTGCAAATAGTGCATGTTTGAAAGATGGGACCTATGTCTGCTGTTATCTTTCATCTTTTTTTCTCAACCATAGTTTCACTGTCAAGTACTTGTTCGGAAAAAAACCAACTTATGGATTTGTCTTAGCAAGGACAATGTTACAGGAAATGTATGTGAAAGCCAGACCCAAATAACAACACGTGTGGGTCAAAGCAGTACCAGACTGTAGTTATGCAAGCACTTTAATCCTATTCTTTATTTTTTCCAAGCCAAAAATTAGTTAGCAGTTAACAACACACGAAGCGAATTGTGCATAATAATACCATCAACATTCCCATGGAACTAGCCAGATTACGCACAGTAGACCTCTTGGATGTCCTGTAGGCATCCTTATTTATTGGTTATTCTTTTTGACATGAAAAATTCTCAATGGTTGTACCTTGTTATGGCTTATTTCAGGATGACGGATGGCATGTATGATAAATTCTGTGGGATGGCAGCAGTGAGTATGGTAAGACATGGAAAGAAGAGAGCAGAGCTAAACCAAGTTACTGAGCGAGCATGAGATGGTGACGCTGAAAAAGTTGCAACTTCTTATGATTTGGAGTGCAATAAGAATACTCAGCATTACTGGTATGGTGGTGTATGCTATTCTTTGCCAGGGAAATCTATGGCGTCCTAATGCTTTGGATATGTAAAAGTTTCACCAAAAAATAGATGCTTTGTGACACATTCAGGAAGCCTGCTATGCATATTCTAAAACCATTAGTTCAATACTTCCCATAAAAGAAAAGAGCCTTTTGGGATTGTAACATCAATTTTTTACTTAATTTATGGTTCCTTAATGGTTGGGGAAGAGATAAACCGTTAGCTGAAAGATGAAGAACCAGCTACCATCTAATCCTTGGTAATAAAGCTTGAAAACACAAGATCTTTTTTCCCCCCCTTCCCCTCTCAATGTGTGTTAACCAGCAAAGACTTGTCCATCTGAAGAGTTGCATTTGCTGCATGTGTTGGTAGCTTGGATTCAACATTAGTTTTCCCACTTTTGTTTTTTCAAACAAACATGCTAGAATGCTACTGACAAAGTTTGAACACAGAATCTCACCAGGCCCAGACAAAACTCATTTCAATATACTCTGGCAAGGTATCCTTTAATTGGGAATTTGAAACATTTGATAGTATCAAGCCTTGTTGACAAAAAAGAATTTACAACCGGCAATCGATCTCAAATCATCTCCTTGTGAGGTTCCTTCCACAAAATATAATTACAAAGATACTGTTCATATAGTCATAACATGTCATTACCTGATTCTACCATTTGAATATGCATTCTGAGCCATCTCACTTCCCTCTTTGACATCTTCACAAATTTTCAGCAAGGCCTCCGAAAATTTTGTCAGCCGATCAAACAACCCCCTCAAGCTAGCCTGCAAATTGCACAATTTTGAGTCTGTCTCAGATTTATCCTCTTCGTTGTTCTCCTTGTGCTCTGATTCTCTCTCATTTTCCATCTCTTCATGTCTTCTTTCTATTTGTCTTTCTTCTATTGGCTGCTCACAGAAGCTATGCAGGTCTGCTGCAATGCTTTTGATGGAATCACAGACATCCTCTGAAGGGAGTGTCTGGATCCCGGCCAGCCAATCACGCAAGAGGACAAATATAGGAGGAGCAAGGGCTCGGCGAGGGGAGAAGGTTACCCTCTTTCCCCTAGAGGAGCGTTCTCGAGGTAACAAGATGCACTTCTGAATCCAGGTGTTGAGAGCTTCCACATAGGATTTATGGGCATCAACCCAATGCACAAAGCTAGAATGAAAGCAATTAATCTCATGTCTAAGGTGCATCAAGGCCTGTCTGTAGGACTCATTTTGTAGTGCTGCTGTTGAACATTTTACATCGTAGGCCAATGAGATAGTGATATATTGTGCATGGTGGTTTTCAAACATAGCTTTCCACATACGAAGCAACCTGCAGAGGCCACATATAATTACATTTCTGGCCAAATTTAAGGACATACAAAAGACAATAATGTTCGTTTTCCTTCTCACACCTGGCTACAAGCATGCAACATGCAATAACTTGGAAGATTTGACAAAAGCATTATTCAACAAAGTAGTTCTTGAGATCAGTGCATCTGTCTCATCTAGAGTTAAAATAATTCTCCCCTCATAAAACAATGCTTTCCAAATTAAGCTCTTGTTGACAAAGTGAAGAATTTATTTTTATCTAAACTCATGCATTTCATAGGTTCAATGGAACAAGCCCAACTGCTCACACAAGCATATCAATGATGGATTGGATTCAGACAGCATTCTATGCTGATCTGGATACTTAATAGTGGTGAAATTCAAGAGCCATGTACACATTTGAAATTCAAATCTGCATAAAAAATAGAACTATTTCCTTAGGTTATGTCTTTAGTGACTCAAGGCATGACTTGTCTTAACACTACCCTGAGACGTCTATATGAAGGTTTGGCCTTGACAGCTTGGATATAAACCTGATATTGGGAATAAAACTGTATCAGATCACTGAGTACTGATAATGTACTGTACCCATGCTTCTCTGTGCATTGGAAGTTCTGGAAAAAGTCTTCTGTGAAGAAATTTGGTTTTTGGAGAAGAATTCTAAATGTTCACAATGTAGTGCATGAATATGTGAAGCATGTATGATTGCAGTCAGATTATCAGGAAAATTTAAATGGTGATAAAAGATGGCTTTTGAACATGAATGGACAAACAGGAAACTTCATGACACTCCACAATGCATCATAGACCTAATTATGAAATGTCTGTCTTGGGGGGAAAAATCATCAAGTCCACAATTAACAAACATAGAAGGCATCAATTGACATCTATATGATATGCTATTACTACACAAAATGAAAGGAGAAGAGTTGAATGGAACCATACCCTAATATTAGTTCTATAAGTTGGGGTTGCAATTCTTCATCTCTCAACTTCTCAATTCTTCTGGATATTGATTCAACTGCTTGAATGGCTACTTTTACTCGTGAATGGAGATCCTTCACAGCAGCCCGAGTTTTGTCAATCACTTGGGCATTCAAATCCCTTGCAAATTGGTGTCTTAGCTGGTTGCACTTCTGATCATATGCCTTCCTGATGGATTCACTAGCCTAACAAAATAAAGGAATGGATTGCAACAAAAATTATAGTCATATCGATAATCAAAGGAAGAAAGGGGGTGTATCCATGTAGCAAAGAGGAGGTTATGTAAAGTGAAAGATAATGGGTCGATAAAACAATCTTCATTTTTGCTTCCATCTAAAATTTAATAATGAAGAGGGTGGGCCTTGGCATAATAATAAGGTTGCTACATTGTGACCTTAAGGTCATGGGTCCAAAACATGGAGACCACCTCTCCATTTGCAAAGTAAGGTTGTGCACATGTGACCCTCCCCGAACCCCACAATGATAGGAACTTCGTGCACTGCACTCCTTTTGTTTTCTAAAATTTCATCACAACTCATGAGCATCAGTTGATATGATAACTAAATGCTTATTACCAGTCTAAACAGCATCATCATTATAATCCGAAGGAATCAGAAGAACAAGTAAGTTAGAATCCATACATGGCAAACTAGTCATAGAGCAATTAGTAATACTAAAGAACATTTCATCTTTCTTCTACTAGATACCAGGTCCTCTTAGGTTGACATTATTTGAATAGATCTATTGCATTCCAAGAGAGCGGAATGCTTGTACTGTTGCCACCTGAAAATATGTTGGCTGTGCTATGAACTTCACAAGAAAAGAGAGAAAAAGATGGCAAGCCATGAGCATGCAACAAGAAAGAGGAGAGCTAACCAAGTGCAAATGCTGGGCATGTGGGCCCATATAAAAGCATAAACCAGATATGCATGACTAGAAGTGGGATTATAAAGGGAAGTCTCTCTCTCACACACATGAATAGAAAATACCAAAGTTAGTGATAAATAATAGGCAGTGTCCTACGGAAGTTTCAGAAATAGCTTGAGTAACTCCACAATGGAGTCCACTTATAAACCACCATCTCTCCACTGCCTCACCAAAATCTTCTACTGCATTAAGTTACCACTAGGAAAGAGTTATCCAAAAATTATGATTGTTATCCACCAAAATGTCACCTTTAAAGAGGATGGAATCAGCACATGCACACATGCACCTAGCACACACATATAATCTTCTTAGAATGGAATATTTCCTCCCAGAGTACTTCTTGCCCACAGTACATTATATCAGACCTGTTAAAGCTTGTTTCGCTTTCAATTTTGCATAAGATGCTCCAACAAAATAAGCAAAAGAGTATGATGTCCTTCCCAGATCTGTTTTCACCAAACTTTACATAGGCAAATAGGACATCATCTTTGTTTTGATGATGAGATGCAATTCTTCTCTTTTCCTTGTTACCAAACATTGCATCATTCCAGCCCATTGTTTAATAATTGGAAAAAAAAAAAAAAGCCTAAATCCTCTCTCTCACACCCCCCCCCCCAACCCACCCACACCGAGTCTTCTTCATTACCACCAATAACCCTAAACAGCACTACCCCTCCTTATCACTTCTTCTTGACTATAATCATCTCTGCTATCCCACACCCATCCTCCTAACTCCTAACCATGAGCCTCATCTTGTCCAAAACGTTTGAACATTGGATAGGTTGGGTTGGGTTGGGTCAAGTGCCTGAAATTAAGTTATTCAGTTTGAGGCAAGTTTGGGCTGATCTAACAGTTTTCCCATGGATGGGGTCATCTAATCAAAAGGTTAGGTTAGGTTTTGTGGACTTGGACCTAACCCTTATACATATATAGCCATCATCACTGCCACTTTTTTTAACTATTGGAGATTTGTGATATATTTTCATAGTATATCTGACTTCCTTTTCCACAAAAATGTTCCTGTAAATATAATTATTATTTATTTTCCCATGGTTATACACTCTTTCCTATCAACTTGGAGATTCTATAATATTGTTTAATTCAAGCATATGTGTGCTCCCCTCCCCAAAATAAATAAAATAAAATAAAACCAATTACCCATCAGCACAAATATCTTTAAATGCTATGTCCCTTAATTCCTGTAACTATAGATTAGCATAACATAACCTAGCATGTTTTGCACACAGGATTTACATGAAGATGACATTAAAGCATCACATATGAAAAATTCCCAAAAAGTAGATATGAGAACACAATGAGCATCTCTCCAGGCATAGATATACAGTTAGATATGTGGACAGTATCTCTAGACTCATACAGGTTTACCTGGTCTTCATATATGACATACATAAGCATTAGATAATGCATCATGCATATATGATCACCAAATCATAGGCTGTTCTAGATACCATAGTCTATTCTTTTCTATTCAGTGTGCCACACCTATAGACGTATTGTGAGCATGTAGAATTGGAACTCATTAATTTGCATTTTAACAAGTTCATCTCTTGTTTTCTTAGGACTTCAAGATAGTTTTAGAGACCGTCTATGTGAGATCCACTCATCCTTGGCCAACCTAAGAATTGAATATTTCCTTGTTTTCTATGCAAAGATACTAATGCTAACACATTCTCTTGAACTAAGGTTACAAACTGGACAACTTGCTCTTCAGTGCTGGTTAATGGTGGCTAAGCAAGAAGTTCAGATTAGAAGTTAAGACAAAGGAGATTCAGAATTCCTATTATTGCTCCCTCTCCTTCCTAAAGGTTTATGTAGACCCAAATCCTTTCTTCTCCAAAAATCTTAGCAACTAGGGCCATGAGGACCGATCCATCTTAGTGAGTTCAACCTACTTAATGCAATCAAAAGCAACACTATCTCATCCACATAAGTAGGGTTGCAAGCAGGTTGGGTAGGCACACTACATATCCAATCCATACTTGAATCAGATCAAAATGTTGAATCCAAAACTAATTCATTTCTATTTGGGTCGTAGAAGATAAAGTTTAATATTTATTTTATCAATCCATCAGGTTATTTTAATTAAATCAAGTCAAAAATAATACAAACACAAAGCAAACAAACACGTATAAATTGATTACCTAATTATATCTTAAACATGTCATGCAACAAGATAAAGGCAATATGCAGATATTATCAATAACCTGTTCTACATGACATTTGATTGATGGTTACATTTTCTTTCTAGTCAAGAAGACAAATTAATGGTTAACCATATTAGTTTATTTTAAGAAAAAAATAATTTCTTATATCCAAGGAGTGCTACTTGTTTCGGATTGATTCAGCTAGTACAGGTTCGTATTGGGAACTAGTGATCCAAATCCAAGCCATATCTGAAACTTTGTCATATTTTTCAGTCTAGCCTCATCCAAATAAATTAGGTTTTAGTTGGACCAGATTAGTTTCAGATTGGTTCCAGATCTGAAGCAGGTTAATATAATCCACTTGCACCCAAGACACAAGTGAATTTTGTCAATTGCACCTATTAGCTTGTCATTCTTGCTCAACTGAACCATCCTGGCAATTGTCAGAATCATTGTGTTACAATATCCCTATAACCTAAACTAACAACTCTTTCATGGACTTGAAGGGTTAAATGTAGGCACTTGTCTTATTTATGTTTAGAAATTTCTTCATACAAGCTCATGACCAAGCACCAATTCCCATAAACATGTCTAGGAATTGGGAGCAAGCACTTTAAAGTAAACCAAAAGGTCCACTCTATCATGCAGCACAAAGACAAATAATTAGACCGATCATCAAGGATATGCCAGTTTATCATTGATGATTCCATTCTGACTCATCTAAACACTCTATCATCCAGTTTATTTGCTTAATAATTATAAATTTGAAAGATCAAACACTCTATCACACCACCAACTTTTAGAAGTTATATCATCTCAAACAGTGATAAGCCTATTAAGTCTTTCTTGTTCTATGCAAACCTCTAAAAAAGTTTCACCAATGCAACAGAAAGCAGATACCTCATGTCTATAAATAACACATAGGCATGACTGATTATAAGCTATGATAAGTTGATAAATTTGACTCGATGCAGTGAAAAAGGTCATGATGGAGTGATGCAAATTATAGTACCTTCACTTCATCGTAAAGTTTTCTCTCCCAGGCAAATAGTCTATCTAATGTGGATGAATGGCTTCCAGATATCATGCAAAACTCTTCAATAAAATCACTACCACTTTCAGCAGTGTCATCTTTCGGTGCTGATGTAATAGGATTTCTAGATGATGATGATCGTGATGAGACTGTGCGATTCCAGGTAATGACCTTTGGTGCAAGCTGGGCAGATTCTATATAGAATTAGAGATGTTAGATAAGCCAAGCAGATCCACCATTTCATCACAACAATTTGAAAGAAAAACTTCATTTGAATTAAAACTAGTTCTTGTGAAAAATGCTTGTTTCAGGTAATAAAAATATCAAGAACTCCATAATATCCTGAAACAACCTACCATGCTCAGAGACATTCTCTGCCCTGTAACAAATCAGGAAGGCTGAGATAAATAGAAAAGCTGGAGACTTTCCTGTAGAACAGAGAGTTCAGTTAAAGGAGCTTGCACAAAAGATTTCAATGTAGAGCAAACAAAACTGTGACGAAGAGAATTTAAAAATTCCTCACAACTCCCATGTTTCACCTATTGTCTCAGAAGAGATGCTTAGCTGAATCTTATTTGTCTCCAGCATTCTTGCAATCTCATGTCCAGACTCCGCAGCTCTGGTAAAACAGTGTTCAATGTCCTTTATGCTGGACAGAAAATCTTTAGCCTGATAATTGATGCACTCTGAAGCATCCTTCCTTTCTCCAGATGGTTCTTCCTCCAGCTTAGCCTTCTCTCTCTTTGACCTGTGTAGCTCTGATGAGGCATTTCCAGCCAAAGCCTCAGCTGATCCATTAACATAGCTACAATCAGACTTTAGCCCTCTACCATCGCACATTTGTTTTCGTGCCAAATCGTCAGATTCCTCTAAGCTAGTGCCATTCACCAAATGTGGACGATCCATCATCCTTCCACCATTATCGATCTTGTGCAATGTCAAGCTCACATTATCCTCACTCTTTCTCTCTGAATCAAGCCTGCTCTTCCCCATTTCTTCATTTATTTGCGGCAACTTTGCTTCCTCTTCAATCAAACAAGCCCTATCTTCTTCCTTCGCCTGTCTCAGGCCCATCAGTCTACTAGTGTCCAGGGCTATATCATGTTCACCATTCTGGACCCCAACTTTTTTTAATGCATCAATGGGATCAAAGAAGTCCCATGAGGAGCCAATTTCAGGGGGTGGGGGTGGAGGGAAGGGAAAAGTAAGAGACTCCTCATCGACAAAGTGGCTTGTGGATGACTTCATTGTGACCTTCATAGAAGTACCCCCTGCTGCCTTCATGTAACTGATACTGGACAGACAAGGGGAGAAAGGACTTGCGCTATGTAGTGGCGATTCAACATGCTCAGCAATGTGGGAAGGAGATGGTGAAGCAAAAGAGGATTGAGAGGGAGATTTGTCTGGTTCCAATGCTGTGAGTGATGGTTTGATCAAGATCTCAGCTTCGACAAACTGTCTTAGAGCAGTTCCCATATTGTGGAGGGATTGGACATAGGAAAGTTGAGCTGCTGATAGAGCATACCTCGAGTCGATTGCTTGTTTGATGCACTGCATGCGCTCTTTGCACAGAAGCAGTGCTTCGTTCCGGTCTTGTTTCGAGCCTGAACAACCCATCACACTGGAGCCTCCTCGGCCTCTCAACAATCCATTTTTCTCTGTAAACTCACAATGCCACTATCTTTAGCACTTCAAACCCTATCTGTCATCCAATTCACTTTAAGAACATACAATCTTCTTCATGGAATCTAAAGATCATCTCCTGAAATCCCCATTACCAAAATCTTTTAGTTTTGCAGAATAGAAAGAACTTTCCCCTACCCACACACACCTTCAGCTTCCACTACAAATTTCCACTTCAGAAAACTTGAATCCAAGAATATAACAAAAATTTCTCCTCTGTCAGAGCCAATGTTGAATAACAGTCCTCACTTCTTCACACCAAAACCTCTTCTTTTCTTCAAGAGATCATCAACCCGATCATAAAAGGCCTCAACTTTTTTTTATTCCTGCAATCTCTACTTCAATGTTCGATCTGCTTCAATTCTTTCCTAACTTAATCTCATACCAAACATCTTTTTTTCGTCGATCAACAACAAAAACCAACTTAGGGGTTAGCTCCCAGCCACGAGAAATCAACTGTTGTTCTTGAAGGCCTTTTTTCCAGCCAAAAAATCCCCTCCCTCAAATCTCCAAGAAATAGAGAAAAAGGGAAAAACTTTCAGAAACTCCATTCCCCAAAACCCATCCCGACGCCTCGAACAACCAATCTCCTCCTCCCCAAAAATCCGCACATCCCGAGGCCAAGCTCCCACCTTTCTCCCCAAAATCCCTCCATTCCGAAAACCCTGGCAACAGCTCCTCAAAACCCACCCAACTCCTTCTCCCACTCTCTCTCTCTCTCTCTCCTGCCTCCTTGGGCGTTACGAATACCCTTCCCAGAAAACACCAAAGAGAACGAGACGCCCACCACAAAGAAGTCCACCCCTACCCCATTCTGGCTAAAACCGGTGAATCCCAGCAAAAATAAAGCGAAAGCAAGGCAAGAAGGGTGGAGGCAAAAAACAAGCAGAAAGAAAGAGAGCCAAAAACCAAAACAGAGAAAGAGAGCGAGAGCGAGAACGAGAACGAGAACGAGAGAGGGAGATATAAACAGAAGGATAAAAAAAGGTCAAATTGTTTTTTTTTTTTTTCCTTGTAATTGTCTCTGCTTCGCTGCTCTGTTCGTCTTTTCCTTCTCTCCCTCCCTCTCTCTCTCTCTCTCTCTCTCTCTCTCCGTGCAAGGGGTTTAAGAGGGGTTTCCGTTACGGGCCAAAAGCATTCAACACCACGGAATCCGGGATCCTGTCGCCACCGCCTGCGGTCGCAGGCGCTGCCCTTAACCAACTCGGGAGCTTGGACGGGACGCGACGCGACTGGCCGAGGACATCGTCTGGCGATCGCTGGCGGGTGCGGGGCAGAAGGCGTCTGCCTAAAACGTGGAATGTTTTGAGGACGAAAGTGCCCCTAGGGTTTCGGGGAGCGTCCATCTCCAACGTCTCCCTCGTCCCTCGCGTAACGGGCCCCCGCCACCTGAAAGGGCTCTGGCCACGAGGGAGGGGTAGGATGGTAATTAAGGACCGTATTTATTTTTGCGGGGTTTTCTTAATCAGACCGTCCATTCGGTGGACCTCAAGTTTTAAGGCTGAAGCTTCTGGAGAGTACCTGGTGATGGGACGGTGATATAACTCCAGCTGGGTACGATATTTGTGGTGGGGTACAAGAATCAGAGGGCCATAATGGCGAGTGGAGAACTTTGGGCTTTATCGTACTCCTTTACTTTGATAATCGTGTACCGTCAACAGCACAGCTAAAACCACTTGAGCTATCGCCTTTGATCATCCTCCCTGCTGACACGTGCCGGAGACTGCACCCGGTGCTGCCCAGTCCATCGTAGGAAATCGGCAGTATTTTTCTTTTTTTTTTTTATAAAAGAAAGTGGTAGTATTTTAATTATCTACATTTCTATTTTTAAAAATACACCAACTAAATTTTTAAAAATATACCAACTAACAAATGAGTTGGGATGACCCAAGAGACGATAGCAATCCGATGTGATTGGTTTAAACATTAATAAAATCAGTTTTAAGTCTAAAACTTTGAATTTAACATGCAGCGTCACAATGGTCCATACAAGTTATGTACCATTTTTACTATAAAAAAAATATTTAAATATTAAATTAATTAATAAATATTATTTTTATTAAATATAATTAAGAGAAAAAAAATAATTATTAAATATTTAAATAAAAAAAATCTGTTCTATTTTGGAATTGATCTGAAATTAAATCGAATTGATTAAGATATTATAAGATATGATCTGTTTGACTTTAGATTTAAAATTTTATAATCAATTTTAATTGGATTAGTTATAAGTTCTAACTTAATTCGTGCTCATCGTTATTATGATATAAGTTATTGATATTTTTCACCAGAGATACATTTACTTTTATTAGTCATCATGAGCCATATGTGACTGCCATTAAAAATTAGATGCAGGATAAGTTGCTTCTAACAGAAAATATAGAATGAATAAATTTTAAAATAAATAGCATATATTAGATATTATTATACCTTATTTAATATTTATTTGATACATTATGTTATTATAATTTTAATGCAGATAAGCTCAATTTTTTAAATATGTTAAATTTTTATTATAAACAAAATCATCTCGATCATAATTTAAAAAGAATTTTTCTCTTGCACTTCCTAAAATTCAGCAACATTAGAATTCATTTTTCTAATGTTAGCATATTTTATACCTTTAAGTGAGAAGTCTAATTAAAATTATTATTCAAATTAAAAGTTGAAAAATATAACAACTTTTGTTTTTTATAGCGTTAGATGTTTTTATTTCTTTTATTGGATTACGTGTCGGCGCCCAGGTCCTCGACTTCCGTGGCTTTGTTTTGCCTCTCACATGGGTTTGAGATGTTTGCCAAAGAGAAAGCGGTGAGAGAGGCCCCATTTCCAAAATCAAGAAGTATTATTATTATTATTATTATTATTATTATTTTACCATGTTTTGCAACCTCCACGTAAAAAAAAAAAAAGAAAAAGAAAAAAAAAAAAATACCACCTTCATATTAAAATTTAGGTGACCAAGAATCCTGCTATGGGTTGTTGTAATGTGTGTGTGTGTGTGTGATAACGGTAATAGTACATTTCAAGCTAGATTCCATATCAATTTCTACATATGGTAGTGTTTTTACTTTTTTACTGTCGTATAGCGGTGTTTTTTCTTTTCACTGTGACCTTTATCCAAATGCGATTCCTTGCGTTAACTTTATGCATGTGCATGCAACAAGGCTGACAGTCGGGTGGAGACGGAAGGAACCGCACCTGCTGTAATGGAGAAGCCCAGTGACTTGGGATCCAGAGCTCTCTCTTTTACTTACCATCGATAATGCGCAGAAAAAATACATGTGACTGCTGTTGAATTTATCTTGGCCTCGTTCATTATGACTCATTTCATGATTTTCTTTAGACTGTAATTTTCCCTTCGAACTTTCCAACAAATTCAAATCACCGAACATCTTTCATGATAAATGTTCACAAGCAACAACTGGTATTAACCTGAAAACCAATCTCTTGTTCATCATTTTTTTTTTTCTCATGACTAACTTTCCAATGCTCGTAGAGGCACAGAAAGACTTGGGATCTTCTCGAATGTTTCAAAAGGGCAGCAAGGAATTCACCAGCCTACCTGTAAACTTTGTCCATGTTGGAGCTGCTGGCACCGTTGAATTCATTCCTTCCAACACTCTCCAAATTCCCTCAAATTGATCCAAGCACCACCATTCGAATCAAAACCTCTATAACATTGCCATTCTTCAATGTTTGTCCGAGTTGCTTGGCAAAGTGCTTCTCATTCATCGTGTCACATTGTCTTTGCACCACATACTGCCATGGCCATGTCAACTCTTCCTCCATTATAACAATTCGAGTTTAGGACTGCTAGGAGAACCTAGCAGAACACACAAAGTTATTTGGTCGTTCAAAGATAAATACTTGGCAGTAAAATGATACAATGAAGGGGAGGTTCACCTCTTTCAAGCTTCCAGTTAGATTCCAGAAAATGATACTTGGTAGGAGCTGTACCGAGCTTGATATACTTGCTTGGCAGAACAAAGCTCCAAACAAGAGGGAGTGCAGGTGATTTCAGTGTGTTAGGGTCCAAACTCTGACCAGAGAGTGCTCCTCTTTCAAGAGGTTCACTTGCACAAAGAAATGCCACCCTCTGAGTAAAAGCTAATGGTGCATCGGCATGCATGGGATTCAACTAAAGATTTTTTTTTTTTGGTTAAAATATATTTCTAATCCTCAGGCTTTCACTCAAAACTTATTTTGATCTTCAGATTTTCAATTGTTACAGTTGAATCTTTTATGGTTTAAAAATATTGCATTTCTGGCATTACGTATGAAATCGATTAAAATTGATAAAATAGTTGACTGTTATTTTAACATGAATATATAAAGGCTATCTTCTACCGATACAGAGTGTCCAAAATGTAATATTTTAAAATATGAATGACTAAACTGTAATAATTAAAAATTTAAGAATCAAAATAAATTTTAAGTGAAAGTTTATGAATCAAAAGTATATTTTTTACTGAAAAAAGAGAAGGAGGTCATCCAACATGGTGAGCTTGGGAAGTGAGAATGCTCGCAATCTTTCTTGGGTCATTTGATGCACCATTGCCTGGTATTAAAATAAATAGTTAAAATTAGAAATATGATTTAATTAGATATTCTCAAAACAAGCCGATGTTCAATACAGACATACAAAAGATGATAACATTTGAGCTTTGGTTGATAGGTTGAAGTTGCATGAAGTCTCCATACAGCCATCGTTGATGGAATAATTAATTAGCGCACTGTAGTCACGACCACGTTCCCACCATAAGCAAGCCAGGTGAGAAATCCACTTGGCGGCAGCCTTGCAAGGTACAAAAGGGTACATGTTTCATAAAATACGCGCTTGAAGTTATGGTACATCTTTCATTTAATAAAGAACACATTAAAAGCTTGCACCAACCACCATTGACCCTTTGCTCAGAAAACCATTTTAATTTTTGAAAATTGAAAAATAAGAATAAAGAGGGGTGTGTTGTGTCAAATGTAATGGGTGCAAAGATCCTCACTCAGAGGGTTCTCTAGCTCTCAATAAAGTTAAAATCTGAACAATTTAAGCAAATAAACTCAAGAAGTTGAAGCTCAGCTAAAAGCCACATGGTTATTGATTTTTTTTCTACAAGTTGTCTCGAATACAAAGACCGTGCCTAGTTCCATGTGACCTTTAGCTAACTCCTTCAGAGATTGGAGACCTAAAATCATATACAAGCAAAGCATGGGTGGAGGTGTAAACAATCTGCTTCATATTTCTTAGCCTGTTGTGAGCTGGTCACCATTTCCAAGAGCCTGTGAATGTTTGTTTGTTTGTTTTTTATTTTTTATTTTTGACTGAGAAGAGCCTGTGAATGTTAACCTTGAACAACTTGGAGGATAGAGATCGGGAGTTTAGTTTACAGAGATATCGCCAAAGCCATCCAATAAAAAAAAGCAAGAACAAGAAACATCAATATCTTAAATATATTAAGAACAAATCCTATTTTTCCAATTTCAATCATAGTCTTCCCACAGCAATTAACAGTGAGACAAAGTACAAAAGAGAGTCCTTGGCTCCTAGGTCCATCAGAAAACATTCTCAGTGATTCTTGTATTGCTATTTTTATGTCTCCCACCAAACTGCCTCTGATATGATACACCAAAGCGAACATTAAGCCTAAGATAAGGTCACTGGCTTCTACCCAAGCAAACAGGCAAGCCCTCCTGCATTGCAATGAGCAAACATGTGAACCTTCCGGCGTAGCAGACACCATCAGATAGTCCAGCTAAAACTGAAACCACGTTAACAATAAGATTGTCCTCCAAGATGCAAAGGGCTTGTTTCTTATCCAGGTTCAACTCCCTGGTTGGAAAGGTAATTTTAAATGAGAATTCTACCTAAATGATTACTCAAACACATAGTTAGAACTTGTTTGATACATTCTTAGTAGGTCAACAATATAAGATCCCTTTCGGAAATACCTATGAATAAAAAATGACAAACTTTGCACGTGAGGCTCTTGTTATTGCAAGGTTGGAGAGAGTCAAATATAAGCAGTCTTACTCATTTGCAGAGAGACTGTTGCCATCTTTCAAACCAGTGACATTAAGGTTATAATGGAATAACCTTACTGTGGCACTAAAATTCACCCTTTCATCCCCTTAATAATAATAATAATAATAATAAACACTGTATCCCTACCACGAATAACCAAATGAAAAAAGGTATTCATCAATGGAACCTACATGGGCATGGCTGTCAGATCTTGTTTGACTATCAATATTAATTGAATAATATAATATAATACAATACATATTACATACATGAATTTTATATTCTACTTATGGTTTTAAGTGAGGTCACAAGACATGTTGTGGATATCCTTGAACCTGTCCCTAAGTTAATTAAATCCCAAAATCTTGTTGGAAGTTATTTATTGGGTGCCAATAAAATCATATACAGAAAAGAAAATATCCCTAATGACACAAAAAAGGCAGGCCTTATAAACAAGTAAACCTGACGATAAAATTGGGAAAAAAAAAAAAAAAAACACAGAATTCACAACCAGATTATGCCAGATAATAGGTTCAAACAAACTTATTTCAAATGTAATACATTCAGTTTTTCTAATGTCTTCATAATTATAAATATTAGATATAAAAAATTACATATATATTGTATCATCAATCACAAACGCTCTGTCGCTTGGGAGGAAAAGAAACAGCTAAGATTGAACACAATGTAATGCAGCAAAAACACAATTCTAATGGCATTCATAAAATTGTGAAAATCACAATTTTACAAACAGGAAACATCCTATGGATTGTTATGTGATGTCTTGGGAACATTTTTCTCCAGAAATAAAGTTATGTACACATGTGTAATCATGCTGGTCCCTCCTATCATTTGCTGAAACAAAATCTTTGACAGATATTCTCTCCTTACTTGGTTCGTCATGTCAATAGGAAATTAATCACAGGTCAATATAAAATTATTATATGAATATCACCAGTGGACTAAATCCATATCTCTATAAATCCATGCAAACTTTGATTTCGCATGATGTCAACCATGAGATTGAACATAGTTTGTCCATAGGTTGATTCAAAAAATCATAACATCTGAGAGGATATAATACCTATATTCAGAACTTCTTAAACTCAAAAGTATAATTCCCAAGATTTTCCTCAACAATTTTTGATCATTCCACCATTGCTCCTCATTCTCTGGTGAAGAAGAAAGTGAAGTAAAAGAACAAGTCCAAAACTTGATGCCGTTTCATTCTTTCACCAGAGAGGAAAACTGAAACTTGCTCCTTCTGCGTTATGCTTCGTAGCTTCTCCCATGGCATCCTTTAGGCGGGTTGGTTGCCTTCTTGAGACCAAAGCATAATGCATTGTTGCCACAAAGCAACGCGACAGCATTGGGAGAAACAAAACTGACATTGCCCCAGCCTTCGACAAATGACTTGCTGTCTGACTAACAAACCTTTTATCTAACTTATTGCATTTTCTAACATCTGTCACCCCAAAACAGGAGGAAGAGGAAGCTACCTAAAAAGACCCAGCATACTCGCACAGCTGCAATACATAAAAGGGTTTTAATATGTTTGGTTGGCGATGGAAACAAGGCTTAAGAAGCACACCTTTTCAAATAGCTCATGTTTGGTTGACAAACATAAAATGCAAATTTGTTCAGCTTAAACTAGTGATGTTCAATTATTAAGTACAAAAAATATCCTGGTATTAGTGCTACAAACCAGTTGGGTCAAATCATGCTTAACCCCAATCCAACCCAACTTAATATTGGAGCCATGATTTTGAACTCGGATTCAACTTATTTATGAACTAGATCAGCTTGAATTTATCAAAAGAATTTTAAATTTAATAGGTCATTTGGGTATGCTTGACCTTTAATAGGTAATTTGGGTTAGATTCAAGTCATGGATTTAGATCGAATCGTATTTGTATTTAAGTCAAGCATCTAATTATTATTTTATAACTAAAATCTAGTAATTAATAAATTAAATATTAAGTCATCAAAAATTTTAAATAAGATTAAAAGGAGCTCAAATTTTTATTTAAAAATTTTTAATTACATCCAAGTAATTGATCATCTTAAGTTTATAAATTATAATTTTTAAAATATATATTGATATATATGTAATAAATAAAAATCCATCAAAATAAATAATAAATTATAAATATTTAAAAATAATTAAGTGAAAATAGATGATATTGTTAAGATGAATAGAAGAATTTATTTAAATGAAAGTTTATTCAATAAATTGATAGCGATAATTGGAGTGAAGAAAGAATAAAATTTATATAATTTAGATTTATGAGTTAGGTTGAATCGGGTTTGAAATAGATTTGATTAATTTTTTAGGAATCAAATTAGACCTATCAATTTTTTATGGATCAAATTAGACCTCAATGATATATAAAGTAGTTAAGTCAAAAAATACAAAATTCGACCTAACTCAAAATTTAGATCAAGTCTAATTTTTGAATCTAACCCACTCAATGCTCTTCAAATATGGATTAGATCAAGTTTAATCGAATTGGAATTGGATCGACTCGATCCGTTTGCGACCTTACCTAGTATTATTTTTAAATTAATATAATATAATTTAATATTACAAAATTATATGATAATAATATAATAATATTATATTATAATATTATCATTTAGTTATAATAATATAATATCAGAGAATTTTTGAATAAAAAATTTCTTTTGTTTTATTTATGGGCTCAGCAACATTTTTGGAATAAAAATTTTAAACCAACTTTGAAAGTGGTTATCATGAAATGCATAAGAAAGCCACTTTTCGTGTGGTTATGGGAAATAGCTACACATAGAGAGCACTTCTTCTCGTTGATAAATCTAAAACTTCCAACAAAATAAAATTATTTTTCCATTTTTTCAAGAATATCTGTTTTTCATTCTCATTTTCCTCCGAAGCTTCAAATTTCATACTTTCCGCGTGAAATTCAAGATATAAAGTTCCAAACTTGAGCAATTGGAAGAGTTCTTAATGCTTCCTCTAAAAATGGGGTTATAATTCAAGCCCTATCCCTAGAATTGAAAAGCAGAGCAATTTGGTAGCAATCAAAAATTCCAAAGCGATAGGAATGAGAATACCTTGAAGCATTTGCATCCGAATAGATCGCTAAAGTCGACGTCGACAAACCCCGCGCCGGTCCCTGCAAGAGAAGACCTGCGACGATCACCCCAGTGCCGAGATCATGTCTTCCACAGCGACCAGGGTCGCGAAGAGAAGAGAAGAGATCGAGCTCATCGGATCGATCCGTGGCTAGGGTTTCAAGACGAGGAGCAAGGAGATCTAGGGTTCCGGCCACCATGGCCGCGCCCTTTTCCATTATCGTTATTAATGCGGAAATGGGAGAAATATAGACTGCCCAGTTTTAGGCCTTCGTAATTTTGGGGGGAGCAATAGGGAATTATTGTCATGATATTCCTGAATCGCTGGGAGGTCGACCCGGGTCGCCGAGGTTCTTGAGCACGATGGTTCAACGTTTATGTCGACGCAACCTTTTCAACTCCCATTCGCTTCCTTGCGACCCCTCAGCTGAGAACATCACTCGCGTCTCAGGTGCGAGGCATGCAAATGGGCCCATGATAACTCTAACCTGAGTACGCTGCTGAGTTTGTTCAGCAATCACCGGTCCTATCTACAAACACAGCACCTGTGATTCTTTGGCAAAAGAGCACTTTTCCCCTTCCAAAGAGCTTGACGACTGGTAACCAAGTTGCGCAATCTAACAGAAGGACTGGGGTCAGAGAAGCTGATAGATAGCTAGTCAAACGCCTGTCATATTATCATTCTATATCATACTTCTGTATAGGAAATTGTAACGAAACATGGCTGTTGATCCCACCCATGAATACATGCAGAGATCTTACGTTACAAATGAATACAGTGACAGTCTCTTATACATCACTGGAAAACTACCACTTTATCACATGGAACTGATCTCATATGATTGAAGCCTCCAAGTCATCAAAAAAATGGAGGTGCTTCAGCCATCCTTCACCGGGAAGACCTTGGTTATCAATCTGGGAAACAAAGGAATGAAATATAAAAGGCCAATTCATGGGGTCATACAACACAGTGCAAAGAAAAGAGAGGTCACCTGCTTAAAGCTATCAGTGGAACGTCTCATCTAATTTCTGCCTGTAAAGAGCCAAGCTCTGCATTGAGAGACAGAGAGTTACATGACTCCTATTTCAATGAATGAAAAATTGAAATGAACAAGAATAATACCAAGAAGCAACAACTCGTTGGTGCTTACTAAAAATGCTTAAATGCAAGAGAAATTTTTCATGTTGTAAGATGATGGGTGAGGTCTGTGTTCATTCGATATTCATGACAGAAACCAGTGAGATATGGAAGATAATCCTTTTCATGGCAAAACTTATTGGTGTTTGTACGTGAAGAAATCAATATTTTAAAAGAAAAGACAATTGGCAGGGAATAAGCAAGCAGGAAGATAAAAAAAAGAAGACTAAAAAAGACAATAGCTACAGAGTGGCAGAAAACCATGATTATCATCTAAATTTATGTTTGAAGCAGACTAAAGTTGTTCCAGATAATGATGATATTTAAGAAATCCTTTACAAGTTCACAATGTTACTTTCCCAAGACTTCTCTAGCAGCTGTAACAGTGCAAATTAAGGAGGGAGCAACATGATAGTTACATATCAGAATTTCGCATTGTATTCACACTTCTTAGTCAATAATAATGAAGTCATGATAAAAATCTTGACGAATTTTGCTAGAGAGCAAATGATCCAAGTAACCAGTTGATCTCCTTGAGCATGGTTTTCTCAAATTTTCAAATCCTCTATGATTAGACCAATTTCCTAATCTGAGAGGCAAGAAAGAAAAATCAGCTGATCACGTAGCTAGTACAAGGATCAAATTTACCATTGTTTAGGGAAATTGTTCCGGGGCAGGAAGCCCCTTTGAACTATATAATCTGTTCAACCAATACTGTATGAGTGTACACATGGTCAGCAACATTCTGTAGGAGCTTATAAATCACTAGGGCTGTAACTTGGGCAGGTTGGATAAGATTAAGGACTAACCCTACCCAAACCCAATCTCTAAATCTCCCAACCCTGACCCAACCTAAATTTACCTCGAGTTGGTGTTCCTCCTACCCAACCATTTTAAGCTAGTAAGTTCAAGTTGGATTTAGTGTTGGGTTAGGTGTGCTGGGGTTGGGTTTATTGGGTCAGAGCAGATTTTAATATTAGGGAAAAGGTTTAGGACATTCCAATTTAGTTGATATCAAGTTATGTTGGGATCTCAATCATATGCAATCACGTGATTTTATAACTCAACAGGGCTAAAGATATAATTATAAATGAAAGATATATGAAATTTATATAAAAAATAAGCAGATATATTATATTTAATTATTTATTAGGTTGGGCCAGGCTCGGTTACAGTCAGGCTTGGGTTGTCCCCAAGCTCAATCTTGACCCAGTTCAACCTAGGGCCAAGTTCAGATATTTGAACTCAAGCCCAAACTAAGCTCACAAAACCCTGGATTAACCATACCCATGAGTGAGTTGGACTGGTGTTCATGTTGAGACCAGCCCAAGTTCCACCCCAGGATCATTCTGTCAACAAAAGGGGGAAAAATTCAATCCTCCCTGCAAAGATTGCTTTGTCACTGTTTCTGGTGCCTGAAAATTTGTCACATCTAGATCACTAAGTCGTTATCCATCACAAGTAACTGCTGTAATAATTTCCTAAATTTGAATAACCGTTAGACCATATAACTGGTCTTCCACAAAATTATTGATGTTTTCAAATGAGTAGTTAAGTTTATTCCTGCCCACATAAGTGCTGAGATAACAAGGCATTGACATGCGCTAATGGATATAATTATAGTCACATGTGGTACTTTACTTTTACTGGCATAAGCATTATTACTTACTGATTTGTAATATAATACATACATAAACAAAAGTGACAGGAAAATAATTTCAAGAGCAGGACTTGATTCAAAGACACATAGTAACAAGAATAACCAGAAGCTCCCTTTATAATTGTTATGATGGCATCATGGAACCAGGATTAACATGGATGAAAAAGAAATAAGTACAAGTTTTATAGTGAGTCGTAAAACATTTTTTAAATCCAAAAGGGTGACATGACAACATAATATGCATACATATATAACCACCAAAAATTAATAAATTGATATATACATAATATTGTTGACATTATGTCACCTTGCGTCCTTCATACTCAGCATTAAAGGATTAGCATCAACTCCATGAGCTTCATCACAATAAACACTTTTCAACACTCAATTTCCTAGCAAACATAATCATAACCATCAAGCCTTGACCCAACTCCCAACTATCTGAGTCAAGTTTATGAATCCTATTCGCTGCTAATAATACCTATTTAGGCTTATGTTTAATGTTATTTGAAGCTTTTCTAGACCTATTCTTATCCTTGACTACTTCTATGCCTATCAAACCTTATACCAACTATTTGGGATCCTCCTTTGCTACACCTAGACTCCTAGCCATGATCGGTTCATGTTGTGGCATGTCGTGAAAAATAGAGAATGTTTACATATCAAGTTTGGAGATATTTCAATATCTAACATTCTTTATCAGGGTTTTAGGTTTCAGTAGGATGTCCCGTGGGACACTAGGATGGGTTGCTATCCCAAGTGTCGAGACGCGACTCTCTCACCATTGTCCTATCATCCCAATCGAGATGTCTTGGAACATTCCCTGTCCCAAATGTAAGGACAGGATGAAACGGTAGTGCATCCCATCCTACTAAAAAATCAAGATGGCCCTATCCCACAAGATTTAAAGTTTTGTTCTTTACAATTTACAACCTACAATTTTCTCTCAATGTTATTCTGGCTTTGGACCAGCATCAGCAACACACACGATTTTTTATCTTTCAAGAAAATGATTCCTTGAAAAAAAAATTGTATTTGCTAAAAGAATAGACAAACAGCATTGACAACAAACAGATAACATAGCGAGATTGAAGCACTACGACTCTAATAGCAGGACTGCAATTATGTTTGACCAACCAGGACTGAACAAATCGAGACCCAACCTTGTTGCCATATTCTAAGTTCAACTGACACCAAGATTAAAATCAACACCACCCATTGTTAACCCTAAACAGCTGGAAAAAAAGTCCTCTAAAAAAAAAAAAAGGGGTTTGCGGCAGGGGGCAGTGATGCCAAGACTTGAACTACCAATTCCACATGGTAACAGAAAACATACGGCCAAGCTGACCAAAACCAATTTTTGATCAATTAAATTTAGGACAAAAACCTGGGCAGGTTACCTGGATAGGTTTGAGTCTGAGTCCTTCCTTCCATTAACCAAACTATCCCATCTCCATCCCTAAATCACTGATCGCCTGACTACATAATCTGAGCAAACATGCATCAAGTAAAATCTAAAAACAGAACCAGAATGACATTATGCATTTGGAATCAGCTTCATATATCCTTCAATAGTTTGGTCAATGGCTGCTTCTTTAAAACCTTGTCGCAACTTCAACTATTTTATGTTGAATGGCAACTTACACTGCTCCCTCACTCTTTTCAAACCCTTCTGTATATCTGAGTATGCCTTGACTCTATAAAATACCAAACAAGGTTCACAATCTCAGTAATGGACTCCATACCAGTACCATCTTGATACGGTGTCGTATACCAACTACAGGGTTGGTTCAGCATTGCGATGCTTGGTACACCCCCATATCACATACCAGTTAGGTACTGATATGATATGGTATGTCTGGCATGCACCGATAAGGGGTAGTACAGCATACCATGATACCAGATATAGTCACCGATGCCTTATCAAGTTCTGTTTCTAATAGCCTTGCATTTGGACAATTCTTATTAGTATAAACTTTAGACTTTTATCCTCCAAATCTTTCCTTCTCAAACCCAAAAAAAGCAGAGGGGAGGACCATATCTGAAAATGCCTCATTAATCATTTGCATGCAACACACGCAGAGGGTCATCAAAATATCAGCAGTCAGTTCGTTCATGACAAAAGAAAGAAAAAAAGGGTCTGAATTCCAAATTGGAAAACTCGATCCAAACTAACAAAGAGAAAACTGTCAAACATGCTGCAATTACTAAACATAATTATCATTGTCCTTGTGTAAAATAACTCTTGAGCGCATCTTTCTCACTCTGTTTTTTTTGTTGTCTATAAACACCACATAACACATAATCTATTATTATGATCATATGGGATTACCATTAACAAAATCAATGTTTAAAAGAAGTAAATTGAAGTCATATGTGAAAAATTGTGGAGAAGTTGCATACCCTAGTGTAAGCATAAACGCTGGCCTCAGAAGGTCCTACAGGACTCCCTCTCCTGATGAACTTTCCATCTTTGAATATATAGAGCATAGGAATGCCAGTTGACAGCTCAAGGCTGATTACCTGTAGGGAGAATAATTTTACCTTCCAGTTGAACCTCATATGCGAATCATTGCATTAAAAATCTGGATACATGATAATATCAAATCTCCCAACATAAACAGGACATTTGCAGACCTCTTGAGAAGTCAGCTTGTCAAGGTACATAATAATAGACCTCAGTGAATTCCCATGTGCAGCAATCATCACATTTTTTCCACTCAAAAGTTGAGGTTCAATCTGCCATGCAATCCTTTTCAGTGGTCAGATGTTTAAGTAGAATAGCTGAAATTTGAATGTTAACAGATTAAAGACTATTCTAGAGCTGCTTCACTACAAAATATCAACAATATTGTCCATTCTTGTGTCAAGGAATAAACAATAAAGGTGCATTTTTATGTCAAGACATGAGATAATAAATCATTAATCTAAAGAAGCAAGCTTTGATCCTTTGAAAATGCATATTGGATAACTTTGAATTTGTTCCTATATCTTTCTTCGTTTTAAGTTGCTCAAAGGACTCGGATTTCATCATGAGGGTTTTAGTCTCCAATACAGTACAGACTATGCCAGCCTTGACTATTTTGGCCAGCATAAGCTAGGCAATGAGGGACCTAGTGTGTCATGCCTCGTTCATTAAAACTGAAATTTTTGTGTGGCACTGCTGTAACAAAATTATTCTCATAGAACTTAGAGTTGCAGAGTGAACTTATTCTTCTCAAAAATTCATTTTAAAAAAAAAAATTTCCTGACAAAAAAATGTTTGCAGCACTTTTAAAAAAATGTTTGTATTAAGTGAACAGTGATTTGGAAACAAAAACACTTATTTTTCATTACTGCCCATTATTTTACGTTATAACGGTTATTACAACACATTATGTTCATACTAAACAAAAATCACACAAGATGGACAGGTAATGACCATTATAACAGATGATAATGGTTTTAGTAGAGGGTCTGTTGTAACAGAAAAACACCGTTATTGAAACCTTGCTCAGAAATAAGCACTCACTAATTGAATCCTTTTTTACAAAGGAATACAAGAAACCAGAAGCAGCAAAAGACAGAAAAATTATCTGCAACATACACCAGCCAAAACATAAAATAGTTTACGACAAAATTAGTAAATCAAGGATTCCTACCTGCTCTTTGAAATAAGCTACAGCTCTTTGGGCACACATCTCTAGACTCTCTCCATTTGAAGGAGGGATGTCATAACTGCGACGCCATTCATGAACTTTCTCTTTCCCAAATCGATCTGCCGTTTCTTGCTTGTTGAGACCCTGCAATTCACCATACCTAGAAAAAGAGCAGTTGATAAGGCAAAATAAACAATATTACCACAAGCAAAGCTAGCATTTATCCAAGTAAAAAATCATTAATAAAAAAAAGAACACATTACATTCTTTCATTCAATTGCCATGCAGCTATCACTGGAATAGATTGTTTCTTTGTTTCTTCACTATAGATCTGACTCCATCTCTGGGCCTGTTCATTCTCATTGTGCATGATAATTGGGACCTGAAAATTAAGACAGATGCAGAGGAAAATAAACTTAACATGTCCTATGGTGACAAAGGAAGCAAATATATTCATAGTAGTTCTTGTTTGTTCAGTGATATAATGGATACGCACTATGGAGACGCTAAAATGAAAATACTTAGCATGACTATCAAAGTAAAGAACATAGCAATAAAAGGAGACCTTCTTCCGGCGATGCTGTGTCATGGCAAGCATGGCAGTCATTTGAGCACGTATCAAAGCAGATGTATAAATCATGTCAACAGGTATGTTCCGTATTCTTTTACCCGCTTCAATTGCCTCCTCCACACCCTTTTGAGTCAAGGGTACGTCAACACAACCCGTGAATAAATTTTTCTCATTCCACAAAGACTCACCATGCCGGATCAATATAAGCGCAGTCTCATCTGCAAACAGAAGGACCAAAAAAGAAAAAAAAGAAAAAAAAAAAGAGAAAAACTAAGTCCTTTCCAAAAGGAATCAAGTTCAGCATTCAAAGAGGTAAAACATTATAAACAGTATAAAATCAAGACAATGGATATGGGCTGATAATTCCACTAGCTGATAATATCCTTTTTGTGCGGGAGAACTTCGAGACAAGCTCTATAATTTTTTTTTATAAAAAATAACCAGTAGAATAAACTCATTCTTATGAGACATAATGTCACATAATCAAAAGACATGATATCTTTACATACAAACTTGAGGATTTCCAATGTATAACAAAAGCTGCATATTGAAGAGACTTACGTGGTTTTTTCTTTGAATCACCAGAGTTGTTCTTTGATGGTACTTGAACTGGATCAGCAACCGAAGAATGTGAGCTGGATGCACGGATTACACCCAACTTCCAGCTCTCAGAGCAACAATTTTCCCTTGTAACCAGCCGTACATCAACACAGAAACCATTAGAAATCATTTTCACTGGCAAATTTCTGATACCATTCTGAGAGCCAAAGCTGTTGTGACATCCGTGGGCATGGAGGGGCCCAATTGCCTGAAATGTGGTGGCAGCCATTCTAACCTAATTCATACAGACATGAGAACATAGACACAAAGGTTAAACAATTAACTACTTTGGAAATAAAAGAACAATAATCAGCAAAAGCAATCAATTTGCTTTTGAACTTTTTTTATATTTAACAGTGACCTTAGATGTCAAATATAAACCAATGATACGATTTCTTCTTTTTTTCTTGCTTGCTGTGTGGTCTAGTCACATAAGCAAAATACAAAGATTAAACTAAAATCTGCTCATAATCTCATCCGAAATTATATTTTACATATCCAAGATAATTTATTTAAGTTTAGAGAAGAATTGTTAAAAGAAACCAATTTCACCAGTTAACTGCAAACTTGTTCATACGCATCAAAGTGAACGATAAATATGCTTGAAGCCATATTTATTATTTTTTTTAAAAAAAAAGAAGGGAAAGCTGATACGTTACAAATGCATTCAGACAAAGGAAGAGGAAAACCACAAACTCCATAAAAATTGGCTGCAAACCATATCTAAGCTAATAATCAAATCAAAACCCATCTCAGATCCCAGTAAATTTAAACTCTGATACGCTATCGAACACAACGTAACACCCAAAAGAAGAAAAAACATCAAATCCCATCAAATTAATCTCCTAACAGCCAAACTTTCCCACAAAATACCATCCCATTCCCGATAGAAATCGCACGCAAACTGAAAAATACGAAGAAATCGAGAAAGGAGCACCGTGCAAGCGAAGGAAGTCAGGAAAGCGGAGAACCGACACAAAGCAAGCTTGATCGAGCCGGAGAGGCCGCAAGATCTCACCCTTTATAGGGAATCGGATTCGTCCGCCAGAACCCCGAAGAGAGCGATGCGACCGAAGGCCAGAAAGGAAGCTCGGAGGGATCCTAGCGGGAAAAAGCGAGGAGACGAAGACGACGACGGGGATCACGGCGCTGCATGTCGATTCCGAGGCGGAGATGAGAGCAAGGAAGGGAGAGGATCTACAGCGAGAGATCGATCGAAGAGATCGCCTTCGGGATGAGAAAAACGAGGGCTTTGACAGGAGCTGGGCGGGCGAGCAAATGAAGCGAGAGGGCCTCGTGGCACTCGGCATGTATTTCTTTCGCGTCGCGGCATTGGCAGTTACCAGATTGCCCTGGAAAAAGGATTGACGCATACCGTTTAGCACCCCCTCGGGCGTCGCTCTCATATCAGAAGGTCCTTTTCTTTTCGACAAAATCTACGTTCTTTGTTTATCTGAAAAAAAAAATTAAATTAAATTAAATTGGATCGATTTAGCTGTTAATTTGACTCTTATAAAAAAATAACTTCTCATAATCATATTTGAATTCATAACATCAGACGCATATAGATGTAATAGTTATACTTTTTTTGTCTTTTTGGGTTAATAATAGTCGAAGGATTCTGAAAAAAAAAAACTCAATTCATGCTCTCTTCCATCGGTAAAGCTGGCTACTTTAGCCAAGTTCTATGTTGATAAAGCTGGCTACTTGAACACAACAAAACAGAAGCTAATCTACTTACAAATGATTGTTAGTATCTTCAGGCCTTAGTATTTCAAGATTATGGGGGGAATCTAAGTTTAGTAATGTTAAACATGTAATGTTGTGGATATTTATGTCATTTTGCAAAGTGGGTAGGTTAGGTTTAATCCTTTTATTAGAGTTTCCTCCGAGTCGAGGGAACAAAAGGAGTAGGTGGTAGTCTTGGGGGAGAAGACCCAGGGAAGTAGATGGAGGTCATATGGGATTTGATGGAAAATCTAGAAACCTAAACATTTTGCATGTTGAGAAACTGAGTCTAATAAACCTCTCTTTGCTTCCAAGTTCTAACCACTGGGGTCATTCACACGATATCGCTACAATTAAAATTGTTTTGTGATACCATGGAAGGGACTAATCTTCCCTTTTTACTCATTGAACCTCGATCAAGAAAACTCTAATTTTTTTTCCTCTTATTTGACCAATTAAAGAGAGTGCCAGGGTGTGATGTGCTTTGATCTTCTCGGTGTTCTGTACCCCAGATGACCATCCCATAGTCTCTTGCCCCTCTCAACAAGTTTTCTCACCAAAATGATATGCTAAAAATCTAAAGAAAATAAAATATAATTTTAAGTTGCATCATAGAATATCCTCTTGACATATTCTCATCTTTCTTGCACGCTGAAATTGGGTGTAGTATGACGGAGATCCAGCGTGCTTCATTTCTCCGATCTTTACGTTAGAATTTAAAATGAAAAGTCTATTTATAACATGTATAACAAAATCATGGTCCTATTTTACGCACGCATGTAATCACGCGTTCTTGGCTTACCATTAACGAGGAGAGGATAAAAACAGAGAGAAATAAAAAAAAAGGGAAAAACCTTCTTATCCTTTATGTAGTTCTTGCATATGGACGGGGAGCCAATAGGTGCTCTTGCCTTAACAATCCTATCACACATAAAGCTGCTGTACAATAATGAATTTAGAATGCTGAATGCTTAAGGAATTAGAGAGATTCAACCTACAATTGCTAGGAGTGACAATTTATGATACCACTCATCAACTCAATCTGAGGTAAATGGATTCACATCTACAGATTCAAATTGTAAATGAGTGGATTTATGTGAAATTTAAGAACTTGTTTGGCTTTTGTTTTTTTTTTGAAAGGTCAAAATCTTTCTGATAAAGTCAACAACACTTTTAGATGCGTAAAAATTTTGAAACAAATTTCCTGTTCCTCCAAAAGTTGAAAAAATTTACTAAAAGCTTTTCGATCGAAAACTTTTGGACAACAACCCTACACAAAATATGGGATGAAGATATATTTATCTTTAATAAAAATCTATCAGAAACTGGGCAATAATATGTTCAAAACACACGTGGGACAAGTCCATATACATCTAACCTCAATGACTCTTTCGCGGGAGATCCTCTTTCTAAAAATTTCCGATGAATGAAAATATCTATAAATAATTCATTATACTATGGCATACCATACTATAATATATCTAATATTTTTAAATGAGAAGGCTGCCATTTTTCTAACAGTCAAGTTTGACGCAAATCTATTTCTTCCACCATAAGGGCCAAATAATATTTAACAAGACAGAGTGGTGTGGCCCAGGCACGAGGCATCTCAATGGCATACCATTTATGCTTATAAACTTCTATATCATTTTATCAGAGTAAATCAAATTACAAAATGTAGCCTGCCCTCAAAAACAACAATTAGACGAGCAAGCTCTCTCTCTCTATCTGTGATAATCTGGTCATTCCCAATACCAGTAGATGCAACAAAAACCTGCATACGGTGGAACCTACCAATAAAGTGTAATGATCACTGTTTCAAATTTCCTGCTGTTCATGTTACCAGTGAGCATATTTCGCTCACGGCTAGCGTCTGTGCCGTTTATTATCCTTCTCTGTGCACTTGAAGCATCCTTTCCCAGTTGCCTCCAGCGATGGGTGGGAATTTTCATGCTGCTGCATACCCTCCTGGTGTTTTCCCATGCCCATAGCTTTCTCACTAACCACCTCTGGAGAAAGATATTCATGGCCATCTCGACTCCTTTTCACACCATGCAGCCACCTTGTCTCAGATGCCTCTCTCGATTGGTATCTTGTGTTTGTAACTTTTCCATTGCTACTACAGCACTTTGGAAAGGGGAATTCATGTTCATCAAGAGATGACAATTCTCTCTGTTCTGCATTGGGCTGGTCTGGTTCAAAGACATGATTGCTGGCTGTTTTATCTTCAGAAATAGAAGATCTGAACTTGCTCTTTTGCTGTGAAGCTTGCTGTTCCAAGACCCTAAAATTTCTCATTTCTTTAATGCCAGCTTGTTCTGAACGTTCACTGTCAAGTTCTTTCTTGTTCAAGGGCTTAGGCCAGGCAGATCTTATTTCCTGTTTTATTTTCTCATCCTCAACCACCAACTCAATTCCATTTTCAAGCTGCCTTTCAATGAGGTTGTCTTCATCCATTATGTCACTTTTCTTGGCTACAGCATTTAGGAGCTTCCGCCTCTTCTCTAAAGCAGCTTTAACCTTGCCCTTGTCAATCTTAGTGATTGAATCTGGTGGGCAGTACCCTTCAGCAGTTTCACCATATTTAGAATCCCATCCACCAGTGCAGCTGGACATGACAAGTGAACTTTCATCCCTCCATTCCTTTGTCTCCACCGCTCTACGTTTTACACTTATCCCTGCATCTTCCAAATGTAGATCCAATGTGGGCCTGGGACAACTTGAAACTTCTGTAGTGCTCTCCCAGCAACCAGAAAATTTCTCCGCTTCATGATGAGAACAGTACTTGCCTTCAGTATCCATGTCATGGTCACAGACCATGCTTTCACTGTCAACACTCCACTTGTCATTGCTTTTTTGTGCACTCTGAAACCCAGAATGGCAGCTACCAGCATGCAACCGAGACCCCACTGGCCTAGCAGGTGGTGGAGGTTGTCCTCCTTGCTTGAAATCAACACCCCCAGCATCCTGAGCAGGCCCATTTACTGATACCGAACTCTCACTGATGATTGACGGTGCTGGTGCAGGCTGGTTGGTCTCACCCCCTGTGCTTCCTTCTACTTCATCGGCATGAGAAGGTTGCCCTGAATGAATTTGGTCATAGAGCTCCAACATTTGATTGCCAACATCTGCATCGAACACATTCAAGAAAAGGAATCAGTGCCCATCATAAATGCCCATAATATCTGTGTGCCAAAAATGATTTCGATCAGAAGTTGAACCTTCCATCTGTTGTAGGGTGACATCAAATTCTTGCCACCAGACCTTATCGCTATCAGATGGCAGCTTCACTTTAAGAAACTTAGAAGCAAGAAAGATGGCACCAGCTGCTACATGATGGGGCTTAAACTGAAGGCAAAGTGATGTTCGCAGCCTGCAAACCCCTCTTAAGGATGTATGAGTAACAAAAAATATAAAAGATAATAGAATTCGATATAATCCACAATGGAAATTACTAGAAATTGATAGAAACAATAATAGAAGGTTTCACATACCCATCATTTACAAAATTCCATGCAACTTGAGCAAGAGTATTCTGTGCAACTTTGAATCTTTTGATTGCTTCAACAAGGGGTTTATAAGGATGGTGCACGTTCAGATCAAAACCAAGCGTGGCAAGAACAACTTGTTCCCCTAATAAAATGAGTTCTTTCTGCTTTTCATATACTTCCTACAGACAGCAAACAATATTCATATTTGAAAGGGAAAAATATAGTTAATAATCCAAATGTACACAACACAAATAAAAAATAGCAAAGATAAGGAAAGAATCGATCAGAGAAGAAAATGTAAAATATGAACAGAAGTAAGATGTAACGCAAATGTAAATACTAAAATCAGTAAGAATAGTAGACTATAACATATGGTACTGTCCTTATCACATCAATTAAGAACAATATGATGATTAATAAAAGCAAAAGATAAACCTTGAACATACCTTCTGCTTGATTTTCTGGACAGCTGAAGGATCCCTTTTATGTATAATTTCATATGAAACAACTATGACATCCTTCAGTGGGCGAGGGGTTTCTTCAACCTTTCCCGCAAGAAACATGCAGACAGTGGCGATGGTCTGTATATACACGCACACAGTTGAAATTAAGCAAAGTATACATCAAAAGCAGCAGTTTTTCAAAAAACTTGTTTTCATTTATAATAAAAATGTATCTGTGTAGGTAGACTTAAATAAATAAAAAAATAACAAACAAAACACCAAGTAATCGACAAATTATCAGTCTACTGAATAATGACAAACCAATGTAGCATCAAACAGAACCTAAGTTCCAGCAGGAGGGTTGCCAAATCAAAACAAGGGAGACCAATTGAAACCAATTGCAGGAGAAGCATCATGATGATTAGTTGATTTTACCTAGAAAGAAGCTTGAACAGCAACAGTGAATTATGTAGGAGAGAATATCAGGACTTCAGATCTCAATGAACCCAAAAGGTGAGTGACTTTTTGAGTTTTGAGGCCATGTCGATGTATCCTAGTTCAGCTATGAGTTAATTTTGTAGTCAATATAAGAAACAATTTAGTTTTGGAACAGAAAGTTTGTGGTTAATTCAATGTAAATTGATCAAAGTGTTTGCCTTCTTGATGGTTGCAGGTCATCTCTTTTCTTTCCCTCCCTGTTCAACTTCTGCATTTTATGAGGCCATCACCATGGTGGACCACTTCACTTGACCTGAGTGTTTGCCTTGTTCATTGTTGCAGGTCATCTCCTTTCTTATCCACCCTGCTAAACTACTGCATTCTATAAGCCTGTAACCTTGGAAAACCACACTCCTTGATAGTTGTGTTAGCTAACTATTACCATGTTCAGCTATGTCTTTGTGAAAGATAATGAGAAAATTTTTACAGGCACATGACACCATCTTTAGCATTGATAGGAGCAATCTCCATTCAAGACAAATGAGAAGGCAAGAGAAAGCACCACACAATCATAAAAACAACTAACCAAATTTTCCCCAGCTTCTGCATCAGATGACTAGTCTGAATCCCATAACCACTCATCTTCTGACCATCATAGGTCCATAACACTACAGGCATGTTATATATAAACATGACAATTACAATAAAAGAAATTGCGCAAGAGATGTTGCACACGTAACCCAAAATCTAGAGCTAGGAACGTGGCAACCAACCGGATGTAAGGCATTCATCATGATATCAAAACAAATAACTAAGCAGCAGAATATAAGTAACTAAAATTTAAACTTCATCATGATGATGTCTCATAATAAGAACTAATATCAACTGTTCTCCAACATTAAACAAAGAAAAGCATAATCAAATACTAAATCCTAATATATGACAAATATCCAGTTCCTGAGGCTAATCACTATCCCATTAGTGCTCCATCAACATCAAATTCTTTTGTCTAAAAGGAGATAAGAGATCAAATAATGAGCTTGACATCCCAATAAATAATAACCTTTCCTGTATTTTTCATATTTTTATCTTTAATAAATATTAGTATAAAATGAATTATAATTGATTAAAATGTGACCTGTGGATTTTATGAACTCATGTTTTTTCAACTTAATGGAAAGCAAAACTACAATTTAATAAGTTATTTTTGTTGTTAGAAATTATATGATAAATAAACAATGAACAGATATGGTATATTATGGATTTTTAACCCCTAGCCCGACCAGATCAGATGCCCTACTAATTGGGGGTTATATATTAGACAAATACACTACTAATTGGGGGTTATACATTGGATTGATATCCTACCAGTTGAGGGTTATACATTGGATAGATACCCTACTAGTCGGGGGTTATACATTAGATACATACCTTAATAATCGAAGGTTATACATTGGACAAATACCCTACCAATTAAGGGTTATACATTAAATAGATATGTTGCCAATGGAGGTTATGCATTGGCATTCAGTTATTTCTAAGATCATGATTAAGGGTATAGTCAGACTAGTTGTTGAGTTGAATTATGATATTTCTACTTGTTCTTATAAATATGAATTAAATATTTGAGGATACACTTACTTTTGCCTTATTGGAATACACTGACTTGTTCATAGCTTAGTTTTATTAAGAAAATAAATTTATTTTATTTTTTGAATTATTTAGTTAAGGTATTCATTACTTATTGGGTTATCAAGCTTGCTAGTTGATCTCTTTTCTCTTTTCCAACCTAGAGAATTAGACGTAAATAGGGCACTGATGGTTGCCTGATTAGCCACGAGAACTGAAAGATTGTCATAGATTAGGATTTAATATTTGATTATGTTTTTCTTTATTTAATGTTGGAGAATTGATATTAGTTCTGTGAACAAGATTCTTGCAGATTTATTATAAGATATGTTAATCATTACGTTAAATTTTAGTTACTTATATTTCAATGTTTAGTTTATTTATTTTTGTATCATAATGAATAATGAATGCCATTGTATACTTATGAGGTAATGTTTTGTGGTGTGTGCCACATTCCTAGCTTGAGATTTTGGGTTGAGGGTGTGATAGAGATACTCAGCAATTTATCTAGCATGCAATAACTTTGTGAAGGGTCAAAAAAAGTAGCATCACATACTTACCCTCCTGTCATTCTTTGCATGAGATTGGCAAAGGAAGAAGCGGTGACAAAATACTATTGCAGTAGCTATTGTCACCTGAGGCCTACAACACATGATTTTTCATCAAGTTTTAAGCATGGTCAGATAAGGCATCCTTCAATATTTTCAGAATATGTTCACTTAAAACTTTGCCCACTTGGTGAATATCTAGTAACAACATCAGCAACAAAGGATCAAAGTGTATACAGATGTAGGCATGACATGCGATTAACATATCAAGATAAACTCATATGCCATATACACAATGAGCATATTTTATACAGTGATGACAACAATATAAGCAGAATATTCATTGGCATGCAAAGGTATATCACATGGAACAGTTATATATTATTATCTGGTTTCTGAAATTAAAATATGCAATGTAGTGTAACATAACTAATTTGAAAACAGGCTGATGTTAGACAAATTAGGCATTTCGTTCAGTGACCTAAAAGTAAAAAATATTTCTTTTAGATTCTGATAAGACGAACTATCAACACAACATACTTTCAATGATATAGGCTGCTTAGAGCGTATGCATCTCTACCCCCCTTTCAACATGTACTGATAATTTTCCTCATCTAGAATTGAACATACAAGCAGAAGAATATATCAGCCATGTTCTTGATGCTGGTCTTAAACATTGAGGAGACACATGCGAGCACCCAACCATTCATTCACTAGAACTTTCAGAGGCATATGAACACAGGATCAAGATCAGTTGCACGTTAAAGGTGTGGCATCAATTTATATTCTGTTTAAAGTGACACACTAAATTTGAGGCACATACCTCTACCATATTAAAAAGTGACAGATTGGAGTTTCAGAAATATTCTAGTAAAACCCAGTCTGCCAGTTACATTTCCAAGATACCCTTCAGTCTCCCTCTCCACATTAGCAAACCCCCCACTCCTGGGTTCATGAACTTATAATCAGCCCCATGCCCGCCTTCTCCATTTCTCAAGAACTTATGCAAATATGGGACTGAGTGTATCCCATCTCCCTAATGTAACTTTCCACAAGTTATGAATGCCAGATTGGATTGGAAGCGTATGATTTAAATGAAGATCTAAATATCCAATAAGAAAGCACCACTTGGCCATGCCTAACAACATGGAAGGATGCTAGCTTGATCAGATTTTCTGATCATGAAGTTTCTCAAGATTTTTATTTTAAAATTAAATTATGCTAGCCATCCAATAATTCAATTTCCAAACTTCCCATAGCAAAACTCCACATGCACGAGCTATTATAGATAGAGGCCGAGAGCGTAAGGAAAATGGACCAAAAAGGCACTCCTCTAGTAAGTAGTTTGAGCAGCAATATATTGCAATCAAAACCACCTTAAAGCCTTCATATGGTATAATGTGTCTATGAGAAAGAAATAAAAAAGTGGTCCTAGGTAAAAATGGAAAAAATTAGGAGAAAGACGTTGCCACATGGCTTTTCCCAAGGTAGTTATATGATGCATCGACATCAGCAATCACAAACAAGGTTGTCAAGGTGGCTAGGCAGTCCCTAGTTAGTTGGGACACTAATTTCCTAAGCATCACCTAGTTGCCTAGGCAAATTGCTCGGTCACTTAAGTAGTCCATCTTCCAAAAGGGAAAAAAAAAACACAAAGGATCCAAAATAATACAATTAATTTTTTTCAAAATCATACATTTAAAAATCTTTAGCTCATAAGATCTTTGAGATCCCATATTTGCATTCCAAGAAAGGATTGCAATAGGAGGCCAACAGAGAACAAATGAAAAAAAGAATGAAAAATAGAAGTAGACAAAATAGGGATGAAAAGGAGAAGAAAAAGGAATAAGAAAGGAGAAAAAATAAAATAAAATAAAGGAACCTTCAAATGAAAAGGGAAATAATAAGAAGAATAATATGAGAAGACAAGAGGCAGAAAAAAGAGTAAAAAGATATTGTAAAAAAAAAAAAAAAAAAAAAAAAAGAAAAAAACTTTAGAAGCCTTTGGGTAGTTAAACAACTATTGGCAGCCTATTGAAGGGCTGCAGGTGGTTGAATGGCTGTTGGGGTGCTCCACAAGAGCCCCCATTGGTGGTACATACATGCATGGTCAGACAACAGTTGGTGGAGAGCTGCTCAGTTGCCTAAATGTCCAAAGGTGAGGGAGGTGTTAAATTGGGGAAAGAATGAGCAAAGTGAAAACTTAACTTAGATTGTGTTGTTTTCACTTTAATCTTAGATTGTGTTGTTTTCACTTTAATTTACTTAATGTAATTTCATTTCATTCACAACAATGAAAATAAAGTGAGAGAATACAAAACAACAGAAGGACTGTATATATCTTCCAAAATAAGAGTACCTAGTTGGCTAGCATCTAGGCAGTCCAAGCTCTCTAAGAACCTGGGTGGACTGCCCGTTACCCAGGCATTGCTTTTCACAATACTTACAACAGCCCGAGACATGGGTCCTCCAGCACCAACTCATCCATTAGTTGCCACTGCTTCACCACAAATGCCAACATCTGCTTCTAGTCAGAGGTGTTCCAGTCCAAGGATGGTGATAGAGGAAGAAGACAATAATGGGTTCTCTTTTAGACCAAGGATCTGATTTCGCTGTTCCGGGTGACTGAATCCTCACCAAGGAGCCAGATTTGGGTCACCTCATCTTGGATGGTGATCCAAGACAAAGTAGCATAGGATGGGGCAAAAATTTTCAGCATGATAGTAAGCAGTAGATGTAATAGAGAATAATTGGGTGCTGGAAGAGAGATCAACATTCACCATGAAATTCCTTGCTCTTTCTATCTTAATCTCTTCCCCTCTGATATGAAAGGCTTTGAGATGGTTTGCAGTCACAATATACTGAAATTTAAACCAATTTCCCTTCTCTATTCAATCAGGTATTCCACATAAATGCCCACCATTCCAATATATAAATGCCCAATACTTTGTCTTTTTTACTTCTCTAATTTATCATTAATTGCCTCTTAAAAAAGAATTCCTTAATGTTAATCATGGTGGGCCTATTAACATATGATATAAATTTCCACTTCGACAAGAAACCTTGCCTATGTTTCCCCCTCCATCACCAGTGCCAACAGCCAAGACACCATATAAAGTTGCAGTCAGAATTATATTCAACAAAAATAATTTAGCAAACAACCGTTTGATCAATGAAACAGATTCTATGATGGTTTCTGATTAACCAAAAATCACATAAAATTTGTCAATGCAAATATAAAATGTTATGTTTCCTTCAGTTTATAGACTATAAAGAATATAAATGACATTTCATCAAAAAACTTAAATTAAATAGTGCATACAATTTGATTGATAAGGCAACATACATTTATTGATAACATAATTGGAAAATGCAGCATCTGGGTGAGTATTGCATACCAAAAACTGACAGACTAGCAATAAACAATATCCACATTGTATTATGCTGGGAAGAAGGTATGCATTATGTTATTTATTATTTTTATGATTATTATAACATATGGTTTCTTAACTTCAATGTTCAATGCATTGCACATGCCCCTTGTACTACTACCTAGTAGTACTCCACATGATTCTTAAAAGTAAGGAAATTGGAGTGCCACACAGCAGTCACATATTGTAATTTCACATGAGAGAGAGCTAGGTTGGCGGTCAATATCTGATGGGCTTGTGAGGCTGATATCTCACAAAAAGATGATCTGGGTGGATAGATAACACATGATTGTGGTACAGATCTGATATTTGGGAAGACCTCCATGCTTGCACAAAGGGTGTAGGTGGCTGGGTGAAGGATGTGATATCACAAAAAAATAAAAACAGCTGTTTAGGCCATTGTCCACTCACATCAGGGGATGAACAGCTGTTAATCACATAATAAGGAAATTAGAGAAAATTTACTCGTTGGAAATTCCTTGTGTTGTAGTTTTCTTTATGAACTAGGCCTCTGAGTTCCAATTTGCACCAGCCAGCTTCAACATGCTCATGGTTTAAGCAGAGCATCATGAAGAGCAAAACATATTCAAAAATGCTTATTCAGAAATCTAAAATAACAAAGACCTACATGTTCAACATTTTGGTTTATAAATTGAAAAATTCACCCACGGACACATAACATGCAAAAAAGGATGCCCACAATTTATTTCTGGCTGATCAGATTAGAATTTGTAATCAAGCCATTAACGTATAGACAAACTACAGAGTGATACAAACAAGCCACATATGATAAGATCCCGAAATAACAAAATGTGCATAAATAAAGGGAAAGTACATGATTTCATAAAAGATGAATGATATAATGGGAACTCACACTTTAAGTCGCATGCCTAAATCCTGCAAAAAGGTGCAATACAATTTCTGAAGATAAGTCTCCTTCTTCAGATCAATGCCATCTCTCCTAGATGGAGAATTTTCTTCAATTTCCTTGCGTGAGAAATACCATCCAGACCCAGAACGATCAGGTTCACCCCACTTATTGTACGATCCACTTTTCACCGATCCATTATGTGATGATTTCCCAGGAAAAAAGCCAGCCATAGAGACCTTTTACATTGAAAATGCTGAAAGTATCTTATACCCAGAAATAGAGTAATGTTGCAATTAAATTTCCACTACTTCCTGCACAAATATTCCATCAAAAAAAGCCAAAAAAAAAAAAAAACTTCTCAAGACACCGTCACATCTAAATATCAGAAAACAAGGATTGCATGGCTACTCCAAGACATTAACATAACCATTTACCAGTATTGCATGTTTATCTAATAATCCAAACGAGTAGGAATAGTTATTCAGCCAATATTAACTACATTAATTTCAATTAGGTTATATAAAACCATCATGATAGTCATTACAGACTCAAATAAGTATCTGTTATGTTAAATTGGCATGTGGCATCTTGTATATATGTGTCACAGTAACCAGCTGCACATTACTATGACTGTACTAAACCTATAGGCTAATTAGTTGCTACAACAATACAACTGCACAGTCATTTTCACATGCAAAACCAAGTACAGATTTTTCAAGGTAGTTAAAAGAAGAAAAGAGCTCAAGATCTTGCAAAAATAAGAAATTCAGCCTGTTATGCAGTTTTGAGAGAATATATAACATGTTTGAGGTAACTAAGTTAGACCATCCTCATAGGGGTTGTTCAAGGTATTGTGAAGCCTAAGCTATCCAAGTCCTGCATTGAACAAACAAAGGGAGATCCACTTAACCAACGGGTGATATTGAGATGCTTGAATAACTCGCTGATTATAGTGCACAGCCAACCACATGGTGACACATGCAAACACATAATCTTCAGTGTGGAAATGCTGTAGTCTCTTTCTATTCAAAATATATGAGAGGTTATATGGAGAAAGAGAGAGTATTTTGTGGAAACACAGAGAAATCAACAAGAAAAGAGAAGAGTGGTCTCTCCAAAGGGGTTCATTGGTGAATAAGGAATGTCTTTTCTCCTCTTGGGATGTATTAGTTTGGAAGAAAAGCATAGAGATGATTCTTTGGAACAAAAGTTCTTTGCTGCATCCCTTGGATAAGGTTAAACAAAAAAATGCACGTCTATACTGTACAATAAGATCCCTTTTTCCATTTTGCACAAACATATGCAACAGGCAGTTCCCAGACTTTCACTCCAGAAACTTCTAGTCACTCAATGTGTTGTGTTCCCCACCCAATTATTCTGATGTACCATAAGAAGTCACAGCAATATGAGACAGAGATCACATCAGGCAACAACCCTGGCAAGTCTAAAGCAACTAAAAACTCGAGGCAATGAAACTGAAACCACCCTCAAAGCTGCTGGTTGTTACAATAGTGCAACACAAGATATTGACTGATTGATGGACTTAGCAGTATCAAATGAACAAGACTGCATAAATCCAGTATAACAACATGACGCTGTTTTTTAATGTTTTGCTCGGTGTATTGATCGCTACACTAAGATATGGTTTCCAGTGGCCTGTCATTTGGCTAGTCTAGGCTTGATGAGATCATAGGTAAATATATACCGAACTTCCAAATAAAAAAATTCCTTTAACCTAAAGAATGTTGATCAAATTATAGCTTTTGAAGAAAAAAAAGGGTTCAAGAAACATAATGCCTATAGTGATGTACCACATCCAAATACTGATGCTACTTTCAAGTAAGGTTTTGAGTTTAGGCTAAAACCTGTAAGTTTCAGCTGAAAAGGATCAGATTCAGCTGAGACTGATTTGACAATGACCAAGGAACCAGCAGAAGTTTTCAACTTTTATCAATTCTGGCCAGTTTCAGTAAAGGTTTCTTCAGTCCAATTTGGTAGTTTCAGCCACTTTCAACTGGTTTCAATAATCAATGCTGAACTAACCAAAACCTTTTTTGTTTAACAAGTACATATTATTCTTATGAGTTCCCCTTTTCTTTAAATTTCTTGCTAATTAGAAAGTATTATGTGTTAAATGTGTTAATGATTCTTTCTTGCCTAGATGTTCTTTATTGTTTTTAGAAATAAAATGAAAAAAATGAAGTAATAAAATAAAATGATTTCTTCTTTAGATGGGCTTCACTGTCTTGGATAAATTATTATAATGAAATAGAATGGAATATGCTTAGATTGGTTCTTAATTTCACTCTGGTGTGCTTGTCTTATTACTTTGTGGTTCATTAAGTGATTATTGTGATGTACTCAATGCATTAATCTTCAATACAGTTCACTTTCATCCTAATACTTCCTAAACCACAAAAATTACAATCCTACATAACTCAAAACATATTAAAATGATGAGAAATAGCTTTTCTTTGATTTTATTTTTTGTGATTTTTCTAACTTGTTTGGCAGAAACCCTGAATCTCAGAGCAAAACCACCAAAACTGAAACTTTACCTTGGGGACTGCAACACAAAGTTTTAAAACCCTTTCTTTAAAACAAATATTATAGAACAACAAATTAAAAAACAATTCTTTAAGAAGAGTCTTCATATAGAATGACTTCTATCATATTTTACAAGGCATCAATAGGTTAGAAAATCTACAAATTATTTTAAATTTCACAAAGGTATATGGTAGCCTTTAACATTTTAAAAATTGTAGTATTGACATGTTATAAGATTATGAAGATAATAACTCACATTTATGGGTAGTAAGATAGTTATTTTCAAATATGCCAGCATACGAAAACAAGATAGAAGAAAAAATAAATAAATGAAAAGGCCCCATAAAACACAAGAATGAATAGACAGGCAACAGAAACAGATTCTGGGAAAATAGGTCATCTCCAATCACGGCCACTAATATGGGGATAACATCAAAATTCCAGCAATAAGAATTCCATTAGCAACAAAAGTATAAGCAAGCCAAGCCAATGAGGTCAAGCAAAGCAAAAGAGACCCAACTCAATGCCCACCATCCTCGAACAGCAATTCTATACAAGCAGTGTCCGCCAACTTAGTAGATAAGCACTTTAATTCCCTCTCCATATATCCCAATAATACACACTTCCAACAAAAACAATCAATCAGTGGCAATGTACTGAAACGAACGCACGGTAACAAGTAATGCAGTCTCCATCTAAACCTCAATCAAAATACAGAAAATATCCAGAAGGACAGAATATGATCATGGTGAAAAAGGAAACTAACACAAGTTCTTTGTAGAACAGAATAACAAAGTGCAGCCACCAGCCAGAACATCTCGATGATTTCAATTATTATCCAATATGGACCGGTCATAAGGTATAATAGGTCTAAAGATCCATCTTGCGCTTATTTTCGTAAATAAGTTTACTAAAATTAAACCATGCTCCAATAATCCGCATTTTCCCATTGCACAGTCAACCTAAATTACAAAGCCCAGAAACTGCAACTACATTTCGATTTCACAACAAGCCGGGAGTAGAATCAAAGTTAAACTAAAGACATATTTCTTTAAAAACAAAACCCTGATCAAATCGAGATCCTTGCAACGAAATTATCCGGATCCAGTAGCTTAATCCATGAAAACCCTCAAGAAAAACCTAATTCAACAGATTCGATACGCCAAGAAAATCAACCTAGTGACCCAAATAAATCTTCAGACGAAAAAAACCACTTTATATCGATACCCTAACCCTAAATTCAATCAAACGAAATGCGCCGCTAACAAAACTAAAGAAAAAGGCGAGAAGAGAATCGATTTTGCGAAGGTTGGACATCGCATAACACAGAACGAGAGGAGAAGAAGGGCTAACTGCCGGCTTCTGAAGGCGATCCCGCCTACGACCACCCGTGCCGCGGCCGCGCGGAGCGAAGAAGCGAAGAGCAAAGCGGCAAGGAAGGCGGTGGGATGGGCGACGTGGAACGGTAGCAGTAAATTGGAAGGTGACGACGATATCGGATCCGGGTGGATGTTACGAATCCAAATCCGGATCCGAACACTGCTATAAGTAAACCCGGTAAGCTGTTATGGCCTCTTTATTCCAACCAATGCGACTCGTGGTTGACTCCATCACGCTCGATTACGAATCTCGGCGCATAAATGTGATTCAATGGAGAGTTGTCTCAGGGTCTGCTGATATGGAGCCGTAGTCCTCTTTATTCTCTAGTTTCTATTTTATGTTTCATTATTTTTTATTTTTTATTTTAACTGTTGTTTGGCTTCTTATCCTTTACTTAAAATCATGATATCTATTTGCCATTTTCTTATCTAATTTCTTTTTATTCAATACTATTTATCATTTTATTTGACATTTCATCTTTTATTAAGAGTCATGTTGTGTCTACTTATTATTCTCTTACCTATTTAATGATTCCTTTTGTTACTTGGCATATGATGTGTTTCTGTGCGCTACCATGTTCAAAAGTTATATTTGATTTATGCTAACCGAGTTCAGAGTTCAAAACTAGATGGTGGTGCTCCAGGCTGTTATTTAAATGGAAAAAGGAGTTGTAATTGAGTGAATGAAGTAAAACAAGGATAATTTGGTGACCAGACCCATGTTGGGATTGTGGTAATGCTGCAACCTTGAGTAGTCTCTTGCAAAGCTGGCTCAGTCAGCAGTGCAAAGTTTTGGAGATACTGTGATTGCAGAGAACACTGTAGCCATAAATCAATATGCCAACAGTCATTTTGGTACAGCAAAATATGGCTGAGAAAACAGAGGCCTTAGGTGAGTTTTAAAGGCTACTAGGAAGCCTGAAATGAGTGGATGCCATGGGAAAAAAATTATTGTGTCTCTATGTTCCTCTCATCTTAAGGCACAAAGACAGTAAATGCTATTCCTGTTGCTTTTTGATCCAACTCTGGTCAACCTTTATCATTAGTCAGCATAATCTGAACCTTTAGTCAGATGAGCTATTTGGATTTTGAAAAAATATAACGCACTTTATCATTCTTTTTGCAAATTAAAGCCACTTTTACTCTCTTGGAGGAATGACTCAGCTTTTAAACTTTCATACAAGCATATTTGCCTCTAACTACAGCAGATAAAAACTAGGCAAATGTTTAAGCAGAGTTTAATGTCCATATTTTTATAGTGAATGCTTCATCACCAATATTTTTGATAGTAAATGTTGCATATTTTTGATACCAGAAGCATGCATTTTTTTCAGCAAGCAATGCTCATTTAGGGCTAGAATGTTAAACATGCCTGGACTGCAATAACAGGAACAGAGTGGGCTGTTTTTGCTAAATATAATTCCCACAAAATAAATCACTCTGATCTCATTGAACTGTTTCTTCATCACCAAACAGGTACGTTTCAGGGCTGCTGCACAGAAATATCCCAAAATTAATTGCTCCATGACATCCTTGAATCTGTGCAATCCAACGTGAAAAGGCATCAGTGGAGAAAAGAGAGTGCAACCAATGATAGCAAGCGGGCACCAAGGTAAAGGTGCTTTATTCTCCTGCATGACTTTTGAGCTTGTTTTTAATAATAAGATGGGAGTAGACTCCCCTGTTCAGAGTCCGAGTGTAAAAAAAAAGAGACTTTTGAACTTGTTTTGCTGATGTCTTGGGCTGAAGTCCGGTTCTAGTGGGAAGGCCATATGTCACGCTTCGACTTCCTGTTTCAGTTGGTAGGGACAAGACCTGACTCATCTCGTGTCCTTTGTTTCCAAGCACAGGACCGGTGCTCACGTTAACTGAAATCCAGTGGAGAGAAGGGCTTGTCTCTGATGCAATTGTCACAGTATCCTTTCAAAGAAAATGTGGTCACCTTTAACTTCCGTATATTGGTGGTGGAAAGAGTACGTGAAGGAAAATTCTCCACATGTTGCCGCATCGCTGGTGCTTCTTCCTCTGTGTCTTGTGGGGAAGATTGGAATATCCAAAGCAGGGCATGAATAAAGGGTGAGGGAGTGGAGAAGTGATGCTCCTCGATTCGTCGAAAGCTGGAGGGCTTCTCGTTGCATGCGTTTGTTGCCCGAGAACCAAAAGGTGGTGGCCTACCAGGGTGGCAATGTGGCTAGAGGCCCTTCAGCAGGAACTGATGGTGGAGGCTGAAATATTGCATCTCATTTTCTTGGTTGCTCAAAATGGTCATAATTTGAACTTGAGTTGCCGGAGTTAGTTATGGTGATTCATGATTTAATCACTAAAGCCTACTGTTTAAGAAACAGCTTCATGTGGAGGAAGTGTAAACTTTAGAAAACATCTCTAATTTCGAGGGATAAAATGGATACATTTTAGTACTGCATGTTCTTTAGGCTTAGAAATCAAAAGAGTATAAGATTCTGGAAGGAGAGTTGGTTTCGTTAGCTCTGATACCCTCTCATCCCTATTTATGGAGCTCTACGAGAGAGAGCAGCCTTGAACCAATGCTCCAACGTTTTGATGTGGAATCATAGAGTGTAGGGTTGGATGGTCCGGTTTCATGGTTCTTTAAAGACTTTTAAGCATCGTAGATGCAGTAGTCCTAGGGTCTTTCATCTCCTGTATTCCTTGCAGGTATGGTAGATGTACCAATTTGAAAATTTAATAGAGATAATAACTATTTGTTGGCTCATTTTAAAAATTCAAGGAGTAAAATACTTCTTTTACAGAGTAGTGTGGAAAGCTTTTATCTCTAAAAAGATAAAGATATTTCTTTAGCTTGCTTTACTTAATAAACTGCATATTGAAAAAGTTTTTATGAGAAAAGAATGGTCAATAAGTACATGATGCGAGATGCATGAGTCTAATTAAAAGTCAGTGGGCTATTTATTGATTAATTGTTCCATCGATTTTGGATCTCTTGGTTAGGAAGCTAGGGTTAAAAAGATTGCCTACTAAAGGAAAAGGAAGATACCAATCAGTTGAAGAAAAGTTTAGAATTAATTGATAATAACTTGTATGTACTATATAGAGAAAGAAAAGAATATTAAATTATTTTTGAAAAGAAAGGATGCTTTTCATTTCTCAATAACGCACAAAATTTTAATGAGCTTTATCATTTAAAAAAACTTATGCGCAAAGAAGCGGACAAAATCTTATAGAATTATTTGTAATATTTTTTCTTCTTTCTCTATCTAATTTTCATTATAAATACATTAAATCTTAATAAAATTTAATGGGGAGAGGTCCTTGCTCCCTCACCATTCCTTTCAAAAAAAAAAAGATTCATGGCGGCAGCTTCAGTGGCATTGTGCTAGGGGGTCTAAAACAATAACTATAATGCGCTCGACTTGAGTCCAAATCTTATTCCATTCTGGATATAAATGCAGGATCTGAGCCATAAACCTCTGGTAGTGGGTCTCTATTGTTGGATTTGATACATTTAGTTCTTGCAATGGACTTGTAAGCTTAATGCCTCTGGATTTCTTTAGTATGAGGTGAGAGAATATGTAGGTGGATCAACATCCCTTCTACCTTTCTATAAAAAATATTAGAATTTCACTTGGTGTAAAGTTTTGAACTCAATGTTTGGGTCATTCATCGATGGTGTTCCAATAATATAACATTATGCAGCACATATAATGCGGAAAAAAGCATGAATGACTAATTAGCACTAGGTATCGGCTCAAGTAATTGGTTTATTTAATATTGTTTGGTAATGGAGCAAGAGGTGGGGGTCTTAGCCTAATCTGTGTCCAAGTTCATTTGGCCTATTGCTGGGGTTTGCTGCCCCTTCTGGAGCAGTCCTTACTAGCCTGTGAGCTGAACTATTAAAATAATCCTTTTTTTAATCAATTTCTTATGTGATGAGGTTCTCTCGTAACGTTTCCAACCCTATTTTGCAGAAGATTGAGGGGAAAAAATGGGTCATATTTAATGTAAAACTGAGGCTTTTTTTTAAAAAACAAAAAAGTAAAAGAAAAGCTTTACGGGGTAACAAGGAAAGGCTACATCTCGAGCATATGTAGATAAAGTATAACATAGATGATTTAAAGGAACATTCTATCAGAACATAGCCAACCTTTTCAGTTGATAGATACATCACAGTCTAACCAAGATAAAATATGACATTAATATAATAACAATAGCAATATAACCTTAATCTTAAATTAGTTAGAATTAGTTATATGAATCCTTCTTTCCATTATGCCCAGGTAATCTATTCATATCCTTTTTCAATCTCGCTAATCTTCTTAAAGAATTATAAATTAATTATATTGTTATTATTGATGTATGAAATAGGATAAACAATTTTTGACTTGACAATAAGAATGTCAAGAGTAAAAGTTCACCCTATCTCTATCTCTGACTTTCTATATCCCATTCTATCGCCACCTTATGCCTCATCGGTGCAATAAATTTAGTCTTCTATTTCTGTCCCTATCCGTACTCTTGTTTTTTTTTCTTTTAAAATTATCTTTAAAAATGAAAAGTAGAGATAGGTTTCAAGACAAGGAGTATATATAAACCAGAGATCATAAGTTTTAGATTTTTTAAAAACTTGTCTCGAACCAAGTCAAAGCTTAAAGACCCAATTCCAATCACAGCAGGTCAGGGTGGGTCCTGATTGAATCAGGATAAAATTATCATCCCTACTCGGCAATCAAATATCTTTAAGAATTTAGACATGGATAATCATAATACAAAAAGGTTCCTCTCCCTCCAACTAAGTAGTATCTATTTTTACTACGGTCATGTGATCAAGACCTTTACCGATGCCCTACAAGTGTGCGTATTTGCAATTTTGGTGTGCACAAGAATCCTAGTTTAATGGAAGCGTGTGATGTCGTGAATACTAGAGTATAGTGTGAAGTACATTTTTCAGGGTTATTTGAGACACGTATAGGATAAGCAGCTGCAAGTTTTGAGACATGTAACTTTTCCGTTTGGTCCCACTCACTGCACTTATCTGTAGCAAAAGGAACAATGATGTAGCCTTTTTGTTGAAGATTGCTCCGTAATGCTAGCACTACTCTTTTTTCTTTTTGATGGAACATCACATGCTTGGCCAATTAAAGTCGAGATAATGCATTTCTAGCTAAAAAGGAAGGATTATAAAGAGAGCAAGCAAATAATTATGCTTTTTCTATGTTGCTTCTGACTATAAATAGACGATGTCATAAATAAATAAAAAATTAAAGGCATAAAATAGTAAAAAAGTTTGAAAGTATTTGAATAAATGAGATTGAAATTTGATTTTTAAATAATCAATAAAAAAATTTCAGCTAAACCCAATAAACCATTGTAGTTTGTGCATCACTTTGCAATAGAAAAGAATGATCAAGATCAAGTAAATGATTAGTTTTAGCTGCCTCTTACTCCAAATAATATGAGCAAATGCATGTGATCAGCTAGAAAAGCTCTGTCATCCATAGATGATGATGCATGGAGGTACTGGGCATGTATAAAATTTTTATTAAGATGAAGCAAGAAAAAAATATCCTCCACACAAATTTATTAACTAATAGCAAAGATATTTATAAGGCTTTTGCAGGAAAAAAGAAAGATAATATATTACAAAATTTTATAAGCATCCAATCATTTTTTTAGGTAGGGATTGCTCCACAATCATTTTTTTAGGTAGAGATTGCCCTATAAGAAAAAACTAGCATCAATCTTATGGAAGATGGAGTATAGCAAGCATTCCACACAAGCTGAACCTATTATTTTCTCTTCTTAAGTAGTACTTGTTTTCTTCTCTATCCTGATCATAACTTGGAAAGGATGACAGGCAATGTACTCTCTTCATGGCAACTAGCTAGAGTCTTCAAAATTAATCATTAGAATCCAAATTTGATAAACAATCCATTCACTGGCATATGATTGGTTCATCTTTTTTCGCTAAAATTTCATTGGTATGCAATTTGTTAATTAGGACAAGTCAGAGGAATATATTGATATTTTCGAGGATAAGCTTTTTCAAATCAAGCTATAAAAAGGGTACCTGTGATTTTCCGATGATTAATAAGCCTATAGAAAAGAGTCCATGTGGGTAGAATATATAAGTTTTTTATCATTTTGCGTAGAATTAGCAGCTTCTACATAGTGTCGGCAGCGCAGCTTTGTCCTGACAAAAATTGCATGCAGCGATCAACGAAAGGGATTCCACATGGAGGTCATGAATGATCGGTCGAAGCCGTGGGCCGAAGCACGGCAGCGGAGCATGGAAATTGTTGGGAATTTATGTGGTGGTGAGCGCTCGCCGCACTTGATGCCAAAGCGTGTAAGCCCGTCAAGCTAATGGTCGGAGCATGGGACAAATCCCTGCTGTTAATTTCACGAAAGCTAACATGACTTGAGGTTGGTTGGGCGGCTCCTTTCTTCTTATGAGAGGGGGTCTAGATTCCGGGCACAGCAGCGCTCCTTTCGCGCAAGGCGACAAATAACTTTGGTTGTTTTAGTGCCGTTGTTATCTCTGGAAAGGTATTGCAAGAAACGCATGAAAGGATATGTCTCCTTTGTTTCTGAAGGGTTCGCAAGTATAACCCATGATTAAATTATGTGGGATGGTGGAAGGTGGCGTTCGTTATCCTTTCTCCCAGAGATCATATGGATGCAAAATATAAAAGTAAATTAAAAAAAAAAAAGAAAAAAAAAAGCTGTCCTCATCTTCTAAAACAAATTTATTAAACATCAAATTAGGGTCACAGTGGATCAAAATATGCTAAAGATTTGTATATCATCCAAAATTCAGCTCCAAGCCTGTGTTATAAAACTATAGTCTCTTAGGGTTAGAATCTAGCATTGTTCAGGATTAGGGAATCAAGATTTTAAATAGAATTTCTTATGTATATATCTTTATAAATATTTAAAATTATATATATAGAGAAAGGTGAACTTGACTACATTTGAATATAATTAAGTTTGAATCCAGTCACCTTTTCTATCCTTAAATCCACACAGTTCATAAATCCTAAAAGTGAAAAAAAAGTTAAAAAGATGGGATGGCTTTGAATTATATGAATTCAAGGACTAGAAAGATGACTGATCCTTGATTATATTCGAATGTAGCTAAGCTTACTTTTTTTCTCTTTCTTTCTATATGTATATTTCCTGATAAATTTATTATTTCCATGTATATATATATATATATATATTTACTGCACATCAATCCTTGACTTAATTAAAGAGTTTTTTTTTAATTACATATGCCTTTACAAATATTTAAAATTATGTTTATATCTTGGGAAGATTGCTATTTATATGTAAATGTTTATATCTTTTTTTTGCACATCTATCCTTAGTAAGTTAAAGATATTTTAGTTATGTCAATTTTATGTTACCTTTTTTTTTAATGACATTAGATAGCATATTGTCCACAAGATAGAAATATAAACAGAGATGATCTTAAGAATATACAAAAATAGAAATTTATGAGGATATATATGTAATTTTAGATATTTATAATGATATACATAAAAGATATTTTTTATAATAGTATTATAATCGTTATAATGATTTCAAGACCCACCATTATATTAATATAATAACAAAAAAATGATGTCCATTATTTTTACTTGTACCTTCTTCAAAGTTTTAATATTATTTTTAGACTTTAAATTTTTAGTATCACTTTCTCTCTAAAAGTGATTGTATGAACTAAAATAATAATAATATCTTTTATCCAATAAAAAGTGAATGAAAAAATAACGCTATTACTTTTCTATCATATTATATTATAATATCATTAAAACAACCATTGTGATATTGATTACCTTGATAAAAAATTTAAAGAATTATTTCTTGAGATAAATAACAGTTATTATATTATAATTGCTATAATGACCAATAACAGCCTTAAGGAGGGTATGTTATAATAGTAAAGTGCATTATTTAAAACCTTGAAGAGGACCCATAAGGTTCATCAACAGCTTTAATATATAAGTCACACATCATCATTGGCAACCAACCAGCAAATTTTAGCATTGTATCAAATAATTTGAGAATATTACAAAACTATTTTTGAATAGGTATGTTCAAATTTTACTTCCATTTCATTTATTCAATCGTTATCCTCAAAAAAAATTATCAAAATTTTGGAATGCTTCAATAAGAATGGCTTGATGTGATCTTATCTAAGACGTTTATACTTTGCAATCCATCTTGGCTGGCAAATATTTTTAATAAAGACTATATATATATATATATATATATATATATATTCATAACAAATAGGAAGGATAAAAACGAAGTTCCCAATAATTGATGCCAGCCCCGTATTATTGCTGACAGCGATCTGGATTCCCGCGCGTCCGCCCACCGGCTCGGCTCGGCTCGGCTCGCCTCGGTAATCTCCGCTGCCGCGATCTTTCCGTCCAAATTATCGTAACCACTTGTCGCGCTCGCACGGCGAGGAGCTCAGTCCGGCGATTCAACGCGAACTTTGGCTTGATTAAATCAAAGGAGCAGTAGCTCAAGCTTTGCTCGAGTTCAAGCATAGCATTATTTGTTGTTTACCTGGATAGGATTCAAGTATAATGCATCCAAAAATGTTTCCATATTTTTGTTTAACGTATTGATTAGGTTTTACTGTTTTAATTTTTGCTATCAGGCAATTAAGTGTGGTGTTTTGAGTTGCAAAACAACGATATATGGAAAGGATTACATTAGAGAGAGAGAGAGAGAGAATGAGCTGATCGAACCAGAGAGGTGGATGTGTTTCTAAGAGGCTAAAATATTCTTTTGGTTATTGAAGTTCTAAAGAAATTTATTTTGATCCTTAAGTTTTCAATTATTATAGTTTAATCTCTTACATTTTAATAATATTATATTTTTAATATTTCATTATATAAAATTAGTTCAAATTAATACAATAATCAATGTGCTATTTTAATACGATCATGTGAACTAATTGACAAGTTGATACATTAGTTATTTAGTTAATTTTAACTGATCATATATAACTGGATACTAAAAATGCAATATCTTAAAACATCAAGACTGAATTACAACTGTAAAATGTTTAAGAATCTAAATAAAATTTGAAGAAAAATTTAAGAGTCGAAAGTATATTTTTATCTTTTTAATATTTAAATATTTAAACTTCATCAACTTGGCTAGCCTATGCTTTCATTATGAACCCTAGTTTAAAGCGAGCAAATCTACAGACTAATTGCCTAATGCTTTAGACCCATTGGTGTACTAATTTAAAATAGCTCAAGACTGAAAAATCACCAATCTAAACCTAAATTTAGATGAAACTTTTAAGCCTCAAACCAGCTAAGAGAATTACAAACTTTGTTAATAAATATAGACCCACAAACTGCTCAAAGCAAAACAACAAATCGGCACCAATTTCCCTACGGTACCACCTAGGGTTCCATTGGCTGGCCGGTTTGGATTTTGTTACTGCGACCCAAGTCAAGAAAGCCCTAATATTAAACTTCCTATCAAACGGTCAGCTTTAAGCGAGTTCACTTTGCTCCTTACTTCAACCAGTAACACGAGAGGGAGATTCCGTTCACTTCCGTCCAACTCCGGTGCGAGTTCACCACGGGGAAAAATTTCCTGGGTGCGCCCGGGGTTGAGATAACGGCGTTCGCTGCAACGGACCTCTACCGCCCTTATTACGGTTTTAACAGCCATAATTTATCCATAGATATATGATTTAAAATTTTTCAACATTAACATGATATTAGTTTAAAAGCTTGAATTTAAATATTGATGGTTTTTGTTACGGCCGTTATTACCTCGGTGCCCGACCGTGCATCGCCCTCATCCATGATTGCACCAGGATCAATGAACGGGATCTGATACCCTGGGGTCCGCCACGTCGTTCGCTTGCCCAGTCATTCAGAACCGTCCGATCGAGATCAGCGGTAACCTGGCGAGGTATCGGCTTGGTTTCTCGGCCTCGGGGTTGAATCGGCGTGGCATGTGGTTTAGGGGGAGCTGCTGACCGGGTACGGCCGGTGGAAGGCGACCGGCTGGGGGCTCCCTCGTCCTTTCGAAAGCGTACGCAAAGACGGGAAAATGATTGGACCGGGCGAGCGAACCGACGACCGCAACTGACCGGTGAATAATGAGGCGCGAATAACACTGCTGTAAATTAACTTAGATAAAAATATTGGTTGCAAACTGAAGCATTGAATTTACTCAACTTAAATTAGTTTAGAATAAAAATTAGAAAAAAATTGAATGATGAGAGGAGCGATTTCAACCAACGGTCCAGATTTGTCCTAGACCCTTTTATCTTCCCGTCTCGGCCACCTTCGCGGGACCCCTCTCCCTTCCACTCCAGTTCACTCTCTCTCTCTCTCTCTCTCTCTCTCTCTCTCTCCATTTGGTTTGGTTTTTAAAGCTCCATAGAGCTTTGTACCATCCATGAGAGAGATGATGTTGGGGAAGCGGCCGAGACGTCCGATGAGGAGGACGACGAGTATGACGGAGTTCGCGGGGGACGTCTTGGCCAGCGTCGAGGCTCCCCAGCCGTCTGATCAGGCGAGGGCCCACCACGGTCATGGCCACGGCCACCAGAGGTACCGGCAGCGGGCGGCGACGGCGGAGAGCGGCGGGGGGCAGATGATGTACGAAGGGGGCGCCGGGGCGGAGTCGCTGGAGGCGCGGCGCCTTGGAACCATGGTGCCCCCACGGAGAGCCGGCAACCGTCGGAACCCCGGCGACCCTGGGATGGTGGAGACCGCCCCTTTCTTGAAGGCCTGCGGCCTCTGCAAACGCCGCCTCGGCCCTGGCCGCGACACCTTCATGTATAGGTACAACTCCTGGATCACGGTCCCTCGGCTTAAAAATCCGATTTTTATTCCTCATCTGAGAAAAAAAAAACGATCTTCTACGTTCTTCAGATTACAGATCCGAATTTTAGCGCTCCTCTATGAAAGATTTTCGCCTTTTTTTCCCGTTCTAGTGATTTTTTGGGGGAAATTTTGAGATGCCCGATGGTTATCATCTGACTGTTCCAAAAAGACAGGGATTTTCCTCGTGTTCTTGTTTTACGTGATGATTTCTTGCCATATGTTCTTTGTTTCCTATTAGTATAAACCATTATTGTGGTTATAGAATTCTCATGGTGATGCCATCATAGCTTTAGTCGATCCTTTCAGTGGGTGTCAGATTTTTTGCTGTGATATCCATTTTAGAGATTTTTTTTTTTTTTTTTTTTGAGTTTTCTTGCACTAACTTAGTGAGATATTGAGGTTTGAATTTTGAAGTCTTTTAATTTAAATAATATTGATCGATATTATGTGTTTTTTCTTTTTATTGTTCAGTTATATACATATCTTTTTGTTCTACTTCATACACCTAAAGAACGATGCAGCAGCATCATCATCATTTTTATTTAAGGAAAAGAACCATGTATTATCTTAAATCCAGCAGTCAACCAAGCTAATCCCCCACCATGCTTTGCTCAAAAACCATGTCGCTAGTTTGGATCTATAAAATTCCAATCCGAGACAGTTCCTTCCCTTGAATGAATCCAACATATGTATAATAGCTACTAGATTCTTGGTCTTTATTGACAAGAACAACCAAGGGGAGTGGTTTTTACTGTATGTCCTAAAAACTACGTTCCACTCAGCTCTGAATAAGCTCACCTTCACCCTGCTAGATTCTTGGTCTTTATTGCTGCAAGGTAGCCATGGTTTGATCTTTGTTTCATTTTTGTCCTTTGTTCAACAGGGGTGACATTGCCTTCTGTAGCCTCGAGTGCCGGCAGCAGCAGATGAATCTGGATGAGCGGAAGGAGAAGTGTTCTCTAACTTCCATTAAGGACACTCCCCCTCCCACCACCCCCAGCTCGGAGCAGTCCGGCAATGGTGAAACGATCGCCGCTGCCTAAGCTCAAACTCCATCCTTTCCAATAGAATCCCAGAAGGTCGCAGTTATATATATTGTACATGCCATAAGGCAAACGAAGTAGATGTGGTTGGGGTTTATGGTTTTCCAGCATCAGTGCTGCTATCAGAGAGCATGTTTGAAAGAGCTGATGCTAAGTTATTTGCCAACTTCTATCTTTTTCTTTTTCTTCGTTTCTTTGAGAAGGAATGGAAGACCCTACAAATGTTTGTGGCTCTCTTTATTCCTGCGGAATATATGTGTTTACAACTTGTTAAAAATCAAATGGCTGTGTTTGGCGTCTGATTCAAGATGCTTCTCATGAGCAGCAGGTCATTCCCCATCTCTGTCTTGTGATTCCTACCAGCCTTTGCCCTTGGAGGGGAGAATAGCACAACCTTTCGGTGACAAAAAGATGCGAAACCGTCCATCCTCTTTTCTGAAGTACTTTTAATGCCTCTTTTTTCTTTCTTTCTTTTCCACCAGCAGCCTCTGTTAAAAAGAACATGTGAAACTACATGCACACAATAAATGGTGAGGTCACTACCGGCACCATTCATTGGTGTCAACGTGAGGGTGCCCCTCTAATTTGCTCTACTGTGATAGCATCTGGTATTGCTGACAAGTTTTAGCTCGGTTGCTCGGCACTTCTCTTCTGCTAAGAAGAAGTCCTGTTTTCAAATGCATGGTTACATTTCTCATGATGCTTCTGAAAACATAAAAAATATTCTTGAGATTTATTGATCCATCTTTGGCTTATGTTTCATAATCCACTAGTAAACATAGTAGCGCAAAGCGTAGTAAACTTCATTTCTCATAGTACAACAGTAAATAGCCTAAATCATGGGACTTCTCAAATTTTAGATCTTCTCTTGTAGACCTGTAACATTGAATGGTCTGTCATATGTTCTTCACATAAGTTTTAATTTAATGAATACGTTCTAATTTTATTTTAACTTTTTAAAAACTGTTTTCTGATAAAAAAACTAAAATTTATCGAGAATATTCTTGGCAAATGGAAACAGGAGAGAATGAGATTTGTAAATAGGTGATGTGCTAGAAGATATTATTTCTTCTTGCATACAATATCTTGTAGATGAGACAGTACATGGTTGGGGCCTTGAGGTTCTTGATAACTCTGTTTAAATATGCTTAGTTCACATCATAGGATGATTAATTAGTTGATGCATTAGTGAGCACAAGAAAACCTTTTTTAGTTGAGTGGTGGGGAATTGGAATCTGAAGGTGGGGAAGGTGTCATCTTGCATAGGTTGGTCCCCACCTCTACGTCTGAAATAAGAGGGAGGGATCCATTTGTAGCTTTCGGGCATTTCATGGTTTAAGTGGGACCATGGAAAGATGCATCCATGGTCACCCATAACCCTACCTTTATCACCGTCCATTCTTCCTCTGTGGTTCAGCATCCATCACGTCTCCTTCTCTTTCACTCTCAAATTTGCTGTATGAAGTAGATCACAAGCAATGAAATGGTCAAAAAAATAAAAAAGGTCAAGTATTTCTCAGTTGTGACGTTGTCATGCACTGGAGCCAGGAAAGGTGGTCTGTTGTTTAATCAGAGAAATTGACATCAATCCTCAGCATTGATTGATCCTTGTGAAACGTATAGAACCATTCCATTACGTCACAACCTGGCCTCATCCAAAAAAATCGGTTAAAAGATATTATTTAATTTTTTTGATCCTATATAAGCACTCATAATCATTATAGTATATAATTAATATGTGACTAAACAGTCACCAACATTATACACTCTCGCATACTTTCTTGTTGAAGCTCTAGCATCCTTAACAGGCTAACAGTTCATATCTAAATCTAATTGAATTCAACCATAAACACAGAACTTATTTGTAGTATTCTTTATTCCACATGGATCATAAATAAGGTTCACTCTAATATCATTCGACACAATTTAGGATTTCACTTCAAAAAATGGATTAAAAAGTTTTATTTGAGCTACTCGATCTTTTATAAATATTCAGAATCTTCTCAGTATATAATAGATGTGATACTAAACATCCGCGAACATGAGCTTTTATACTTGATCTATTGATTTTATGTACACCCATGACAATTTTTTATAGTGCTAAACGTGTGTATATTGGTCCATTTTCTATCCCTCGACTTAAATGAGAATATTTTTAATTTATTTATTTTGAGAATAATATTTGCAAAGACATTTTTTGTGATTAAATTTGAAACATTGTTTTCTACTCAACCACTAAGAAGAGAGGTGCAAAACAGCAGACCAAAGTCCCTTTGACAATGGTAGAAAACTACTTCAAATCGTTCATCTTGTTTGTAGGAACAGTCAAACAGCATGCTAATGCATGCACACGCATCATCAAAATCCTTAGCCATGAAATCTATACAAGTGCATGGCTTCTGAATAGAAATCTTAAACATTAATCTAGAGTGTGCTAATTTGGCACTATTTTTTTTTTTTTTGACTGTAGTTTGCCACTAGTTGTTAGAGGAGCGATGCAACTGATCCCATGTTATATTCACATGGAAGATTTTTCCTTGGATGCATGAACATGAATCCTAACTTTGCTCTCCCTCGATGAGCCTTTTATCTTTTTCGACATATCAATCCATCTTTCCAACGCGCATTGCAAGAAAAATATTCTAGACAAGGCAATCTTTTTGCCAATAGTGTTCTTATTATTTTAATGGAGTAAGATCTAGATAAAAAAGATGAGGATCTAAGCAAGGAACATATACTTATTTAAGGGTCGATTGGGGGATGTGAGGGAAGCTCAATGGTCAATGAATAAAGAGTGAAAGTAGCCTTCCATCAGTGGCGTTGGCAATGGACAAATGAGTGGTGGGTTGATGAACAACGATGTGGTTCCAAAGTCATTGGACTACTCGCCCACGGACTGAACTGATTCCCCATAAAAAAAAAAGGATCGAGAGTAGCCTTCCATCGATGAAAATTATGGGCGGTATTATCTGGCTTAAGATATTGCCCCATGAGTGTTCAAGTGGGGTGAGGTTGATGTGAAAAATAATAAAGAGGTTTGGAATTAAATGGCTTTCAGGGGCTGGCACAAGGTGTGTCTCCCTCGGTGCATCATCTCTTGCTGTGTATGAGGAAGCCACGGCATTATTTTAGGTCCCAAAATAGATTCCTTTGGCTTGCCTCTGCCCCTGTAATAACCAAGGAGGGCCCTGAAATTATTGAGGGTTTCGCTTGTCCCAAGTTAAAAGGAATAACTAGCGTTGCTTAAGGCACCAACTCCAAAGTCACCTTTGCAAGTGGCTATAGAAAAAAATTATGTAAGCCATCATCTAAGCCATCATCATGTTAAGAACGCAAATGATAGAAGCCACTTGAGATGCACTAATGGATTTTTTATATGGTTGGTTTGATGGAAACTTGGATGTATCCCTTATCTTATTCTTCTTATGTAGGGCATCTCTCAATTCTTCTCCTTGCTGTTGCCACAGTTCTGAGAGTAACTCCTTCCGCCTAATACTTTTGTCAAACACTTCTGTACCTTTTTTTATTATTATTATTTTCTTAATGAACTGTGAGTAGTTTTTGCTCCTGCTTTCTCCCTCTCTTGAGAAAATATGTGCTGTCATAGAAGGCAGTACCATATAACATTGGTTTAAGAACTTGTAAAATTTGAGAACTGACTGAGTCATTTAGATCAGTTGACCAATGCTAAGAAAACGCATGACCTTATTGAAGAACAAAGCATTATGACATTGGTTAGGGTGAGCTTCTTGGCTTGCATGTTCCCTATTTATTCTGATTTGATGCAGATGAACTGAATTGGCACCCACCTGGGTGTACTAACAAAATACAATTGTATAGATGATTTTTAATGGGGTCATTGTCCTACTTTTTTCCCCTCAGCCGTAGAATAATGGAACACAGCCAATATTCTGCTTCGCTTTTTTTGAGCATTGTTTGACTAGGTACTCACCTCAAATATACTATAAACACAACCATCCTAAGCATCTAATCAAAGGAAAATTCAAAGTGGGTGGATGTGGGGCTGTTCTTGTTGGTACTATGAACATACCGTGGTCCATTATGTAGGTTTACAGGCTTGCTGCCTCGTGTCTCATGTAACAAAAGCTGTGCTTTATTTTAGGTTCCAACGCCATAAAGATACCAAGGTGAAGTAGGTAGCCAACTCTAAGCTGACTTTAAGTGCAAATCCTGAGAGGGACTAATAAGAATGGGTGTGCCAATGGACCACATAGGAATACTGTCAGATTTATTCAATAACAGATTTATTCAGTGTTATTGAATGACAAAAACGTGAGAAGTATTCTAAATCCACACTTCTCCCCAAAAAAAATCATTTAAGACTAATATCCACGGTTTTAGTGCGTTTTCCTTACAGTTTTTTTTAAAAAAAAAAAATTAAAAGAAGGGGTTGAAACAGATCTGTCAACGCGTATGCATAGAATGTAAAAGAATCAGCAGGAGCAAATCCAAGCATGACAAATAAATTAATCAAGGTGGGTGCTCAAATCATCAATGCGGGCTCCACCCGAGGTGTCCTGCGTTCACTGCGGTCCAGATGATCCGCAGGTGGGCTTTTCTTCTTGGAATAGATTGATGAACAGCTGAGACAGACTTGAGTGGGGACGGTACATGTCCGAAGTGGTGCAGGTTCCGGACCACGTTTGCCCCCCCCCCCCCCCCTCTAATTGCTGAAGAGGCAATGAGTCACGAAATGAAAACTTTTTGGGGGAGCAAGCAAAGTCCTTGTGCTGACTGCTGGCCTGAAATATTCCTCTGTTTTTTTTATTATTGGTAATAAGCCCTGTTGACAGGCTTGCATGGCCTTCTTCATGAGAAGGTCAGCTAATGGAGCCTTACAGGGTGAATTTGGAACCAGGGATGATTTTCCTTGCGTTGTACTTCTATTTTTCCTCTTGGAAAGCTTTGTTTTACTAACCTTTGTGAGCTGTCCATATTAATATTTAAGCATGTTTTATGAAGCCATATCTTCGTGATCTAAATTGGACAGGGAACCGGTTAAGCTTTTCTGCATGGGGTTGTGGGTGCAAAAGCCCACTCAGGTGCCGCTTAGGGGAAGAATTCATGGCAAGCAAGGCACCACCCTATCGGACCTTTGTGTGCTAATCTTTCTACAAGCTCTGCATCATTCTCATCCGTCTTCTCAGTGAACTATTGAGAGACTATAGCTCTTGGAATCTTCTAAATATTCTTCTAACGTGGACGAACCCGAGTGGAAGCCATGCCGCGATGCTCATATATAATTATCTTGCGCACGTGTAGTAATTCCTATCATTAACGTACCTAGTATTTGTTTAAGATTATCCATGAATAGATTTCTCTTTAGGACCGTCTTGGTGTTAGCTGGAAGGCACTGATCTATAGTACGGGAGCATAGGCCAACTTGACACTTATCTTAGTGCAAGTAGCTATATAATTTATGGAAGTCAGCATATGGGGATTGCAGATGAGCATTTGATTCTGCATGGCTAAGAAAAAAGTTCAAAATAATCTGAAAGTCCAATGCATCTTAACATGGCTGTCCTGGGCAATCCGTTTATCATCACGTTGTCATGGTATTGTAGATCTCGGTGATATATAGCATAATTCTTTGTTCTTTGTGGCACTTGATTTACTTTTAGACTGAAGCAAATGGACTAATGCTTGCAGTCAATGTATCTATATTAATGTTTCTCAAAAAAAAAAAAAAAGATGGAGATGAATGTCTGTATATATGTAAATCTTTCTCAAAATCAATAATAGAATATCCAAAATGTACCCTATTAATCATAATTTATACTATTAAAAATATTTTTAAAAAATAAAAAAAAATGTTTTGATCGATTCCAACTTATTTATCATTTGGATTAAATCATGATACAGCACTTTGTATAGAATTAAGAAGCGGTCAAAGGACAAACCAACTCGAGTAGAATTATTTTCAATTGAACTGGCTTTGTAAAAATAAAAATAGGTTTGGTTTACCTATTGTCATGGATTTGCTCCATATAACAAGATTCTTTGCTCGAGCTAACCAAAGAAATAGGCAACTTCTTATTTAAAAAAAAAAAAAAAAATTGAGCAAATCAGCTAATAGGCTGCATTTGGATGTGAGCAGTAGACTCAACTTATATTAATTGTATTAACAAAATACTAATACGATACTAAGGTACGATTTGATATGAATTAAATTGATTTAAACTAAGCAAAATCATTTTGCCCCATTCAATAAATATCGCTATATACTATCAATCTCAAATTAAAAGTAAGAGAAAGTGTTATGTTTTGTGTCTCGATATGAGATGCACAACATACTATATTGCTATACTAAATTGTTTAGAAGTGTCCCAAGAAATAGGCTCCAGCTGGACTGACCGAACTGAAGCCCAAGTTTCAAGTCTCCATACGATCCTATCTCCTCAATCATGCACGTAATAATATAAATATCCAATACAATTAAGCGACCGTTACTGCTACACTCTAGGTACAAAGAGGCAAATCTGATCACCAATTAATTCCAGTGATCTATACGTCGTTTACCACAAGATAGAGGCCAAAAAGACAAGCAAGGGCTAATTAAAGAGATGATGAAAAAGGAATAAAAAGGAGGAGAAGAAATGTTTACAAGCCCAAGGCGCCAAGAGGGGTCTTCCCCTGGCCAGCCTCAAAGTAGAAGATGAGCATGGCTACCATGGCAAGCCTTGCATGCTTGATCTCTGCCACCTTAAGCCTCTCCAGCTTCTCCACATCGGGGATGTAGACGCCGTCCTTGATGGTGCCCGCGAAGCCCAAGGGGTCGAAAAACTTGCCGCCGGGGTAGCCCTGGTCGCCGGTGGCGTTGGCGAAGTTCTCGGCGGTGCGGGACCAGGGGGTGGCCCACTCGACGGACTGGGACTCGGGGTTGAAGAAGTCGACCCAGCGCTTGGACTCGACCCAGCCCATGAGGAGGAGCTGGGTGCCGAGGAGCGAGCCGAAGGAGAAGGGGGCGAGGGCGCCGGGGTCGGCGCCGGCCTCGAACCAGGGGACGCCGCTCCAGGCCTGGCCGACGAAGATGCCCACCACGGCGGTCATGGCCCACCGGCCGTGGATCAGCTCCGCCTCACGGTACCACCTGAGGAACGCCGGGTCCTTCCCCAACCCCAGCGGGTCAAACCCGTAGTCACCCGGGAGCCTGCATGCGTGCAGATTTCTTTAGTTTTGGCTCCAAGTCAAACAAGGAAACACTTTGTCCATTATGCCAGGGTGAATTAGAAGCTTCGAACCAATCTAACATGGTTAAGTTTGGGTTGGAAAATGTCACTCTAATTTCAAGTCAGGTTTAGTTTGCACCAAAAGGACAGGCAGCTTACAGAATTTGACTCCGAATAAGTTGGAGTCAATGTATTGAAAAAACCATTCCACATGTAAATGATCAAAATATACTTTTAGCCCTCAAACTCATTCAAAATTGGTTCTGATCTTTAAACTTTCATTTATCACAGTTTAATTCTTTATATTTTATAAATATTATATTTTTAATATCTTATTATATAAAATTAATTAAAATTAATAGAACAATTGATGTGTCATCATGTCAATCAATTTATTTGCGCTAAAATAATACATCAGCTATTCTATTAATTTTAACTAGTAATATGTAACGCGATGTGAGTAATGCAACATTTTTAAACATGAGAAACTAAACTCAAAAAAAAATTTAAATAAAAGTTTGAGTACTAAAAGTATATTTTAGCCCATGTAAATTTGTGGGCTTTAGTTAATTATAGACGGCCTAAGTGTTACTTGATGGCCCAATTTTAAAAGAGGAGTTCAATTATGGCGCTTTTATAAAGTTCTTTTAGAGAAGCTAGCTTCCAATTCTATCATTTAAAGTCTCGTACAGAGATTTTATTCTCTTAAGTCATTGTCCTTTATCCTTCAACTTTCTATAAATTAGAGCATCATTCACATACAATCAGAAGTAAGATAGCAAAATTCTTAAAAGATTAACGATAAAAGCCAAACCTATACTTTGGCACCATAGGCACTGGCAAGGTGGTACCATGTCGGACTTAACAAATATTTTAATGTAGATCTTTAGGTCCAAACCAATTTAAACCTAGCTTGAATCTATCTAGCTCAACCCAATCCAGATTCCTACGGTACTGTCAAGTTCTTTGTTGGGTTAGTTTGGGTTTAGGTTAGATAGTTTGAAGGTTAGGCTCAGACTTGTTTGGTGACTCTGGTCCCACTAAATTAGAAGTTTTGGCATCAAAAGAAAAAAAAAAAAAAAAAAGATACAATTTTTTCTCCAAAAAAAAAAAAAAAAGGTTTAGAGCTGCCAACAGGATGTCTTTTCTCTATTTTTGATTTTTATTTTCATTTTCCTCTATTTTCCCCAAATAAGGGGAAAGTTGGAGATGAAACTAGAAACAGGATAAATTATAAAATAAATTAAAAAAAAAAACTTAATTTGTTAGATATATTAAGTTATCTTGATAAAATCTCTACCTATTTGAATGGTGATTAAGGAAAGCCCAATCTCTATGGAAATAGATTTCCTAAGAGAAAAAAATCAAAAGACTTACGAGCCATCGAGCCACTCGGGGTCGATGAAGTTGCCACCACCCTTGACGGCGGGGATCCACGACTTCTTAGGCGCAGCGGCGGCTGCCACAACCAACCTCCGGGATGCACCGGCGACGGCTGACTTGCCACCGATGGCAGCATTTAGAAGAGTCCGGCCAGCCCTTGAGCCAGAGAGAAAGGGGGTGGATAGGCCCTGGACAACAACAGCAGAAGTGGAAGCCATTGCCATTGCTTTTCTTGTATCAGTAGCAAATACTTTGAGACAGGGTTGGGTTGAAGAGAGGGGTGTGCGTTGTTCGTTGAGGGGCCTTCTCGCTCTCTCTCTAGCCAGTGGCTGGTAGAGTCATTATATTGTTGTGTGGTTTGGGAAGTGGAAGCTTGGAAGGGCTGAGGGAGCCACAAAATCTAAGGGAAATCTAGGAGGCCAACGAGGATAGATTGCTGGCCAATGGGGAGGAGCTCTCCATCCATTTCTTGTGTCATCTGCTCGACACGTGGGTAGTGTCTGGGCCATTATCAGGTATATTCTTTCTGCGAAATAGATCTTCCGTTTACCACGAACGCGAAGTTAGCTGAGAAATATCGAGGATGCAAGTGAGCTGTGTGGCCCATTGGGTCGACTGACCTGTTTGTTAGATCCCATAGCATGGTGCACTTTGTTAGACCCAAGCTGTAGTGGTGCCCGGAGGTCACCGCAAAAGCATCTACAACTTGCTCGACCATTTATTAATTAATGGAACACTAACAAATAACTGAACAAGAAATCATGAGATCACTGGTTGATTTTGTTTCATCCTCCTGTAAGGCACTCCAGAAGGAAAGTGCACCTTTACGAGGGATCTTCATTCTATTAGCTTCTTTAACAGCATCTATAAGATCATTTCTACGGTATTGGCATTTAAGTTAGTAAAATTCCTTTCTCTTTTAGTGAACGAAGCTTAATCGGTATTTATCGAAAGAAAGTTAATTGTTGAGAATTTTCTTATTACTCACGGGATGTTAAATAGTAGAAGATCTAGCAGTCTTTGTGTGTTTTTCAAACTGAGTTTTGAAAAGTTATTTGATAGAGTTAATTGAATATTTCTTGCAAAAGCATTAGTAGCTTGAGGATTCCCATCCTAATGACAGATTTGATATTTTTTTCTTACTCAAATTGGTGTCTATAAATGTAATAGTTAATGGATGTTCAAGTAGATGGATAAAGTATAGGTAAGGGCTTCGTTAGGGAATATTCTTTCTCCTATGTTATTCATATTGGTTGCAGATGTACTTATCAGATTATTAGGGCATGGAGGACAAGTTGGGTTAGTCAAAGGAATTGGGGATACTTCATGCTTCTATAACATAAAGAGTTTATATTTTGCAAATAAAGTGATTCTATGTAGTAAAGAGGGGAAGGCTCATTGCTATTAAAGTGATTCTATATATAATTGAAAATGTTTTAAGATTTAAAGACAAATTTTCAGAAAAGCTTAGTGATATATTGAAACATTGAAGAAGAGGCATCTTAGTCCTCCATTCTACTACATTACAGGAAAGGGAATTTATCAATCTGGGACTTCCATTAAATAATCGAGGGTTACTAAAGTAGTGTTGGCTTCTACTTTTAGATAAATAGAAAGAAAGCTTACTTCGTGGAAAGATAGACTGCTATATGTTGGAGATAAAGTATGTTTCATTAACTCGGTCCTCATTGCTCTCTCATTTTACATTATGTTTATGCTCTATTTGCCGAAATAGATGTGCTCTAGCAATTGATAGATTAAGAAGAGTTTTCTTTGGAAAGGAAAGGAGTTAGTTAATGGTTTTAACTACCTAATCAATTAGAAGATGATTTTTCACGGCAAAAGAGATAGAGGCTTAAGCATGGAAGTATCTCAATAGCCATATTATAGAAGGGCCGACCCTTGGACTAGACTTACCACTAAGCCTATTATTCAAAATGACATTTTGTTTGCAGAGGAACGGTAGGTTTCGAAAGTACTGTCAACTTTGAAGAGACATCTACTAGAATTGGATGCCTTTTGCAATTGAATGAACTTCAAACTTAGAAATGGAAGAGATGTCAAATTCTAGAAGAATAGTTGGATGATAATTTTGCCACTCTTATCTCTATACGTAGATAAAGTTTTTGTCAAAAAAGAGTAGGCAATTAGTGCCGAATGTATTGTATGGAGATGCATTAGAATTGATAGAGCACATATTCATCAATTGCCAATTCTTAAGATCAATGTTGGAGCACCTTGCCAATTGCATCGGTCTAAAGAGATTGCCTACTAGTATTGATAAGATATGGTTCGATTAGAGGTAGAAAAAAGTATTGATTAGTAGGAAAGTTTGGAATCAAATAGCCATAGCTTTTATATGGCACAAGTAGAAAAAAAAAATTCTAAATTCTTTTTTTAGAAGGAGATCTCATATCTTACAATCCTACATAAGATTCTAGCGAATTTTAATATGTGAAAAAATCTTTGCCCCTATAAGTGGGTGAAACTTTTTGGACAAGCTTGTAATAATATTTCATATAATCATTAATGATGCTAATGATAGCAAGTGAGAGGTTTTCTCTTTCCATCACTCTGCTCTTAAAAAAATAAAAAAATAAAAAAAAAAGCACTGGTATTGGTAGATTGACAAATCAATCCTCTGCAACATGGCCGCAAGCCTTTATCCTTCTAAAGGGTGGAGTGAAGTGTAGACATCTCTCTTAATAAAAGGTGGAGTGAAGTGTAGACATCTCTCTCTTTACAAAGGGTGGAGTGAAGCGTAGACATCCCTAGCCACCGGTCTCGCATGTTGCGGGTTAAACCTTTTCTTTTGCATAGAACCAGCGTCCCACAGCATTACTCAAAATTTCCTTAATTTTTGTCGATGCCCAGCTAAATTCTTCCTTTAAAAAAGAAAATAAATATGCATGGCACCATCATTTGCAAGCAAGCTTGGAGTAGAAACAAGAAAAGCTTGGGGTGGAGCAAGTACATGACATGCCTTCTTCCCCTTCCTTTATGATACCAAGGGATAAACGCACAAGTCATTAAAAGTACAGAGAGGTGAAGAAAAACTACCTTGAATTTTAACAACGCCCCATTTTCTTCTTTCTCATGCGTTCAGCTGACCTCGCTTCTAGTTCATTGAGCTGGTCTATCCACACAGCGCTAGGAAATACGGTCCTCTCTGTTCCTTGGACTTCTTCTTGATCTCCCACTTCAACCAAGCCCAACTGACGATCATATTTCTCGCGTAAAAGCGGATCAGATATGGTCTCGTAAGCCCTTTGGATCTCTATAAACTTTTGTGTCGACTCCTCTCTCTTTGAAGGTGGGCAAGCATCAGGGTGGTAGCGGAGAGCCATGCTTCTATAAGCTCTCTTAACCGCATCGACACCCACATTCTCCGAATCAAGTGCCAAAACTTTATAGTAGTTGGTCTCCTCTCCCAAGCTCAATGGGCTAGCTTTGCATGTAATGGTGTTTCTCTTCTGACTCCTTCCTATAAGAACGGCTGCATGAATCATTCCTGTATCAAGGCCAGAGAACAATGAAGTATCCATAGGGAGACAGGGAGTTTGAGGAAAATGTGAGGGGATTCTAATGAGTGATTAAAGAGTGGTCTCTAAATAGACCTATTGCGTGGCGGAGTGGAAGAGCTGCTCTTTTATTATTATTATTGGGTGAGTCTAGCGTGCTTGTTTTAATAAATATCTAGAATGGCCGTAGTCTGACTTCAGAGATTTGGTTCATAGACTTTGAATTGGTGATCTTATGGTTGGCGGTTAATTTGCTCTCCGCTGTTGTCCATTGACAATTGAATTCAACCTCCATCTTAAATTATTCCACTAATCTCTTTTTCTTGACTGTAACAGGGGAGGAAGCCTCGCCAATTTGTTCAGAAAATTTATTTACAAGGGTAAGAGGGAGGAGGAATGTACAGAGAAGCTGGTCAAGAGGTGCCCAATAAGAATTTCAGTAAACTATGGACTTCATCCGCTTTCCCCGAAGACAAACAACTCCAAGAGTTGAAAGAAAAAAAAGGAATTTTTGAGCAATTGTAGAAGGCGATGATGTCTTTACTATTCCACCTAATCTTAATCAAATGGGAATCACCAAACAGACTGGTATCCACAAGCAGAACATGTATTAAACAGACATCGTCGCTATCTGCAAGTAATCACAAATAAGTTTTTCTATATTGGAATTTAAGGTCCTTGCCCTCTGTTTTATGTCATGGAGTTGACCTCTTGTGTTAAGATAGGTTTTTTTTTTTTTTTTTTTATTTGAATGGAAAATGGAGAAGTAGAAACTTCCCCATCTGACCACGTAAGGGCCAAATCTTACGTGATTGCCGGCCAAATCTTACTTAGACCAACAAATCAATTATTAACTTTTCTTCTTTCAGCCTCTGTTTACTTAGGCCAGATAAATAACTCGTGGAAGGAACTTGGTTTGCAGCAGTTTGGACGATTGGTCATTAACGCCAAGGATATCTATCGATAGATAATATGGAAGACCGGTCCAGCATTACAGGGCATTATTATGAGAGAAGATTGACACAGAGACGAATGCACGTGTGATATGTCAACAGAACAAAACCAGTGTTCAGAACCATGAGTAAATTTCATCTGTCGGTGTGCTAAATAGAAACACCTCAATAAGAAGACAATCTAGCTTTCGCGTGCGTTGAGATAAGCTCTGCCTTGAGGTTTAATTTCATATAATTTTTGGGCTAGGGCATGATTAAAGCATGGAAACAAAAGAATATTGAGTTTATCCCGAATCAGTCCATTACCCGATATTTTGGGTAGCGATGGTGACAACGAACATGACAGTGCTTGCAGTACTTGAACATATCTCATGAAGCAAGCTGTTCATTACCTAATATTCTGGTTAGGGATGGTGACAACGAACGCGATGGTTTCCTGTTGGTCCTTGAAATTATCTCATCAAGCAAGTTTACTATTCGAAGAACAAATTCGGGATTAGATCAAGGAAAGTTTCTGCTTCCCTTTCCCTTTCATCGGGTTGGAAAGATATTGCTCAGGATCTGTATAGATTTTAGAATTTTATTTCTTCCATGATAGGAAATGATATTTCTATCAATTTTTTCTATCAGATTCTAGAAGGACTCATAAATTGTTCTTCTTCCTTGAGCTTTTTGGATCTTGTGTTAAAGCAAATGCTCCTATATCTTCGTTCTTGAGTTAGTGCTAGCAATGTTGGTCTATTAAGCTCTTCGGGCCTGTCTCAAGAATCCAGCATTCGAAGATTTGCTTGATATCTTGTGGCTCCTATCAAACCTTCTACTAACGAAGAGATTTCGGTCCAGAAGCTCTCAAGAAATATATTTTATTCAGGAAGGTTTGACATAGCCATATTTCAAGGTCATATAGAAAATGGCGGTTCCTTAAAAAAATAAAGATATTTGCTTGGTTAACCTTTTATGATTATCTCCAAACTGAAGAGTGGGTTGAAAAAAAAAAAAAAAAAAAGGATGGTTCATAAACTTAAGATATCCAATCTTTGCAGCTTATTCAGAAAGGTTTGATATAGTTATATTTCGAAGTCATAACAATGGTTCTTTAAAAAAATAAAGATATTTACTTCGTTAGCCTTTTGTGATTATCTTCAAACTCAAGAGTGGCTTGCAAAAAAAAAAAAAAAAAAAAGAGAGAAGTCCATAAACTCAGGATATTCAATCTTTGGAGCAGCAACTGAAATCATTTTTCACCATATCTTCTCCTGCCCACTTGCCCAAAGTCTTTGGTCTCTTATCTTGAATATCTTTATATCTCTTTCAGTTTCAATGAGCTTAATGACCCCAACGCATGTGATCTGTTTGGAGGAGATTCAACCCTCTTCTTGGCATCTAGCATGGGATTAATTTGCTCTCTCTTTCTAGTGATATATTTGGAGAGAAAAAAATGCTAGGTTCTTCACAATCAAAATATCCTCACCTTCCGCTCTCATCCATGACATCTTTTCCTCTTTTTGCTCTTGGAAATGTATTTCAGAGGAAAGGTCTCCGTAGCTCATGGTATTTTAAAATCTATCCTTAGTTCATCCTAATCTCCTATATCTGTAAATTCTTTTGCTTCTGTATATTATTATTATTATTACTACTACTACTACTACTACTACTACTACTACTACTACTACTACTACTACTACTACTACTACTACTACTACTACTACTACTACTACTACTACAGGAGGGGAGGGGACTTCTTTCTCCCTATTTGCATTTAACAAAAAAAAAAAAAAAGACAACGAACATGATGGTAATAATAAGCAAGCTAATGCATACAGATATTGGGAGTGAATTTTTATTTACTTCAGCATACTATGGAGACAAATATACTATGAAATTGAATACTTTCAGTTAAATAGATTATTTGGAATTTGGGCAATCATTAGATATAAATTTATTTTATCAAACACTCCTAGAAAGTTTGGAACCCATCTTTTCCTCCCAAAAAATGATCCTATTCCACCAATCCTTTTCCAGATCATATGCATCGCATGATTCCGTCCTCCAAAGCGGTTCACATGTTCTGCGATATAGACTTTCGGGCTTGGCACTGCCTTTTGCTTCACCTTAGATTGCCAGAGAAGCTGTAGTTCTAAGCGTATATCCAAATAATCCAAGGAAACCATTTAAGCAATCCATCCAACTAAAAGAGTAAAAGAATGTTCCGTTTTCTTCACACTGGAACTGAAGAACCAAATCACGGAAAATCAAAACTCTCAAGCCTATATCTTGGTTACAGCAGAAGAAGCTCTTAAAACTAGAAGACATGCTTTCTTCTAACAGGTTGTAAGAAAATTGAGCGATGTTGAATAGCTTCACCCAATCTCATTGGCAAGTGCTGCAAGTATTACTCCAAGAAAGCTCATTGGTTGGCAAGTGCTGCAAGTATTGCTCTAAGAAAGCATTTAATTTTTCAATCTATCTATTAGTTTGGGAGTGAAGGATAGAGGAGAAATATAACTTTGAACCTAAAAGCTTGAAGAGCTTAGTCCAAAGCTGTCTCAAAAACTAGGAGTCCCTATTACGGATATTATTCTATGGGATACTCCAATACTTTACCAGATACTTTAGGAACAACTAAGATGCCTCTTTCATAGAACAATGTAGAAGTGCTAGGATAAAAATTTCATGCTTAGAAAATCGATCTACCACCATAAGGATTAATCTGCACTCCCCTACTTTGGCAGATAGTAGAAAATTAAAATTTTTAAGCCTATCTCTTAGTCACTACAGAGGAAGCTCTTAGAAGTAGAAGGCTTACTTTCTTCCATCCAGCCATCACAAGATTTATAATACTTTCTATGTGAAGGATATCCAATAAAGGAGTGTTCTTGATGAGTTCTTTTTATAAGTTCCTTAATGAAAAAGTGTTCTGTGTCCTCATCACAAATATATTTGGAAAGCCGCTATATCAAAAAAAATAAAATTTTTGCTTGATTGGCTCTAAGGAATTATCTTTACATGGGTGAAATTCTTGCTAAAAAAAGGATGAGTGTTAGTTCTGGATGCCTCTTCTATAGTGAGTAGTTGGAGACTGTTTCTTATATCTTCTTGATTTATCTTTTCACCAAAGAGTCATGGGTTCAATTATCTAACCATCTATATATTGGATCAAGACCTTGCAATCATCTTTGTCATTATGGAGAAGATATATTCTCAAGCAATAGAGGCTTGCTTTGGACTAGCTAATTTTGTCTGCTTAGTGGTACCTATGGAAGGAAGGAAAAATAGAATCTTCTTTTCTAAATCGTCAACCCTATCGATGGTGATCCACAAAATTCTTTTCGCTTTTGACTCATGGGGTTGTTTCTCTATTGGAAAGGCTGGTGAAGTCCACAAGCGACTCAAGGCTTTGTTGCACCTTTCTTAATATAAATCTTATGTGCATTCTTTCTACTCTTTGTAAATATTTTCATCAATAAATTGGGACACATGCCTTATTTAAAGATTAAAAAAAAAAAAACACTAAAAGAGTAAAGGAGGTAAAATAAAATTAACTAATAGTATAGCAAAATGCACTGGATCTATCTTACATTGATAAAGATGTGCTAGGTTTGCTCGAAAAGAGATAGATGTTCTTTGACTTTGATATATTACCCTCTCCCATTAAGTTTATGATTGAGATTGTTATAACTTAGGACTTCATTCAAAAAGACTAGTTAAGAAGATATTATTTAACTTTTTGATTTTATATAATGGAAACAAGGGAGCTAATCGGATTAGGGCCTCACAAGCTGATCCAATTCAAGTTTCAAACGATCCTGTTACGAGAGCTCGAGCTAAGAAGTTCAAGGAAGCGATCAACAGCTTAGTCTGAGAAGTTCAAAGGGAAGAGCTGAACATGATCAAATGTGTTCTTGCTAATCATGGGTTCTATTCCATATTTCGATATCGGGTTTTACCATGTTGTGGGTGAGGTTCGTATCACTATATAATATTGCAAATGGGTCCGATCGATCTATGACCTAACCGCTGCAAATAGGTTCGATCAACTCGTGACCTAATCCTATCCTGATTTGATTAGACCTGACCCTATCCATATTTAAAAACCCATGGGTTGAATCGAGTTTAAAAATTAGATCTGATTTAAATTTCAGATCAGGTTTATACCTTATATTTTTTTTATTTATCCCAATTCGGTCAAAATATAAACATTAATTGTATAAATGTTATTTTCTTTCATTTTAATTATGCTTATCAATTTATTGAATGAACTCTCATCTAAATTAATTCTCCTTTTCATATCTTCTCATCTTTTTTTCACTTAATTGTATTAAAATATTTATATTTTATTACTTATTTTAATAGATTCTTATGTATAATGTCTTTAAATATATTAATACATATTTTAAATATCATAATGTATAAATTTAAGAATAATCATTTACTTGGATAGAATTAAAAGTTTTTAAATAAAAATTTAATTTTAGATTGACTCTTTTTAATGTTATTTAAATACTATATTTTAAACCTAAATACAAATATGATCCAAGCTGTTCACAACTCTAAATCTTCTTAGTACCTAACTGATGTGAGAAAAAATGCTTACCCTAGCATCCTCATCAAGTGTCTATATCTAAATTCATATCCAAATTTAATCATAATATATTAAGCCCATCTACTGTTCCTTAGTTTATATTAATCATAAACCACAACTCAAAACTTTACCTAAAAACATGTTATTTGAACTTTTTAATTTTATATAACCGTACAGAATCCTTTCGGTATGTAATTGCTGTAGGACTAAACATCACCTAAGGGCGCCAACATTTTTTTTTTTAAGGTTGGGAGTGGGGACCCAACTATCTTCAAACAGCAAAACGAAAACGATGACGAAAAAAAAATTGCTGAGCCCTGAGCGAGGAGCCAAAAGAACCGGCTAGAATCCATGCTGAACTAGGACAAATCTTGCGTTTAACTCGAGCAACAAAAGAAAAACCACATCCATCTTTGGGTTTACCATGGAACAAATTCGGCCAGCAATCAGGAAACTATGTTGTTGTTCTCTTTCCAAAAGCCATCAGCAACATGCCAAGAACTGGCACAAGTGCAACCTCGTAAGAGAACGAAAATTTTTCATCGAGTTTTTCCTTGCTTGATTATTCGATTATTGATCTCCAACTCCGTGAAGTCTCTAACCTTACAAGGACATTAACATTTCACACCTTCCTAACAACCAGGCATAATATACGACCTCTAAATAAAGAATAAAAATTGTATACAAAAGGTTTCATGCAGATGCCACCTCAGGATCATGCAGTCTCATTTATATGTAAGCTGGGAATCCCCAGGATGGTTCGGAAGTTGACATAGATTGGACACCACGGCAAATTCTGGTGAAAAACAAGCGTCAGAAATGAATTTTAATGAGCACAAGCAGATGGCTTTAATAATAGTTCTAAAATGTACCATTCTTCTCAAATTTCAAACCAACGACCTTTAAGCATTCATTATCTCATCCTTATCATAAAAATAACAGCTTCATATACAGTAAATAAGCAGTCTATCAGACCTAAATAATTTTTCCACCATTTTTTTGCAAATAAGACTCAAAATTGTTAGATAATAAGGCAGATTAATAAGCGTATAATCAACTATTGGATCTAATCCAATGGCTGATTTTAGTTCAGTTGACATTTTGTTAGTCATGGGATCTAGCATTAAAGGAGATTGAATCAAGCTTAAACCAATCTTAGTTGAAGCTAGAATTAAGCTTCAATCAAGCTCGAGCTCCAACTGATTTCAGCTCAGCAATAGTTATCAAGCTGATAAGAATGGGCCCAACTTCATCTTGGTTTAAAATACGACTAGGTCAAATAAGCATGAGTCAACCTTAATTTCAATATTCAAACTCAATTACTTCCAAGCAAAACTTGATCAGGCTCAGGCTCAATCACCTTAAACGACCATCGGTGCGTCAGGTATTATTACTTAATTTCCATTAGAATCTCCTTTGGCATTCCACATGGCAAAGGTTGTTTCTTAGCACAAGCTCGAAGCTTCCAAGTTTTTTCAACCGAGAATCAGCACAGTGGCCGTCTTGCCTCATTGCATCCTTTCGCATGGTCAACACAACCCAAACCTATTCTTTTGTCATCTTGTGTTCAATCATTCGAACCCGTGAGTACTGAAACAAATGAAAAGAATACCAAGGAAATTTTTAACTCTCTAATAATATTCCGTCCCCTTCAACTAACCTCGAGGTTTCCAGACAAAAACGCGTTCCAGAGCGGCAACTTGTCACCTTTTCTCCTCCTCACTCGTTTCCTGCCCCCAGTCCCTCTATATCTTGAGTCCTCCTCAACCTTCCCTCCGTCCTTCATCTCTAAGTCTATTTCAGACCAAAAGTTCATGCTTTTAAAAACAATGAGTGGCGTTTCCATTGGCTTCAGCTCATATGGTTGCGTGCTTCCTAGAGAGACCAAGCTCAAGACGTTCCCTTGCAGAGCTAACAACTTCGACATGGGGCTCAAGACCAACTTCTACCAAGTACTCTCCCTGGAGTCCGAACGAGTGGGTGCTGAAGAGATAAAGAAGGCCTACAGAAGCATGGCTCTGAGGTATCACCCTGACGTCTGCCCTCATTCGAAGAAGGAGGAGTCCACGAGGATGTTCATCGAGGTGCACCGGGCTTATGAGACGCTGTCAAACCCCGCTTTGCGTAAAAAGTATGACGATGAGTTAAGAAACAGCGAGACGGTGAGAGAGGTGCGGTTGGAGTTCTTCAGAGAGACATGGGAGGCCCAACTCTGTGAACTGAGGAGACGGTCAGATTGCCGGGAGAAAGCAAAGGTTGAATCTCGGAAAGCATGATGGAGAAAGAATTAAACAGTGCTGGCTAACTATAATTTGTTGGGTTCTTGGTTTCATTACATTTATTTCATTTGAATTCATTATATTTCATGTAAAACTGACAGCAAGAAACGATGGGTTGGCTTGAGATTTAAGGGTGTTTTTTGCCTTGAGAAATGCTTTAATGACATCCCTGGATACCATGTTGAGATAAATATTTCTCACTTTGATTTTGAAAGAAAAGATTTGAATTATTTTTTCAGTTTAAATTTATTTTAATCCCTCCAAATTTTGTTCAAAATCATACAGGCCATCCTAAATTTATTTGAAATAGTTTTGCCCTCATAATTTAAACTAGATAAATGCGATTCTTCTATTATCATTCCACTAGATGATGATATGATAAAAAGTTGCTACATGACTAGCAAGTGCTATTGTTCAAGCTAATAACTTGCGGCTTTTACTTTTTTTAATTTAAATCAATGGCTCTTTGTAGCATCTTAGTTCTGTTTACTCTTTTTTTTTGTAACAATAGAGAATCGAGTTGTTCTGCTACTGAATAGAACATGTTAAATAAAATCTTTCTTAATTTAGATTGAGAAAATCTTACAGATTCTATTAAATTACGTGCTATGACTTGAATCCATAGTGAATCCTATTTATTCTTAACAATTGAATCTAATCATTCTTATTATTTTACTATCCATAATAGTGGAAGAAGAAGGTTCAGCTCCAGATTATACAATAAATGGTGGCATTAAGTTTCTTAACAATTCGTATTGGGATTAGTTAATTCTATATGTGCTGGAAGTCATCTACCCAAAAATTAGGATGAACAGTTAGTTAAAAAATTTAATTACAATTAAAAACCCTTGGTTTAATACACAAAAGGGATATAAAAAACAAAAAGTCTATTATTCATGTAACTTCCCGGAGACTTGGAAAATTAAAGGACTCAACTCCTATCAATAAAATATAATGAAAGGATCATATTTGCTAATTTTGAAAACTTTGGGGATAAAATTATTCCAAAAAAAATTAGGACAGCCTATATGATTCAAATAGAATCTGGAGAGGAGAAATTAATTTAAGCCTATTTTCTTTGCAAAATGATCCACATTTATACGCCCTCGGACGCCACTAAGTCGAGCCATGCGATGGGGGTGATGCACATTTACGATAAAGAGAGCCAAAAAAAAAAGAAAAAATGAAATATTATGACCTTCGAACTGCCTGAAATAGAAAAAAAAAATTTTAAATTCTTCATATACTTTTCACTTCTGAATGGTTCCTTAGATTAGAGAAACAGAAACTAATCAAGATTTATTTAATTATTTCATGACTTATTTATGTAATTCTTATAACATGCAATTAAATGATGCCACTAGTGATTATGACTTGTAAACTCTAATGGCTATGCTGCCATTCATTTTTCTGCTCTGTCCTCCCTCTATTTTAGACAATGTTAAGAAACCCGGCCTAGACATCAACCTGCCCTTTGGAAACATATGCTATCGTGGGAGTCAAATAGGAAGTCCGATTTGAAGTTTGGATTTGGCTTTGACTCATCCTCATATTTCCACAACAGGACTTCATCCAAGCCATGCCAGCATGATGCAGTTCACATGCCATGATCCAAAAGAAAAATAAATTTGGTTGGACCTCAAAGCACATAACATCCACTATATTTGAGGGAAAGGTTTCAGTGCAGTAGAGAGGGACATTCACTTTATTTGTGGGCAGCCACACAAATGTCTACATCCCCCACTCAACGATCACCGAAGGTCCGCAGGCACCACAAACACTGCTACTTCCTCCCTCTTATTAATTATATACAAAACCATGGATTAACTCTTTTCCACTTTATGTTGGGCTCTAGACTTCATAGCCCTCAAGAGAGGAAATAGGTAGTCTCACCAGCTTGTACGCTCCTTTTCCTTATTCTTTGCATTGTCACTTACGGTGCAAGAAAGAAAAACAAACCTCCGTCTTCTTCAAACATTAACCACTGCCTGGGGGGAGCAACTCATGACTGCATCAGCAACCGTGAGGAAGATCTTATCGTGGCCTATAAGCTCAGTGAATTTGGATAACTGGAACTTTTCAATCACTACAGGCCCAGGATTTGCAAGTATAAGCTGCAAGAGATAATGATCAACTGATAAGGCATACTTCTCTTGGACAAGTTTCTATTAACTTAGGACTGCCATTAGATTAAGTTTCTCAATCAACATCAAATGTAGCAATTGCATCCTTTAGTGAAGATTTAGTTGATGTTATTGCTTTCTCTTTTGCAACAAAATGCTATTTTCACTCCATTGTACTTATTGGAAATTTCATGATTTTCATTAATATAAATTTTATGTATGAAAAGATCAAGTTTGGAAATTTCAAACTTTACCTGAACCTCTCTCTTTTCAAGACACTTCAACATTTCCTCCAAGGCATGGATGCCACTGGTATCAATATTAGTCACCGCTGAAAAGAGAGTGAAGTTGTAAGCCTATGACGCATATGTTGTCTACTTTACTGTTAAAAATCATATTAAGGATAGAGCTAGATCTCTTACGAGACATCTCTACAATCAAGGAATTGATTCTAGGCAGTTCTCTCGTTTCCATTTCCTCTTCTTCATCCGTTAACCATCTCAAAATTCTACACGTGTAATGCCACACATTCATCAGAAACTTCCAGAGCACAATTTTCTCGGTTCATTACAATGTTGTTAGTATGAAAAATGCAGCAATAAGATAAAAGATCAATTATCATCTTAAAACTTGGATGGCCAGGCTAAATAATTTTTTATCTTAAGATTTTGACAGCTGACTTGTATAATTGTTTCTATGAAATGGCTTTGAGTAATATAGAGAAACAGAGAAATAAGGAGGTTGGTGAATTTTTGTGAATTGTGACTATGTTCTTCTGTTATCATTAACAATAAGATAATCTGATCACTTATATTATATTTGCATTTGAACAGAGAGTTTTCCTACCAAGAATCCTAAAAGAGGCCATTCTGAAATGGAATAGGTTGTCCTAGTTAAATTGTTTAAGCCATTACATCCAGCAAAATGGTGTTAATAATAAGTTAACAGCATTTATGGTCTGCTTTTCTACATTTCTTTGTGCTCAGTTTCATGTCAAAAGTGTTTTTGACTTTCTAACATATTTGGTGGTACCTACAGAAGTCACCAGATGATCAAACTTCATAGACCTATCTAGTTTTGAATGGAAAGATATCTGCTTCTATAATTGCTAACTTCAAGGGTAGCTCAAAGGAGCCATTCATTATAAAAAGTATGAAACTAGACCCACCAAGAAACTATCTGATGTTGGCCTTAGGACTTGTTATTCGCAATAATTCCTATGAAGGCCACCTCTGGAGTCACAGAAATCCAGATAGGAATTAATAGAGAAAATAAGAAAAGAGGCTTGAAAGAAGCAATACCTCTCCCTAACATAATTGGAGTTGGAAAAATAGATAGCAGAATCAACTCTCACAATCAGGACTCCTGGAACTTTGGTTGCCTCTGGGTATTGTTCGACATTCCTGTATATTGTAGTACCTGGAAGATTCCCGAGTACAGCTATTCTTGGTCTGGTTACTTGGAGTAGGATCTTTGCAAATGATATTGAGACCTGGTAAAAGTTTTATGAAATCAAACTTCAAGCTATGGTGGATATCTCAGTTCCCTAGAGAGCAAGCAAACTTTTGAAGGGCATCCAGCTCCTTACCGCAATCAAGAGGCCAATCTCAACCGACTTAAACACTACGCCAAAGAATGCTCCCATGCAGGCAATGAAGTCAAATTTATCAGTCTTCCAGATAAGATATGCTGCTTCAAAGTCGACAAGGCCAATCACAGCAGTAATGATGATAGATGCAAGGATGGAATTTGGAGTGTATTTGAAGAGTGGTGTGATCACTAGCAATGTTAAACATACTACTGTTGACATGACTACATTGGAGATGGGTGTTTGGCAGCCAGCCATATAATTGACCGCTGATCGTGAGAATGAGCCTGAAATAAAAGTTAGAACGTAAATGAGAAAAGGTAGAACTCTAAGCATTAATCTGATTTTCTCTTTAATTATCTTATGAGATGCATAACAATTTAAAGTAGGTTTTTAAAGCTTTTTCCATGTTAAGGGACTGCTGGTACATTTCTTTTCCCACTTCTCACTTTCTCTCAGTCCTCCACATTAATAAGACAGAGAATAAGGCTTGGGCCTTGGAATATGACTCATCAACAGAGCTGGAACTCCAACTCCATATTGGTGGGGTTAAGGAAAGTCAGGTCTAGTTCCTTCTCCAGCCTCTATTACTAAGCTGAGATGATAGGCGTCCATGCCTGACCCCACTGCCCTTTTTTTACTCAAAAGGAAGAAGTTCTGATGCCATCTAACTTAATGTAGATATTATTCAACGTTTACCTGTTGCACAATAACAGGAAGTCATTGAACCAACAACATTCATGGTTCCTAATGCAACCATTTCTTTGTTTCCATCCAACTGATAGTCCTTCAAAGCAGCAAACGTTCTTCCGATAGCTACAGCTTCCTGATAAATTTGCAGCATTTAGATTCTAGCAACACAGTTGAATTCTAAGGAACTTAGGATGTTTGTATCTGGTATTACCGTCAAGGCTATCATGCCAGTGACAATGCCTATCTTAAAACCTTTCCCAGCATATGGACCAGTAAAGTATATCTGGTTGAAGGATGACGGATTGATACCCTTTTTTATATGCCTCACCTTTCACACAAAAATAAAAATAATAAAAAAAAAATATCAGTCTCAAAAAATTACAAATATGACGGTTGGATGGCAACAACTTCTCAAAGATCTGGTATGCTAATACTCACTATTTCAACACCTTGCTTTTCAGCATGGGTAATGTAAACAAAAAAGGTGGACAATATAACAGAGATCAATGGAGCAATTGCAGAAACCCAGAAGAGCTTCTTGTTCCTCTTTCCCTGTTTGATTCAAGGTTCAAACCACACAAGTGTCGATAGAAAAAAGTATTCAGCTCCTAAGAATTTAGTTTAAACATTGGTTTTACTTATATTCCTGCTGAAAATGATACATTAAACTCTTACTATGTACTTAGCAATCAGAAGGAATGCCAAGAAAGCTGTGCCTATGAGTATCGTCTGCCAGTTCCACTGTGGAAACGACACGTTTTAGTGAGATACATGGATAGAAATTAGAACTAAAAGAGTTCTAGTCAGCATGAAATTATGGCACTCTAATAGGATTCTTACCCCATGATGAACTGAACCCCACACAGACTTCATAACAGAAATAATGTCTGTTTTCTTCGTAAAGTTCTTTATACCAAGTAATGATTTAAGCTGTTGGAGGGCAATCGTGATGGCTGCACCACCCATGAATCCAACGATGGCAGCATGAGATAGGAACTCTATCAGGAAGCCTAATCTGGAAACCATTGAATTGAAAAACAAATAATAATGAGCACTAGTTGCCAGCAGAAGTAGAACCACCAATACAAGAAAAAAGATAAAGAGAACAGAGGTCAAGAGTGATATATATATATTTTTTTTTGGGGGGGGGGGGGTGGGGAAGGGGGGGTGAAAAGTTGCTAAATGAATAGACTATGAGATATGCTGTTCTTATGAGAAAAAAGACTTGAGAATTTGTGAGTTGGCCTCTGTGATTTGAGTCAGGTGGTATGACTACTGGGTATAAGAGTTGCCCTTCAGTTCATATTCTTGGTGTAGGAACCACATTCTTCTGAACAAGAAATTGAACACCACTATATAATTTGAATAATTTTGGAAGATAAATATGAGACCAGTTAAGTTATAAGATAGAAATTATAGTTATGCTCAGAGGAACATAAAAGATAAGGCTACTAGAACTGTTAAGTGTTACCTCAGAAGTCCAAGTGCTGCCTGGGTGATACCAGCAAAGAAAGTTGCAGTGAATGCGAGCCGTAAATATTCCTCCTTATTTTTTACTGGATCAAGCTCATCTTGGAGAAGGGATCCCAACAGGAGAGAGACAACTGCTACTGGTCCAATAGCAATGTCTCTGGAGCTCCCCATAGCAGCATAGATCAGTGGTGACACAAAACTAGAGTCTGCATCGTTTAGGATGGATGAAGCCATAGCCAAAAATCAGTATACGAGGCAACAAGGGAAGGCTATCGACATTTCTTTATGGTAATCAGCATTAGTCAACTTACAGAGTCCATATTGTGGATCCAAATTAGCAAGTCTTGAATACCCAATGTCCTATTTTATAAGCCAAAACTCATGTTAGATGACATATGATAATCAGATCAGTCTTTTCTATGTTGACATGAGTATATACCTGAGGAATACAGAGACTTGCAATGGTCAATCCTGCAATGAGATCTCCTTTGAACTTGATCAAGTTATAACCTCTTCCCCACTCAAAAATTGGAAACAAGTATTCTAGGACCAGCTTCAACTTTCTTGATCTAGGTTGGCCCTTGTAATGGCGAAAAGGGACATCTGGAAAGAGTGCTTCCTTCAATGCGTCTCTGAACTCCCTCACCAACTTCTTCTTAGGGGGATATCCCACCTTGTAAACATATGGTGCACTCTCAGTCTGGCAACGCGAGGAAGAAATGCTGGTGATGTCCATTTCCTTGTTTTCAGCTTCATTAGAAACAGGATGACCCATCAAAGTGTTGTATCTCTAGGTATTTAATTGCACATCGAGGATGAAGATAACAAAAGTTCGACCTGCAAATTGACAGAGACCTTAGCAGCATAATCCCATGTACCTTAAGAAGACAAACAAAGCAGTCTTATTTAACTTCCACTAAAATGTTGCGTTTCTATTCTAAGAATCACATTTCAATTGCATTCACAATGAAGGCTATGAAATCGGCATTAAATCATGTTTTAAATTTGCCGGCTGTTGTTGAAATGCTATATATGGATCCAAGTATGTAATACAAATAACTTTATAAGCCTTACGTCTTCTTGTCTTCGAGCAGGCCAAAGCCAAAATTAGATAAAGACACACATGATCACCATGCCAAGCACCACAAAAAGACTGGGAACAGAGTAAACGATGATATGATGGATTTGAAAGTGTTTAGCTGAAGGAGAAAAGCTGGTGACTAGAGGAAGCACAAGAAAGTGCTAAATGGAAGCATTATGAAAGAAAGCAGTGTCTATGGGTGTTTGAATGCAGGTCCTTTCTTGCTACAGGAAGATCTAAAACAAGTTATTTATATTAGATTCAACTAGAATCCCACGTCAGGCATCTCATTCTTCTTAGAACATATGAATAGCTGTGAATCTGGTTCATATGCCAGCCACATTCAAGGCAGGCAGGCAAGTTGAGAAGAATGGGATTATACAAATAGCAATGATTGATGCAACAAGGATACATCTCTTGCTTGTTTCCTAATTCTCAACTAAAAATTTAGTAAACAATCTTGAAGGGTGGCGTTGACTTTGATGCTTAGATTATTTAAGCTGAGATGATCTATCCATCCATCTATCTACCATTAATATATCACCTCATTTCCTAATCAAGTGATGAGACTTCCCCTGATACTATTGGAGGGGAAGCCGCAAGGGAAGGCTTCCCTGATAGTGAGGTTGTTCTTTATGACTTTCGATTAGATTATTAATGAGGCATGTGACTTTGGATCCCTGCATCCCATTATCAGAAAAGACTCTTCTAAAGTCTTTGATAAGTTCTCCAATAAAATTGCTTAAAAAGTACATATCGTTTTGTTAAAAAAGTACATATCGTTTTGTTATCATACTTCTACTTCACCACCTCATGTGCGTAACAATGTTTTCCCTTAACACAAATTAAGGTCATTCCATAAACCAGACATCATCTCTCATGCTCCAAATTCAAAGAGATCGAATTTTTCAATGTGTGAGTGGATAAACATTGCCCCATTTTATTTTCTGATGTCCTCTACTAGAATGTTTATTGAAAGAAATGCTCCCAAATGAAGACCTTTTCAACAGAAACAACACAGAAATTAAAAAATAATAGCAATAAAAAAGCCCATCTCATATATACCCCCACGAAACATCATGGCTAAGACCACCATATATGTATAAATGTAAAGGGAATCTTGAAGCTGAAAATGCTCAAGAAATCAACAAACATTCAAAAAGAAACTATCAACCGCACTTTCTTTTCAGAAAATTAATCTTTTTTAAAAAAAAACTTACATTACAATCTCATATACTCCTGAAAACACGAACTCTTCTCTGAAAACTATTCTAAGAGCAAACAATGCGAACCACTCAAACATCTCGAGCAATCAAAACAACTATGGAAGTAATTTAACAAACCCCTCTCACCAACCACCAACTCCTTTAGATGTCAACAATAGAAACTAAACAAAAAGAAGGAGTTTCCTTCTGTGCTAATACCAGTGTGATGGATTTGATTCACAAAGTAAAGCAGATGCTAAAATGCTGGATTTCCCCAGTTCGGGAGACACCCGAGAGGGGAGAAGCTGTTCTTCGCGAAGGCTGGTGTACGTGGAGTTGCCCTGCTTTGAGAAGCCTGAGCATGGTTCAGCTTTGTTTTTTCATCCTCTCTTTTTTTTTTTTTTCACCTTTTTTTGGCAGAGTTGGACCTTTTTCTCATCTTGTTAATAAAATCTTTAAGGCGCTCGGCCAGTCGGTCAACTTCAAATTATAATGTTAAATCGATCAATAAGAATGAAATTTATTTCTTAATTAAATTAAAATTTTAAATATAAATTTATATATTATATAGGTTATACGATATGATTAATATAATCTACTTAACCTATGTAACCTATGTAACTTATATGGCTCATATAATGTATATGATTTATGTAATCTATATAACTGATATAAAATATGTATAACCCGTATAACCTATGTTTAATATCAATTCATTTATAAAATAATTATGTATTAAAAATCATAAGTAAAGCACAAACAAAAGTTTTTTAATTCAAAAGAAAAAAATAGATATAAAATCCTTACATAAGTATATAATTATTATCATAAAATAATAATTAATTAAAAAATAAGATTACCTTAGCTGAATAGGTCTAGCGTATTTTGATTTATGGGTCATGTTATACGAATTAATCTATTTAATAATCAATTCAATTATTGATCATTTTTGAGTTAGCAAAGCAATCTGTGATCCGACTTGTTTATCAATCATGTCTAATGGATCAATCTAATTTTTACTCAAATCCATTTATGCTTAACTCAAACCCACTAACTTCGTGTTAGATTCAAGTTATATTCACAGTTGTATCTAAAATTGCCCCCTCATAAGAGCCTCTTAAAAAAAAACATATATATATATATAGGAGGTCGCTTCCTCTAGGAGAAGGCAGGACATATTTAAATCTTTTCATATAGTTTCGAATTTTAGAATTACAAATAAAACTTCTATTTTTTAAGGCTAAAATGTATTTTTGATTCTCAAACTTTCACTCAAAATTTATTTTATTCTCAAACATCCAGCTTTTATAATTCAGTCCTTCATATTTTAAGCATATCATATTCTATGTTCCTTTATATATGGTTTGTTAAAATTGATAGTATAATAAATATACCATTATGTCGATTAATTCATATAATCATATCAACTAGTTCATGAGGTGCTTAAAAATATTGTATTTTTGACATTCATTACATGAAGCCAGTTAAAACTATAACAATCGATGTTTGAGGATCAAAATGAATTTTAAGAAAAAATTTGAGGACCAAAATTAAATTTTTACTTAATTTTTATTAGTAAAATGCATCAGACATCCTTAAAAAGATCCAATCAAAACTACTTTCTAACAAATAATTCTAATTATCGCTGTAATATATATCATACAATTAGCATAAAATAAAGAACAAAATCGAAAATATTAATGACAGAGAGAGCCTCACCGTAATTGAGCTCGCCTAAACTCTACCTAACGACTGATGATGACCCAAACCAATTTGAGGGTTTTTTCCCCTTGATATTTAGGGGGTTGAAAAATCCAAGAAAAAGGCAGACTGAAGGGCCAGCAGTTCGAAACCCCAGAATGAATGACTGGAAGCAAGATTTGCAATGCCGCCGATAAATGGCTCCCTGAGAGGTGAAAGCCAAACGCCGTCCACAGTCGTTGAATTTAAGGCTGAAGGTATCAGACAAGCCTTCGGAGGACGGAAAGGCCAGGACAGAGACACCTGCATAAATTGTGGTGCGTACATAAAATTTTATGTAAAATTATCAAGTATATATTCTTGATTTGCTATTCTAAAAAGGATTTTCACCCGAGCAAATTCAAATTTTATGTTAATGAACTAAGCTGCTAAATATAATCTATCATCTTTAAAATATTTATATATTAAAAATTATATAATTTATAGAGTTTTAATCTATGCATCAAGAAGGGCTTGTGTGTGTATATATTTCTAATTATTTTTGACTACTTGATAAATGGGTTAGGGAGTTGCAAATTACATAATATTTGGTAAGCATTTTCGAAATGATAAATTACTTTCAATAGCTTGAATCATTAATGTGAAACTTCATCATTCAAATTTATATCTGTCTAACTGCATCTCAATAAAAATCCTTTTGAACGAAGTCAAGTTAAACTCTCTCTCTATATATAGAATTGAACTTTGCTAAACGTATGTAACCAAGCCTCAGGTTTGATTATCCTTTTCACTATTCGATCCTCTCTCTTTATATATATATATATATATATGAAGCTGAATTTGGCTACATTTAAACATAGCTAAGCTCAGATCTAATCATCTTTCTAATCCTTGAATTCACATGGATCACGGATCGCAAAGGTAAAAAAGATGGAAAGATTGGATGGCTTCCGGATCTGTGCAGATTCAATGATGAAAAGGATGATCATATCCAAGACTTGGCTACATTCGAATATAGCTAAATCTAACTCTATATATATGTTTATAAATGTGTGTATGTATACATCTATTTAATCGTATATATGTGTATAAAAGTGATAATAATGGTAATGTTGGTATGCTAGAGGTGAAGGTAATGGTGACGGCAATAATGGTGTAGTGATGGTGAGAGTACTTATAATAATATGACAGAGACAATGATAATAACAATAGTATTGGTATAGGTGGAAATGATAATGAAAATAATGTTGATGGTTTAGTGATTAAAAAAAAAAACATGAGCTTCTTATTTTTTTAAATATTAAAAGTAAAGATTTCTTTTTTTTAAGAGACACTAAAAATATTTTTTAAAAAGAAAATAAAAATAATAATTCCACACATTTTGTCTTGATTTCTATAATTATAATTTTAAAATTTAGAAAACAAAAAAAAATAAAAATTGAAGCCATGTCAAACAGGTCTTCATCAATTACTAAAAAATAAATTCCTCATATCATGTGCTATGTGAAAAATAAGAACATAAACCGGTTTGACTCAATTGAAAGCTAAAAACTGAGATTGGTGGTTCACTTTCGTAGGATCCCATTCTCTCATCATTTGCTCGTTGTAAGCTACATTTTCCATCGGTGCAAGCAATTTTTAATCCATGCTGGAGGCCAAAAAAAAAAAGTAAAAAAAATAAAGAAAAAGAAAAACATGACATGTTATGGAGAAGGAAAATGAGATGGGTAAAGCCAACTTGTGGCATCACCCTAGAACACCACAAAAGATATCTGGTTGTCTCTTCTTGCAAGTACCCGAAAATAGTTTCTCAAGTAGCATCCTAGGAGAAAAATAAGCCACAGTTTTGGCTGGTTCATACTAACCTATTTGATCTTGGGACTTCTTCTTGGAGATTAGCTTCTATGTTTTCTCAATATATCAGGAGAGGAGGGATGTTTTGGTGTGTACTGGATTAGAGGAAAGATGAGAATCTTGACCAACAAAAAGCATGACCTAAGATAACATTAGCACAGTCTGAAAGATCCTGGCTATGTCCGCTCGTACATGTGAACGGACCTCCAGCTGTTTGTTATTGGTTAATGACTCGAGTTGATAGATTGGACGTCAACTCCCCAACCTATGGGGCAAAAAAAAAAAAAAAAAATTGTTGGAATCTATAGTCATAATAATGCCAAAATAAAGTACACTTTCATGACCAGCAAGCTTGAAGGAAGAAGGCTTAAACCATGGATATCCCACATGCGAGCCGTGCAACCATCATCCAGTCCATTTCATGATGGTTTCACTCAAGTTGCCACAGTCATCAGCTCTGGCTGGATGCCAACTCTCCAAAGTCCAGTCTATGGAAATAGCTACCGAATTATATAATCAGATATATCTAAAGCAAATGAATCCAATCATCTGAGCGATAACAATTTCATTTGCGTGATCTGTACAAGCTTGGCATCATAAAGTCCATGGCTCTCACCATTGTCAACTCTTTCAATGAACTTAAGAAAAAATTTGTATAAAATGGCAGACTAAGATTTTGAAGCATGCTGAGGTGATGCCACGTGTTGCCATTACCTGTATATATATATATATATATATATTGCCTCCCTATGAAGGTAGATGAAAGTTGACAGGATGGATTAAAAATTGCTCGCGTCAGTAGAGGAAGTTTTGCTTATGGCAAGAGCATACAGTAGGAAATTAAATGGATTCCTACAACCTACTTCAGAAGATAGGATAAGGTCTGCTGCAATGAGTGATTTCAAGTTGATTAAAACTATGAAGATAAAGCATTTGATGTTGGTGTCATAGCTAAAATATTGCAATCTAAAGTCTAGCTTTTCTTTTTCAATATTATTTGTATTTCATTTATGTGACTACAGGCATGAGTTTCTTTCCTTAAAAAATGGGAAAAAAAAAAGTAGAGATGAGCCATGGATGTGACACATCCTCTAATTTCAACTCTTTCAGACGATTTTTGAGAGCTCCAAGGTATAAAAGAAATTACATTGGACCTACCATCCTTATATGCTTCTGGAGCAATAAATCCATATAACGCTAAGATTAATTTATTTCAGGCGGTGACTTATTGAGATCTGATTGTCACTATCATTTATCCATCCTTATGGTAGGTAGATAAGCATCAACAAGACCTTCCAATTTTGCGAGGCAAGTGGAGGACATCACGAAAAGCATGAGCCTTTTTTTTTGACTAATGCTTAAAGAAGAATATTGGAAATAGGCAGGGCTGGGTCAATGCTTGGGCGAACACGATTTGAGATTATTTTTCAGGCTTCAGGCTTTAGCTCCAAAAACCTTTCAAGGAACCCGGCTCGAGCCTGATCAAAGTTTGATAAAGTCTGAAAGCGTGTGGCTAGAGAGGGAGAGAGAGAGGATAAGGGAGGGAGAGCGGAGAGAAGGCTGAAAGGGGAGAGAGAGAGAGAGAGGAGAGGGGAATGACCGGGTCTGGACTGGTACTAGAGGAGCATTTGGGCTTTTGAAATATAGTGTGAGGCCTGACTTGAACATCTTCGGATCTGACCAAAAGCTTAACTCAAATTCGGTTTGGCCCAACAAATTTCAAGCTGGCTCTGGCCCATCTCCAGCCCTATAAAAGATAGGACAACATTTGTTCATTTGAAGCACATTCTGTATGGTATCATAAATAAAAGAAAGTCTAAAGAAATAAATGAATGATATTAAGAGGCTGAAGGTATTGAATGACGACTTTCAACGAATGAAATTAAAGCATAATTTTTAAAAAAATAAAATAAAAAATAAAATGTACCCTTACCAAACCCATCAACCATTGATGGAACATAATTAATAAAATGCTTGTAGAGATGGCCAACTTAACTTTAAGCTGCCAGCGGCTCCCCGTCTAAACCTGCCATCGTACTGACCTCTGGGAATTGGGACTTTGAATAAAATGTGTTGAAGCTAGATCTAACCCAAAAGCTTGATAAATGAAGCTGTGGTCCCGGAGATTTTTATCAGCAATAAGATCAGCCACCATTAGTTTTTCAACTGCCTATGTTGCCGCCGGGACAGGGAACTCGGAACAGCCAAGGGACATTTAAAACAACATAGATTTGGCCGTCTCGAATGTCCCATGGAAGCTGTGACATAATGACAGGTCCATTCTTGCAGACCTAGTTCGAAATAGCAGAAGCAACGCAGGCTATTTTTATAAGATTCTTTTAGGGAATTGGACTTTAATCCTACTATTGGAAGCCTCTTATATCAATCATCTCTTAATGCTTTTTTATTTCTCATTATTTACAACATCATCCGCGTGCAATCAGAAGCATAATAGTAACAACTGTGCAATGGCTGAAGGATAGAATGCATTGATGGGTATAGTGAGCTTGCTTAACAAATAAAAAGAATTAGTCCGTTCTTCCAAGCTAAGCTAATCCTAGCATCCTTTCAAGACATTTTTTTTCTCTCTATACTTTCAGACATCATTTTAATAACCAAAAACTGCCCGACTACCAAAAGAAGCAAGAATTTGTTATTTAAAAATAATTAATCTTATTCATAAGAAGGCAATCACCAATAAACAATAAATAAGCATGGTAATATTAGCTATTTCATAAAAGCTAGCCCCAGATTGAAATATTCGATGAATGACGATTTGGTTAATTGACTCCAAATAATTAAGATAATGCTTGATGACCATAATTATAGCAGGTGAAATTAGCTATTTTCCTTGTTGTCATCAATTATGTCATCACTGTGATGTCATACCGTCCAATCCCTTTCAGATGATGAGAGATAAAAAGAAAAGAAATAATCTCCCACGCTCTCCTTTTCCTTTAGCCTTCACTCAGTGCACCACATGAGTTTACCAATGGGAGCGTTTACTCGAAAAACAGAGTTTACCAAAGAGGTGTTAAAGTGGAGTGAACCTGGAAGTTTGGTGCGCTACTGGGAGTGGAAGATCGTAGCATCGCTGAGCTGCCAGCGTTCAGTCCACTCCAACAAGCCACGAGGACCAAATTCCAAAAGTTGTCAGACGATTTCACCATACGAGGACTTTGGTGAGACCCAAAGGCTCTCCCTCAACAACCAAAGCAACAATCTAACGCAAAACAGCTGAAAATTTTGGTGCCACTGAGTGACCATGATTAGTGATTAGCTAGCCACTTAATCGACCTCCCACTCTAAGAACAAACACAAGAAACTTAAGATATTTTATATGGTCATTGCATTAAAAAACTTGCAATAATTTTAGAGTTCGAACAAGGCTGTAAATCATCATAGACTGGCTGTTGATGTGTCTCAAAGAAGAGCAGAAGAGCACTCCTCATCTGACTCTCCTAACTTGGCACCTCGTTTATGATACTAAGACGAGTCAGATGAAGTGCACAAGGTCAATACTTTTTCTTTTTATTGACATTGATTACCCATATATATTGAGAAAAACTAATTATTATGTGATCCTAATCTACCCATTTTGATGTGTTGGATGGACAGCATTTAAATCTTTGTTTGCCACACGCACATTTTAATGCCAACTCCCCTTCAGAATAGAACGGCCGTTATCTGATCATTGTACCGTCCAATTAAATGGACATAGGATAACCAACAAAGCCAAGTATTACTAAGAATTTAAAAAGACAGCCATTTTTAAAGAACTGATGATTATTTAGCCTCATATCAATTATGTACTAAATTTTTTTTAATATTTATATAAAATTAAAAGAATATTATAATAAATTTTTTATAAATCTTTTTTGGTTAGGTCCTATGTTGTTACAGAGAGTACCAAATGAATATAGTTTATGACTCGTATGGAGAGAGAGAGTATCAAGCGAATCCAGTTTATGTCTCATATGAATTAAGAGCCACTATAAATAAGCGCTCCATATTTATGATTGGATTCAATTAAATTTGGATATAAACTTTTAATCAGGCAAGGATGCCGGTGCTTGAACAATGAAAGTATGTGTGAGCTAATGCTAGCAAATATTTAGTCGGTTATATGCCAAGTAAGAAATCCAAATAATAACTTCTTTGTTATCTTTTTTGGATGAGATCTTAAATAGTTATAGTTGCATAGAAAAGAACCTAGTCCATAGGATTAGGACAAAAGATTTAAACCTAAATTAAACTATAGTTGATCACAAGGAAGATATGGGCATACAATGGCATGATAAATAATATGAATGGACGATAAGCGGAAGACTTCGTCGCCCACAATAACACGATGTTTAAAAAAAAGGTCCATAACATTGACAACCAAACACAACGACCTATAACGATACCACGAACTCATTCCTAAAGAAACACAAGCATTTGGGACTACCGTGAGAAACCCTAGTTCAATTTAGCAAGGCCAGAACTCGGCTTTCTTCACCTTTGAGATGCTCTCAAGAACTCCAGCTGGTGACACGTGGCCCATCACCGTCACCCTCTTGGACTCCAAATCTATGCTAAAGGATGTGACCCCTGCCATCCATAAAATAAAAATAAAAAAGAAGTTATATATATATATATAACAATTGGAAAAGCTATATGGTATCGTTTGAAGCTAATGAAAATTTATATACAGAATATACCTTCCATTTTAGAGATGTGCTTCCTTACTTTTCCTGCGCATCCTTGACAATGGATGGAAACTCTCATAACAACCACCTGCCAAACAAAAAACAAGTAAAGAGAAAACAAAGAATATTTGTAGTAGATGAAGGCAAAAGAATAGGTCAGCATGTACGAATAATAAGGCACATTGAGAATATGCTCTCTTTTTTTTATGAAAAAAAAAAGCCTTATTATTGTGGTCCCTTGCAATTCCACCACTTAACACAGAGGAATACTGCCAGTATAGCTAAGATGCTGACACTGATTCTGTGGTTCATTGAACCTCTTGCTCTAACTCCATGTCCCTGCATTTCCACTTCGTCCCTCTAGATGTTATATCTACTTACAGGTTCCAAGTAGTTTATATGAAAACTGTTATCTTATCCTTGGGTACATCTTTAAGCAGCATTCTGTGTTAACATAATTTTGTGAGTCCAGTGTGTGATGGATTAACAAGATTTGCAGTCACCTGAATGTAAGCTGAGATTGATAAGCTTTGTGATCTCAAAGACAAAATTATCAATGAATAGAAACAAGGAATGGGATACCATCTTAAAGTCTAAAGACTTTTTTTTTCTGTGGCACATTATGGTTTATAGTGTTCTTTGCTCTCCAGGCCGACCGCATACGACAAGCACTTGCTCCAGACGTTAATGACTGCGTTTTATGTTAACTCTCACTATGGATGTAGTTAAAATTCAATCTAGCCTGCTGTTATCAAACTCCATTCGAAGTCGCCATGATTCATAAAAATTAAAGTTAGCAAGTGGCAAAGATCAGGCTTACTTGAAAGACTTGCTCATTGGAGGGAGTAAGTGTGGAGGAGGCATTCTCTCTCTCTTTCTTCAGAACCATTGGAAGGGTGACTGACCGCCCTTCATCGCGTGGTGTAAACCTCCGGGGATCCAGAAGGCGAGAGTACTTCAAGTCGACGAGCGCTCGTTCTGGCCTCCTCGGCACGATCATCGACCGGGGATTGCCGGGGACGCACACCGCCGTCGAGGCATGCGAGCGGCAGAGCATGCCTGCGGCCTTCATGGATGCAAGGGAGATGAGAGGAGTTGCGAGGGAAGCTGGGAGAAATAGAAGCCAACGAAGGGTGGGAACGGAGAGGAAAGGATTCACCCGGCTTGCAACCAGGATACGTTGCCACGTTTCGTTATATAAATGAAAGCTGCTCGGCTTCATTATTGCGTTCGAAAAGTTAAATTTTATTTCGTCTCCTATTCTTGATTTGCTAAGTGGTTTAAGTTATGTTGCTCTGCAGGAACACTGGAACGGGGCATGCTTTTCCCCGTGACTAATCTAGCGAGGAGAGGCGAAGAGTTCCGGCTTTGGATTAATCCAGCTCCGAGCCACGGCTCGGCTCGGTTCGGTCAGCAGTCGATGAGTGGCTTAAATGACCAAACTGCCCTTTTTCTTTCCACCATAAATTCGTCCTCCAACGGCCAAAGTTGGCTGGAGAGAGACCCAATTCGGCTCTGATCTGGACTCGTACACCTATGAATTGGAATGGGCCCTGAAATAGACGCGTTAACTTTTTGGTTTGGACCACAATTCACCAAACATATACCAGGTTGATTTTCTTGGATTCTATTTGATTCAGATTCAGATCCAACCTCATAAATTTATATAATTATATATATAAATTTTAGATGAAATTATACGATCGACTCTCAAACTTTTACTCAAAATTCATCTTATTTTTTAAACTTTAAGTTATTATAATTTCATCCTCATATCTTAAGAATATCGTATTTCTAGCGTTTTATTACATAGAATAAGATAAAATTAACGCATTAACTATCATTTATTCTACATAATAAGTTAATATTTAGGACAAACTCAAAATTGATAATCCGCGTGAGAATGGCATTTTTAATTGATTCTATGTAACGAAATGTTAAAAATATAATATTTTTAAAATACTACGGATAAAGATATAACAACTGCAAGTTTGAGGATCAAAATAAATTTTGAATGAAACTTTAAAGACTAAAAACATATTTTAACCTAGATTTTATGCGTACATCTATCAATTTTCTTGTACAACCTTTTATTATATTTTAAATTCATATAATTAGTAAATAATTTTTGAGTATATGAAAGAAATTTAGTTTTCTAAATCATAAAACCTATGAGGCCAACATCCCAACCCAATCCATATGTAATGCAAATATGGTCATAGCTGAGCCTAGTTCTTAGAGGGGTTGGATATAGATTCATGCCCTAACTTTGAATCTTCCAATGAATTAGATTCATGTTATCTTTCAAGTAATACTTGGACCCCATATAAATCCAATGGCATCTTTAGTCATGCATATCAAAATAGTTATTTGCAAAGCATTTCTATTTTTTATTTTTTTTAAAAAAAGAAGTATCATTGTATAGAAAAATTGAGAAGTATAAGTAAAACATTTTTCATAAAATAATTACCTATCGCATAAGTAAATTTGATTGAAATAAAACCAGCACCTTATAATCAAGATCAGATGGATGTGGTGTCTCAAGAGATCATCGGATCAAAGGTTATGTTTGCTGCCAACTAGAGTGAAAGCAATTATGAGGGACTAATATTTACGACATAACGAAGGGAGGAGTTTGTCGAGTTGGGATGCGGTTCAAGAATCTTGACCGTGATGGCCATGACATCATGTAGTGAATGCTTGGCAGGAAACTATTATATAGGACCATAAATGTGGTATTGCATATGGACGGTCATGATTGCTATTACTGTTGTATGATATATGGACGGTCATGATTGCTGAATTGGTCAGAAAGCAATGGTCAAAGGGAGGTGATAAAAGTGGTTAGGATTCAGTTAAAGGTCACTGCAATAACTGCGGTAAACAGGGGAAAGTTTCGGTCACCGCAGAACCCGGCAGCCTGCCAACCTCATCGTACCGCCCCTTTTCATTTTCAGAATATATATATATATATAATGTATCTATATATTATTATCAGATCAGTAAATTATATAAATTTAAGAATAAAAAGATGATCGAATTTAGACTTGACTACATTTGAATTTAGCTAAGTTTAAGATTTGATCACCTTTTCTATCATCGAAATTCATAAAAATCTTGAAGTTATTCTTTTTTTATTTTTTATTTATTTTTTTAATCTTTGAGATTCATGAATTATATTAATTTAAGAATTAAAAAAATAATTAAATTTATATTTGATCACATTCAAATATAATACATTCTACCGCTCTTTCTATTTCTCAATATAAAGCCCTTAGACTTTCACTCAAAATTTATTTTTTTCTTAAACTTTTAATTACTATTATTTAATCTTACATATTTTAAGAATATTGTATTCATGATGTTCCATAATATTGATTAAAATTGACGGAATAACTATTTTATACCCAATACATTCCTCTACATTATAGGTCAAAACTATTAGTTACTATTACTTAATTTTGCATGGTTTAAAAGTATTATATTTATGATGTTTCATAAGGTTGGTTAAAATTGATGGAATATCTCATATATATATATATATATATATATCCAATGCATTTCTCTGCATGGGTATAGGTTATAAGGAGCTAAACATGTAACATAAAATATCAAAACATAAATAATATTTATAAATTTTCTTTTGTAAAAGGTAGATGGGTCTAAAATAAATGATGTTGTTAATCTTACTAAAGAAAACGCTTGATGGGTGAACTAGGATGGAACCTTTGATCTTGTATAATTGAGAGATTTGTTGGCTAACAAGCTATGAGCTTAAAAGACAATTAAATGTTAAGAAATAGGCTGCTATATTGATATGGCAAAATTCAGTTATGTATTTAGCTGGTTGTGGTGATTTGTACCGTTAACTCAAGTAAGTTTAAAATGATAGTTATTGATCCCATTTTAGAACAAAATGCAATTTTCTTTGATTGTGAAAAATATTCTACTTGGAACTATGTTAGAATGTTAGAAAAGAAATTTTTGGCATGGCTTGTTTTGATTATAGTGTGTGTATTGTCCTAGTACATGCATATCTAACTAGCCAAAAATAAGAGTTTATTTTATAATTAATTAGACAAATATACGTCTCATGCATTTAGAAATAGTAGCCCTCTTGTCTGGTTACGTGAAACCTCACATTAAATGATCTATTATATATGGAATCAGAACTTCAAGGAGATCATCAATGTGTCAGATGCCCCATGTCTGGGTGCATAGAAAATTACTTAAAACTTTATATACTTTGGAAAAAAAAAAGCTACTTTTCTATCTATTTTATTTCAATAGAAAATCAATAAATTTGAAAAATTAACAATTAGATGGTTGAACTTTTTCATTTCCATGGAAAAATTTTCCTTTTGCTTCTATTTTAACGAGTGTTTTTGAAACCAGATATGGCCTGAGCCTAAATGACTTGGACAAGCGAACATAAATTAAGTAGTATTTCATTTTTTTTCAGAAAAAAAGGTAGTACAATATGAATGGGAACATCTTTAGTTACATGCTACGCCTCACAATTCAGTCACTCCACAAATTTCTTATCTTCATGCATCCCAGGGCTCTTCAGGGGTGCTTAAACTGTTGCTCTAAGCCCCCGTTGCTGAGCCTAGCCATCTAGGGACTGAGTGCTCTACAAAAGAATGGTAATTATCTTACTGGATTCAAGTTGCTAGTTTGCTTGCGTTGCACTCCTACACAACTGCATTGCAAGGGGGAGCAAACTGAGGTCCCTACCGTGAGACTAGAACCGTACCATTTGTTACAGTGCGGGGTCGCTTCGAGCCGACTAGTTGATGAGGCTCGTAGCTGAGCTGAGACAGAGAGGCCCGGTGGTGGGGCCACAAAAGGACGTTCTGGGGATCGGGCAGTGCATGGCAGCCACGACGTTGGGGGTGCCGTCGGCCATACGTCACTCAGAGGGACAGCAGTCAACAGTCCACCAAAAAGAAAGAAAAAAAAAAAAAAAGAAGAAGAAGAAAGGACGCAGCTTAGAAATTATTACAGCGACAGGGCAAAAAGGAATCATGGGATGGGGTCCCTACCGTTTTCCACGGGCCTGCCTCCCCGTAGAAAGGGGTTCCCATGCCACGCACCTAGGCTGGTAGGCATGGGCATGCAGACCCCGCTGTAATTAGGTTCTCATCCTAGGGTTTGGTGACGAAGCTACCTTGCAGTAGCTAATGGAGTACTAATAACCCAACCCAACTCCAAATCCCACCAAACCAAACCAAATCCCCCCCCCTCCCCCCTTTCACTCTCTCTCTCTCTCTCTCTCTCTCTCTCTCTCTCTCTCTCTCTATATATATATATATATATATATATAATAAATTTATCTATATTCGAATATATTCAAGTATAAGATTCATCTTTTTCATCCTTATATCAACATGAATTTTAAAATTATTTTTTTTTATTTTTTCTAATTTTAAGATCCGTGAAGTACATGAATCCAAAAGGTTAAAGAGATGATTGAATCTTATACTTGAATAAATTCGAATGTAAATAAATTTATCATATATATATATATTTATATATATAAAGAAAGAGAGAGCGCTTGGTAGACTTGGCTATTCTTGCATATAGTTAAGCCTAAATTCGATCGTTCTTTTCATGATTCATACGGATCACGGATCTCAAAGATAAAAAAGATAGGGTGGCTTTAAGATTTGTATGGATTAAGGGTGAAAAGTGCAATATGGATCAAGAGTGAAAAGTGCAATTGAATCAAATCTAAAGCTTGGCTATGCATATCAAGTCTAATTCTCTCTCTTTATATATATAGAACTTAAGTGTGGTGATTGAGGTGTTGGCCGAACGGTTTTCTCTCTATCTCTTTTTTGCTTTCTCATAGCCACCACCACATGAGGCTTTAGTGGAGGTAGAAAGAATCGTTCCGCTCGTACCTAAAGCACTACACCTAAATTTTGCTTTATATATATAATATATACATACATACATATATATATATATATATATATATATATATATATATATATATATATACATACATACACACACATATAAATAAGTATATGACTCATATCTATATCTTTATTTATATCAATAAAAGAATATAATGTGGATATAAATAAATAATTTAATAACTTATATCCATATATTTGATTTTACTTGTGATGTATTTCATCTAATATAACACTTTTGAGCTTTTAAGAAAAATAATGGATCATATCAATATGGTATTGAATTTATCTAACTTCCACTTAGTGATGTAGTTGATTTAGTAACCATAAAATTCAATCATCCAACTTATATTTATTTATATATATTACTTTCAACATTCAATTTATATCTATATCCATTTAAAATAAGTGTGAATATAATTTTTTAAAAGTTATCTAATATCCATATACATATTCATATTTGTTAAACAAAAAGATATAAACATAAATACCTTGATATTTGATTCATATCCAGTCTATTTTTAGCCCTAATATTTGAGTCTCAAGAACCTTGAATCTTAAAAGGTCTAGAAGATGACTTTTACTAACATGGTTCTGATTTATGTAGATGGTGCTGTAAATTATGAAAAATTCAGGACATAAATACATTGGGTAAAGGCTGAAGGGATTGAATGGTGAACTTGAATGAATAAGATTGAAGTCTGATTTTTAAAAAAAGATATAAAAAAAGGTATAAAAGCTAAACCCCTAAAAGATTGGTGCCTTTAGGTATATATAGAGTAGATAGATAATACATCACTTCTATTAATTCGAGATATTAGGCTTTTAGAAGTAAGACAGTTTAGACTAGTTTTCCTTGTATCCAATCCAATACGATAGGAGACAATTATGGGCCTTGTGTTTAGAAGTTTATATTATAGATTTTTGTCATTTATGAATGACATTCTTGACATGTGTGAAATATAACAACGGTTTCTCTGCTTGAAACTCATAAGGCCATGATAGGATTTAAACCACTTGAATCTTAGATCAACATTGGTCCGAACTTGGTATTGGAAGATTTGCCATGTAGATAAGCTGATACCTCTAATTGAAGGTGATAAGCTGATACCTCTAATTGAAGGTAAGGGACCATCTCATGACTAATAAAATACAGTCTAGTTTGCTGGTAATTGGTACCTTTCGCTTTGGTAGGAGTCTTTACTATGATATAGGTGGCGGCCTATTTTAATTTTTTTTTGAAAAATAAAAAAATAACCTTCGGCCCAAACTTGCCTTTGTTATTTTTATTTTATGAGCTAGGGATAGTAATGGAATAGAAGAGGACAGGGCTATGGACCCCAATTCCTATCTTTATCTCTATCAAAGAAAATAATCCCGTTTCCATCTTATCCTTGTAAGTAGAGATTTTATTCATCCTCATTCATATCTCATAGAGAATAATAAATCTCTATCCGTGTCCCAACTCCTTCCATTTTTGCCTTAGCTCGCTCCCCTTTCAATAACACACATGAATTTTTAGTAAAACTTATGGGAGTAATGAAAATATATAAAGGCATAGTACTACTTACTACTTAAGTATGAGCTAATAAGGAATGGATGGGATGGGGTGAAGCGAAATAGAAAATACTTATTCCCATCCCCGTTAGCAAGTATAAAAATAATCCTCATCTTCATTATTATCTCTATAAAATATAGGTAAGGAATTTCTGCCTTGAATAAAATGAGACGGAACGGAATCCCACTTAATAAGTTGAAATTATCATCCTTGTGATGCACAACCAAATTAGAGTATATATTAGACCGTATATGTTGACCAAATTACCTACACCGTCTACCCATTATAGCAAGATAAAGGACATCAAGATCATCAATACATTTCTAGTTTATTAGAATTTTATATTTTTTGGATATTATATTAATCTTTTGCATGCACACTGCATTTATAAATTAGAACTCCATGACACTATGATACTTTCGCCCCCTAACTTTAGTAATAAGAATAGTTTGATACAACATAGGATATATACTCATCGATTCAGGTAAGAATTTGTAATCTTCATGAAAACTAGCCAAGTCTTACATTTCAATATGCTAGGGCACAAATCTCCAATCTTTGTTTTAGTTTCTGAGTGACTATCAAACTTCAAATTATTTTGACTCTTGTGACTTGGGTCAAAGTGTTTATCAAGGGTGGTGGATACTTGATAGGCTCAAAATTATCATGGGCTCTACATGCTGGACCCTGGAAGCCTTTCAGCCTTCCTTGTCTGGCCTTGTGGGGCAAGGTTAGGAATTGGAAGGCCCATGTATGCATCCATTGTCAATCATTCACTTAAGTTAGGAGACAACTGCTGCCTAACTATAGTTGGTTTGGTGCTCTGTCCAACTCTCACATATAAAGCTCTTCTGCAACCTTTATTGTCATCCTATTCCCCACCTTAGATGGGTGGGCAGTACTTTGCACCCTACGCGACCTTTAGGACCTGATAGAAGGCTTGTTTGACACAACTAGTAGGGGCTAGATGATAATTGTTAGGTCGACAGCTAAAATAGGTATTTGGTCCTAATAACTATTATTGAAAGGCCAACAACAATCAGTAGGTATCATAATTCATATTTCTATATCATATTCGTATCATCTCGAAGCTAAAGCATAACAATATATGCATCAACACGAATACAACACGATTAATTAATTATATCAAAAATTTAAATACGAATATGATACAATTATTGTACAAGTAACATGACACAACATATGTAACCCATTTAATAAACAAATCATATTAGATTGAAACAATATGGCTTACTCAATATGAATAGAATGACTTGCTTAATATGAAAAGAAGTAACCCAACTCGCTTAACACTATCTACTTAATATATCATCAACTAAATGGATCCTAAATATGACACTTTTGGATTGATGGATTGGCCTGTGACACATCATGATTATTTCGTATCATAATCATGTCGATACATTTACGATACCAACTCATGTAAGATCAATCTAAATCTATTTATTTTGTGTTGAATTTGAGTCATGTTTATGTATTGTATTCAATTTTACTACCTTTAGTCATTAGTTGGCCTTTGACAGCTATACTGGTGAAGCACCAAGGCGTAAGAGTGCACGAATTCGGGACAAAGCAGGAGGAAGCACATTGGACCCACTTGATGCTACTAGTTGATCCTTATGATGTCTTTCGTATTAACTTATCTTGTCTTTTGTCATGTTGGTATGGGTCTTTTGTTATATTTGTATGGTTTTGTTGGATCATGGGTATTTGGGTCATTGTGGGAGTCCATATAAAAAGGATGTGTGGATGAGCAAAAGGGTTTTATCTGGGATATTTTGGGAGCTCTTGGAGAGTGCTTATGGCGACTAGAGTTTGTCTTCATCGGCAAGCTTGAGATTGGTAGCGGCGTAGCAATACGGTGTCTACTTGGGCTGGCAAGGGGGTAGGTTTATTTCCGAGCTAGAGAGATCAAACCACGGGTTGTAGTGGAGAGATCTCTTCTATCTATCATTTTTCTTTACTACTTTCTTTGTTTTGGAGGCTTGTAATAGGTGGGATTTGTTGGTTATTGGAGTGGTATTCTTCATTGTGGTCAAATCTGGTTTGTTCATGTTAGATCTCATTTTGTGCTTGATCTTGATGTGGAAACCCTCTCAAATCTGTGTGAAGTGTGCAAGGAACCAAGGGTGGGACGCCCAAGGTGTGGGGCGGTTTGAGTGAAGGAGGCTTTGGAACAGCGGTTGGAGGCTCTTGGGGTACCTTTTCTTCAGGAAAAAGCTTGAGAAGGTGGGCAAGAATATTTGTAATAGTGGCAAGGATCGAAGGACTGAATCTTCACTCATAAAGGGGACAAATTCTGGGCACACTCCAGGTGTTTGATCAAATTTCTGAACCAGATTTTGTGAGGTTGGAGGTTGTTGAACCCATTGTTGTGGAGCCCAAGTGAGGGACCCCAACAATTTTTGGTGCTTTCATTGAGATTACATCGCAGCGGGGGACTCAAGGTACCTCTTTTGGTTGTGGGAAGTCATGGAGCGGGAAGCAATACCGGGCTCTAACCGTGCGAGGTTCGAAGCATTGGAGGAGAACCAAAAAGAAATTATGGCAGCATTAGCTGAAATGAAGGCCGCCATTAATCAACTCTCCCTTAACACCACGGAGAGAAGGGAGCACATGGAGCGAAGAAGTGTGGAGCATGATGGGGAGAGGAGAAGGGATGGACGGTCCAACAATTCTGGACCTACTAGGCGACATACAGATGAAAGGCATGCATCTCACGATGACTCTGATTCGAAAAGATCAAGGCATGAGGAGGAGCCAAAATAGGAAGAAAGGAGGTGGGGAGGCAGAGTTGAAGGCAGAGGAATTGCAGTGGAGAGATGGCTTGATAATTCAGCCTATTCACGGGATTCTTACCATAGGCGTGGGCAGAATGATTGGGACTTCCAAGAAGAGGACAGTGAGGCTTCTGATGATGGGCGGCCATTGCGTAGGAGGAGGGCCGTTGGTCATGGGCATCACTATGGGCCACGAAGGAGACATGGATGGCGTGGGGATAGAGATGGACACGATAGAAGGGAGGGGAGTTACCATGATCAGAAACCAAGAAAACCAAAGATTGATTTTCCTCGCTTTGATGGTGGAGATCCTCATGAGTGGTTGGACAAAGCCCAACACTATTTTCATGTGTATGAGGTGCCCAGAGATGAGAGGGTAGATGTGGCTTGTTTCTTCATGGATGGGAAGGCTAGTAAATGGTGGCGGTGGCTCAAATTCAGATTTGAATAAGAAGGAAGGAGATTTGGTTGGACGGCCTTTGAACATGAATTCATGGAACAATGGGGACCATCCCCAGTGGTAAATCACCATGGGCAATTAGCCAAACTGAAACAAGAAGGGAAGGTGCAAAGTTACATTGAAGAGTTTAGACGGCTCCAAACGTTGGTGAGGGGTTGGTCGGAGGAGGCACTTATGGGGGCTTTTCTTGAAGGACTGAAACCATGGTTGGTTAGGGAACTTAAATTGAAACAACCAAGGCGCCTACAAGAGGCAATGAAGATGGCGTAAATTTTGGAAGATAGCTACTATGCTGAAAAACGTCAAGGCAAGGATGAGCAAGTTGGAAAGTCATCCAAAGCACCTTGGAAAGAAAAAGAAATTTTGGAAGAACCCACCAAAGGCAAAAAGGAGGTAACAAAACTATCCAAAGATGAGGTACAATAACGTATAAAGAAGGGGTTGTGTTTCAAGTGTGGAGAAAAGTGGAGTAAGGAACATAAGTGCAAAATGGGCCAAGTGTTCATGATTGTGGATGATAGCAATGATGAAGGTGCTGAAAATTTCAATGGTGAATCCGATGATGAAGTGGGCCATGGAGTGGCATTGGAGGGAGAGGAAGCGGAGTTGTCCCTTCATGCTATGTCGGGGGTAAAAGCACCATCCACTATGCGGCTCATGGCGTGGATTGGAAAAGATGAAGTGACTTTGTTGGTGGATAGTGGGTCATCCCATAACTTTGTTAATGCTAACATTATCAAGAGGATTGGACTCCGGGGAGTAGCGGTTGAACCATTTGAGGTAAAGGTTGCTAATGGGGAAAAGCTGAAATGTGATGAGGTGGTGCGGGATGTGAAGATCAATGTTTAAGGTGTTAAGATTGTTACAGATCTGCATGTCATCACTATTGTGGGCTTAGATGTAGTACTTGAAAGTGCTTGGTTGAAAAGTGTTGGAAGGGTATTGACCGACTATGGGTCTATGACAATGAAATTCAAATTTGGTGGGAAAAAGAGGGTTTGAAAAGCACTAATCTCCAAAGAAATTCAGCAATGTGAAGCAAATATGATGGAAAAATTATACCAGAGTGGTGCATGTTGTTTTGCCATTGTACTAGCAAATACCAATCAATCACGGGATGATAGGAAGCAAGGTGAAGAGGGTGAAGCAGAAAAATTGCAGCAACTACCTACTTTAATAAGGCGTGTGATTGAAGAGCACAAAAATGTTTTGGAGCTACCAAATGGGCTACCACCAAGTAGGTCCTTTGATCACCGAATTGTTCTACGGGATGAGGCAAGATCGGTGAATGTTCCCCCTTATCGTTATGCCCATTTTCAGAAAGGAGAAATAGAGCAGCAAGTGGAAGAAATGCTGAACCAAGGGTTGATTCGACCCAGTACTAGTCCCTTCTCTTCACCGGTGTTGTTGGTAAGGAAAAAGGATGGTTCATGGAGGTTTTGCACTGACTACAGGGCCCTAAATGAAGCTACAGTGAAGGACCGTTTTTCCATTCCCACGGTGGATGAGATGTTGGATGAGTTACATGGTGCGGTGGTCTTCACCAAATTGGATTTGAGAGCGGGGTACCATCAAATCAGAATGAAGAAAGATGATGTGTACAAAACGGCTTTCAAGACACACTTGGGACACTATGAATACCTTGTCATGCCATTTGGGTTGTGCAATGCCCCCTCCACATTTCAAGCCGCCATGAATGAGGTATTCAAGCCTTTCTTGCGCAAATTTGTGCTAGTATTTTTTGATGACATTCTTATATACTCCAAGTCTATGGAAGAACATGTCGGTCATTTAGAGACGGTGCTTGGGTTGTTGGAGGAGCACCATTTCTTCATCAAGTTGGCAAAATGTGAGTTTGTTCAAGAAGAGTTAGAGTATCTTGGACATATCATTTCTGAAAATGGGGTGAAGGTTGATAACAAGAAGATAGAAACTATGGTGGATTGGCCACTACCTTCCAATATCACTGCATTGAGGGGATTTTTGGGACTCACCGACTACTATAGAAGGTTTGTAAAGAACTGTGGGCTGATTGCTAAACTTTTAACATCCATGTTGGGAAAAGATAGTTTTGTATGGAGTGATAAGGCGAAACAAGCATTTGAAGACTTGAAGCGGGCTATGACTCAAACTCCGGTTTTGGCACTACCAAATTTTGAGAAGCCTTTCGAAGTGTATACCGATGCTAGTGGGGAAGGAATTGGAGCGGTGTTAGTGCAAGAAAGAAGACCATTAGCTTTCCTTTCCAAAGCGTTGGGTCCTATGAAGAAAACTTGGAGCACATATGCCCGTGAGATGTTAGCGGTAATACATGCAGTCAAAGTTTGGAGACCATATCTTTTGGGTAGGCGATTCACAATTATGACGGATCAACAACCTTTGAGGCATCTTTTAGAGCAGAAAATTGTCACACCGGAACAGCAAAAATTCATGGTAAAGTTGTTGGGTTTTGAGTATGACATAGTCTACCGACCGGGGAAGAAAAATAAGGTGGCCGATGCTTTATCCAGAAAGGAAGGGAGCTCTATGTTGTGGATGATTTATGCTGAAAATGAAGCAAGTTTGCATGCTCTTAGTGGTGCTGAATGGGAGGTTTGGGACAAGGTGCGTGAAGCGGTGCAACTTGACAAGAGGTCATTGGAGATTTATGAAAAGCTTGAGAAAAAAGAGATGGGAGTTGAGGGCTATAAAATGAGGAGTGGATTGCTGTACTATGGTGATTGTATTTATGTTCCATGTGTACCGGGGCTGCGGGAGGAGATATTGACTCATTTCCACCATAGCAAAGAAGGGGGACACTTCGGATGGTTGAGAACATATCTTAAGGTGAAACATTTCTTCTATTGAGAGGGCTTAAAGAAGAAGGTGAAGGAAATCATGGCCAAATGTGACATATGCCAAAAAGTTAAATATAATCAAAGGGCTCCAATGGGTTTGCTACAACCATTACCAATACCGGCAAGGATTTGGGAAGATCTCTCCATGAACTTTATGGAAGGACTACCGACGAGTAGAGGACATGAAGCCATCTTGGTTGTTGTGGATAGATTGAGTAAAGGTGCGCACCTTTCACCGCTAGTAGGATAGCAAAAATTTTTATTGAAAATATGGTAAAGTTGCATGGAATACCACGGAGTATTGTGATGGATCGGGGAACATTATTCATGAGTTCTTTTTGGCAAGAACTCTTTACTTTGCAAGGTAGTAAGCTAAAAGCTAGTTTATCCTATCACCCCCAAACGGATGGGCAAACGGAGGTGGTGAATCGAACATTGGAGCAATATCTTAGGTGCTATTGTCATGATGAACAATCAAGATGAAAAGAGTACCTGCCATGGGCTGAATATTGGTACAACACCACATATCATGCTTCCATCAACACAAGCCCATTCGAGGTAATATATGGAAGGTCACCTCCCATGTTGAATAGTTATGAAAAGGGAAGAGCCAAGAATGATGAGGTGGAGGAGGAGTTGAGAACAAGAGATGAAGTTCTTACTAATGTGAAGAAGGCACTCATGAAGGCGCAAGATAGAATGAAAAAGTATTATGACCAAGGCAGGAGGGATGTAAGCTTTGAACCTGGGGACTATGTGTATCTCAAGTTACAACCATATAGGCAAAAATCACTCAAGAAGAGATTTAATGTCAAGCTTTCACAGCGCTACTATGGGCATTTTAAGGTGTTGAAGCGCGTTGGAGAGGTAGCATATAAGTTAGAATTGCCTGAATCTTCTCTCCTTCATCCTGTGTTTCATGTGACTGCATTGAAGAAAATGATGGGAGAACCAGAGTATGTTATTGAAGAGCTGCCTTCTTTTGATGAGGAAGGAACAATATTACTAAAGCCCGAAGCGGTTCTTCGTTATCGGAAGCATAAGAAAGGCAAGGGAAGTGATGATGTGTGGCAAGTGTTGATTTATTGGAAAGGGCTACCGGTGGAGGAAGCGACATGAGAAGACTATGAGGATGTGCCAAACAATTTCCGAACCTATCCCTTGAGGACAAGGGAGTTCTCGAAGGGAGAGGGAATGGTGAAGCACCAAGGCGTAGGAGCGCACGAATTCGGGATAAAGCAGGAGGAAGCACATTGGACCCACTTAATGCTACTAGTTGATCCTTATGATGCCTTTCGTATTAACTTATCTTGTCTTTTGTCATATTGGTATGGGTCTTTTGTTATGTTTGTATGGTTTTGTTGGGTCATGGGTATTTGGGTCATTGTGGGAGTCCATATAAAAAGGATGTGTGGATGAGCAAGAGGGTTTTATCTGGGATATTTTGGGAGCTCTTAGAGAGTGCTTATGGCGACTAGAGTTTGTCTTCATCGGCAAGCTTGAGATCGGTAGCGGCGTAGCAATACGGTGTCTACTTGGGCTGGCAAGGGGTAGGTTTATTTCCGAGCTAGAGAGATCAAACCACGGGCTGTAGTGGAGAGATCTCTTCTATCTATCATTTTTCTTTACTGCTGTATTTTTCTTTATTTTGGAGGCTTGTAATAGGTGGGATTTGTTGGTTATTGGAGTGGTGTTCTTCATTGTGGTCAAATCTGGTTTGTTCATGTTAGATCTCATTTTGTGCTTGATCTTGATGTGGAAACCCTCTCAAATCTGTATGAAGTGTGCAAGGAACCAAGGGTGGGACGCCCAAGGTGTGGGGCGGTTTGAGTGAAGGGGACTTTGGAATAGCGGTTGGAGGCTCTTGGGGTACCTTTTCTTCAGGAAAAAGCTTGGAAAGGTGGGCAAGAATATTTGTAACAATGGCAAGGATCGAAGGACTGAATCTTCACTCACAAAGGGGACAAATTCTGGGCACACTCCAGGTGTTTGATCAAATTTCTGAACCAGATTTTGTGAGGTTGGAGGTTGTTGAACCCATTGTTGTGGAGCCCAAGTGAGGGACCCCAATATATACCAAGCATGCCCATCATATAAGCAATTCAAATAGCAATATTTAAACCCATTAATAAAATATCAATTTCAAAATTTTTAATAAAAAACCATTACGCTATCAAGTTAACATGATACTATTACTATTGGGATAGATAATATGTTATTGTAATCAGACCACGGATCATTGCATACAAATAAAAATGGTATCTATGTGCAACAAAACAGTATGTGTGTGCAAATTAGGAAAATATATCAAAACACAAGTCCCTGCAATGTAATGGTACATGTGAGTAGAAATAACATGTTCAATTTTTAGATTAACATAATAAAAGTATGCAAATATGCATTAGTATACATATATACAGAGAATCATTAAGTATGTATGACATATGTTTTTGAGATAAAGCTAATGATGCCAACTTATCAATATATCAATACAATAATTTTGTGAAGGTTGAAGGCCCGATATGAACAAATTTATAATAGATTTTAACTTTTGATTAGAATTTTATTTTTTCTAATGGTAATTGTAGTAGAAAAAAAAATCTGCATCTAAATTTATTAACAAGGCATATTTTTAACTGAGAATCATAAGCTAACACATATTTTTCAAAATATCAGAATATGGCTTTAAAATCCATTCTTGCTCTTAAACCATCGGTGGAAATTAACCATAACTCTAAAATTTCCATTGAAAGTCATGTTTAGAAAATTAATTTAAAATCTTTTGAAATTCTTGAAAAGCTAAAGATTGATAAAAAGAATCGATATATGATTGGATTTGCTTAATACTTTTGAAAAAGCACTTTGCAAAAAGTAAGAACACTCCTTTTGTAGAAGAAATTGGCGAGATGGATGCTTCAAAGATATGTATGGTTGGAATAGTCTAAGCATGTGGAGGTCTATGGCGAGATGGATCCTTCAAAGATATGTATGGTTGGAATAGTTTAAGCATGTGGAGGTATAGACCTGATGACTCATTCGATTAGTTGGAATAATCTTATGAAAATGATAGAAATCACATAACTAAGTAATAGAAAAATTTTATGAAATAACTCTTACAAAAACCTGAAATTAAACCAATCATATAGCATCATCTTTTGATTTTGGAACAAAATGACTGTCAAAGAATTATATAAAATTGATATATATCTCACAAGTTAATTTGACTGGGATATTCGTTGGCATGCACACCATAAGGTCAAAGAAAAGAGCCTTTTGAATGGAATTTTTGAATAGCATTTGTTTGCATTGACCACTGACTGAGTGATTCTTTTTATCATCCTTGACCCATGCAGGTCTGCATTTATTTCACATCAATAATACATTGGATAAATATTTGTTACATTGGCTGAAATTTAATACCATCGCAAATAGTATCAGAATAAATCTAATTTATTAGCCATATATGATATAATAGGAGTTCGTTTGATTTAATCATGGATCAACCATGATATTTATAATTAAGTTTGTTTTCCTAATGTAAGAGGATTGACTTTACTGTGCACATGATCGATGAAAATTTCGTTGCGTCCAAAGTCATTGGCAACTTCCAAGCAAAGAGCTCCAAGGCGATCTTCTTGACCCTTCTTTTAACTGCTACAGCGAAAACAAACTGCAGTGTTGGATTAGAAGGCTGCAGTCAACCAATTCACGTATTAGTTAGCCAACATGATTACATTATTTACATTATAATATATTGATGGGAAGGTTCCTGGCTTCTCCATCTTTCTATTAAAAAAAAAAAAAAAAAAAAAAAAAAAAACATGACGACGTTATGCATTTGTCATGCACATGACGTAGGAACCTTCGGTTGCGTCCACGCCATTCATTCGCAGCTTCCGGGAAACAACCCAAGACTAGACTTTCATTTAACAATTGTCGTAGTTGCACGCGTACTGTTCAACTTTTCTAGATTAAGATTATTTCAAAATATAATTGTTGAAAAGAAGTAAATTTAATAGCTTATATATATATATATATATATCATCTAGATCACTGTTTTCTAAATATTTTTATAGTAGTGCACTTTGTTTATTTTTTTTGGTTTTAAGCCGGGCAGTTGAAAAGCTAAACAATGGCCATCCAATGGGCATTAGCAGTCTCCTTCGAAAGGATATTCAAACCGCCGGCCATCTTGTTGGCTTTGCTCATTAGCTTGACGCATTCATAATCTCTAGATAAATAATTTTCTACACCAACTTAAGCTTCTGATGGAAGCGAATGCTCGGTCCACGTTGAGTATATTTCTCTTGCAATCTAAAAAAAAGAAAACTGAACAGATAGCAATCCGAGCTTTTGAAAAGCAGCACATTTCATACGGCAACATCAGGCCATCGATAGTTCAGTCGAAAGGAAATTTATTCTTTAAAAATTTGTTAAGGAAGATGCCGGGAGACTGCTACCATATATCACGGGGTCCCAAGAAAGAAAATGCGAACCGGCCGGCCTGACTTTGATTCGATTTTTCTTTAGCGTCATATGTGCTTATAATAGTCATCTAAATCAACCATTGACCAGGGCCATTTATTTTGGACGGGTTCGAACTGATTGGAAGTTAATGGCCAGATTCCTTTCGGGAAGGTAAGATAGAGACTTCCGTGCTACATGGCGGAGAGAGAGAATGAAGGAAAAGTTCATTTGCCGTGACTGTTAACAGTAATAAAGTTCATTGTTTTCTACTGTGTTGCTCCGAAAGGTTTCCATGGAGACCGTCTACGGCACCCAACTAACTCCTCGGTAATAATTGACATGGTATCATTGCCATGTAGCCGTCAGGCTCTAAAGATAATGGCATACTCTTGCAACACTGTTCTGAAGACATACAAGACCTATTTATTTTCAACATTCATATAATATAATTACAATATTAAAAAATTATATTTACCTCATATTTATAGGATAAAAAATAATTTATACAATATATATATATATATATACAAGTATTACAACTATTAACATATATCATCAACATCAATAGCATGAACATATACATCAGCATCAATAATATCAACAGAGTTATACAATATTAAAGTAAGATCCAACTATATCCTTTAAGTCTCTTTCTATCAACCTTCACATCTAGCTAAGTTTCTCTCTTCATCAACCTTCGAATTTAACTCAGCATCAAAATTTAACTCTCCATCAGTCCTTATGAAAGATATGCTATTATGTTATAAGCTAATAGCTTAATAGAACTCCTTATACAGATTTGAATATACAAATAAGATAAATATATACAAAACATGCATTATAGAGTTTGTTAGATTCATGTGTTTGCCCGCAACTAGCTAAGTTTTATTATTGCAATCAATCTACATATCAATCTAATAAATGTCACTAGCAGAAAATAGTCAATATGGTAACTCTCGATTGAAAAAAATAAAATAAATTAAGAGTAGGAAACTTGAATTTATGAGGTTGAATATTTTGTAGAGACATGGACCCAAACCCACAAAGCAAGAAGAATTTACAATAATATAATATTTTTGCATAAGATGTATTTTGAATTATAAGTTTTATGCTCTACTCTATTGATTTGGATAACCTTCGATTCGAGCTGACCAGTGTTCAACCATTTATGATTATTTTGCCTATTTGATCTTTGATAAAAAATTATTTCAACTTGCCACTGATTTTGATGGTTCACTATCTCATATGTTGACTCTCTTTTTATACCCAATTCTATTTTCTTTTTTTTTTTTGCATTATTTATTTTTAGTGTCATAAACCAATTTTCAAGCTTCAATTTTTTTTTTTATACTCAATGAATGGCTTTGCCTCTTTTATTAAAGGAAAAAAGATTTATAACTTGATTACAAATGGAAGAAATAGTAAATTTAGCAATGTCTCTATGAAATGGTCGACAAATTACAATTGAAACAACCAAATTAGTTGGATCTTGTTTTTGTTAAGAAATTTTATAAATTAGTTTGTGATGAGGTAGATACAGATACACGTCATATATTACTTGGTAGACCAAGTTAACGTGATAAACACTCCATGCATAAAGGAAAGGATAACGTTTATGTTTTTCACAAAGATGAAATAAAAAAATTCATTCTTGCTCCACTGGCTAAGAAACAACAGCACGAAACTTTTCCAAGGGCAAGGTTACTTAATACAAAACATTTCAAAAGTTATCAAGTATGACTGGCTAAGAAACAACAGCACGAAACTTTTCCAAGGGCAAGGTTACTTAATACAAAACATTTCAAAAGTTATCAAGTATGATTGAGTGTCAAAGTATAGGTTACACCATATGCGTGTATTGATGCTAAAAGAGAAGCATAATTAAACTAAACGTGAGGATAAAGTGTTTTTCGAGCGATAGGGACAAATGCAAATAGATTGTTCAAGAACTCAAGAACTAGTAGGACGAAGGAAATCAAGTATAATTCAAACAATAGATGGTGGTCTAGAATTATAATTGGTTCTTTGAAAAGTTTTGAATTTACAAAATTAAGTGGGTCTGCTATGAGTTATCGAGTCTTTTATTTGGTTGGGAATTATTAAGAATCTATTATTATTGTTCTGAAAGGCCAAGACGTTGAATGTCTGACTTTCGTCTTATTTTAATGTTGAATGATTTGAATGGTAGATGACACGTCATTCAACCACCCAAGATTTTAAAGAAAAAGTACATAGATTTTCAAAAAAAAAAAAACATAGAAGTTTCAGCCCATCAGTCGACGGGAGAATCTAGGATTTATAAACTAAGATTTCTGTTTATAAATCTTATCCTTATTATGAATATTGTTTAATTAATGTAAATTAATAAAATCTTAAATATCCATCAATACGATATATTTAGTGATTGATATATTTTAATTATCTATTTACTTTCCTAATTAATTTTTAAATAAAATTAAATGTTTAGATACGATTTTTAATTTTAGATTTGTTACATTGATCGAGATTTCGATATCTCAATCTAAAATGTATTAATTGAAGTCATTAAATATTTTGGTGTGAAGTTAGAAAGTTAGGCAGCAATTAAGAGTGAGAATTCATTATGCAATAGATAAAATTATTTTCAAGAGCAATATTTAAAATTTATTTTGCACACGTAATGCTTTCTATATTGATGGAATTGGCATGATTCGTTCCATGATGTTTGACGCTTTGAGCTTACGCCATGTTGCTATTTGCTAACACGCGAGGATCCATCTATCGTGGCGAGAAATGGGGATTTAGTCTCCGTTGTTTTGATGTCTTAAATATTTTTTATTTTCAAATGGATAGACAAGAACATGTCCTGCTTTCTCTGAAGGACATTCTATTCTTCCGTAGTGGTTGGATTTGGTCTTATAAAATAGGACTAAATCTTCCGTAGCCGTTTGATTTGGTCTTGGATTTCTTGATATCTCGTCCTTCGGTGAACCAGACTTTCTGTCTAAGGCTCTCACGGCCAACCTTTTGACATCAAATCTATAATATTAATTTTTAATTTATATTTTAATTTATTATTTAATAAAAAATAATTATGTACAACATGATAATAATCATATGTAATAAGAAGATAATTATGCATAATATATAATAAAATAAAAAATTAGTGATTAAAAAATATGTATAATGAATCAGATATTATATGGTTTATTAACGAAAACTAAATTTTAAGCACAATAAATATCAATTTGACCTATATTTTTCATTGCAATGGTCAAGGCCACATACAAAGAGCCTCTAAAATCGAAAATATTAGCCGATGACACACACCCAAGCAACCATGAAAAAATAAAGTTAACATGCGGCATGTTTTAAAAGTATGTGTGATGTAATGGTATCAAAATCTTATATTTCTAAAAGTTTTATTTTTGATGATCAAATCATGAAAAATATAAAATTATCATATGTAATTTACTTTTTTTCCTTAAAATTACATATTTATTACTAAACAAATGCCTTATAAATTTTTTTTTTTTTCAAATCTCATGCTCCAAAAATGGAAAGACGTTGTCGTTGTTACATGTTACATATTAGATGTATGCAGTCTAGATATTTTTTATAAAAACCTAAAATTTAAGAAATAAATTTATTATTATAATATTTTTTAGCAAAAATCTTTCTAAAACTAAGCCATAGGGATGCCAAAATCAATTGGCAGACAGTTCCAATTCTTTTTTTTCTAGTTCTATTATAAATCTTAATTACACTATCGGTACCTAAATTTATTTAAAATTTTTTATTAAATTTTTATTTTTTAATTAATTAAATATATTAACTAATAAAATTTTTTTAATTAAGTATATTTTTGATAACTATCAACGATGATTTGATTAAACTATATAATGGTCGATAACTTAAATATATCTTATTTTTATCAAAAAATAAAAATAAATAATCAAACGGTGACCGGAACAAAGAATCTCTATGCTTTCGGTATCATCTGTGTTGATTGGAGTAAACTATGCTTTCCCGTGAAATAAAACGATCATAAGAAATTTCTGCCTTTCTTCCTCTTATGAGCGCTTTTAAGAAATTTCTTCGCAGTTACCAAATTGAACCTCTTGCTGGTGAGGTCGTATTCGTTGCTTACTTTGTGTTTTCACGGGCTAACTGGAGGAGGATCGAGGTACGATCCGTTGAATAGAGATTATTATAAAAACTCGCGGCTATCAAAGGTATCGATCGCACCTGCTTCTACCAAGCTGGCACCCCCTCGCTTGAAATCGCCCTCAATAGATCGACGATGGAGTTGTTCTCCTTCGGCACTAGGCTGGCTTCGAAACTGCCCTTGTTGTTTCTCTTCATCATCTTGGCCACCACTGGCTCTGCTCAAGCTAAAATCCACTATCAAAAATGGGAGGTGGCATACCAGTTCAAGTCCCCGGATTGCTACCAAAAGCTGGCGATCACCATCAACGGGAGAACGCCTGGCCCAACGATCATCGCCGGGCAAGGGGACACCGTGGTCATCCAAGTCGAGAACAAGTTGTTCACCGAGAACTTAGCCATTCACTGGCATGGAATCAGACAGGTACTGATACAAATTAGAGGCAGGGTTGCAAAGTTATGGCATCAGAGCTGTGCTGACTCCTCACCTTTAGTTCACTTTTTCATCATGCTCCACTCTCTACCTATCTTTCCTCTTTGCAACGGTGGAGGCATCGCTGGATCAAATAACTTTTTAAAACTTTTGATTTCATTTAGAACGAGCAGCAATATAAAATTTTACTTTGTTTCATTTCGAACTCTCTCTCTGGAGTCAGGAATGGAGATTACCAACATCACGATGATTGCTTTCTTTTGTAGGTTGGCACTCCATGGTTTGATGGCACCGACGGGGTGACACAATGTCCGATTGTGCCCGAGGATACTTTTACTTACAGATTTGTTGTTGATAGAGTGAGTTTTGTGAACCGAACCTAAATTTAATAAAAATAGACTACAGTAGAGATATTAGAAGGCTAATAGACTAGCTCATCAATCTTTTGCTGTGATCCCAGCCGGGGACCTATATCTACCATTCCCACTATGGGATGCAAAGGTCTGCCGGACTCTATGGTCTTATTCAGGTCCTGCCTCCTACCGGGGTGGTCGAGCCCTTCGTCTACGACTACGACCGGAGCATCATCCTCACCGACTGGTGGCACAAGAGCACCTATGAACAGGCCGTTGGCCTGAGCTCGAAAAACTTCACATTTGTTGGTGAGCCTCAGGTATGGCAACTTCTTCGTTTCCCCTTCCTTTTTGGATCAAAGAATTCATGATTTTATAAGAAACTTTTGCGTTTCTGCAGTTCAAAAAAAATGATACCTTTAAGTAGATGCAATTGACCCTTCAAACACCTAGTAGAATTTTCAAACTCCATGATTTAAAGCCTTCCTCCTATATATATATATATATATTAAGATTTCTATACTTGTCTTTCCTCTAAGAATCTGTGGTCAAACAAACGGTACTTTCATGGAGCCGTCTTGAAGGTGAGACTAAGTGGGGTTTTCTTAATTCTTGCAGTCTCTTTTGATCAATGGAAAGGGGAAATTCAACTGCGACAACGTACAAAGCGGGGTCTGCAACGCATCAAATCCCGAGTGCTCGCCTTACGTGTTAACAGTCGTCCCTGGCAAGACATATCGTCTTCGGATCGCAAGCATCACCTCTCTTTCAGCTCTAAATTTCGAAATTGAGGTAATATCATAACTCTAAATTTATGGAATGACTCCATGGATCTTTTAGCAGAAGAAAAACTAATGACTTTTTTTTTTGGGGGGTATCATAAAAAAAAAAAAAAAAAATTATATACTAACATAAGCATAATGATCATGGCAGGGACACAATTTGACTGTTGTCGAAGCTGACGGCAACTACGTGAATCCTTTCATAGTGAAGAACCTGAACATCTACTCAGGAGAGACCTACTCTGTTCTCTTGAAGGCTGACCAGGATCCCTCACGTAACTACTGGGCTGCCGTCAACGTGGTTAGCCGGAAGCCAGAGACGCCCACCGGCACGGCCATCCTCAATTACTACCCAAACCATCCGAGAAGGCTTCCTCCCACTCTCCCCCCCACGGGTCCCCTTTGGAACGACACCATGTACAGATTCAATCAGAGCATCGCCACCCGATCGCACCCTGATCACATCCACCCTGTTCCCCTCACCTTCGACCGTATGATCATGCTGCTGAACACCCAAAATAAAATCAATAGCTTTGTTAGGTGGGCTGTCAATAACGTGTCCTTCAATTTACCCCACACACCATACCTCATTGCAATCAAGGAGAAACTTCTCCATGCCTTCGATCAAAATCCAGCACCAGAGACTTACGACTACAAGAACTACGATATTAATGTCGTTCAGCAGAATCCGAGCGCAACGACGAGCACTTCAATTTATCGATTGGCATTCAATTCGACGGTGGATGTGATCTTACAGAATGCAAACACGATGAACAAGAACAATAGTGAGACGCACCCGTGGCATCTCCATGGGCATGACTTCTGGGTGTTGGGCTACGGCATGGGGAAGTTTGATCCAGAGACCGATCCGAAGGGATTCAATTTGGTGGACCCAATCATGAAGAACACCGTGGCGGTGCATCCCTATGGCTGGACGGCTCTGAGGTTCCAGGCCGATAACCCTGGAGTGTGGGCCTTTCACTGTCACATTGAGTCGCATTTCTTCATGGGCATGGGGGTTGTGTTTGAAGAGGGTGTGGACCGGCTTGGGAAGCTGCCCACAACCATCATGGGTTGTGGTGATTCCAAAAATCCAAGGCATTAAGTTAGTCGATGTAGGCTAATTAGGTTTTGTTCTAAATGTGAATGTCTTGTTTCCTCTCATCTCATTATTTACCCAAACATTGGATTCTTCGAAAAGGACGATGGCCTTCTGCCATTCACAAGGCGATGAAGGCTGATTCATTCTTTATATGTGCTTCACATGGGTCGTCTCTCTTCCATCCTTATTGCATATGAGAGCAATAAATGTGTGAGTTTTTTTATTTTTTGGGATGGTGCATCCAAGTTTAGAATGGCTTAGATATTGATACATGAGAAGATTCCGGTATAGAACCCCTCTGACCCCCTCATGTCTCTCTCCGATATAGAAAAATATTGTTAATGACATCAGTGAATTGTGGAACCGTACCAAATTTCAGCTTGGTGATGGATCCGGTGTTCGGCAATGGAAAAAGATAACCAGATAGATGAGATCTTTCTGCGGTCTCTTACCAAACCTCCATATTAGCTCGATGAAAACTAATGCATCGGTATATGCCTTTTAGACACGAAGATTAAATAGATGGAAAATTATCCTTGCAGTGCCTATCTCATATTCTCAACACTTGCACTTACTTAACTTTCAAGATATCTTCTCTGCTCTCAGCCCAGAGGTTGGCCAGGATATTCTTATTTAAAGGCTCTCCAAATGCGGAATCTTTCCAATAAAATCCTTCTACAATGAAGGTATCAGATGATCATACCATAAAATAATTTAGTAGACAATGGTTTCTCTAAAGATTTAAATATTTATGATTAGCTCTTAAAGATAGGTTTCAAGCAAAGGAGCATTTAGAGATAAAAGGATGGCCAGATAAAAATGGATGCAATATGTATGCTAAGCCAGTTGAATCAATCTCTAATTTCTTACTTCATTGTTCCTTTTTTGCATATCTTTTAATTAATACTTTCTTCTAAAATCAAGGTCAGCATGGAGAGCTGAACGTATCCCCCATTAGTGAAGGCTTGCATGAGATCAGCTTGCAATGTGCACATATTGACAAATTTGAAAGGAATGAAACTTAAAATTGTTCTCTTCTAAATTCTCTTTTATCAATGTTTATTTAGAAAGATCTTTCTTAATTTTAATTTATGAAAGTACCTTTTCCATATGAGTACCTCTGGCATAAAAAGTCAGCTGAAGCACATCTTTTTTTTTAAAATATTTTAAACTAATCTTAAAACCTTCTTATATATTTTTGCTTTTAAAACATATTTCTACCAATAAAAGCTTGGCGGGATTTTTATCCTCTTAATTACAGTTAAAAAAAAAATATTGATGCATAAGTGTTTTATTTTTTCTTTTTTTTTTTCCATCACTTAATTTTTTATCACCTCTTGCACTTTTTTTTTTCTCTTTCAATAAATTAGGTGGCATTGCCTCAGTTTTTTTTTCATATTTATTTTTTTTACAAAAAAATATCTTACTTTTATGTGTGATTTAAATTTTTTTAATAAAAAAAATGAAGAAGTTAAAATTTTTTTAATTAATTTATTTATTAAAGGCTCAAGGTGAGAGGTAGAGGAAAAGGAAACAGGGTGAGAGGATGGGAAAAAGAAAGGCTTTATGGGTTATCTCACTTTTAAATTTATCTGTTCAAGGAGACCATATGCCTGTTCTCTTATTAGAAATTTATTGTGCGGTCTATCAGTCCCTATTTTATTTCTCTCTCCTATAAAGTCGCAATGCACGTGGTTCGGAAACTATGGAGACAGCTCAGAAGAAGTGGGGATTGGACGTTAATTTATTACTACAAGAACACTGTAGCCTTCCAACCTGTCCAGATCTAGTTACTTTGGATGCAGTCAAAATTTTTAATAAAATATATTTCAGTTGATGGACAAAAAAATATTATTTTCTGGCGTGATAAAACTTGAAGCTTTCTCAGCAAAGAGAAGCCTTAAGCTATGATTATAGCATCTTTGTGTCCCTTGTTCTTGATTTGGAGAAATAACTTCAAAAAGGTTGCGTTGTGATCGGACTGTAGCCCAATAATTGCACTCTCTATGCATTTCAAAAGAAAAATATAAATAAATAAAGTTTTAGATCTAAATCTTGGAAGGCGTTCTGAAATCATTTTGCCGAAATGATTGCTGGTACCTGCAGTGTTACTGAAGAAGGAAAAGAAAATCAAAAAGAAGAACGCAAGGACCAGAACGGCGATCCAAAGCTTTCAATCGAACTAATCTGACAATTTATCCACCGAAATCCCAAACTCACTTGTGAATCCAGTAAAGTTCGAAGAACTAGGACAAATCAATAAACCCTGAAACAATAGTGTTAGCTTCCAAGATATTTTTCTTAGGCGGGTGCAAGCCCCAGGCACCCTATGGATCTACCAACTAGCCAGAAAATAACTTATTCACTTAATAAATAATTAAACTCACTTATTATTGAAATAATATCTCAATAAATAATTAAAAAAAACTGTGCTAAAAGACTATTTTTGCTTCACAGAGAATAGTAAGAACCTGCATTATTATCAGCCCCCACAAAACTTATTTTGGGAGCAAAGTGATAGCTAGACCCGGCAATATGTCTTAAACGTGTGTGTGTGTGTGAAAGAGAGAGAGAGAGAGAGAGAGAGAGAGAGAGAGAGCTTTCCTGCAATCCTTCGTTCCATCTCTTCTCCATTCATTGGTGAATGCTTCTCTTTCCTGTCATCTTCTTCATCTCCTCTTTCTAGCCATCGCTTCCAATTCTATTGCCCTTCCTTTGTTTTGGTAGCATATTGCGCCTCATTTATACTCAAACCTTTTCGTTACTTGATATCTCGTACCATTCGCTTGTACTGCTATCGATGCCTACCACGGTTAGTACATGCGCTTTGTACTGTGCCACCAACGCTTGAGTTGACTTATTCCACACGGAGAATGGATGGTGAGACCGGCTTTATTGCGATTACCATGCTAAAATCTTCGTCACACCGGCAAAATCAAGCCACAGCAAGCATTTAGGATTCAAAATATCCATTGTAAAAGAGTAGTTGAAAGTTTCAGAATGACTCAGCCGTCACCCTCAGCACAAGAGTTATAGAATACTCTCAATACAGCTCAGCATGTCATTATTGGCTTGCAGTCGCTTATGGAGCATCATCATCTGATTCACCGCAAACTTAACGAAGTCCTCAGCATTCGTTTCCTTCATTCATAGATTCATTTGGAATGCAGTCATCAGCTCATGAGGCAATAGATTTTTGAGAAGCAATTAGCTAGTTTCGCTTCCTTGTCCTAGTGCTGGGCTGTGCTGCATGTATCCTTTTACAGCTCGGTAACTGGGTGACCCATGTGTTTCTATTGACAGGTGACATAACATTAGAGTTTAGCCCAAATTAGTCCACATATATCAAGTGGGTCTATTTAAAACTCCCAAGGTCTTCAAAAAATTGTAAGGTCTGAGTCAAATAAGTTAATTAAAAAAGTAAAGCTTTTTAGATTTACTATTTTATATATTTGATTCTCTCTCTCTATATATTAGATTAAAAAATAAAGAAGAGAGAAAAAAATTTGTCAATGTTAAATATCATTAAATAAAGCTGGACACGTGGCAAGATAAGGTAAATCTTCTCAAATTTACTATATTATATTAGGTATATGCTCCTGTGATGCATGATACTACTTTGGTTTCAATTAAAAAAATAAAAATCGATAAATTTTTTTTAATTTTAGAAATATTATTTATCAATTAATTTTATAAATGATCTATTATTATTTGTTTCTTAACTTATCTTTGTTTCTTAGCTCTTGTAGATAACATCTATACTAAAATATGAAATATAATGTATTTGTACTAACTCTGAATGGATTGTCATAAGCTATGATTTGTTTATCCTATAAATTTTTAATAGAAATAACTACACTTTATTTGGAGTTTTCTTAGAGTTAAGATAGAAACAGAATTTTTAAATCTAAGAGATAAGAGTGGTTTCTGAAAAAAAAAATGTAATCCAAAAAGATTACTACTTTAAAAAAACTAAAACTAATAAACTAAATAAAGTAATTTTTTTTTTAAGGATGGAATCACGACACGTAAAGGAGATTCTCGCCGAATGATTTATTTTTTTGCACTCCCCTCTTCAATGCATTGTTTTTTTGGCCCTCCCCTCTTCAACACTTTTATTTGTTTTTTAATAGACTTTTTTTTTTTGCATGAAAAAATTTTAACAATAAAATACGATTCATATACCTCTATATAAATATAAATAATAAAATAATATTATCAGTAATTATGGAATGAATATGCAAAGAGAGAGAAGATAAGGTTGATTGCCGGTTGAAAAAAGAATTGCCTACATTAATACTTTTAAATAGGATTGAGCACGTGGCAATAGGAGAGAAGATCTGATCTATTTTCTTAGCTTTACCGTATTAGATGCCTATGTGAGTCTTATGTTAGATAAAATCTTGCATAATGCAGCTCTTCACGTAGAGAAACCCTTGATTTAAATACCTTAAGAGAGAAAAACTATACAAATAAGGGCATTAAACGAGACCTAACACACGGTAACAATATAGTAAACTATCTCAAGTTTACTACATTATATTAGATTAATATTTTATACATTTTAATGTGAAAATATATTTATATTAACTTATTAGCTTATATTTTAATATTAAAATATAGGAACACTAACTTGTTAACTTAAACATAGCTTAGTTTTAGGGTTTATGATTGAGTTTTGGTTGCACCATAAATCCTATATACATCTAGGTGTCTAGGATTATTAACTTATCAAAAGCACACTTATGCACACCCGTGACAATGTTCTAGCTCAAAGAAATTCAATTCAGACTTCGTTAGGTTTAGTTCGCTTGAGCTTTTCGTATGAATTTAGAATCGTATATGTGAGATTTAGAACACTAAATAATAATTAAAATTTATTGGCATACCTGTTGACGCTATCTTTGATTTATACAAAAATTACAAAGAATCCTTCAATCAGCCATAGCCTTGAGAGCTTGACAGTCTCCTTGCACTAATTCTTCCACTCTCTTATCTTACCTTATGTTGTAATTCAATGAGGCTTGATAACTCTCTAACTTTCTTTATATAAGAAACTAATTAGAGTTAGAGTTAAACTAGGATGGGTGTGGGGGATTGAGCCATAAAACAAAATAGATATTAGGTCCTTCCAATAAGGAGCCCAAATGAGTAGGCCCTATACCTTTATATCATACACTTATACATACGTAATCAAATTGAGATGGACCTAGCCTAATACTTTACAAAGTACATACTTTTTTTAGGCTTATACCAATAATTTAATTTGAACCACATTGAACCAGTTTCTATAAAACATAAAAATACACAATCAATGGTATCCCATATTAAGTTTAAAATCTTATATTTTTCCACTTGGACAACACTGATTTCCAAGTCTTAAGAGAGCTATTTTAAATTTTAGAAATGACTTTTGGGCCAAACAACTTTAGTGGCCACATAAAATATGATTTAGATTAATACATCTCAGTACAAGCTCCGTTTCAATGCAAAATATTAATATAGAACCATAGCAAGCATGTGTTATTTACCAACACAATTTCTTTCATGATTATAAATATTAATATTCCACCGACATGGAACTTTATATGCGGCAAAGTATTGTGTGAAACATAGCACAAGTAATCCAAAATTTATTACATGCTAATTCCATATCTAGTCCACTTTATGGTCTACCCTTTATGGGATTTAATCTTCTATATACTTTAACTTTCAAAAAAACTTTTATGCTTCTAAATAGAAGTATTAAATTGTATAATTTCTTTATGCTTCTAAATCCAAACCTTTACACTTTTAAACCAAAGTATTAAAATCTTTTCATCTCGAGATTAAACAAAATATTTGAGCTCATTTAAAAATATACACAAATATAACAAGCAGTGCTCATGTATGCAAACATATAATTGAAATAAATTAAATAACTAGAGACTATACTTTATCAACTTTAAAGGATTATAGATAACCATTTTAATAATATTCATGGATCCAAGTTTATAAATACTACCACTAACCAAGCATATCAAGGATAACAAAATACTCATGTTTCAACATACTTATTAAACCTAACAGGCTAAAGTCCCTTGGTTAATGGATTAGTCATTATGTTTTTTACAACAATATGTTTCTAAATTATGTGACTATTGTCAACCCATTCTTTAACCTTAAAGCACTTTAGACCAATATACTTTGCATCACTAGAGTTTATAATATTCTTTTGTAAAGAATACTATAGTTATATTATCGTAATAAATATTTAAAGGCCAAGAGATGGATTTAATATCCTTGAGTCTTAAGATAAAATTCTTTAGCCTTATCACTTGAGCTTGAATTTTAAAGCAAGCTATTACTCCTACTTCTATAGTGAAAGAAGCTACTATAGATTATTTAGAGCTCTTTCATGATACTATACTCCTAACTAGCCTAAATACATAAATAATAGTGGACTTTGTAACATCCACCAAAGTTTACAACAGTATAATCAGTAATGTTAAGATGATCAACCCTTCTATAAACAAGCATATATTCTTTAGTTTTTTATAGGTATCTAAATACCTTCTTTACCACTATCTAGTGATAATGACTTAGATTTGAGGAGTATCATCCTAACAAACTAGCTAATAAATAATGTCTGATCTAATACATATGTTATTATCCATCAAACTTTCTACAATAGTAAAATATGATACGCTTTTTATAACCTTTTTTCTGCAATAGTTTATGGGTACCGAGTCTTATTTAACTTATTTTTTTAATACACCAGAGAGATACCAAATCTATAATTCTTCGTGTTAAATTTTATTAAAAAAAAATTAATATATGCTCTTTGAAACAAATCTAAAGTTTTTTGAATCTATTTCTATATATTTTAATTTTAAATATACATGCTATTTTCTTTAGATTTTTTATCAAAGTATTCAAATAATATATATTTTACTTTATGCCAAAAAAAAAAAAAAAATCTTAAGTCTCCGCTAGCAAGCAAGAATCAAGAAAATGGATTCCCTCCCTTTGCCCTTTTGATGCACGACGAACGGATGAAACTTCAAGTGCCATAGTCTAGTTAACGAGTCTCATGGCTGAGCGGAGACAGAGAGGCCCGGTGGTGGGGCCACAAAAGGCCGTACCGCGGATCGGGCAGTGCATGCCCGCCACGACGTTGGGTAACCTATATATATATATATATATATATATATATATATATATATATATATATATAGAGAGAGAGAGAAAGAGGGTAGATTTATCTATATTCAAATATAATCAAGTATAAAATTAAAATTTAATCATCTTCCTTATCTTTGGATATACATGAATCGTAGAGCCATCCCACTTTTTCATTTTTTTAATATTTAGGATCTATGAACTGTATGAATTAAAGATCGGAAAGATGATCGGATTTAAGCTTGGTTGCATTCGATAAAACCAAATTTATCTCATATATATATATATATGTGTGTGTGTGTGTATGTGTGTAGAGAGAGAGAGCATGCGTGCTAGACTTGGCTACTCTTGCATATAGTCAAGCCTAGATCCGATCATCCTTTTGATCATTGGATTCATATGAATCACGAATCTCAAATGTGAAAAAGATAGAGTGGCTTCAAGATGCATATGGATTTAAGGATGAAAAGTGCAATTGGATCAGATCTAAGTCTTGGCTACACATGCCAAGTCTAACTCTCTATTTCTTTCTATATAGATAGAACTTAAGTATGGTGCTTTAGGTGTTGACAAAACTATTCTTTTTCTCTCTTTTTTGCTTTCTCACAGCCACCATCATACCATCATATGAGGCTTAGGTGGAGGGTGAGATGATTGTGAAAAAGTAAAAGAAAGGTAGAGAAAACTGTTCCACTCACATTTAAAACACCACACCTAATTTTACCATATATATATATAAATGAGTATTTGATTAGTATCCATATCTTTATTTATATTAATAAAAAGTATAATGTGGATATAAATAAATAATTTTATAATTTATATCCATATATTCAATTTTAGTTGGGATGTTTTCCATCTTATGTAGCACTTTTGAGCTTTTAAGGAAAATAATGGATCATATCAATATGGTATTGAATTTATTTAACTTTCACTTAGCGATGTAGTTGATTTGGTAGCTATAAAATTCAATCATCCAACTTTTATATATATATATATATATATATATATATATACTTTCAACATTCAATTTACATCTATATCCATTTAAAATAAGTATGAATATAAATTTTTAAAAGTTGTCTAATATCCATATATATATTTATATGTGTTAAACAAAAATGGATATAAACATAAATATCTTGATATTTAATTTGTTATAAGCTAGGGATGGTAATGGGTTGGGATAGGATGGGGACATGCACATCAATCCTTATTTTTATCTCCACCAAAGAAAATAATCTTCGTTTCCATCCTGTCCTTCTAAATAAAATTTTTTTTCATCCTTATCCCCATCCCATAGAGAATGATAAAACTCCATTCCTATCCCATCCCCCTTCCATTTTTCCCTCAGCCCGCTCCTCTCTTAATTACACACATGAATTTTTAGTTAAACTTATGAGAGTAATGAAAATATATAAGCGCACAATACTAAGTATGGAACCAATGAAACATAGACGGAATGGGGTAGAGCAAAATGAGGAAACATTTATTTTCATTCTTGCTAGCAAGTATAAAATAATCTTTATTTCTATTTTCATCTCTACAAAAGGTAAATGAGGAATCTTTACCTTGAATGGAATCAGATGGGATGAATTTCCACTCTATATGTTGAAATTATCATTTTTGTGATGCGCAATCAAACTAGAGTACATATTAGATTGTGTAAGTTGGCCAAATTACCTATGCCGGCTAATTTGGCCCCTCAAATCATCATGCCAAATTGTAATGAACCGCTTTGATGCGTATCAAATCACACGACATGCGAACCCATAACAAAAATTAGCCAATGGACCATTGGACACAGGCCCAATGGACTGACATGTACGCAAAAAATAATCCAGTCAATCATAACCTATTTAATTTCTACTTTCCCTTCTGCCGGTTGGTATTGTTAGCTGAGATCATAAGAAACTAATCACAACCATTTTAAAATGATGATGCTTACCCCTTATAGCTAGATAAGGACATCAAGATCATCAGTACATTTCAAGGTTATTAGAATTTTATGTTTTTTGAATCTTATATTAATCTTTTGCATGCACACTACATTTATAAATTAGAACTCCATGGACACTATGATGCTTTCGCTCCTTAACTTTAGTAATGATAACAGTTTGATACAACATAGAATATATACTCATCGATTCAGGTAAAAATTTTGTAATCTTCATGAAAAGTAGCCAAGTCTTGCGTTTCAATTTGCTAGGGCACAAATCTCCAATCTTTGTTTTAGTTTCTGAGTGACGATCAAACTTCAAATTATTTTGACTCCTGTGACTTGGGTCAAAGTATTTATTGAGTGTGGTGGATACTTGATAGGTTCAAAATTATCATAGGCTCTACATGCTGGATCCTGGAAGCTTTTCAACCTTCATTGTCGGGCAAGGTTAGGAATTGGAAGGCCCATGCATGCATCCATTCTCAATCATTCACTTAAGTTAGGAGACAACTGCTGCCCGACCATAGTTGGTTTGGTGCTCTATCCAACTCCCGCATATGCAGCTCTTCTGCAACCTTTATTGTCACCCCATTCCCCACCTTAGATGGGTGGGCAGTACCTTGCACCCTACACGACCTTCAGGAACTGATATAAGGCTTGTTTGATACAGTTATTGGGGGCTACATGATAATTGTTGGGGGCCGACATATAATACAGGTATATGATCTTAATAACTATTGTTGAAAGGACAACAATCATCAGTAGGATAGTAATTCATGTTTTCATATCATATTTGTATCGTATCGAAGTTAAGGTATAATAATATATGCATCAATACGAATACAATATTAATCATATCAAAAATTTAAATACGAACACGATACAATTATTATACGGATAACATGATACAATGCATGCAATCTATTTAATAAACAAATCATATTGAATTGGTACAACATGACTTGTTCAACAGGAATAAAATAACTTGCTTAACATGAAAAGATACAATCCAACTTGCTTAACACGATCCACTTAATATGTCATCAACTAAATGGATCCTAAATGTAACACTTTGGATTAGTGGATCGACCTGTGACACATCACGATCATTTCATATTATAATCGTGTCAATATATTTACGATACTAATCCACTTAAAATCAATCCAAACTCACTTATTTCGTGTTGAATTCGAGTCGTATTCATGTATTGTATTCAATTTTGCTACCCTTAGCTATTAGCTGACCTTTGATAGTTATACCAAGTACACCCATCATATAAGCAATTCAAATATCAATATTTAAACCCATTAATAAAATGCCGATTTTAAATTTTTTAATAGAAAACTATTATGCTACCAAGTTAATGTGATACTATGACTATCGTAATATGTAGGTAGTATGTTATTGTATTCAGACCACAGGTCATTGCATACAAATAAAAATGGTATTTATGTGCAATAGAACAATATATGTATGCAAATTTGGGAAATATAACGAAACACCAAGTCCCTGCAATATAAGGGTACATATGAGTAGAAGTAACATGTTCAATTTTTAGATTAACATAATAAAAGTGTGTAAATATGCTTTAATATACATATGTACAGGAAATTGTTAAGTATGCATGATCTGTGATTTTGGGATAAAGCTATAGAAATTATGATGCCTACTTATCAATATATCAATATAATAATTTTGTAGTGGTTGAAGACCCGATATGAATAAATTTATAATAGATTTTAATTTTTGACTAGAATTTTATTTTTTTTCTAATGATAATTGTAGTAGAAACTAAAAATCTGCATATAAATTTATTAACTAGGCATATGTTAAACTGAGAATCATAAGGTAACACATATTTTTCAAAATATCAGAATATGGCTTTAAAATCCATTCTTGCTCTTAAACCATCGGTGGAAATTAACCATGAGTCTAAAATTCTCATTGAAAGTCATGTTTAGAAAATTAATTTGAAATCTTTTGAAGTTCTTGAAAAGCTAAAAACTAATAAAAATAATGGATATATGACTGGATTGGAGGCGTGCTGAATACTTTTCAAAAAGCAAGAATACTCCTTTTGTATAAGAAATTGGCAAGATTGATCTATCAAAGATATGATGGTTGGAATGGTCTAAGCAGGTGGAGGTATAGACCTGATGACTCATTCAATTAGTTGGAATAATCTTATGAAAGTGATAGAAATCACATAACAAAGTAATAGAAAAATTTTATGAAATAACTCTTACAAAAACCTGAAATTAAACCAATCATACAGCATCATCTTTTGATTTTGGAATAAAATGACTGTCAAAGAATTATAAAATTGATATATATCTCACAAGTTAATTTTGTAGGTTCGGATTGATGGATAAGATGGGTACTATCAGTATCTTATAGCGAAAGAAATGATTTTAAATTTTTAAATTTGGGTAAATAAGTTTTAAATCATATCTAAAACTTATTTACTCAGAAATGGCATGATCAAAGATTAGATCTGATGCGGCAAAAATTTAAAGATAAATTTTTTACCTCGTCAAGTTAAAATATGCAACTGGAATTTACCCTGTCAGATCACTGGGTCCCAAACTAGAGCCGTTCACACGTCCAGCCTCTATGAATATCCACGCAAGGATGAAGACTCCTCAAAATGGATGGATCACTGGGTGCTAGCGCCTTACAGATCCTTTTGATGAAGATGGTACAGCAAACTCTTTGCTGAATCAGCCTTCTTGTGCCTGATCTCCTTAACAGGAACTTATCACTTGTTTTTGCCCAACTAGATTTAATATAAGGTGGAAGAATAGAATAACAAAGACTTCTCTAAGCCTATGCAAAGCCTTAGGCCATATAAGATGGACATGTTTATTGGCCTTCTCCTCTTCTTTCTTTTCCAAGCTAAAGACCCTTTATATAGACTTTCAAGAGTAACCCAAAAGTCTTCTCTCTTTATGAAGGCCATTAATGCTATAATTAATTCTTTCTTAGCCCAAAAGTCTTCCATCATAATAGCTATTAATACTACAATTAATTTTTTCTTAGTCCAAAAGTCTTCTATCATAATAGTTATTAATGCTACAATTAATTTTTCCTTAGTCCAAAAGTCTTCCATCATAATAGCTATTAATGCTACAATTAATTCTAAATAGTTTAAAATCTTCCATCATTATGGCTATTAATGAAAAACAATCCAAAGGCTATCGTTTCATTATGAAAACTACTAATGACAATTATTATTTGGAATTTAAAGAGTCAAAACCCTTTACATATTCCCACATTTAATAAATCGATGAGTTTTCTATCATTTCTATACATTAATGAGAGATTGAATTTAATATACATTAACCACTTTAGGAAGACCAAGAGTCTCAATCCACTAGCACTCTATATCCAGGGTCAAATTTAAATCCAATTGGAATGAATTTCGAGTCTGAGTTGAATCTCATCACATGAGACTCAAACTAAAGTTCTAATTGAGTCTTGGACAACTCAAATCAACCCTAAATGTATTTGGTCAAAGCTAATTAGATATTCTAAGGAGATAGAAAATAATTCGATATGATCGAATTGGGTCAGCAGTAATGCTATCAGGCCTGGTTGCTAACAGTTAGCAAACCATCTTCATAGAACTTGATCCAAAATACTAATCAAATTAATGTAAGGATCAAAGTGAGGAATTCAGCCCCTATTGCGTGTGACCCCATAGGTTCCAACTTATTTGGTAGTGAGAATAATCCCTAATCAGCATTATAGTTGCACCGAAACTCCTTCAGTGGATCGAAACTATTTTGACTCAACTCATAACTTGGAATCGACAATCCTAATCGATTCCAAGTAAGCTTCTCACAATCCACCAGTGACACCTAGCAGTATGTAGTGGCAAGCCAGCAGGTTAGAAAAGAACTCAAAATGCAGTTACCGTGTAGTATAATCCTTCTATCAAAAGTCCCAGCAGGGTGCTAGGTCAAGGATAACTCGTCAAACCTTAAGCACCGATCATATGCAATATTTATTTGACTCGAGTTTAACTTATGATTCCAATGGAAACTCCTTTCCATTATCACTTGTCGTGGCCATGGGCTCATGAACTCAGTCTCCTAAATAGCATAGGACTTCTCCCTATCTACTAGGGCTGATAGATTCCTCATGAATACTCCTTACTCCTACATTACGACCACTGTAGCCAATATACATAACAAAGTCCTTGATGCCTAAGAGGATCAAGGTAATATGCAGTCAAACTATAATGACCCTAGTGTGAGTAACCGAAGTACTATAGGTCAAGGACTACTTATACTACTACATTGCCGAGAAGTCATTGACGAGTGTATAGTCATCCTACTGATTTCTCGTATGGTCACGCTCGGTACCGATGTCAAACATCTACCAGCATTCTTGCCTTGGTATCTCATACCTCATACTAGAGACTCGTATCAAGGCGATCCATGCTCCAATATGATCGGATCGATCACCATCCTCGTGATTGATCAATTGATTGAGAGTGTTTAGGAGTTAATCTATTATGACATGTGTCTCAAATTTTCAACTCTTGAAAATACATATCATTGTCCATCAACCCCAAGGACGATACATGACACATTAACATGTATGAAAAATGCTCAATTTTATTAATATAAACATGATCATGTACGCCAATAATTGGCTTTTCAGGGCACACATCTAACAAACTCTCACTTGACCTAAAGCCAATTGGCAACAACTCTAAGCCCCATCTTCTCAAGATGTGCCTCAGTCTTTTGCTGACTCAATGGCTTCGTTAGTGGGTCTGTGATGTTCTTCATGGAGTCAACTCGTTGCACCTTGATATACTTCTTCTCAAGGTATTCGCATATAATGTGGAATGGCCGCTTGATGTGCTTCGACTTTTGGTGAGACCTAGGCTCCTTAGCAAGAGCTATGGCGCCATTGTTATCACAGTACAGTGGGATGGCATCTGATGTCATCACTCCAAGTTCTGCAACAAACTTTTTGTACCAATAGGCTTCCTTAGTAGATTCAGATGCGGCAATGTATTCTGCCTCCATGGTCGAGTCAGTAATGATGGGTTGTTTGAAACTTTTCCAACTTGTAGCACCACCATTGCACATAAACACATGTCCAGATGTTGATCGTCTATCATCTGGGTCAGACATAAAATCTGCATCCGAGTATCCCTCAATGAATAACTCAGAATCTCCTCCAAAGACTAAGAACAAACTCACCGGCAGGATTTGTTCTTAATCTTAGATTTCCCCAGGGAGTTATTCAGTTTGAAATACTCGGATGCGAATTTTATGTCGACCCGGATGATAGACGATCAACATCTGGACATGTGTTCGTGTGCAATGGTGGTGCTACAAGTTGGACATCATGAGAATACGTGCCGCAGAAACTGTGTAAGAGAACTTGGAGTGATGACATCGGATATCCACTTCTTGTGATAATGGCGCCATAGCTCTTGCTAAGGAATAGGTCTCACCAAAGTCCAAGCATCGGCGGTTCCACATACGCATACCTTGAGAAGTATATCAAGGTGCAACGAGTTGACTCACATGACACGGACTCACTCGAAGCCATTGAGTCGGCAAAAGGAGCACATCTTGAGAAGATGGGGCTTAGTTGCCAATTGGCTTTAGGTCAAGTGGGAGTTTGTTAGATGTGTGCCTGAATTATTATACACATTATATATTGTACATGATGATCATGTTTATATTAATAAAATTAGGCATTTTTCATACATGTTAATATGTCATGTATCGTCCTTGGGGTTGATGGACAATGACATGTATTTTCAAGAGTTGAAAATTTGAGACACATGTCATAATAGATTAACTCCTAAACACTCCTAATCAATTGATCAATCATGAGGATGGTGATCGATCTGATCAGATTGGAGCATGGATCGCCTTGATACGAGTCTCTAGTATGAGGTATGAGATACCAAGGCAAGAATGCTGGTAGATGTTTGACATCGGTACCGAGCGTGACCATACGAGAAATCAGTAGGATGACTACTCACTCGTTAATGACTTCTCGGCAATGTAGTAGTGTAAGTGGTCCTTGACCTATAGTACTTCGGTTACTCACACTAGGGTCATTGTAGTTTGACTGCATATTACCTTGATCCTCTTAGGCATCAAGGACTTTGTTATGTATGTTGGCTGCAGTGGTCGTAATGTAGGAGTAAGGAGTATTCATGAGGAATCTATCAGCCCTAGTAGATAGGGAGAAGTCCTATGCTATTTAGGAGACTGAGTTCATGAGCCCGTGGCCACGGCAAGTGATAATGGAAAGAAGTTTCCATTGGAATCATAAGTTGAACTCGAGTCAAATAAATATTGCATATGACCGGTGCTTAGGGTTTGATGAGTTATCCTTGACCTAGCACCCTATTGGGACTCTTGATAGAAGGATTATACTACACGGTAACTGTATTTTTGGTTCTTTTCTAACTGTGGCTTGCCACTACATACTGCTAGATGTCACTGGTGGATTGTGAGAAGCTCACTTGGAATCGATTAGGATCGTCGATTCCAAGTTATGAGTTGAGTCGAAATAGTTTCGATCCACTGAAGGAGTTTCGATGCAACCCTAATGCTGATTAGGGATTATTCTCACTACCAGACAGGTTGGAACCTATGGGGTCACACGCAATAAGGGCTGAATTCCTCACTTTGATCCTTACATTAATTTGATTAGTATTTTGGATCAAGTTCTTTGAAGATGGATTGCTAGCTACATTAGCAACCGGGCACGATAGCATCACTTCTTGATTCGATTAGATCAAATTGTTTTTTATCTCCTTAAAATGTCTAATTAGCTTTGAGCAAATATATTTAGGGTTGATTTGAGTTGTCCAAGACTCAATTGAAACTTTAGTTTGAGTCTCATGTGATGAGATTCAACTCAGACTCGAAATCCATTCCAATTGGATTTAAATTTGACCCTGGATGTAGAATGCTAGTGGATTGAGACTCTTGGTCTTACTAAAGTGGATAATGTACATTAAATTCAATCTCTCATTTAATATATAGAAATGATAGAAAACACATCGATTCATTAAATGTGGGAATATGTAAAGGGTTTTGACTCTTTAAATTTCAATAATAATTGTCATTAATAGTCTTCATAATGAAAAGATAGCCTTTGATTGTTTTTCATTAATAGCCATAATGATGGAAGATTTTAAACTATTTAGAATTAATTGTAGCATTAATAGCTATTATGATGGAAGACTTTTGGACTAAGGAAAAATTAATTGTAGCATTAATAACTATTATGATAGAAGACTTTTTGGGCCCTAGAAGAAAAATTAATTGTAGCATTAATGGCCTTCATGAAGAGAGAAGACTTTTGGGTTACACTTGAAAGTCTATATAAAGGATCCTTAGCCTGGAAAAGAAAAAAAGAGGAGAAGGTCAATGAACATGTCCATCTTATATGGCATAAGGCTTTGCATAGGCTTAGAAGTCTTTGTTATTCTATTCTTCCACCTTATATTAAATCTAGTTGGGCAAAAACAAGTGATAAGTTCCTGTTAAGGAGATCGAGCACAAGAAGGTGATTCGGCAAAGAAAGAGTTTGTTTGTACCATCTTCATCAAAAGGATGCAAGGCGCTAGCACCCGGTGATCCATCCATTTTGAGAGTCTTCATCCTTGCGTGGATATTCATAGAGGCGGACGTGTGAACGGCTCTAGTTCGGGACCGGTGATCGACGGGATAAATTCCGGTTGCATATTTCAACTTGGAGGTAAAAAATTTATCTTTAAATTTTTGCGCATCGAATCTAATCTTTGATCATGCCATTTCTAAGTAAATAAGTTTTAGATGTGATTTAAAACTTATTTACCCAAATTTAAAAATTTAAAATCATTTCTTTAGCTACAAGATACCGATAGTATGTGTACCCATCTTATCCATCAATCCG